>JADWOT020000009.1:4713380-5913380 GCA_036345935.2 Taenia hydatigena
TCAGGCGAATCGCCTGGGTATTTGATTTTTAAGCTCCTTTTGGTGGCATGAGTTACATTTAGCTATGTTTCGGGTAACGATGAGAAATGGTCGATTTTAATCGATTGTTGCTGTCTTTATAGTGCTTCTACGTTTGCTTTGATTAGATATTTGATTTTTGTTATTAGCTCAAAACTAGCCAATCTTCATTTGACCGACAAATTCTTGGAAAGTGTGTGCTCGTGTCTGATGTCTTGGCGTCCGATGTAGTTTTATATGCACCATTGAGTTCACCCTCGCCTTCCTCTGAAAAAAGAGTGCGAACAATGCGAAGAACGGCAATCAAATGGCTGCAATGCTTTTGGCCAACGCCCCGTCTGACCTCGATCCGGTCCATATCTATCGAGGCCACATGGGGCCCGTGTTGTCGGTGTCCGTGCCAGCAGTGGGCCAGTGTGCGAGCGCCGTCTACTCCTCCAGTCTCGATGGAGTCATTCGTGGCTGGCGCCTTCCCCCTCCTGACACCTTCACTGGACTCTTCGATCTCTACTCCCTCTCGCAGACCGCAAACGAATTTGGTCCTTTGCTCAAGCGTAAGTTAGGTTTAGCAGTAGCTTCGAACTTTCTGCTGGTTCAATCCACGAACTACTAAATATGGGCATTTGTCGATACGTTTCTTCACTCTTTCATGATTGTCATTCTATTAACACTTTCCGTAACCGTTCGAAATACCCAACAATGCGTAACCCCAAGTGGTCTTCGTGTCTTTCATTCCGCTTTCAGCATTTTCAATGACCTAATGAAATCGTTTGTCAAGTCGAAAGTTGTGATTAGTGGTGGAGCGGAAAGCCGGTTGAATGTATCGCAGATTCGTCACCACGACTTAGCGTCGAGGTCATTTGCGTTTTGCAGTAGCTGATTTACATCTATCGTCTGGACATTAGGTGTCTATTATCATGCCTTAGCAGCCTACGCACCAGGATGAAAACTAGCGGATTGTTATCTTTACTTTCCACTCCTCATTTAATTGGGCCTTCTTGTACAGGTTCGGATTCCCCGGGGTATGCGGTTTGGTCGATATCTGTTCACCCCAGTCTACCTCTGCTGGCGTCTGTGGACACCTCCACTGCAGTCTCCTTCTGGTCTCTCCAGGCGGATGTGTTATCCGGCGATGACGAAGCACCCCCTCCTACCGAGCTCATCTCCCCCTCCCGTACCATCCATCTCAGTGAAGTTATCACACCCTCCGGTGAGTCATTATTGCATCCGAACCGCTCCTTTCGGCGTATTCTTAACTGGGGTGCTATGGGCGGAATGAACGGCTTGTATTTTGGTTAGCAGCGCTTTATGCGTCATGCTCACCATGAATCACTAACCAATGCATTGTGATAACTAAAAAGTAGTGGTACAAATAATTTGACGGGTAGTTAGACCAAAATTTTGCAGCTTCAGGGAGTGAAGGTGCCTGCATAAGCGCATAAAATCTACCTGAATGATTTGGCTGAAATTCGCTCTGTACTGAAATAGAAATTTGCTTGATTACGCTGTGAATTCTGAGTCCCAAATGTCGGCGTTGAGAAGCATAGTAAAACGAGATTAGCGTCCAGTTTATAAATTTTATAATCAGTGGGTATTAAAGTCCAGAAGAGACCTTTGACATGTGGAATTCCACTCGTGCAAAAATGGTTGTTTTAGACAACGAGGCTGGAGTCGGTCGACCGACCAGTGTGACGTTCCTTAGCAGTCGTCCGAACCCCTCGAACGCCACCCAGTGCCTAGTTGGTACCACCACCGGTTGGCTCACGCTCATCGATGTGGAGACTGGCAAAGTTGTCAACAAGGTAGCCCCTCCCACTGAATCGCCTTCCGGTGCACCTACCACAGAATCCGACTTCAACGAGGGCGACCTCTTCAACCACCAGCCCTCCAATGTTAATCTAAGTATGTGTTCTTCCTTACTCCGCTCAGGCATCAAAAGTTGAATGAATGTAACATTTTAAAGTCATGAAATAATCGTGATTAACGTTGTGGTGTTTTGTGCTTTGCAGACTCGGTGACCTATCCGGCTGCCGGTTGGGGCCCTAGGGGGATCCATGCTATCACAATGTACCAGACATTTTCGCTGGCCATAACGGGTCATGAGGATCGGTGCATTCGATTCTATGACATCACCAGACAGGGAGGCAGCAGTGGTGGTGAATCAGGGAATTTTTGCGTAGGAACTGTTGTTACTCACCTCGACGCTGTTACATGTCTTACGGTTGATCCTCACGACCTCTATGTTCTTTCTGGAAGTAAGTCAGCTCCCTCTCTATTGGCTACTTATTTCCTGCTCTTTTCTCCTCCTCTCGAATGATAAAGAAGGGTTCTCACTTACTCTGCCATTTCGGTATGAATAGAGCTGTTTATCGGAGAATGGAATTGAAGTCTACAATGAAATGCTTTATTGGGAACCTGGGAAAGTTTGCTATTAGCATGATAGTGGAACGGGTTCACCTTGTCGCATGCTTGTATGTGGGTGCCGATACCTCATAGATAATGTTTATACACACGAGCGTTTGCGTCGGTGCAATCACAGCAGTGGTTGCCACGACTGACTATTGTCTCTTCTGGCTGACAGCCAATTCAGCGCAAAACTGCACACTCGCAATCCTCTCATACTCTGCTACGTAAAAATAGGCCCTCGCGCGAAGCCGGAACACCGCATGTGTGGAATGCAGTGATTCACCCAGGTGCACAAAAGCCGAACTGCTGTCAGCCGCTAACGCTGACGATAAAATTATTCTGTCTTTAACTTTGTTTATTGGCGCTTACAGTTTTCCACGAAGTGTTTTCATGGAACTTATAAGTATAGACTAATCTAGCTTTGTCTCAGTTGTTTCATTGTATGTCAATTGCATTTTTTTCACCAAGGTACGCTTCACGAAATCTCGTGTCCTGATATATGGGCGAAGTTAAATACGTTAGGGAACATTAACTTAATGTTTTAGCCCTTTTCATTTGCCACATAAACTGAAGTACGAATGGTTAGTTTATACAAAGTCAGCAGCGATTATGCAGATGTAAAGTCCAGTTTAAGTAACACACTCTTACTTTGCACCACCCTTCTAGGTCACGATTCTTCAATTCGTCTATGGGACCTGGAGAGTAGGGCGTGCGTTCAAGAGATGACGTGTCATCGTGTGAAGAATAACGAGTCTATCCATGCTGTAGCCATGCACCCAACTATGCCTTTTGCTGCCAGCGCGGGAGCTGATGCCCTCTGCAAAATTTACACTTCCCTGTGATTTCGCCACGTGCATATTCACCTGCCTACACACCAGCACCTGTATATGATTTCCTCCTTCCCTCCTAAGTGGCGCATTTGTTTGAGTCTTCTCTGCTAAAATACTTTTTCATGGCGTCTACTCTCTTTCCCCTCCCCACCTCTGTCTAGAGTCCAGGAGCTTATGGCCCGCGCTGGATTACGGCGCGAATTTGGGCTCGCACCTCATTTCTCACCGCCGTCTCCCATCCTCGTTCTCGCTATTCGTTAGCCCACCTATCCGTCCATCCATCCATCTGCCTGAAGTTAGCATGCAGTTAGCTACTCTCTCCGCCCCACCCATTCTAATCTGTCAGAGGGTTCTAATAAAGACGTGACACTTGCGAGATCTCTGGTAGTGCACTTCTTTTGATGGCGCATATGAGTTCGTTTCGTGGTACAAAAGAGCTTTCGGAGAGAGTCACTGTGCTTTACGATTTTTGAGGCTGTATCTGTGCCCCCATGATGTGTGATGTAGGATCAAAGAGGTCTTAGTCGCGCTATAACGTGCTGTTGAATGTCTTTTGCAAAGGAATTTCTTAATTGCTACAAACGCCGAATGTGGGGCTGCTGCGTTTGCAACAAAAAAGAATCCTGTTTACCGGTCTGAGTCTATCTCGGAGTGGGTGCCTCTATTCATGTGCCGTCCGTGGGGCAGACTGAACCGATCAAGTTGGTGTGACTCGACAGAGGTGCTGGGTAGACAATGGTAAATAATCTTAGGTTCGTGATTCGATTGTTAATGCCTAGAATTCCCCGAATATTAACCGGGCGGCACCAGACATACTTTCGGATATTTTACAGTTCTCAAGTCCTGTATCATTTTTTTAAGCCAGGCGTTCGAAACTAGACAAGAGGAAAATTAATATAAATAGAATAATATAAATGCGCACTCTTCGTGACAAAAACAGGTCATTGGCGGGAAGATGAGTAAATTGTGATCATGTAGTAAAGTTTTGGTGGTATGATGGTTAATTTTTAAGTGATTTCGGATTTTATGGTCGCTTGATTAAATTTTATTCATTAATTGATTTTATATAATAAGAATAAGGAAGTATTTGTACCTCATAAACCGAAGTTGGTAATTTCGGGGATTGATGAATGCTATTTTGTTTGAAAGCCGCACGTGTGGAGATAAAGCGCTGGGGGTAAAGCTTCACTTTTATAATACTTTGAAGAAATTTCAGTAATTTGACAATGAAGTACGATCAATGATGGATTCTAACCCACACAAGGACTCGAATGGAGATTTTCGGTTCCTTTGGGCACCTGTGGTGCCTTGAGTCTTTCCCAAGGTCAGTAGGGGACATGACCCAGAGCCCATGTCCCCCAGCGAAAGTACAAAGGCGGAGCCTTAAGACTCTGTGACACCAAAACAAGGGATCAAGCAGGTAGTCGTAAGCAGGTAGATGTAAAAATATGCGCTGACTTCCACGAAACAACCATGCATAGTTGACCACCGTATCCGCTGAATTTACTTTGGTACCGTAAAACAACCGCCTGTCATAGTCGATTTTTTATGATACTCCGTATCGGCAGTCTAGGGGTTAACTTTACTAGCCAATAGTGAGGCAGTTTGCAGGAGGAACGGTGGGGAAAATCGTAGTGCCCAGCTGAAGATTGAAACATCAGACAATTCGGTCCGGTGTTTCACATTGCGCAGAAACATTTCATCCACATCGGTTGTTTATCTCTGAGGTGCTCCCAGTTACGAAGACGAAAACAGCCACATTCACCACACACAAAACAATACGGTGATGTAGAAGTGGTTGACATACCTGTTGAGAATGTGAAGGCGATAATGCATTTCTCCTCTAATAATCGACTGTTTAAATTGCGGGATAGTGAAATTTTTGTTTCATTTGGCGAACTTATGATTTCATCCAAACTTTGAGCCTTTTGAGTGGCAGTGGTTACAAAGCATTGGCCTCGTGATTTATAAAAGTGCTAAAATGTTCATTCCGATGGCTAATTACCTCAATGAAAAAGGGTGAAGTTCTGGCATCAAATATTCTCAATTGCGTCTTAGTTGATTAATCTGGAATTACTTCTTCACTTTTTATGGTCACCTGTGGGAAACTGTCTAGCTACTCACATGCTTAGAGCGCAAACACGGTAGTACTCGACATTAAGCACTTCAAGGTGGGAAGTAAATAACCAATGCTCTCGCAAAACCAGGGATTCGATTTCACTCATAGACTTCTGTACACCACCAGCGTACACTCTATTCAGACACATTCCACTTCTAATAGAAAATCACTTCGGACTTTCAATTGTACCTCGAATTCATTTTTGTGACATACCTTCATCATCTCCAATAAGTGTTACCCAGAGCAGAGTGACACAGATCGGTGAAGACAATTACTGATTAAAGTTAGCTCGAAGCAATTCAGTGTTTTTGAAGTCGTGGTAATGAAATCCTGACTAAAAATTTGTTAACATTAAGCGTAATTTGTTGGGAATTTTGTTTGCACGAACAGTTAGCACCAAATGATGGACCGTTAAAAACTTGGGCATATCTATTTACCCCCTATCCGCTTCCATGACTGTCAGTCTTTTGTCACTAGAATCTTGTTTTTTTTTTTCCCGTCCTTTGGTTTGCCTGAGAAAATGCCCCCTTTGATAACTTAACAAAGTTTCTCTTGCATAGGAAATGCCACAACTCGACGTGCTATAAGCACATTTAAACTTTCGGTCGGGACCGACCGCTGGATCTGTTTGACATGTTCCTTACAGCCAGGATAGAAACTCCCACTAGAATTTGATCATCTTTGTCACGTCCTGTCTTCGCTGAAGTTTTGGACCAGAAAAGTGGGCTCCATAGAGGATCGTTGACTATCTTGAAACATTTCCTGCATTTTTTATAGAAACGGTTCCATTGATAGAATTAAATGCACAAATCTGCGCATTTCCAATGAATGTTGTGGAATTGTGCCTGGATCTAAAGGCAAAAATGAGTGACTATGCGTGACGCTGACATGAAACTGGCCTGATGCCTAGGGGCCAATGGCGAAGCTCAGAGTAAATGCGTCAATAGTGAAGCCTATTTATCCTGATAAGTCTGCATGATGAGGCAAAGTTTAGGTCAAGTTGAGTTTGAGGTGTCTGGTCTCTTTGGGAGTGGCAGTTAGCCTTTCGTAGGGCGCATTTTGGGGTGGCGTCTTAACACAACCCGTATGTGGATAGCTGAGATATCCGTGTAATAAGCTTTTCCGTATTAAGGCAAGATCATGAAATGCTGTTGCCCTGACCGAGGGAAGAGATATCCGCCTTACAATAAGTAATTAGTCGTGCTTAACAATCTTAGCAAATATAACAACACGGCTACTCTAGGATCCCTGATCTTCATTAAAGTCGTAATATGACATATATGTAATGCTTTGATCGCTTGTTCAAATCTCGATCTTGGTAAAGGACCAATTACAGCTTCGCCATTGTACCATCCCCGGACGGGCTCCCCACCGACCCATGGCAGTAGCTCAAGCTCCAACGCAAGTCGGCAAAACATATTCCACTCCAGTATCGTATCCCTTTTCCTCAGGGAGGTCTTAAGGCGCTCCATATCAATACAATAGAAAAGTTGGTGGAACACAGGCAAATCGTCGCGATACAGGATCAGAAATTAAATAATGATCTTGCATGTTCACAAGGGTGATGCCTATCGTAGGTAACACATGATGCAAAACTAGTTGGGTTACTTAAATTTTACGTAATAAACCGATAAAACCTTGTCGAATAGGTTGCGCTGAGGGAAATACGGTATTAGCTCAAACGCGCACACACGCGGGAACACTTTTTAGGCAAATTTTATATTATCCTCCTATTAAAAATGGCAGTTATTTAAAGGGTTCGAAATCAAGTTAAAGGCTGGCAGAAAACGAACACTTAAAGGGTATCTTGGTATTACGTGAGCAAGTATTGACGCTCTGCGAAAAGGATATAATAAATAGGTAATGGTGTCGCAGCCCTAAACAGAAACACGCGTGATGTGATAGAAGCCTCCACTAGACTCCTATCCCGTCAAGCGCATTACTATCCCATTTCCACCGCTTCGCACTGCAATCCCTTTTAAATTGGAGTTCGTGGGATCCATAAAACTTGAAAAGGTCCGCCAAAACACCCGAAACTACCTATCCATAGTTTGGATTTCACCTGTTATCCATTCCCACCCATAACAAATGTAGTTACCGAAAATAAGTGGGAGAGTAAGCTCACTATATTTAAAGTGTATTCTCATGGTAACGCAGTTCACAAAAAGCATTTGACGGTTCGCCATAATGGTTCATAAAGTTGAACTAATTTGTGTGAATCTTCTTGCGTAAGTTCGAAACGGTTTATGATCAAGTCACATTTACTGACTGGCACGCCTTTGTCAACCTATTTTGCACCCGCATCTACCGAATCCCATGAGTAATTCGGTAGTGCACGAAATGAGCTTTTAAGCAGTTGGCTTTTCACCTTACCATCTTCGTGCGGATCTCTTCTGAGGAGCATGTGAAAGAGTGAGTAAGAGCGGAGAATCCTGTGGAAATTCATACCTGCGAAGATGGTGGTTGGAATGATGCGGCTCTTACAGCTGGACTACTGCTGCCTCTGTCGGATTCCGTGATGTTTGGCGGCGAAGGGCTTCATATTACAGTTCAGAAATTTGGTCTACAAAAATTGAGAGGAAGTTGCATAGAGCTTACACAAACATTCTGCCAAATCATCAACCGCGCACGTTCGGATGTTCGGCCAAAGATCTAAGTGCTGCGACGGATCGAGCCTGAGCATCTGCGAAGCACCTGTTAAAGATGCCACTTTGTATTTTTTGTCCTTCGCGATTTTATGCAAAAAAAGGACAGGAACACAAATTGTAAATACGCAACTACTAGTTTGAAGGAATGTCTGAATCGAAAAAATTGCAACTGAGGTCCCAAAATTCTCATGATTATGTGGCAAGAGGTTGTTTTTATTGCCGTGAGGTGGAAAGGAAGCCGTCTTACAATTCCCCGGCTCACTAACATGCATTACATTATAGTGAGGAGAAAACAAAATCTTCCATAGCTATTAAGGTTAGTACAAAGCAAAAAGCAGAGATTTTTTAGACTGCCATTGCATAAAAGTGAGTTTGAGGCTGTCTTATGGCCAGGTCTTTGCACTCGATTGGATTTACAGCCAAATCATCTCCAACCGTAGTCAATTTTGAAGCAATTTACGCAGCTTTCAATACGCGCACTTTAAACTAGTTTCGAGACGCCCACTCATTTGAAATGGCTTACATTTCAGCAAAGCGTTCATGTGTCTTCATATTCGGTGGTTCCGATCAAAGCAGGGTCGTTAAATTGAACGGATTGTGACGCCACTGCACTCGACTTCCAGAAATAGCGACGAGAGACGCATAATCTTCTATTGAACACTAGTTGTACTCCCCTTCGTAAAGAGTGATCTGTGCCGAAGTCTGGTTTACTAATCAACTGGTTGGGAGACCGGAAGGGTCTAAGCTCACTCAAATAGACACTCAGCTCTCATACTGACGGGTTTAGTACCTTTCAAATGGGAGTGTAAGTGCAAAAACTGGCAGGCCCATCGTTGCATCTACACAGTAAACACTCGGTGTTAGGTGATGTGGTAGAACTTGAAGAGGCCCAGTTAAAGCTTAAAAACCGAGTTTGAGCGTTACTAAAAAGGGCTGAAATTTGTCACACTAATGTACTCTGCTTGTACAAATTCAATTAAAAATCTCAACGCCGATAGCCAGCTTAAAGTGGCCTCTTTGATAAATACAGAAAAACTGGATAAAAACAAAAGCTATGGACATGTGAGGTGTGTTTGATGCAGAAGTTAACCAATTTCTTATAACAACGAATGGACTGCAACAAGGTTTGACTACCATTTTAGTGCTTTGTTTGTTGGAACTACCGGTTTCGGTGAAGGTCACGGAGGTGACCGTACTGCCCTAGCTGCGTGGGCTGGCCTCTGGGCCATGCCAGCAGCCTATTTCCCTCTGTCCGTTGAATATATATATTATACCCTAGCATTCTGCCTTCTTTTGCCTTCGAGGGAGCCTCGGGACGCTACAACCATAGCTATTGCTCAAAACTTTGTAGACAGGATAAAAATAATTTCGTTGGTGAATTATCTCAATAAACTTGCTTTTTTTAACTTGTAAAATAGAATTCAGTGCTGAGATTTTTCGGTTACACTTTTTTGCAAAATCGGAAGCCCACAAAGTTGACAGAATGCCGTAATTTCGGCACCAAACTCGCACGCTCTCATACAAAGTGAGTGAGCTTCAATCGAATCCACACGTTTCGTGTAGTTCCGCAAAATCGACCTTCTTATTCGGGTCGGACACAAATCGCAACGCTTGCGAACGTAGACAGCAATGAAGAAATTTCCATCATGAATATTGTCAAAATTGTTTTTGGTCATAAAGTTTCCTCATGAAGCGAACTGCATTTGACGTCCCAAATACAGGGAAGCGTGATGAATAGCACTTCTCGTACTTTGATCTCCACCTTTTAGCGATAAAGGTACGCAAGGGGTTCATTTTATACTTCAAACAATAAATTATCGTCGAGTCATTTTCACTCAACAGTCGCGTCTTAATCCTTGAACGTGAATGTATACAAGGGCCAAGGCTCGGGCAAAAATCACAGTCTGTCCCAATCATGGAGTGTGGACAGGAATTAGTGACACATCAAATAGGTCAGGGACAGTGGGGCAGCGACTCTCGAATTTCTTACCAAACACTGTTTCTGCGTCCTAAATTGCACCCAAGCATCATCTTCAGCGTGTGCGGTACTACTTGAATAGCTCAGGAGTATCTGAGTCACCATTTTTAATGAACACTTCGCGTCCGCCTAGTCAACAGCCAAATATCTTACCTCTTGGACAACAAGTCCACTCTCAGCTGACCACCAGTTGGCCTCAAAGTTGCGTTGGCAATCGCACAGCGGCGCTTATTCACTTCTGAACACCAATATTGACCTCTGCACAGTTAAAGGACGATCGAAAGCACACTCATCAATTAACAGATAAGTAAGGCATTTTCACACAAATGCTTTTACTTAAGAACGGTCTCGAATTTTCCCCAAAAAGAAGAGTATAAACAGCAGCTGAGTTGGCACGATTCTGAATTCATTGACAAGAAGAGGGCTTTTGGGAGAATTAGCAATGCCTTGGGATGAAGGAAACAACGGTTAATGGGAACAGCATTGATCATTTGAGAACTGTACGCCTTCTCCACTCTGAATTCGCTCTCAGGCGACGCTCAGGAGTCGTCCGCATTACTGAGAGCTTGGGCTGGGGCGACTTTGCCTTACTCTTTAAGGCCTGAACTCGAAGTTCCCACAGTTCTGTGTAACCTAGGGCTCTCGCAGGGTTGCACTCTACTCACAAACACAGTGGAGTGTAGTAAAAAGGAGGTGAGCAGTTATTTTATGAGAACTAATAAGATATTCCTCTATGTACGCTTCTTGAGATTATTTTTACTTATGCACAGCTAATACCTGAAAATTCAATAATGCTCTATGTAAATTTCCTACCTAAATCCAAGGACAAAAAAGGCAGTACGCTGGCAGAAAGTTACCTTACTCGGAGTAAGATATTCAAGACACGAAGTTATTTACTGAATTATGAATCACATCTCAAATCTTCCTATTGGAAGTGTCGGTGGACAAACCAAATTCCCTTGCATAATACTTACAAATGATAGTCCCGATTAACGCAATTAGGGGCGGTTTAATTAAAAAGGCGGGGAGAGTTAAAGGCACTTTGAAAATCTCACGACTGATACGAATTCCCTGTTCTTCCTGAGCTCGCGGCTTTGTCCATTTTCCTCCCACTTTTGACTGTATCAAGCGCGTTTTCTAGTTTTAAATACACCCATAAAAGATAAATTACACTGAAGTCGAGGAGCCCTACTCGCTAAGAAGTCTCAGTGATGGAAACTTTCGAGAATAAGCATTTTTAAGAACTTCAACCATTACACCGTTGGTTGATTTTAGCACACCTACTATTGTTACTTAGTGAGTGCATAACCAGCATACATCAATTATTCATTGTAGTTTACCAACTTAAACCAGCAATTATCAGAAGTAAACACCGTTGAAGGGGAAGGTAAGAGTACTTCTCAAATTTACCTAAACTGTCAGGTATAATTCGAGCGGTAGCAAAAAGGCGAAGAATGGGGACCAGAAATCAAAGTGAGTTAAGGGTTGGGCGTGCGAGACCATTCAAACACTACTACAGTTCTACAAAGTGAATAGAATGGGAAAATTTGTTGGAAACATCTCCTTCAAAGTAGTTCCAACACGATTCGCCCTTCAATTCCAATAACAGTTGTATTTATAAGTTAATTATGACCAATCCATGTCGTGAATCATTAAAGCATTACCGGATTTTATGATTTTGCAGGAGTCGACTAACATACAATCAAAATTTGTATAAATTAATTGCATTACGGCTGCAATTTGTCAAACAAAACGATGTCACTTTCATCGAAATAATAGCCTTAACCTATGTTCCATCCATCCAAATGTCAAAGTATTTACATCTTGTATTTTTTCAGTGACCAATTCTGTCAGACACTGTCTCATGACTCGCTCTACGTTAGAGTGCAGTGAACATTTTCTGGTGTGAGTCGCATCCACATCCTCCATTTTTGAGTGAAAGACTTCCAACCGGGTCCTTAATTCTTGCTGGTAAGGAAAATAGCATCAAGAGTTAAGAACGGTCTTAAATGTCACTTATTTTAGTCTTGACGCATTTCTACTCTTTTGAGGCTACCACTTTTCACTAAGACGTTGCTCTTTCCTGGTCTTCTGTTCTACCTTCAATCTCCATCCCGATTCACGATGTTCAGGTTCGCGGCACACATCCGTTCGGCCTCGTTGGCGTTGTCGATTCAGCGAAGGTGCCGACTGGAGACGCGTTTTGGTCGCCGAATTGCGCTTGGAGGACAGCCCCGTAGAAAGCGACCCTGCCTAATATCATGAAAGCATAACATGTCAAAGCATCAAGTGGAAAGCGAATGCGAAGTACAATTGAAGTAGTAACACCTGTCGTAACCTGTACTCCCTCAGTGCTCTGTTACTAGCGGCCTCTAACTGTTGAAGTTTTGCAAACCACTCCTCATGAGCAAGTGCCTCCGATTGTGAAGTTAAACAGAGAGCCGACGTAACTTCTTGTGCAAATTTATCCTTTAGATAATCAGGAAGTATCCACCCGGCAAAAGAATCTGAGTCGTTTGAGTGCTTGTAGGTGTAACGGCGACGGATTTTGAGAAAAGTTCGATGATCAAAGTCGTGCCATCCTCCTGTACGTCCACCATTTTTCCCTAGGTAGTTCTGGATAAAATGTCAAATCGGTGATTATTGAAACTTAACAATCAAAACTTACCTGAAAGGCGGAAACCTCCGGTGGAATATTTTTACCCTTAGTTAAGCCAAAATCTTGTGAGCATATGCGTCCAACCGAATAATGCATCTGGAAAGAAGAATATTTTCCCCAAAATTCAATCTTCTCAGTAAAAGTTGTGCATTCCTGCCATAGATCTAGTTCCATTTTTATCAACTCCTGCATTCTAGAAAAGCAAAAAATTTGAGCATTTGAATTCCATCAAGATAAGTCACAACTTAACAATAAATAGAAATGGGGCGGTTTTCCTATCAAAATAAAAAAAGATTCAACAAATAAACCCAGAGGAAAAGCAAAGTCCTGTTGATTGTTATTACAATAAAGTGGCTGTGTGATTCGCAAATATATTGAAGCTTTCAGTAACAACTCATTAAACAGCTACCTATTAGCATCTGAAACGTAAATCACCATGAACTGCTTTAACTCATTAATGTTCAATTATAGATGCTCACGAAACCATCATGGCGGCCACATTCGAATAAGGAAATCGGTTCATGACTAAAAACCGTTTTGCAATTACATGGAAATACGTATCAAAATATCAAACAAAAAACACAACGCCTATTACTGCAACCCGATAAAATACTTTTAAGTCTACAAATAAATGGAAATGATTAATTGTGTACACAGTTAGAGCCCCTAGTAGTTCGTGTAAATTTTAGATTTGTCAAAGCCCCTACGTAAACTATTTATGCGGCATAACACATCATACAACAGCTGTTATTAGCTCCATATTTTGCCTTTAGAGTAAGAGTTCATTTAAATCAGGCTAAAAATAAAATACCTTTCCTTCTCGTAACTATGGTAATCAGATAAAGCTTGTTCAACGCCATCTAGGGCTTTCTTTATCGACCTAAAATCTGACATTATATAAATATATGTTAACTCAATTACTGAGTTTTTTCTCAGCAATCGCAGCCTGGGCCTCTGTAATTCTCACTTTGATTTCAGTTATTTTCTTAAGGAGGCTACGACCTAAAATGATGCTAAAATAGATATGCATGATACCATCTTCCAAGAGCTTGCTATGCAAATTACAGTAGAAATTCTTGATCTCAGTTCCATCGTTTTTAAAGTAAAATTTCTTCAATGCAGCTGTAGGGATTAGCTCCCTATGTAAACGATTGGTACTGCGTAGGTGAACAGATATTGTGCAGCCAAACCTTCGATCTAAAATTTGCATTTCGACCGAACTAGGTAAATGTCCTGTTGTAATGCTACTTTTCGCTAGCAATAACAGTCAGATACTGATATCTATTTCATTAAAGCCAACAACGCGCACTTTTCGCGTCCTTTTCAGAAAGCGCTCTAGTTTCACAAGCCTACATAACAATTATAAAGGTCAATCTCAGCGTCTTATAATGTTTCTCAAAATGAATAAGACTTTTATGCATATTTAATGGAGCAATATAATACCCGGACTGCTGCAACATATTTATCGATGTAGGTAAGCTACTATTAATTGCGACGGTATTTAAAACCATTGTAGCACTTTGTTTGTTGGAAATACCGGTTTCGGTCAAGGTCACAGAGGTGGCCGTACTGCTCTAGCTGCGTGGGCTGGCCTCTGGGCCATGCCAGCAGCCTATTTCCCTCTGTCCATTGAATATATATATTATACCCTAGCATTCTGCCTTCTTTTGCTTTCGAGGAAGCCTCGGGACGCTACATTGGTGGCAGCGGAAAGCGGACCCGACTCTATAGGGTTTTCATCCCGATCTCTACCGCCTGTGGCATGTTGCAGCGGTGCGAAAGAGGTGCACGTGCTACGGATGGGCCACGAACGACGTCCACCTCCGGCATCTATCTACCCCTACTCCATGTTCTACATGAAGGCTATCAACAACTGAAGCGACACTAGCCATGGACCACCTGGAAAGTTTCGTTCCAAAGATTACCCCTAACATACTTGCTTAAGGAGATCGGCGTGCTAGCGCCTCCCTACGGACATACTGATGGTCGGCAGAACCACTCATTCTGAACTTTGTTTCCAAGCCAAACGAAACTCGAAGTGCAATGCACTGTCAAGAGGGATCACTGGCGTTGGTGTCAAGCATTGCCTCAATCGCGTGGAATGTCGGCGACTGGCATGGTTAGCTGGTGGGTGCTTGTTGCAGCACTGATTACGTTGTGATAGCTGACGCGGGAGGTGTACCAAGGGGCGCGTCGGGGACGACGCTCGAAAGAGGAGAGGGGCAATGTGGTACTTTGTTTGTTGGAACTACCGGTTTCGGTGAAGGTCACAGAGGTGGCCGTACTGCCCTAGCTGCGTGAACTGGCCTCCAGGCCATGCCAGCAGCCTATTTCTTTCTGTCCGTTGAATATATATATTCTGCTCTAGCATTCTGCCTTCTTTTGTCTTCGAGGGAGCCTCGAGACGCTACAACCATTGTAGTCTTTTGTTTGTTCTGACTGCCAGTTTCGGTCACGATTGCTTAGGTGGCCATATTGTCCTAGCAGTGCAGGCAACAGCTCTGTTTCCTCTGTTTGTTAAATATATATTCTGCCCCAGTATTATGGCTTCTTTCGCCCTCAAGGAAGTCTCGGGGCGCCATACCTATAACACATTGAAGTTTCCAACGGCTTATATTTTAATTAATTTTCTTCGGTGTCATTGTTTTTGCAGGTTTTTTCAAAAGCTTCAAGATTTTTTAGGGCTTAAATGTCTTAATTGTTTTTATTCAAATCATATTTTATGGAACGTTTTTCGCAAGCCTATGAGTTTACGATATTTGTTCTAAGATGTATGTTAAAATATGTCACAATCCTACTTTATGCATTGCCTTTTACTTGTTCACGCCGGCAGCGTCCCGAGACTTCCTTGAAGGCAATAGAAGGCATAATACTAAGGCGGAATACATGTATTCATTAGGCAGAGCGAACGGTACTACTGGCATGACCCGGAGGTCAACCCACCCGGCTGGGGCAATATGACCACTCAGGTGACCGAAACCGAAGACGACAGTTAAACAAAGCATTACAATGCCAACTTATCAGATTTGTTAAATACCCTGCATTTTATTGTGAGCTAGTAAATCGGAGCCTAACACAAATTCTTTGTGTATGGTGACTACATAATTCATAGATCAGGAGTATTTGAGAATTTTTACAAGTCTCGGCACACTATCCTTAAAGGCATGAATTTTGGTGTAGTATGATCAGCTTAGCTCCCGTTTCATGGTTTTTATAACTACAGAACAATCTGATAACCTACTTATGTAGTTCCATTGATTTGTCTGGTGATTTCGCAACCGAACTCGTGCTGAAATCCATTTTGCCTTGGAGGTATCTGTGGGCAACGTTCCCGAATCAGCATTTAGGCAAGTGGTTGTTCGGGCCTATTCAAACGAATAGCATCGACGGCGGCGTAATTTAGACTGACAGGACATCTTACCACCGGAATGATCATCCAGTCCACTTGGAGTCTGCTCTCCTTGAGTGAGCACAGGGTTCCACTTAAATTAGTGAAGCAGATCATGCAGAACGTGCTCTTCACGCTCTTCGTATCACTACCGGACGCAACAAAGTGTAACTGAATTTACTGACTTTTTGAGAATTGAAGAAAGAGCAGCGCAATTTCTGAATTTTTACCTCTATTAAAGGCGCAACAACCTTGGAACTTTTACGTAATCTGTGGAAAGAAAGTGCTCAAGACGATGCATGAGCCAACTTTTCATTAGCATGGTGTCGACTTTTGCTTCTCCATTCAACAACACATGCTTTGCGTCAACATCTTTTCGATGCTGTCTGCTCGGACTGCTTGTCCAAATACGAAGTCCTTGATGAAACCGTTCAAATCAAACTCAAACAGAAACGTCCCATCGGAAACAGATTCCCCTGTTTTGTATCTGACACGTGCTGCCCTAATACATTGGGATTTACCATCATTTTGATGTGTTTGCCAAATCCGACACGACAAGTGCGTGTCGTGGCGGTGAACATTATCGATTTAAGGGTCATCAGTCCTATTAAGCAGTTACTTTTCCTAAGTAGGCAGTAAGAGTGAAGTAAAGCTTCAATTCGTGTATTTATAAAAATGACAGGTTAGTTGTAGGGCCTCATTTTTTGAATGTTCCGCGGGTATGTACCGAGACAGAGATTTGACCGCAAGCATCACAATTACATTATAGTCTGACAGAACAGTCAAACAATAATCAGTGATTTCAAATATGAATGTCCGAATGCGCTGGTGTTGTTGATCATTTACGCATCTGAGTCCAAACGATCGGCAGACTCTCCCCTCTCGGAGCGTTGGTTAACATCCACTAAATGCAAAATTTCCAAAGGCCCTTAGAATCGGTCTCCAAGATTTCTTTTCATAAGAAATATGCACAAAGTGGCAAGCAGTCAATGTGTAATGCTGGTAGGCTTCTTAAGCGTTTCGTGACATTGAGTCACAGGAATTCAAGTCTTGCACACAAGTGGGAGATACTACATTCCATCATTCTTTCGGCTTTACTTAGGCAAAGTAAGATTTGATTCACGTTTAGTGGAAGCAAAAACTGCAGAAATCAAGCGTGAACGTCCACTTTAAATGGGTAATCTTCCATTCTTTTGATAATATGTTCAGTAAACCTGTTGAAGCCCTCAAAATTTCAATTTTCGAACCAGCATAACCACATGATTCCCTTGTTTTTTGGATAAGACAGTGTGCTTGAGATAAGAATAATGAAAAAGTCACAATGTACATCACTAATTTACAAGCGCGCGCACTAGTTTTCACCAAAATCCTTCAAACATGAGTGGTCGAATGCTGCTGTGTGACTTGCACGTCTCTCCACCTGAAATCGCTTTATTTAAAGGTCATACCCTGAGAGTTTGTGTCCCATTGGCTGGTGCTGATGGTGTAGCTGGCGCCAGGCCGCAGGGGAGAGAGGGTGGTGACGCTGTCAGCCGCTGCATCAGCGTGTCCACCCCTCCGCGTTTTGGGACGCACTGGGCTGAGGCCACTGTCACCCTGCTCCTCGAGGGCCATCGAGAAAACGCTCATTGGGCCGTCATCATCATCGTCATAATCTTGAATTGCAAAATGGACATCAGATGAATAAATTCAACCCTACAGGCACATTTAGTCCCGTCGCCATGTTACCAAAGATAGAGAAGAGGAAAGTATTTGCCCGAATACGAAGCCAAGGTTGTACACTAAGAACCATCATACAGGGAATTAAGAACACTAGAAAATTCAAAACTAGAAGTACATTTAGTTAAGCTCACTAAATTGCCTTCACAAAAAACCCGTTCAACTGAGCACATTTCTACAAATATGCAGAACCCAATGGATCAAGGAAGTCCCCATCCGTACATTTTGATTAGGTTAAACTGAAATAAAACTTCTGTTTTTATCTGTTTAGGTTGACCCTACGTGATGGTTTTCATAATGAATGTACCAGCCGTTAACCTTTGAATTCCCAGATGCCAGTAGACAAATAATGATGCCAAGTTTTCGGAGTGTAATCTTGTCGCCCCGCATGCAAATCAGGGGCATAAAATTAATCAGCTACGACTTCAGTGAACTTTATTAGGTCTAAGTGAAATATCAATCGCAATAAAATCGCGTTTCCAACTCCCCATACCCGTTGATGGTTCTTCTTTTTCACCAGTTCAATGTGCTCGTTTCCTTTACCTTATACCCATTGATTCTACCCCTCCTTTTTAAGAATACCATGTACATTTCAAATGGAAAAGTATGATCTGATATTGGGTCTCGTTTACGAAAAGGTTTGAGTAACACCAGGAACCTACTTTCGGTCTTATATGAAGTTAATGTTACTCGTTAGCATCATTGCAACTTGTGGATCATCTTAAAATTGACACATCATTTGGAATAAAGGAGGAAAGTGATTATCAAGACTAAGTATACTCTCTAAAGCATGATGAACGTAATGTGCCATTGTCACGCTGATGAACGGTGTCACGAAGGTTATGGCATAGATCAGCACCGGAATGACGATTTTGGGTACAGTTCTGATTACTCGATGGACCGCAGTGATGTAAGAGCAAGCATGAAAGCGATCTCATCAATGATAGGACTCTACACAAAGCTCCCATCAAAGCCATTTGGGCGTTTTCAATCTTTGACTATTGAAAGATGATGTCCAAGAATGCTGTGGCTTGTTGGATCTAGACTGTCATCTAAACATGGAAGATTAATAGGATAACTTGATAGTAAGATTTTGGGAACAATATCAATCCATGAGGAAGCTGTTAAATTCCGAGTTATTTCATCGACCAACTTAAATAACGCCGTTAAGACAAAGTTTGAGGTGAAGACTTACCTTCATCTGAGTTATTAGTTTTTTTTGACTTGTTTTCAGCAGAAAACTTGACTGAATGACTAGGAGATGGATTTTTACTTTGCGGTCGGCCATCTGTCCCTTCGTTCGTCCACTGGTGGGACTTTTTGATGGCCCTGAAACACATATGGATGAAGCTCACCACAGTGAATTCTTCCGGTTTAAATGGTCATGTACCACCATAAAGAATGGCGGTGTGTACATTGACACAAACTTTGAAATAAAAACGAATTTCCAACGTTTCACTCGGTCGTGCAAACAACTCATGTTTGAGTATGAACCTAGTTCAACCCAAGCCAAACTGGGACTCCACTTAAAATAGTAAAACAACATTTATCCATTTGTTTTTCGTATACTATAACAAGTCAATCGAATCGCTGTACTTCAGATAACATTGTGAGCCGAGGCCTCAGCATTGGATGATCCTCTCCAGTCGAAGTTTGATTTACTTACAGCTGAATTGACATAATTTAAATATAAGGAAATAACAGAGGGAAAATGGTGAGGAAAAGGAAAACCATTGCATAATTGAAAGTTGGAAGCGGTATGAAAAAAGTCAGAAGTCAAAAGATTGAACAGAAAGCATACAGACTCCGAGAAGGAAAGAGATTTTGAACAGCAACAGTTTTAACATACTGTTGTTTAACCCCATCTTCGTTCAAATCATCCAATTTACTGGTCGTCCCGATTTTTTGCGCATTTAGTGGGTGTGATTTGATTATGCCTCTCAGAATCCTCTTCTCTTTGCTGAATGGAGAAGTTATCAAGCATTAACAACGACCTTCTGAGAAAACAACTTAGATATCTGTAAACTCCTACAAACTAGGGAGCAGCGCACACTTTCCCATTCATTCTACTTGCAAGGCTTTTTTGTTCGCTAATATAAAATCTACCTTATCAAAGCTGCTCTTATATTTGCTTATGTTTGGCTTAAGAGGTGGTGCTAATATTTTGATTGCAAAATACATAACTAGTAGGCAGCAGAGGGATCTGAGGGTTTGAGTCAACGTTAGCATCCCTTACATCTTGTAACTATCTTCTTTGCAACTATCTCCAGATTTTGATCTCAGATCAACATCCTGAACTGCGAGTTTGGTAGAGTCGCTAGGGGCTATGGCTTGCGGTGGCGGTGGGGTGGTGGGAGTGTTCACGCAGGGGGTCGCCACGTCCACGTAGGCTGTGAGACCCACATTTGAGGGTCTTAAAGTGGACCACAGTATAGCAAATAAAACACACCGGTTTCATTACGCAGCCGGTCATCATAACCTTACCTTGAAGTGATTTTTATTGATGGCATTTAGTGCTCCATGTGGCTTGTAATAGGCAAGTGGCATTAAAAAATTATTGCAAAAATAACATTCGGGACTTCAGCGCCTGCATTGATAAGCCACTATTAATTTCCTGGCTTTTTAAGTTTGAATAACTTTAATACGCAGCTCTACTACTTGTGCATTTGGCACATGAATATTATTGCCTGACCTCGGTACAAAAATACCTTATTAAAACATGAATGACCCTCCCGACTCATCTAGGACGCGAGAGTATTGAACAAGGGACAGCAAATTCCAAAGCATGCATGAAGTGGTGTAAAAAGAACTTCTATCCTTTAGTATTGTAAGTGTGCTCTTTACGTGATTAAGATTACACCCAGGCATCTTGGGTTTGAAGTTCATCAGCGAACATTGTTTTTAACTCGGATATGACAACGAGCTGTGTGCACTCAAATCCATACTTTGTACATAAAATTGTGTAAACCGCTGAGACGGTTAGAAAACTGGTGGGAATTATGCTAAATAAACCTTTTTATTGCATTCAAAGACATTTCAAAACGACGTCACCGCAAACACAGAGTACCATATGAACAGAAATTAGACGGACGCGCAACAGTTCCCAAGCTTCCTTGTTCACTCGTCAATACTGTACGACGATCTTTCGTCGATTTTTATGCTAACGCTATGAAAATCTGCGTTTTAGGTTTGAAAATGGCTTAAGGAGCAACCAAGGTAATGCGGTTCAGAAATTACCTATAAACCGCAGTTCTCCCTTCCACCTTTCCCACTCTCGCAACATCATCGCCATCATCGTCTCCCTCATCCTCGGTGTTCTCGAAGAGTGACTGTCTGGACTGAGTTGGGTTGGTCTTCCTCAGAGCGGGACTGGCGGTGGCGAAGCGCCGATGCTCCGTGATAGGTGAGAGGGTGTGAGTGAGCGAAGTGAGGGAGGCTGGTCGCCCGCTCCGTGGTCGGCTCAGCGCATCGCGATCTGCGATTCGCGAGGATCTAGGTTTCTTTTGCGAACCTCCCCCGTCTGTATCTCCATCGCCTCCACCAACAATACTTCCTCTCCCTCTAAGGGACGAATCTTGACGTTCGCGCTTCGAATGAAGTGCTATCAGAGCCATTCGATCCACTCTCCGTGCTATCGACTTAAATGGGTCATAAAATATACCGACTAAGATGAATTTAATGTAACTTCAAGGTTCTCTTCCGCTTCCATTGGTATAACTGAACCAACTGTTCCATAATTTTAAATAAAATTATAGAAGTTTTGAAGGCAATACGAAATTAAGTAGTTGGGTAGAGATTTTAATAACCGTTGCTTATTAATTGAAAACAGGAGAAATCACATTGGAAGTCTTTTAGTCGAAAGGGTTTTTTTTTATTAATCGAAATGCCTTTAATTGCAATCCTTTCACTCACCCTAAACGCTTGCGTTACACGCAATAGTTCCATCAGTAAAATGGTAAAAATAATTCTAAAGTACCATGCCACTATACGTATCTTAACAAACCTCAGGCTCATTAATGCAGTAAAACAGCGGCAACAAGTGCATCGTTCATCACCGGAAAAAGATGATACATTTTTGTAAAATCATGCAATAAGAACTTACCGCACGAATTTCCGAGAAATTGGGATGTTTTCTTGTTAAATGCTGTCTCTCCTGACCGAGGATGTCCAGCGTTTCATTGAACTTGCCTCTCGTCAACCCGCCGGCACCGCCGTCCACATCATGGTCAATCAGCTGTTCCATCAGAAGGGCTTCTACTTCTTTGCGCAGGCGTTTCATCGCATCTGCGTCAGAACGAAATTCCTCCAACTGATCTTTGTAGCGTAAACTGCTCTCCAATTGATCTACCTTGAGTTCCGAACCTAAAAATGCATATTTTGTTCAAGTTTCAATGAAGACTTGCCGGCTGCTTGTAAAATAATTACATTTATTCCGACTTACCGTTTGCTTGCAGAGATTTGTGCGATTTTTCAACACCAATCTTTTTGGGCTGCGTAATTGAGCAGGATTTGTTTGAACGTTCTTTCGCGTATTCGGACTTGTTACTACTATCATCAACTGATTGCACGATCCTATTACTTCCAAGTTCAGCTTCGTTGTAAGGTCGATACCTCTCCCTTTTTGGTGATGCCTAGATTTTAAAAACAACATAAATTTGTTACATTTAAGAAGTGACAGTTCCAAAACTATAATTAGGGTAGAGAAGATGTTGAACTGAACGAGAACACAACTACATAGACCTCATTTAAAACCGTGCGCAAGAGGCTTGGTGAGGAGACCGCAAATGGGATCAGATGGATGCTTCGGGTTCTATCCGATTCACCATCTTCCTCATCCTCAGTTCTGACAATTAGACTCTCCACTACCAGACCCTTGTTGGTGAGCAAGGTCTGCTGCTTCTGTGGGCTGGCAAAAGTGCAAGCGGCCAGTCGTGAGGTGACCTCATTCAGCGTCACTTGAACGGAGGCGTTCGTGAGACTGAGGGACTCACTATCACTTGTCTGCTGGCGTCTAGAGCGCTTTCTGGTCACACTGGGAGTCACATGGCTTAGACTGCTGGTTTCACCACTGCAACTGACGCCTCGGGAGACCGTGGGCCAGCTGCTCCTCACTAGGTGCGCTGCATTGTTTGTGGTTCTCGTCATTTTAGTTATTGGAGGATCGGATGAGGACGGTAGTAAGGAGGACTTCGCAGGCGAGTGTTTCTGTAGTGATACGGCAACCATTTTGGGCATTGGAGATCTTACCTCCGAATGCGGATATACTCACAGAAAAAAACTCGCCAAAGGAACACTAGGTTACAAAATTTGCAAATTCTGGCAATATTTGTCTGTTTTAACAATGTGGAATGCGTCATTCTGAGTCGGCTACAAAACGGAAAATACTACATGAGTACTATCCGTTTTTTTTTCTGTCACCACAGTAACCCCCCAACTTAAAATCATGCATTGAAGTGCTTTCGGCTTTATTCAGGCATTAGGAGGGAATCGAAGCACAAATAGTTAAACCTCAACTAATATCGTTCTTTACTACAAAGGAATTTACTTTTATAATATTCGCTGGATGCTTAAATCTCGCAATGAAATGCCACACAGTTTTACGCATAATAAATGGCATACCCTACCTCTAGGCTTCTGACTTGACGTTCTAACTAAAAGACACACAAGAATAACGTAAGATTGGCCTAGAGCTCCTTGATAAAATAATAGCACGAGTGGGCACAAACCTGCTCTGGGACGTCAGCCTCCACGTCTTCGAAGCTAGAAACGTTGGCTATAACAAAAAATGCAGCGTTTAGGGTGTTGATTACGGTGAAAATATTCATACTCGCTTACCTAAGTGCCCTCACCTCTTTTGATTCGCAGTTGAATTAATTGTCTCTGCGTTTCCAAATTTTCCTCTCTGAGATTTCGTAGCTCCATTTCAAACATCTCTCTAACTCTTTCGACATCGATCTAAGTAAAAAAATCAAAGACATTTTCCAAGCTTTTTAGCAACGAAGAGTTAAATGGAAAAAAATTATTATAAGCGTTGTTCTGTCAAGAAAAAAAGGATAAAACTCGTGTTCATATTCTAGGGGGACTGTGATTGTCCTTTGAAGAAAACCAAATTGATGTGAGACAATATAAGCAATTTCCTTTAAAAAGCCATACAAAATATCACCTAACATGTAGTGGAGCAAATCTCAAGCTGCTATTTCAATAGAAATAGCCACTGCAAATCTGTCGGCATTGGGATATGACGCCGATTTCACGAATTGTCGCCTGGAGTCCACATCTCGACTCCGCGATTCAAAGTATGCATAAACAAACTACTTTTCAATATACAATTTTAAGTTAGAATTCTTTTTTTCGTCAAACAGGTTTCGAAGTCTCAATTATGATAAACTATAGCTTGATTCATAACACTGAAAATAAACTGGAGAAAGGTGAGACCATACCCTTTTACTTTACACGGAGAGACGGTAGATATTATTGAATGGCAACTGAAGAATGAAAAAGTCTACTGACATTTTCTTGGTAGGTTACTGTCATCTTTAGCAAGTGAATGCAAGCGTAAAAGTTTATGGAAAAACAGAAGGGGATTAGATTAAATCGATTCCTAACGAATGCTAAAGAATTTCATTATGCAAATTGAAAAGTGGAAATTTAGACACTGCGCGCCTAGTGCATAGATAGACCTAAAACTAGGCAAATACAATAGCTAAGCCACTCTAATATTGCTTGTGAGGCATGGGAATTCAGAAACTCTTCGTGTCAATCACAGCAGATATCATCTCGACAGGGGATGAGGAAACGCACCCTATGCTGCGAGGCAACAGAGTCCTGCCAAGCACGGTTGCGCTCCTCCAGTTGGCGCAGATGATCACGCTCCTCTTCAAGCTGGCGCTCCAACTCGGCGGTTCGTTGTCGCCACGCAACCTCCACTGCTGCGGAAGGACAGGGGCTCGCCGCATCCTTAACCTCAATTGTCTGTACCACTGCAGAAGTCAGAGTTGGTGGTTGTGGTAACGGTGGTGGAATCTGCGACTTGAGGTGGTTCAACACCTCCTGAATTTGCTGCTCCAAGTTGGGCGCCTGTAGAGAGGATTAAGAAAACCAAAAGTTCCGAATGAAATTTGAAACACCCGTAGTAAATCCCAAGCACTTGATTATAAAATGATTATAATCTAAACAGCAAACAGAGAATCAAAACTTTTAGAGTAAAATTTTTGATTAAAAATACAAATAAGACCACTTTGCATTCTTGCAACTTATGACATTTACATGTAAGGAGAAAAGGTAATTAACAAGTGTTTCGATGCTTTACTGGAACGCACCAGAGCATGTGGTTTTTCAGTAATGCCCTTTTCAGCAATGAGACTGGTCCCACTATCCAACGGGAGGAGGCTGACCTGATTAAGATCGATGTCTTGAAGAGCCGAGACTACCTCGGCGTGGCGGCGAAAGAGGTGTGCATTGAGGAAGGAGGCATTAATGAAGGCTTTAGTGCAGTGAGGGCACCGGTGGTAAGACTGCGGTCCGCTGTTCATCAGACGCTGTTGGGCAAGGAGGAGCAGGCGGCGGCGATGACACTCCTTTCGCGTGCTTGTTAAGCGTTGTGCCTGTTGCTCCAAACGCTTTTTTAAAACATCAGTCTCCTATAAGAATTAAGTAATCACGGCAAGCCTCCACATTTAACGCATAGGAACTTCACCAAATTTCTACCATAAATAACACTACGAAGCATGCATAAAATAAATTCAAATGCTAGTGTTAGCAGTAATATAAATGAGTTTGGTTAACAAATCCCAAGAAATCGGTCCATTTAATGAACAAATGTAGGACAAAATCAAAGCCATGCAAATTTTTACTGTCGCTTAATACAAATAGAAAATCTAGGAAGCAAATGCGAAGGTAAAAAAAAAACTCATTTAATCAAATCCATCCTCTGCTGCTGGATTCTGGTGAAACTCAAAAAAGTCAGCAGCAGGAACTCCTATTTATTCTATACCAAAAAAAGCGTATTCGAAGATCAGGGAAAAATCTATCCAAGAAAGTGTGCATTTTCAAAACTTGGTTAGAACAAACCTTTTTAATTGTTTCATTCTCCAGTCTTAAACTGTCGACAGTATTCGTAAGGTAGTCTTGTGAATACTGAGAGGCAAACGCAAAAGGTAAATAAAGTAGTCCCAAGAAATTACGCATTTTAGCATACATACCAGAAGGTATTCGATAAGAAGCTGAGCTAATTGAAAAAGTTTGATGAAATTAGTGTCCACATAACGGGTATCCTATTTAGAAATAAGTTATCATAATTAAATACACCCACTATTTCCGAGTTAATGTCACAGAAAGCGACACTAACAAGGTTATCTTGCAAAGCGTCAATATCTATTTGACTAGCCACGCGACACACGTCAACCGAGGCTAAAATGAGTCATGGAAGTGTCAGAAACAATCATTACCTAGACGCTTCCAGTCAATGCGCTCAACTCTTTTCCTGAAAAAAAATCCAGGCATTTTGCTGGCACGGAGAGGCACGTGACCAGGTAAATTTGGATTAAAGGTCGTCATTTATTCCGTAATCTGCAAAGCAGATACAGTTAGTATTAACCTCCTCACATAATCGGTGAGCTATAAACAGGTGCTACTTTGTGCTTACATTGTCAACCAAAACAAATACATGTAAGCAAGTTGAAGAACCTTATCTGCAAAAAAAATATTATTTGAGAAGGAGGACTATCTGTTGCCCAATATCTGTGTCATGAAACACAAAAATACAAGCCCTTCAGTACTTATTTATAGTTTTGTCACAAAATATATGAGTGGTCATTAAAGAATATTACTATTAGTTTTCTTAAAATGACGCATTCAGTGTAAGAATATTCTACACTAACTATAAAATAATAAAGAGCAGCAAAACTTGCCATCTAAATAAAACTCCTTGAGTGACATATTGAAAATGTGCTAGAAAGCAAAAAAAACAAAGCGACTAAAGCGCCGCCAATGTAAAGGAATCTAAGAACGTCATAGATCTCAATAGGAAATAGCCTATGATTCCCGACATAAGGGTTATGATGAACTGAACTTAATACCATCTATTAGTCAGTACAGCTCATTCATAAGCGCAGTATACTCAGAACTTGGGCCACGGGATGAACATTACGGCCACAATTAATCTGAGCGAGGAACCGAAATACGCGCCTTACAACCAAGCGTCCAATCTGTGTACCGAAAAGTAAATGCATTGGTTAAAACAAAATATAACCATGCTTTTGCTTTTTATTACTAGTTTCTGTTAATAGCAAAAGACTCCAAAAATGTTACTCTGCGTGGTTAGTGATGAGCACTTAGATTTGTTTGCTTAATGGAAAAACTTAGTCTCAAATTCTGCTAACATTTTCATATTATTCAAAATTACGCGTATTTGCCTTACTTTTTAAAAAATTACATGTTAAGTGGCATTATAATAATATCTTAATTGTTCGAGCTGCTCGTCTCTGGGCCCAAATATTTAGGTCAAGAGGCTTAAAGGAAGCTTGTAGCGTCCCGAGGCTCCCTTGAGGCAAAAGAGGGCAGAAGGTAAAGGGAAATGAGCTGCTGGCGTGGCTTGAAGGCCATTCTACGCAGCTGGGGCAATATGATTACCTCTATGACCCTGACAGGAACCTGTATTTCAAGCAAGCAAAGTTGTAGTACTTTGTTTGTTAGAACTGGTGGTTTCTGTCAAGGACACAGAGGTGGCCGTGTTGCCATAGCAGCGCGGGCTGGCCTCTAAGCCATGCCAGCAGCCTTTTACCCTCTGTCCGGTGAATATATATATTCTACCCTTGCATTCCGCCTTCTTTTGCCTTCAAGGGAGCCTCGGGACGCTACAAAAGTATTATAAAGCCATCTTATGTTGTGTAAGCTGTAAACTGTCAGGTTTTCATTAAAAAATGATTTTCGCCCTTACTTTTGGGATCAATATCATTTTCTCAGCCAGAAAGGTAGTGAACTTTGACGTCTTATTATTAATAAATTATATTCAAACAGTCATGAGTTATTTGCTTGGTTAACTCTCATTTTCGATAACGGACCACTTAGCAGCTCCAAACTGAAGCCTCTGCCGCGCGGTTTGGACTCCAAACCATGTTAGTAGTCCTAACTTTTTCCGCTTCCTAATCGAATACTTTGCCTTCCTACGTCTCCTGGATTGAAAGTAAACTTGGTCTGCAATGGCAACGTAACTAAAGAAATACACATGCTGTGAATAAGAAAATCGGTGACGGGTCATAGCTGAAAGGCTAAAAATATTGTCCACCTTTTCTATAAGTCCATTTTTGTGCCGTGGAGGATAGCTGCAAACAACAGGAGCGACTCGTGTCGTGATTTGTCTGGCGAATTTTCAATGCGAAATTGCTTACCTTGCTTATATGGAGACCTCAAATATGGTTGGGCAGCTATGAGGTGATATTGACTTGAAGACGGTGAAAAGTAGCAAAACCATACGTCTACGGAACTGTAACCAGTCTCGTCCCGCATTACGCAAAATCAAATTTGGGCTAGCGTACCTATGACTGGCTTTGGACAGGCATGGTGATAAGCATAGCACTTGCCCTAAACGCAGTTTTCATGCAGAAAAAAATGCTAAAATTTATAGAATTACCAGGACAGATCAGTAGCTTTGCTTTCAGGTAATTCTTCATTTGTATGGAAATTCGATAACTGACAAAATTAACTCCTGGATAGTACCTATCGCCACGGATTCAATTGTACTGACTGATGCGGAAGGAGAGCATCAAAGACAGTTTTTAAAAGAGGAGGGGGGTTATGCAATAGTTCAAATGTTTGCTTAACTCGCGATTTTGGCAGAGAAATTTCTCTGCGTCTTCGAAACTTTATCTCGGCTGGGCGGCTCGGACATTAGCCTATAGCATTTGACCCAATCTCTTCCATGGGTCAGGAAAAACTCGAGCTGCTACGGAAGTACATGTACCCTATGGCGATAGAGTGATGTGTCGAATACGTACAAATCGAAAGAAATGGCAGATGATCGTTAGAAACCACCATAACTACCAGCAAATGCCTGGTTTTGAAATTAACTTTCAAATGTGACCGCAATTTAGCCCTCAAATTAATTCACCTTCATATAAATGTTCAAAAAACACTCAGCTACTTAAGGAAAACAAAGCTTAAGTCCAGAAGAAGATTCAGCATCTCTTAGCGGTCATTTGCCATACTAGCACCGTAGCATCCTGTGTAATAATTTGTTTCATCTGACTGCCGGTTTCGGTTTCGATCGTCCGGGTAAGAATATGGTCCCATCAGCGTGGACTGGCCTCTGGGCCATTCCCGCCCTTTATTGAATCTATATTTTGCCCTAGTTGTAGCGTCCCAAGACTTTTTCAAAGGCAAAAGAAGGCAGAATGTTAGGGTAAAATACATATATTCAACGGAGAGAGAAATAAACCGATGGCATGGCCCGATAGCCAGCCCACGCAGCTAGGGCAGTACGGGCACCTCTGTGACCTCGACCGAAACCGGTAGTTCCAGCAGAGTACTACATTGCCCCTCTCCTCTTTCGAGCGTCGTCCACGACGCACCCCTCGCTACACCTCCCGCGTCAGCCATCACAACATGCTCAGTGCTGCAACAAGCACCCACCAGCTAACCATGCCACTCGCCAACATTCGACGCGATTGAGGCAATGCTTCACACCAACGTCAGTCATCCCTCTTGGCAATGCATTGGACTTATAGTTTCGTTTGGCTTGGGAACAAA
The DNA here is from genome assembly GCA_036345935.2 of Taenia hydatigena. NCBI lineage: Eukaryota > Metazoa > Platyhelminthes > Cestoda > Cyclophyllidea > Taeniidae > Taenia > Taenia hydatigena. The sequence continues at coordinate 4,742,891 of JADWOT020000009.1, forward strand.
GTTCAAAATGAGTGGTTCTGCCGACCATCAGTATGTCCGTAGGGAGGCGTTAGCACGCCGATCTCCTTAAGAAAGAATATTGGTGGTAATCTTTGGAACGATACTTTCCAGGTGGTCCATGGCTAGTGTCGTCTCAGTTGTTGATGGCTTTCTTGTAGAACACGGAGAAGGTGTAGATGCCGGAGGTGGACGTGGTTCGTGGCCCATCCGCAGCACATGCACTTCTTTCGCACCGCTGCAACATGCCACAGGCGGTAGAGATCGGGATGAAAACCCTATAGAGTCGGGTCCGCTTTCCGCTGCCATCAATGTAGCGTTCCAAGACTTCCTCAAAGGCAAACGAAGACAGAATGTTAGGGTAAAATACATATATTCAACGGAGAGAGAGAAATAAACTGGTGGCATGGCCCGATAGCCAGCCCACGCAGCTAGGGCAGTACGGCCACCTCTGTGACCTTGACCGAAACCGGTAGTTCCAGCAGAGTACTACACTAGTATTATGCCTTTTTTGCCTTCAAAGAAGTTTCGGAACGCTACATATATATTTTCCTTAAGTATCACATCATTTCGCCTTCATGGGAGTCACCGAACGCCACAATCGTGCTTACTAGTTTCCATTCCAAAGTGATCAAGACGACTTTTGGCATCAGGGTGGATTGAGGTGGCGAATAATACCTTGCTGATATGCCGATATCAACTAAGGCTAGGTTATTGTACAGAGGCTGTTTTCCAATTGACATTAAATATACGTACATATGTGCACAAGAATGTAAAAGATTCCGTTTTAGGTAACATTTTGTTATTGAACTCAGCACTGTAGCGCGCCGAGGCTTTCTTGGAGTAAAAAAAGGCATAATATTAGAGAAGAATGCATATGTTCAGCAAACAGAGTGATCAAGGTTACTGGCAATATGGCCAGTTAAGTGAAAGTAACCAAAACCAGCAATCAAACAAAGTATTGCAAGCATACTTGCGGTACGGTATACTAACGTTAATTTTACAGTCTAATAACTTATTGTCTGCTGCTTTTAACACAATTCTTCGGATATTGCTAAGTGACAAGCTAGATTTAAAAGATAGTGGATTCAAAACAGTCAACTTTTATGCAACTTCTACGGGTCCATGAATTTGCAAATTCCGAATTATGAATGCAAGAGTAAATTTTCAGTGAATGAACTGGTTGACTTCATGGTTTGTTTAACCGTGTGGGCGATATAGGCTCTTCGTAGTGTATAGTTAGAGGAGGCTAACGAACACGTATCTCGCTAAGGGTCTGACGTTATGGCCTCCGAAAAAGGAAGCGTAATCTGCACACATTTGGACTGCGACATTTGTACCTCTATTTTAAGGCTGCTCAAGAAGGCAGCTTTTTGTCTCGTCTTCTCGTTCTACAAATGTGAAGGCATAGTTAAAAGAAGGAAACGCCAAGTCAATTACAATTGCCATTACACTTTAGGATATGATGTTTGGGCCAAGCTGGTGGCTAGTGGGTGCCTCTTGCAGCACTGATTACGTTGTGATGGCTGACATGGGAGATCTTCCAAGAGCAGAGGGGCAATGTAATACTTTGTTTGGACTGCCGGTTTTGATCATGATCACAGAGGCAGCCATATTGCTCTGGCCGCGTAGGCTGGCCTCTGAGCCATGCCAGCAGCTCATTTCTCTCTGTCTCTTAAATATGTACAATCTGCCCTGATATTTTGCCTTCATTTGCCCTCAAGGGAGCCTTGGGACGCTACATTTTAACCCCTATTTGCTGTTCAGCACTATTGGAACTGCCTAGAAAGCTGCAATTATTAAAAGAAAGATCATAATATTAACGATAACATTCATCAAGTACAAAGTAACAATTTCGTTCAATAAATCTGTATAACTAATGCTTTAACGCAGGCGTAGATCTTGGATTGTAGCGTCCAGGGACTCCCACTTAAGGCAAAGGAAGGCAAAGTACTAGGGCAGAACACACATATAATCAATTGACGGAGCCGATGGGGCTGCCGCAATGGACCGGAGGCCAGGCCACGCAGCTCAGAGCGATACGGCCACCTCAGTGACACTGACCGAAACTGGCAGTCCAAGCAAACACATCATTGCATAGATGGCTTGAAAAATTATTTGTTGGCAAAAAATTTTTGTTTATCTTGATATGTTAACGCATTCAGATGCATTTTTCTTTGGATGGGCTCTTTGTATTACTGGCCTAACACACCATGAATCACCTGTTTTATCTTAACCCTTTGCCTTTAAATAGTGCAAAACTGCCACCAGTGTCAAGTTCTTAATTAAATTTGCAGTGAATTTACTCGCAGCCTTTTGCAAATTGTTTAGCTCTACTGTTTCTGTAGCGGCTTTGATAAAATGCTCCGCTCGTTGTCTCGCTGCCGTTGTTTCTTTGGCTTTAACCGTTGTATACGCGGTGCCTTTACGTCTGATCCACTGACAGAGTCAAAGGGGCAATTCTACTATGTGATTCCCGAAATACCTTGTGATAACTTATTGAACAATCCACTGATGCAACGTGCGACTCTACCCAGGTTGATTCAATGCGCTTTATAACTTTTAGGCTGGATGATATAAAGGCAGACCAGATATTTACGGGGATATCAAAGCAGATAATTGAATACCAAGTTGCCCTGTCTCAGCTCGCCGAGGAAATTAAGTCGAACAGTATTCCAATCACCTATGAGAATATTGTGTCAAGGATAGACGAAATTATTTTTCCTGCCCAAAGTTCTCTTCAACTTGTCGAGAGCCTCAGCGCCACCAACAATGATCCTGCGTGGCGTCTTGTAGTTAGTCGTTTGGCTACTAAGTTCTTACGAGCCCAAAGTGAGCATCTGTATAGCAATGCTGAAATCTATGGTGCCTTACATAAGGTCCTCCTTCAGTTGGATCCACAGGACAAACTCAGAAGAGGTACATTTGCTACTTTATAATGGAGTCGGCAAATTCTGTATACAATACGCCAATTAGTCTGCGACATCAAGTTCTCTCCTAATGAACTAATTATTGCGTAATAGTTTCGAACTCCTTCTGATACTAGTTTTCACTCATTACGGGAGCACTCTTTTAGCTTGCAGTCCTGCTACCACAGTTGTTCGTCACTTTTCTTCGTGTCTTCCATTATCCTTGTAGGAGTAGTTGAGCAACTGCTGGCCGAAGGCTGGTCCAACGGGGCAGCTCTCGCTTCCGCTGCTGCGGGTAGGATTGAATCATGTAACTCCTGTGGTACTCCCCACTTCCCACATAAGGACGGGAAGGATAGTTGCAGAAAATCTCTTAGCCAACTCTCCTATCTTCGCTCTGAGCTGATAAAGGCGGAAAACATGTTTGAACAGATGGTCACCAATAGTGCCTACGTTAGTGCTCCCGAAACTATCAGCCAGGCTTCAATCACTGGTCGTTACGACAATGCTAGACGAATTGGTGCACAGTTGCCCAGCTACCTCAATAACGTGCTTATTCCAAATTCGTCTGGGTACATACCGGTCTCGGAGTCCGACCTTTCTTCCTCTGCTCCCTATTGGTTTCCCTACGCACTGGGCGGGAAGCAGGAGGGTGGCTACTTTAAGGACATGCGGGTTAATCTGGGCATTGATAAATCCGCTAGCATGTTCCTCTGCCATTGTAGTAATAGAGAGGTAAGATTTGTCAGTTCTTTTCAATTGCACAGATGTTTTTTGTGATTTTCGATAATTACTCTCCTCCAGGTTTTTTGGAATATTTGTAATTGTATCACTGAATTTTTATTCTTAGCGTTTAAAGGTAAGGCTGTCTTGGTCCTCTCGCTTGGTCACATAATCACATATGACCACTAGAATTTTTTTCCGTCGCATCCGAGCATTGTTTCAATCAGCTGCCTCAGTATGACAATTTGAAGGATTGATCTTATGTTACCACGGCTGTAGCCATTGTCGGAGGTTCTGTTTTGCCAATTACTGCTTTTTATCCACGAACTGCGGCCACCCTATTGGTAGTTCGCGCTTCGTGTTTTTACCTGTTATTGGCAAGCAAGGCGATCTAGTTTAGGCATCTACTAAGAACTCAAATGTTTTATCTTTTTTGGGCCCAGAGCGTGCAAACGCTGACGTTATTTGCTCCCCATTTTCCTCTGCACTCAGTTGCGGCAGGTGGTGTGGCAGGCGCTGGTGCAGCGAGCAAGTCAGCGCACCTTTGGTGGCTCTTCGGGTCAGCACGCCTCCAACGATGGTCGGATCGAGCAATTGCGGCGTCTGCGCGCCCAAGTTGCTTCAACCATGGGCGCGCCCGATTGGCTCTCCCTCGTATGGCGCCGCACTGCCGCTAGTGGCCGCGGGCCCTCCAGTCCCGATACCCTTGTCGACAAGGTCCTCGAACCAATTCGCAAAAAACTTTTTCCTCTCGGTAAAATCGAGTGGCGCATCCTCAATGAATGGGCTGAGCCCCATCTGCGCATCTCTCGTAAGCTATTTGGTTGGGATCGCTCCTCTTATTCTGTTTCTCCACATTTGAATCACGATGGGGTTCTGAGATAACTGGCATTTTGAATGTATACCATTAATGAAAATTTGTGCAAGACTGTTTTCTATATTTGGACTGGGACTTTTCTCGCATATAATAGCATAATCAATTATTCTCATAAAAAACCCTTTGGTTGCAAACCTTTTCGGCTTATGATTGTACGGTGGTGGCTGAGGACCTGTTTTTTTGTCGTAACTGTTGTGTATTTTACTGTCAGAAAATACTGTATTCTTAAATCTTTTGGATATTTTGATCAAATTTAACAGTAATTTTCGTTACACTTATATTATTAACTTAATAAATTTAATGTATTCACCAAACTTACAAGCACACTTCATCTGTCTGTTAGTTTTTCCTGATGGATTAAAAAGCGGTAGAAACTATGTCGGGTAACATTTTCGTGACGAATATCCTCAACCTGCTTAATATAGCTAGCCTGGAACATTACGACATTGCGTACGCGATAGAGCAGTACAATTTCACGATGTCTTTGGCGCCGGGATCAAGTCTGTCGACGGACCCTCGGTACAGGCGCGTTCTTCCTTTCGAGGCAAGCATTGACCGCATCTTCGGGCGTCTCGGTGACTTATTCGGCCTCAAAGTTGTAAGATTGCCGACGGGTGTGGGTCACGCGACCCGCCTTGGCATTACTGACAGTATCTTATATGAAGTTGTCGACGCCGGTGAAAAGGGAGTCAAACTCGGTGAAATTCTGGTTGATCTCAATTCCAAGTAGGTGGCATTGCCTTTGTTTGGAAATTAAACTATGCGCGTGGTTTTTCCACCTTACCAGTCGCTAAAACAGCTGACAGTAGAGAATCCTGGTTTGCTGATGGTGACTTGGTAGCTCTCATTTTCAAAATCGACTTCACGACATCAAGAAAGCGATTGGGCGCGAGCGGGATGGCACTTAAAATAATCCTATAATTTCGTTAGACAATCATGCATTAACCGCGTCAATATTTCCAGTCGAAATGCAGATACGTATGGCTTAATGACTGTTTACTTGCTGAAGGTAATTTTGTGCAATTGGGTCTTTTCGGTGTCATTGAATTGGTATGATATCATTATCATCGGAAAGTCAACATGGCTAAGCAGCAAATCTAATTCCGCTGTCAGTGGAACAAGAATTCGCAGTGCTGCACTTTTGTTCCTCTTTCAATAGTTGTGCTCTATCGTGCATCACTATATTCCGCAAATCGTGTTAAATTTGCTCCAAACTACTAGATTTCACAAAGTTTTTGTAATCGAGAGCCATTTTTCACCTTCCTATATCACATCGTGTGCATATCGCATTGCGCTTCGCCAGTTGCAGTGTCGACTCATTGTTGTGATGTCATTTATTATCTCTTTGACACAGGCATCATTTCGGCGCGGCGTCCTTCGGTAACGTGACGCCTGTGCCTCTAGTGACTCGCTTTCCAGTGCCTTCTAAGTCGCCTTCTCACGTTGCCGCTGAGGTTTCCATTGCCTGCATGTTCGGTAATCTCCCCCCTGACGCTATTCGTATCGGTCTCTCAGAGATAGTACGTGCTTGCTTTGCATTCCCTGCCACAATCGCTCCAAGACTTGAACATCGGCTTCTCAAATGATAAATGCCTCAAAGACTGAACCACTTATGTTGTGTTCAATTCTAAGCAGTACCTTCGACTGTAAAGCGCCTGCGTCACATATTGTTTGCATACTGTCGCATTTTTGTGTATTTATTACTGTTCATTTGGCTGCGAAATCATCCGTGATGCTAACCATTGCCCTTGATTTAGGCTTTTATTTCTAATTATCTCCCATGCGTTTGGTCTCTTTGTGGATTATGTATTCATGTAGGAGGCGCTGGATATCGCGTCAGCATTCGGCAGATGCCTGCAGCACGTCGTCAGCCGCACACCCTCCTACACCTTTACGGGTCTAACCACGCCGATGCCGGGTGCGAGCTTCGCCGGCTCTACCGGGGGCACCCCTGTTAGGGACAACTCCTTCCTAACTCAGGACCTCATCAAGCTCCTTCTTATTCACTCCGGGCCCATGCGCCAAGCCATCTTCGGAGATGCTCTTGGTGATTCCGAGACTAATTGCGTCGTTGTCAACCCCGCACATGGTTGGTCTGCTTAGCCTATCACTAAACTCACCTTTAAAAATTAATCTTTTTCTTAGGCTGTTATCGTTTCTTAAATCAATTTAAATCCACCAAGATCCGTCATTTTAACTCAATCTGATTCACTTCTCGATTCTGCTCAACAGGTGCATATTTCTGAAAGCGCTGTGCCTTGCTGTTATTCTTTTAGGCATAAGCCGAGTGATGGCATTGCCGTTCCTACGTACTCTATATGAATCGCGATTCGACCTTGAGTTGTGGGCGGCGGGTCGGTCAGCGTGGAAGACGTGGCATGCCCTTTCGGAGTCGTTATGGATGCAGCATATGCCATACGCATACCACCCTGATGATCAGTGGGCTTGTTCCGCTTTGGGTATTTTCGGATCCCGCGGTATTCCTGGCATGCGCTACTTCGAAGTTTGGCGTCAGGTCATCGCTCTTGATTGTCTCTCCGCCTTCACTGAGGCTGGCTTCGAGAAACAGTGGGATGCACAGCAGGTTTAGACTCTTCTCTTTGTTTCAACCAGTCAGTCACTATGTGGTCGCTTTTAATGCTTCTGCTTGTTCGTATTAGGTTAAGGATCTGTTTACCCGATACAGGAAAACGGTTCTTGATCCAGGAACGGCACTTTCTTGTCGTAGCACTTTCCAAGCCTTCAGGGGTCGCGATCCCTTGCCAGACGCTCTCCTGAAAACCTTCGATGTCTCGCATAAATTGCTGCGGCGATCTGCTCTTTCTTCCAATCCGGTTTCTCCCGAAGCCATTGCGACGCTATAGATCAGATGCGCCTTGATTTCTTGCTTTACCCGCCCGGCCCTTCTATCAATTACAGTTATGCCCTACCTTTTACTCTTTGTACTTTATTGAATAAAGCAATGGGATTATATCACTCCTTTGTGCGCAATTTCTGCCTTTTTCGTACTGTTGTTGTTTTCCACTGCTTAAGTGCAGATATGAAAGGTTTTGACATGATTTTGCCCGAAATTCGCTTTCTCTGTGTTTTTTAACACCCGTTGTTCCTGATTGCTTGTGTAATAGAGCATATGTCGCTCATAATCAATCGTACTGATCAAAAAGGCGTCGATTTTCTTTGTAAGACCGTCCACACTGGCATTTATAGTGCTAGAAACGCTGCTCTCAGACTGCTTATTTATTCGTTGTTGAATTAGGGACTCTGCCCTATCAACACTGTTCCTTTCTGCCACTATAGACGCCTTGTTTCTGAAGGTGCTATTAGGTTTGCAATGGTAATCGAAGACATTGGTCGTGGTGAAGCGTCACTGTTCCAATGGCTCACACTGGACTCCCTCTTCTTGTTGTCTCAGTGCTTGACGCGATGTTACCCTCGCCGCGATGTTTGGGCTTAGCGCTGGAGTGGTCCTGTCATGGAGTGCCATGGTTCATCTTCTCTGGAGGATGGATCCTCGGCCTGCTCATCAGTAGCATGGCCCCACCACCTTCCGCAGGCCCTGCTTCTGATCCCTACGTGGCGCCGCGAAGCGCACGCAACCTCTACGGATGGCGCGCCGCCTGTCTCCTTTTCGCCCTCGTCCTCGACGTTCTCGTTGTTGGCTGCCTGAAGTTCATCGTTAAGCGACCTCGCCCCGAGGCCAACTACTCCTCCGATATGCTGCTCACCGTCTCCATTGACGATTGGTCTTTCCCCTCTGGTGAGTCTTGAGAGAAATCGCCTAACACCCTATTTGCATAAACTTGTTTCAAAATTTGTTTCATGGACTTGATTTGAAATGATCCCACCTTTGTCACCAGAAATGCTGCTAATTCACCAGCTTCAAAAAATGCCGAAACTGTTCCCCTTGATGTATGCTTTTTTAAAGCTGTATTATAATATCAAATTTCCTCTTTTGAATGCAATGGTTCGAGATTCCTCTTAAACTTTTTATGAACCCACTGACCCGACTCTCAGTATTACTTCTTCCGTTCGGTTTCACATCGTCCCTCCACCTTCACTCGTTAATACGCTCACATCTCTGTGCTCCTTGGTGGATAAACTTTTAGCATCATCCGTCATCGCAGTTTTTGTTAAAAGTTCTGCGCAACGATTGTGCGAACTGGTGCATTCTACACGTTTGCTAACTTGTTTCCCCGAAGTAGCCTTCTCTGGCTTCTAAATCGATCTAATTCCATTTACGTTCCCACTCTTACTCGGGATCATTGAATTCAAAAGTGAGCTCGGTGCTATAAAACTCTCTCACTTGCACTTTAATCTGCAGCCTTTATTGACTTTGCAGTTATAGCATCTTGGCCCACACCGCCTCTCCACCTTCGAGCGAGTTGTTTACTTAATCGGCATATTATGCTAATTGACACACCACTTGTTTGGACTCCCTAATGCGCTTCACTTTTTGTAGGGAAGTCGCACAAGTTTATGGTATTCCTTTTACCCAGTCTATTTTGCTAGATTTTCTTTTTAGCATATTCGTCGTGAATTGCTGATAAATGGATCCCTTTTTAATGCACTTTTTGCAACTTATCAAAGTCGAAGTTCCTTTGTATTAAATTGCCTGATGGTACTTTAAGTACTCCTGCTTGCGTCGGCTGTTCCTGGTTGTGAGCATGCTTGTTTAACCATACAAGTGGGGAGTGTGCTTGTCGATTTGTAACCAATGTGATTATAATGTACTATGAGTTTGAAGCCTAAAACACTGGATAGTGTATCGCAGTCATTAACGTCTTCCTCATGCGGAACGAACGGGAGGCAATGCGTGACCCGTACCTATGCACTTGCCAGGTCACTCGAGCCGAGCGGCAATGTTGCAGTGGTTGTTGCCGTGGCTTTTCAACCTCTCGGGTTTTTCGCGGCTCCTCATCTCCGTGTGGACAGTTTCGGTGTGCGTCTCGCGTCTTGTCATGCGACGCCACCACCTCGAGGACATCTTCTTCGGCTACGCCTTGGGCTTCTGCCTCTACTACCTCGTCACGTGGTGTATCGACTGGCCCTACTGGTTCCGCTTCCTTGGCTGAGGTATTGGCTGCACCACTCCTTCCCCTCCTCCTCGTGTGCTTTCAACGTCACCGCCGCCACCTCGCCGTTGCTGCTCCCTTCCTTTGCTTGATACGTGTTGGTACTACTATCCCGCCTTTTTCAAACCGCTTGGGGAGGCACCCGTCAACTTGTATGTCCCATTAAAGTGAGGCTCATGATTGGTCAAGCAGCCTCCCTACTTCCATCCATCGGCATTTTGAAAACACTACGCCTTCACGCGCGAGACTGTTACGCTACGATTAACCGAGTAGTTTCTCCGCATTTCCTCCAAAAAACTCAACATCCCACAGAAATCTGTCAAAGGAAACATCTTTGTAGTACAGTATGAGACATGAAATGCTATGACCGATTCGTGCAAGCAGTGGCTTCATTGCTTGACACCGTGAGAAGAATAGTGATAAACATTTCAGCCTTGATGCATAGGCTTCCCCTCTCTCAAACTAAAGACATTAGTTCAATAATTCTTAATGTATGCTGCACCAATAATTCAGAGGTCTGTTTTTTGCTAAGTCTCTTGGAACAACTATCTCCAAGTGGACAACAGAAAGCTGCAAATTTCAGACGCCTCGCGTCTATTCCGCGTCAAGGTGACAACTCACAACTACGAGGAGGGGCGATCCGTTGGGTGACGCGCTGCTCAAGCGCCCTCTGCACAAATCGTGATAATTCGAAGTCTTCTCGGCTAATGATCGGAAATACCTACACTTAATAATCGATCCCTCAATATAGTCTCACCTAAGCGGCCGTGGAATTGGTTTTGGTTGCGTTCCCTTCAGGCGAAAGTAACTAACATGTAAATCTTAAGAAAACAATTGTTATGATTACTCAAGCTTTTTTAAGAAAGTGCGCCCAAAGGTGGGAGTTTAGAGGAGTCCTGGGAAGAGTTTCTCGGTTCTGTACTCGACGACTTGCTCGCACAGTTGCTCCGCGTCGTCGGCCTTCACACCGACCATTGCGGGTAGCCACATCTTGCTCTCTAGTCGCTTCACCTCGCGCAAGACGTACCTGCCATGTCAAAGAATATACTTAAAAATAGTGAGGCTGGGCAGTCCAGCTGAGTGAAATCTGCGTGCAGGGCGGTATGTTGTAGGGTGGCGGGATGAAGCAGATGATTAAGATTTAAATGCATAGATCACATCGAGGAATGTGGTTGTCATTCATGTGATAGGGGAACAATAGTCCCTTGCTCTTCTCAGATACCCAAGCAGCTAACTATGCAGACGCTAAATCAAACTGAGGGCGCGTGGCAGGACGTACTTATCACCTAGCCTCCATTGCAGGCGCGTGTCCCAGAGGCGTAATAGGCAGCCGTCCACCCGCAAAAAGAACCGTTGGAGAATAAAGAATCCTGTTGGCATTACACGGATCTTGACGCTCAGTAATGAGATTCCATTATCTCCCAGTTCATCTTCAAAGAGACTTATGTTACCGAAAAAGAGGATGGGGTCGCGGGATCGAATGAATTTCTGGTCAAGAGCCTCAGACGTACTTTGAACGAGCCAATCACCTAAGCGAAGCACCGACAGCAGAAATCAGAATCAATACTAGCGATAATAAAATCGGCAGTAGGTGGCGGCGTATGAACGCTTTGTCAGTAGGGTAAACTCAGCGTGGGCGCTATGGCTATACGAGTTAAGTTCTGAACAGAATAGAAGAAACTGACAACGAATAGAATACCATATAGAGAATGACAACAGACTTGTGGCCTGGAGGCCGTTCAAAATGTTGATATTGAGCAGTAACACACAGTGAGCCATAGGATGCATTTAGCTGGCGCAGCCTGAAGAACGAAATATTACATCAAGAAATATGATCCCGAGCGTATCTAAGGTTATTTGAGGACCAGCCACATGGCAGTAACGGTGGAAGTTATTTCTAACTTACGCAAATTAACATTAAGATGGCACAGACAACGAACTAACACGCTTACGAACGACAACATACCGATCATAGTGCCATCATAGGTTGTAGAAAATGTCCAGTCAAATGGATGTAAGGTCGAATATTTGTGGAAATGCGTTCTACTCCATTGCTTAGCGGCAGGAACTTGGACATGAATTCTAGACTTGTCAACTAATTTCAGTGCGTCTAGGGCACGGAATTCTATCTTCACCTCCCTTTCACCCTCTAAAATAGCACAAATATAAGTCAAATGAAGGTTTTACGGCTGAGAGAGAGGGATAGAGAATTTTTTGAAAATAACATTTCAGGAGTGTAAGGCAAATCTAGCTTCGACTCAAATAGCTAAAGTTTTGGTTGGGAGAAAACGACCAATACCTCCCTTTCATCACCCGAAGCTTTGAGAATGTGACTCTCAGTGGTTTTAAATAGCCAATGACCGAGTTGATGAGATTGCTCTTTTACGTTACTCAGGTCCATCTAGAATCCACCTAGAAAAAGAGGCGAATCGTGCTGATATGAGGGAGCACAATACGCACATCTCTACAAGTTAGGACTCAAATATCAATAAACATCTCGAGGGAACAAATTTTGCATTTGAATCGGAGAAAAATATAGAAGCTGCCGCAAAGAGGACACAGATAGGCAGGATCCGACGTAGACTAAGAAACAAAATTGTCCGGAACTTGTGACTTGCTACTGATAACACTCATCAAAGCACAGCATATAACAGAGCCGAAGAAAAATTGGGTGAAAATGAGATGAAAATTCAGAGCATAAGACAAAAGACGCAACAGTAACAGAAGTTCGACTACCGCGCGCTAAAGAAACACAAAGCATGATGGAACAATTGTAATATAGATGTTTTAAAGCTTAATTTAAGAACACATCTTAGTGGTTCATCTTCGCATGCTTTAGTACGGTACCATTAGTAAGCATAATTGCTCTGTCGCTTGCGATCATTTATAATTACAGCTTGTGGCTAAATAAACATACAAAGCAGCTTAAAGTTTGCCCTTGTCTGGTCAGGCTTACCTTTGCCAAAATCATGCTGCTGATTAATCTTCTGAAGCATGGAATTTGTCCTCACACCTGAGGCTTCAAGTTATATTTTTATTTGATCCTTACCTTTTGCTATTTGCCTGCACAAATTACTGCTAATTTTCGATGCGTGGAAAATGTGAACTCAGAACAAGTTAAGCAATCATTTACGGTCCTTGCACACTTATTTTTTGTGTCAGTCAGATAGAATCCATATGTCTTGGTTAATAGTTAAGGTAGAAGCATATAAAATTCCGATCTCAATAAAGAGTCGTGGATGACCTTGCCTCCCTGATGCTTACTTTTTGATTTGCATCGCATTTCGAAACCACCGCCAATTTAGCGTTTTGCATGTATTTTGGGGATGAACGCGTTGTCTCAAATCTTCTCCCAGAAGCTACATTTCCTCTTTGTTTCAAACCTTAAGGCGCTACGGTATACTGGTGGGAGGTTTATCTCTGCCAGCGCGCCCGGTTTCCAGTCACCACATAAAAATGAGAAAAGTTCTGAAACTGGATCTAGAAATGAGTCAGGTTCATGGTCTGGAAAAAACGCGTGGAAATTGGGTGCCTTAAGTATCGCAGCGTCTGCTGCATTTGCGGCAGGCTGTGGAATCGCTGTCTGGGGTACATTATTCTTAAAAGTGCTGTATTATTTTTAGGACCACCTGGCAGAGATGAGAATGACGTTGAGGTAATATCTGGCGTATCCGATTTTTTTTTAGATAAAAGACGAATTTTCTAGTCGTATGTGTTTCACTGATTTGCTTTTTCGTTAGTCCCAAAATGGAGAGGATACATATGTCGAGCATGGCAAACAATGTGGGATTTTAACCAGGTTTGCCTTTTCCTCACTCATTGGGTTTTAAGAGTATTCGGGATCCTATCAGTGAAAAACTTCTCCCAGACCCAGTCGAGCCTCCTTACTATCAACCGCCATATACCATTGTTTTGGAGATAAATGACGTACTGGTCCATCCAGATTGGAAGGTTTTATTTTTTGCAGCGTAATGTTTGCAGTTCAGATCCGGTTGGCGTTTTAAGAAACGACCTGCTTTGGAACTGTTTTTACAACAACTCTCTCCTTTTTATGAAGTCGTAGCTTTCACACAGGATTCTGCAATGGTATAGTCAGCTTTAGGTTAAAAATATGCTGCCGCCACTTGACTTTCATTTATTTGTCAAGACATTTGGGAAGTTGTTTTCTTGTTAAGGTCGAAAGCTTACTAACCGTTTTTGGGAGCTTATTCAATGCTGTTTCGCTGAAATTAAATTAATCTTCCTGCATTTTCACCGGTTTAACGCCATTAGTACTTATTACGTCAACAAACATGTGGTTTAACCTGTTTTCGGCCAGACTGGAATGCCGGTATTGGCGCAAATCGATTCAAAGGGGCAGTATATCCACTACCGTCTTTTCCGTGAATCGACTCGCTATCGCAAAGGCAAGCACATAAAGGATCTTTCTTGTTTGAACCGAGACCTCTCACGGGTCATCTTGATTGATTGGAACCCTGACGCTGCTTCCATGCAACCACGGAACGCCTTCATCATTAACCGTTGGACTGGTGATGATTCGGATAGAGAGCTAATTGACTTGGTTGCTTTTCTTCGGAGTAAGTCTCTTGTTTATCCCAAACTCCTCGTCGGTGATATACCACTTTGCCTTGTATGGGTTCTCTCGTAAACAATCCATACTTCATATTGTCATGTTGTTTTTGTATCATTTCGAATTACCGCCAGTTGTTGTGCTTGATTTTAAGTAAAAGTGAGAACCATGGCAAACATTCACATTGATGACGTAAGCTTCTCAAACCGAGATGTTCCCTGATTTTTGTTAAATGTTTTGTGGCAGATTTATGGTAGAAGGTTGGGCTACAGACGCTTTCTCGAAAATTTTGGCTTCCTTTTCTGCACTGTTGTTTAGATAGGCCGAAGTCTGTACTAAATCATCAATCTTTCAACGCTTCTGTTAGCAGGCTTATTTTTTAGCCAAGCATACTTCATCATGGATACCTAGTTGCATTGTGCCTTGTGTAATCGTTTCACCTCTCCTTCACTTACATGAGTTACTTGTTTTGATGTCCACTTACCATTGCATATCTTCATGCATTTAATTAGACTCTTTTTTTGGAACTTGTAGTGATCGCCATGAGCGGAGTAAAGGATGTGCGCCCTGTGCTGGACCACTACCGCCAATTTGACGACCCACTTGCTGCTTTTAAGGAGAAGCACGAGCAGCTCATGGTTGGTCGCCATTTCAATATTGATTCTCAGTGTGTAGCTTTCACTGTCTGGCAGTAGGCGGTTGCAATCCCGCTTCAATAATTAAGTAAATCTAACGAACATAAATCTTTGTATTGTTCTGGAATAGGGTGTAACTGCCCTTTGGCAGCGCCCTCTAAGATATGCTCATTTTAGGAGGCCCAGGCGAGGAAGAAGGAGCAGGAGAGAATGGCTGCAAAGAAGAAGTCATTTGGCTTTAACTCGTTCAGTGGTTTTCGGCGATGAAGCATATTCTCAGTGTATCTTCTCACCCTCAACCTGTAAATACTGCAGTACTGATCCGTTGCTCCGGTTATTTTGTGCAATGAAAGCGCATGATCATACAATTGTTTCCCTTTCTCAACGTGGTGTGCTACTTAGCCTTTAACAGTAGCTGCTCTGTTCTACTGGCTTCCTCGCCTCACCTTGCCATAGAGGTGTTATTAACGGAAAGGTACGAATTTCACGTCAGGTGGTGTTGCTTCTCTTGCTGGGACTCATGTCTGAATCTTCGCAATCATGATTCATTGCAAGCAATCCCTGTAGGTTCGGAATCGCAGACCCGGGATAATTGATGCGATGCCGTGCGGCCGCTTCTCGCAACCTGATAGGTGTGAGTGATGAATATACGAATAGGTTGGTTTCTGCCATCGGTGCCTGTATCCCCGCGACATTGTGGATTGCGTCGCCAGTCCTTTTTCACTGGTAATGATTGACCAAAAAAGGGAGTCATTGCAGACGCAGATCCCTGGTACAAATCGGTGATAATGATCGGTCATGCAGAACGGTGCTTCATTCCCCACAACAGCGGCGAAGATTGTAATACTCAATATATCTCAAGTTGAAAAATTTAACGCTGCACTGTTGATAAACTTAAACAAGGTTTTAATTGGTTGTGACGCTTTAGTATCGTTTCGCTCGTTTACACTGAGGCAAAAAGGAGTGCGTTTTAATTTTGCTAAAAGTTTTGTAAACAACTACTTTTGTTTAGTGAATTTTCTCATGCCGCGTAAGTGATGCTGAGGGTTATAGTCCTGCGGATTGCGATTCGAACAATGAAAGGATATAAAAATACGTGTTGAAGTGGCCACTCCAATCTACGGATACTTCGAGTCGGCCGGCTTGTGTGTGCTTGAGCTTGCAGCATAGTAATGTAAATGGAACACATATATTTAGTCAGAGGTTACTTCATGTTCTTGAAACTGATGGATCTATATAGCAATACATGCCGAATATTGTTCCTCATCTTTGAGAGGGTTAATTCCAATTAAGCACTCGTAAGATGGTACAACAGTCAGGGCAGCGGTGCGTGCCACGAGCTCCTTCAAACTGACTCGCTTCGCACTGAAGCGGTAGTCGTACCACGCGGAATGTATCGCTGTAATGCTTTCTCGATTCTCTATATTCTGAGTTCGTCAACAATGGCAATGACGTTTAGATTTCACATCAAAAGCGGAGAAAATACAGACGGAAGTTGACCGTTTTGAAGCATACGAGGAAGGTCTTCTCGAATGCATTCAAGTCGCAACTCGCTACAGCCGCCCTAAAATGCAAGTGGTGCTCTCTGCCATTTTTCGGTGCCACTTCTGCATTGGAACACCAAACAACTTTGACATCATCATTTTATCACATTATTTGCATGCAGGGCAGTAACAAATATAGGGCTACAGTAGATTTAGAAAATAAAAGTCCTATTGCCTCACTTTTTTGCAGTTTTATGCTATTTAGCCACTTACCACGAATGCATTGTGGTTGCCTGACAGAGAAGAATGGAAGAATGTCTTCACGTCAGTGGGCAGCGAGCAATAACTTATGTACGCACGATAGTGACTTTTAAAAACGTTTTCTTTTTTGGTATTAAACATCGACGACGGTTCGCTGTTTGTAGCTCTGGTAGATTCATATGGCATTTAACGTTAGAGCATTAACGTGTGACAGCGGTACCTCTGGTGATTGGCACTATTAGGAGGTCGGCCACTGCCTCCTTAGATTGTCAGTCTGGCCACTTCAGTTGTTTGCGGTGCTACTTGTAACGGAGGAAACAGAGGAGCCCATTCATCAGCCAAACTTGCTCATGGTAGAGTGAATTTCTCAGGCTCATTCAATTAGGGTGGAGTGTGAACATGGGCGGTGGAAATAAGCAAAGGTTTTATTAGGCGCATGAAATCATTGTGTAAATCACCACTGTTTGGAAAAATACGGTGATGGCTGCCTTAATGTTGTTCAACTCTGCAACTTGCATACTTTCTGCACCTTCTAAGGTCAAAGGACAGTTCTATCTACTGAGGCGCCCAGTGCTTATTTTCCAAATTATTGTGACAATTAGGCAAAAGGATTGAATATTTAAAGCAACCCAAGTCGTCAAAGTAAAACTATTATATCGGTTTCAAGTAGGAAGCTAAAAATGGCCTTATGCAAGTGTAAAGTGAATATTGAAGCTTGTACTGACAGTTGACAACCACCTATTATCCATTTACCTTGCAAAGAAGGTCATTATGAATGCAGTGCTTCAAAAACGGAGCCTCACGTGAAATGAATAGGTGCCTCGCAGTCAGTTGGCCTACTGTCATTTGGCAACTCCACACGAAACTTCCTTCCCTTATCCCCTCCTGATTAACCAATGATGGCTGTGGATTCGTAGGTCGAAAAAAAAAATCATCAATCAAATCACACTAAATAAATCGCGTAAAAGACAAATTTGGGTCATTTTAAATGAACAGTATTTTGCAGCCTTCAGGACGCTTCAAAACGCGTATGTAGATCTCAAATGAATGTATCGCATTTGTCTACCCATTACCAAAAGCGACCACTTAATGGATATATTGCCCTCCCCTTTCAATACGTTACGACCATTACTGCTACCGATGGTTACGCTTTGAAGAATTTGGGTGTTAATACAACTCCTAATTACCTATCAATTGTGGCGTAACCTTTGATGTGCCGCACTCCAAGTTAATTGAGATCTGAGCGGTGTGTTTAATCGTTTTAAAATTAAGTAAGCATTAGAGAGTGGCTGTTAGTGGACCTCTTTGAAATTGACTGATGCGTCCGCCCTCGAGTTGTCAATTGGGCGCAAATGACTCCGCCGCCAGGACAAAGGCGTTTAAACAGGCATTCAACTTCAAACGTGGTTTATCGTCCGACGATGTGCGCGTGTGTGACGGGGTGCCACTGATAAACGCCGTTTATCAAAGCGAGGAAAATCATCTTCACGTCACAGTTTTAGTCCAGCAAATATCTTTCCATTATATGCACTGACATCATTCACACATTTTGAAGTCGACTTATTAAAACCCGTATGAGTCGTAAAATTTGTAGGTAGCGAAAATGCGTAATCTTGCCGATGTTACGTGCTCAGTATGCTATCATCAATGTACCCCGATTTCGCTAAGTCTGAGATCCTTTGAAATGGAAACCATTCACAGTGGATGGACTGCAATTCTGATGGGCGAAGTTTCAGACCTATGTGAATCTCTTGATTTAATCTCATATGCTTTTCTTTTCAATGGTAACACTGGGTCTTACAACGTTACTTTCGCCAGGTTAACAAGAAGTCTTCCGCCATCCTCTCATGATTCTGAGGTGGAAATATCTCCTAGACGTGAATATATGCGATATCAGCAAAGCCAGATCTTCCAGTATTGTGGAGCGGTTAGGTGGAAGAAGTTATGAGGAATAATCCTTACATTACTTCTATGAGATAAATGAAGTTGTAAATACTCGAGCCGAGTAATGAATAACATTATGTTGTTAAACTATTCCAATCGAATTGCCGACATCACTGTGCAGCATATACACTCGCCACAGGATTATACTATTATATTATACTTCGTTCACAAAAGTATGAAGAACGCAGATCAATGATTCCAGTTGGTGCTGCTTTTTATCTTCAAGTAAAAGTGACAAAAGTTGTAGGTTGCTCTTTCCCTCCAGACTTTGTGCCTTAATCGACGAGGAAAAGTGTGACTTTTAGGCCAATCGGGAGGACTGACAGAAGTCATGGGAAACAAAGCACATCATCACAATGCACAAGTCCAAATTTATCCCATGGATTAAGGAAAATATATAGGCAAAATATATTGTGACAAGATACATCTTTTACCTTGCGCCAACTTCTGAAGGCTGCCGACCCACTAATCCCCACGCAGGAAGTAATGCCCCGAAAATGCCAGTCCACTCAAAATACAGTCGTGGCGGAACAAACCTTTGTTTTGAACCAGGCCGAAATTGTGGGATTCTTTGTTTCAACTCTAAGCCATCGCATGAATCAAAAGGCTTTGACTCCTACAGAAGCTGGTAAGAAAAACGGATTCTACCACTAGCATTTGGCGATGGAGGGAAATAGCTTAAGTGGATCTTTCATGCATAACTCTGGTTGCAAACTTTAGTTATTAAAGGTGAAAAATTTAATAACGAGTGTACCTCTAATTCTATTCTAATTTGAGACTTTTCCACAAGTCATTTACGGAGGAAGGCTTGAAGTTAAAATTCTCAAGTTATTTCGTAAATGAAACTTGTGAAGCAGATGCTGCTTCCGGGGATAAAATATGGATACAAGCAAATGGGCATGTGGTATATCGTGGAAAGGGATTTGGGAAAATCCAGAGCCCAAACAAAGAAATATATCATATATTGTAACCTTTCTTTCATGAAATCATTTTAACAGACAGGAGAGTTCCCTACAGTTGGGTTTTAGCTTAAAGTGTTGCCTATGCGTGGCTATTCATCACGTATTAAGTGGGATTGCATATTTCGCCTAAAAGGATCACAGTGAATCGTTAATGATTTCTATGAGAGGCTATTTAACCGGAAAATAAACACTTAAACTTTTCATACTACTGAGGTGAAGGATGTTGACCCGTTTAGGTTACACCCACTTTCCACTCAGGTGTGTTTGTGTGTGTGCTTGCCATTGTCTCGGCTGACATTCCAGCAAAGCTATTTGATGAAAAAGCACTTGGTGTAGAAAAAATCGTAGGATGCTGGTGTCCATTTGTGATCCATGGGTGGGTCATAAATAAAATCCGTCACTGGTGGAATAGTATCAGTGTTGGTGTTTCGTTTCAAGCTTCACCCATTTCTGCTCCACACAGAACAACTGGTCCGTTTAACTTTGGCGCATTAAATCCCTCCATCTCAAAACAATACAGTGAGAGATTCACAAATGAATCGAGGCTAAGTCGTTCTTCTACTTTTGCAATACTCTGGCAGCAGGGCTGCACCTACGGCAAATGAGTTTTAAATCTGACGAATATTTCAAATAGAAGGGATATGCATTCACATTTCTGGCGTTAAGTGTCGCTTGAATGAATTTGTCAGTGGGGCACAAACATGCGGTGATGATAATCAGTTGCCGTGACAGACGAGCAACAAATGTTTTGCAAATTTTGCTAGGAAGGCGTTCAAGTAAGTCCCACTTGTATTATCTGTGTAACCAATAAGCATGTCATCTCCTCTGCCACAAAAATCGAATTTTCGGAACATTCTAAATCTGAATGTCTAAACCATGGAAACGACTCGCTCCGTAAATTGTTACGGTTTCAGGGGAACGTTGATCCAAGTTAAACTTTTGCTAGCGCCTTAATTGCATAATCACTGCCGGCCTCATTTAGAGCCACAAGACACAACCCGCTCGTCCACCTCCACCCCGATTCAAACTCCTACTTTTCGTCCCGGCAACCATCCTCACTGTCGCGTCCCAGAGAAGCTCTTCAGTCACTCACGTACGCACCCTCAAACGCTACTTTTCCGCCGTCGACGAGGACAGCCAGATGTTTGAAATGCAGTGTCACTGGGAAATCCTAGAGCACTCGGAAAATTTAAGTGTTTTATGCCTTCTTATGTGAATAACGCGATGTATGAAAGAGTTTTTCATTCACGTTCGAGTGATCAGTAATCATGCCACAATAAAATCTCTACGTCGTAGGAAAGGTCTCAATGTTTGCAAAAAAAGATTAAGATGTCTATCAATAGAGGGTAATTTTTTACCATTTCATTGTAAATGGTAAACTCCTCTAAGTCTTCGAAGCCTTATAAATAGAGCACTTCGCCGTTGCAGTCACATAGAATCAGTAATTACCCGGAAGATCGAAATGTTAGCATGCAGCGTCTCCTGATGCTTATTTGTATCAAGTAATTTCGGAGAAGTCTCTGAAAAATCTTCGAGATTAGTGGCATGCTCAGTTTTCGTAACATTTCTACTTTTAAGTCCACTAATATGCAGTAGTCCATGGAAAATGTAATTTATAGAAATGGGAATTCTCACATTACTAGCTGATGGCTAGAAGGCGGGCATATTTCCCGAAATCGAATAGAAGCGCGTGCTCTCGAGATTAAGTGCTTCCATACGTGCAGCAAGGTAGGCGAATTCTAAGTGGAAATACACTGACGGCATTTTACTTCCAAACCACACTGAACTGTTGTCTATATTCTTTAACTTAAATTGCTGCTCCTTCACTCCAGCGCTTCATTTAATAACCTCTAGAACAATCTCTTTTAAAACTATCTTTTCGATGACCGTGAAACTAATCAACTGGGACTTATTAATCGGGTAGAAGCATTCGTTCATAATGACAATATGAGTGATGTCACTCAAGTCCCTTTAGAAAGGCCTTTCGTCATTCGACCTCCTCATTTCTATCTTCATCTCACCAATTCCCTAGACTATCCTAGCATAACATGAATAGCTCAAAGTTGAAACGGACAAGTTACCAATCAGTTCTTCAAGGAATACGTCGATGGGATGGCTGGACCGGTAAAATATGCACACTCCTCTAAAATCATCCATTCAGCTGTTTGGTCGTTAATCTGTCATTAGCACAACAGAAGCAGGAACGGGGGACCATAAGAAATCCTTTATATTCATAAACAGGAATTTTGGTAAGTGAAATGTGATAGATGAGGCGAATACCGTCATAGAGCATGATTAACCCTTCCTATGACCTCGTCCGTGTAGGAGAACAGAGCTTATAAAATGCTGTAACAAACGGCCTTCAATTTATTCTGTCAGTCGAGATCCTCAATTTGATACTTTAATGATGCTTTGCGAATCCTCTTTAACAATTGTCAGCCCTTCGCTACGCTAAAGCAAAGCACTGCTACAGCTGAAACATCACAAATGTTTCATAATCAAGAGTTGTCAAATGGGCGAAAATGCTCCAGCTGCACACAGTTTTGTTTTTCCCTTCAGATCATATGCAACAGCTACTTCAATGTGTAAATGTAATATTCGCTGTTAATTAGACGTCGATTCCTTTCGGTAAGCCTCTTTCCTGACAAATTTGATTAGTCGAAACGCATGAAGGTTTGCGGGAGGCATTGAATGGACTCCCACTGGGCATTTATTAGTCATTGCCAGTTGTTTGAACAAATTGGACAACTTCATTGTTTCAAGGCAGCTAGACTATCGCTTTGTTTTTTCCTAATTACGCGTTTATGCTTTTACTGCAATTTCTGAAGGACTCAAAATGCTGGTCTAAAGTTGAAGAGAAGTCTTCCAATTCTAACTCTTTCCATTATCATGCAGACTGCTTCGAAGCCTCTGACCACCTTCAAAAATGTGACTAAAATTACCTTGTAATTATGTTTCAAAGAGAGTTATTTGGCAAGCCATGTCGGGTTGGCCGCTAATGCGGTGATAGATGCGATGGCATGTGTCAAAGATCACCAAATGCAGGCGCACATCAAAGTTTAACGATGGCGGTGTCGTGCTTCGGTATGATTTGTCAGACTAAAGTTAATTTTGCCTTGCAAACCAGACGATACATGAGCATAGAATACTTTAAACTGTTGTATCTGAGGCATGACTCAATCAAAACTATATTCTCTAGTTAAATATTTTGTTTATTTTATTGTTTTATACTTTCTCCTTCTACACGGTTACCTTCGATGGATCCGAGTCGCATGGCATAGCATGACCTTGCTTTGGGTCACTCACTGATCACGTTTGGACACTGTGTTCAAGATTTCCCACACACCACACGCATATGAGCCCTTAGCCTTAAGTAATTTGACTGAGACAAAGTTACTGAGGCATCAATAAGTAGCTAGCGAAATACTAAGCCCATTTAAACTTAGTTTATTTTTAAAGGGTTTAAAAACGAAAATTTATGTGCAAACTTACGCTGTTTAGTTATGTACGAGAAGTAGTTAAAACCCCATTTTAATGCTTTTGCTCGATTGGGCGACTAAGATCATAAAGCATACATCTGATCTTCATGTCATGCTTCAGCCGTTTTGGCATTGCAAGTTTAGGACTCGCTTTTTGCACCTTCTTATCGCTGAAAAAGATGTACAATAAAAGGAATCAGCCACCTTGACATGCTTGGTTACACAACCCTAAATGCACCCGAAATTGCAAGGCAAAACAGAAATCGGTATTTTTGAATTTTTACTTAGCACATAAGTTACAAATCATAAATATGTGAAATTTCGGCCACTAAATTAAATGTTTTGTAATCACAGAATTGGTTTAGGCGAAGTCCGGAAGGGCTTTCATAATTCGCGATTTCCTCGCAGTATGTGACGTTGCCTGCTGAACTTGTGCACATCTTATGCGGATCACACGTTTACATCAAATCCCTGCCTCTACCACTGCCGGGGTAAACGTGGGAAATTCTAGGCAGTGATGGCTTTCCCGAACCTCATTCTGGGCATATTAATATGCGGCTTAGACAGAGCCATTTTTAAAGGCGGACTGTGATGTTATACTCTGACACCTCTGCAATCCCTTGACTCATGCGATGCCGGATCAGCATCCGAGGTTAATCTCTTCAAAGTATTTATTTTTGTATTGAGCTACCGAAGGTAATGCGTTGGATTAACCAGGCAACACGGTGACGCGTGCGGTTCGGATTGGCAGTGTGCGTGTCCTGATCCCGACTCTTGTGACGTGGGAAATTTTGAACACTTACACAACTGTGTCAAATCACTGAGCAAAACAAACGATTACACTATCGTTTCAAGCGCGGTTCCAGCTCGTGGCTTTTTCTGGTTTTGGAAAACAGAAACGCGTCTGCGCTCTTTAATTTTAAGGCATACTATCTGCTTTTGGTCAAATTGATTCGGGATTCGCAGCTCTTTAGTTGCTTAATGCGCATTTGAAAATCTCCTTCGCTATTTCGTTTTTTGATAAATAATATAAAATGCTCAGAAATTCCTATGGCATATTTCTTATATAAGGAGATGAACTTGGTGAGTAATAAAACATTTTTAATGCAAGTGAAAATATTTAACATCGATGAAATTATTCGTATAATGGACAAAAAATCCGACTCAATAATCAAAGATTGTGCCGAATGCATACGATTCAAAAATGGTGCAATCCCCTTATTAGGCTTATTTGCGGTCACTACGGCAATTCTAAGGATTGCACTTTTGGCTTCAATTGTGCAAACGGGGATCGACAGGTTCAAGGGACTTTACTTTTGATTTAACATTTCACTCTTAATGCATAGTGTTGGAAAGGCACACATAAAAAGGCATAAAACAGGCAGTTCAACTTGGACGATTGTCCAACATGGGTAGAGAGCCGAAAACTGTACGATTGGGTTTAATCAGGAGAAGCAATAAATTAATTAGAGGAATTTGATTGGGAGGATACCGAAGGCAAAAAGGTCACAATCGGGAATTCCTTTAACCCACATTACCGAAGGAAAGCGTGGAAGTTGAAAGAGAGTGCTTCGCCTCCTTTATACGGATGGGATGTAAAACAGTGCGTGCGATAAGGTGATAAGACAATACGGGGTTGAACATCCGCAAATTCGCCTCAAATGTGCATTGAATATCGGTTGTATTATGGCCCGGGCTAATTTCGGGACAGGAGCTTTTGACAGCTACGAGGGAAGCGTTTTGCTTTATTAAGGACTGGTAAGTGTCAGTGGGTTGCAGAGCCTTCTGACACCAATGACATTATTAGGCTGAGGTTAGAATGACGGTTTCCTTGAATATTCACCACAATCACCGGGCCGATGAAGAAATGTGGTTCTGAAACGCATTCCTGTTTCATAGGTTTCGCCGGGCACATTCAACGAGGTATTTCACTCGATTCCAAGCCAAACTTTTCCCCATCACCAATCCAAAATAATCCAGGCTCGTTAGCAATCTTATCCATAAATAGAATTTGGTCGTAATTAATCGTACTTGCTAAACACTTTCTAAATGTATGGAAAAAATATCGTTCGAAAGCGCCTTTTATATAGCATTTCAGGGGAGACAATTTGCTACTACATGAAAAATATTGATATACTTAAACACGCAGCTAATGACTAGGATGTTTGAGGTTTCGTATTAATCCTTTTATGGCTGATTAATTGATTTAAATTGTGAGAGAAAAGTAGTTGAGTCAAAATCCCATAAATTGCAAACCATGTCCCGCAAGCGCTTAATCAGGCAGTCCAGATGTTCTATGCCTTGGCTTAAAATAGCCTGTTTGCAGCATAGAGGATGGAATACCTTTGATATTGTCTAGTGGGAAAAATCACACCTCGGACACAGAGCCCATATAATCCGATAAGCACCTGTCGGGGAGCGATGAGATTGTACAGCCGCGCGTCGTGGGTTAAAGTGTGTGCGCGCCTCCGGATTTAGGTCACCTCCAAAGCCGCCACACTCGAAGCAGGCGATTTTGTGCATAGAGTATCCACAGAGTAGCCACGGTACGAGGCCAACTCCATCCATCCCGTGCCTTAACGGATGCCGATTACGGGGCGAGCCTATTATGTTTTATTCATATAAAGCCGGGACCCAATCGAGGAAAACGTCCTCATTTGCTTAAAATGTCACCGGTTGTGGATTAACAAATTAAAGGCGAGCTGAGCGATTCACCTCAGGTAAAAGGAATGTGAGACGCCGGTCGGCGAATTCCCTTTGAAATTCTGCAAACATGTCATGAGCGTTAAAGTAGTAATTTAGTGACTCTTGCTTGAAGGCATTAAAACTATACCTATCATTATTTTCAGCGCTGTTATAATTTAGCTTGGATGCATCAGTCATAATACATAAAGGAACATCATGGATAAGCCTTTTGCTCGCAAACAGTGCGCATTTTGTTAGCATTCAACAAGTTAGCGCAGAACGGCCTTTTGTTTTTCGATGCTCCGTGCGTTTAGCATTTCGATTTCTAAAGGCCTCGAGCATTGGCTGTGGGCAATATGCAATTGTAATTGTACGTCCTTAAAATGAAATGAAGGTATTGAGTCTTTAACTGTGGCGTTTAGCCATCCCTTCGAGGCGTGAGTCACACGTACTGCCGTAGTGTGTTCGCCCTGTAGCCTTAGGGCTTTCCTGCTAATGGAAGTCAACAGCAACCATCTGACTAGGGATAAATAAAGGCTAGACACCAGGACCACCTCCCCGCAACTGCGCGATGGGTTGCATTTATTACATCCCTTTTTGAACTCTATACTTGGTGCTTCAGTTAGGCATTGTTGACCTAATCAAATGATTTAATTACGGAGTGGTGATTGCTGCGTAAATTTCGTTGAATATTTCTTAAGTTTACGTGGGTATTTCGTTTCGTTAATGGAACCATAATTAAGGAATTTAAGATCATTTTCAGCCTGGCCTTATCACTGTCAAACTGCGTTGTTTCACCAGCTTTCTAAAAAAGTGAAGAACCTACTCTTTCATGCCTCAACTTGCAAAAGATGGTGATCTGTTCGATGAAGTTTCTGCCCATATCTCAAACATGGGCCATTCTTGCTGAGAATCGCATCAACTAGAAATCATAATTTTTGGAGGTTTATAAGGGTATTCTCCAGCCCATTTGGAGCTCCTTTTGTAATACCAACCCATATCAAACAACATAAACTTTCACAGTTGATTATTTGTAAATAGGGGCATTTTATCAGTTATATGGTGAGACAAAATAAGACCTTGACGACTAGGAATACGGTGCGGTCTTTTTGCGAGCCATGGGGTCCGTCCATAACTCCAACCTGTTATGGTTGAGGATACACGTGTGTCCCCTCCCAGGGGTGTACGCGTGCGTGCATGCGTGCCTTCAGGCCCCATAAGGAGGCAACCTGCAGATTTACCATTCACTGAAGTAGGCACGGAATTGGGGAATGGATGAATGTAAGAAAATGATGCACAAAACTTCAGAGCTACTGTATCAAATTCACTTAAAAGCATGCAAAACATCTACGCATTTGTAGCGGTCGGCAACATCTTCCCTTATTCATATTGGTTGGGGGCTCCCCTGTTTTACCCTGATTAGGAACCCACGTGAACGCTCTGGGCCTCAACCGAACACCAAAACATTGATCTATTATTCACAAAATTTCAAAGCCCTCTGCTTGGACCGATAAATACTTGAGCATGAATTAAGCTTCACTTTATTAGTTGATAGTGTTTATGCAGCACGGCGCTAAATCACTGACGCCTTTTTGGCGAAAATCATAAAAGCAAGCTCGCTATTCGGTATGTAAGGCTTGATGAAGGAATCCTCCTTGGAAATGCAATCATAATATAAAGAGAATGATACGCCATTTCTGGCTTGAAACAAATGCCCATCATCTTGAACTAGCACAAATTTCTTCGAAAGGTACTTGCTTGTAAGTGCCAGATACATCGAAATGTCAAATGTCAGATATCCCAACTCTTCATTTCCTTCTTGAATCAAGAAGTGGTGATTAATTTAATTGACCATGTTTACGAGGTATTTGACTGATTTAATGAAAGGAGTGTTCAAAACATTTTTTTATTATTGATAAAATCCCACTATCAGCAGTGGTGGGTGAAAGTTAATCAGCGAATCCGAGTCTACTTAAAACATTTTGGGAGGTACATCTGAGGAGCTTTTGCCAAGCATTTACAATGAATAATGTATAACTCCGCACAACTCAAAGCTTTGTGTGCCTTCTAGAGAGACGCTATCTATCTTACTTAAAATATGGTGTCAGTAATCATGTTAGTTTTCAAGAGATAACGAATGAAAATGCAGCTACCGTTGCGACCACAAGAGCTGTAAGTGTTATATATGGAATGAACTTGCAAAATTTTATTGAAAGACCAACATGAGGTGTGACATTCATTTTTTTTGCCTCCATTAAGAATATCTCTTTAGTAGGATACTTTGGAAAACTGGATTTATAGTCCCTATTAACGATTATAATGGTCATTTGATTTGAAGACTTCCGTCATCGGCTACTTTCATCAGTTGCGGCACATGGTGTGATCCAAGCCAGCGACAGTATGCCAAGTCTTCTGCTCTCGAGTCGAATTTTCGCCTAATTACGGCGATTAGGTTTTATCGTGGCTCAGCTGACGCACACCACCCCTTCCACACAGCCCCTTGCCCTGACCCTCGCCTCGTCCACCTCCCACCGCCATCCACTGCCTCCATCGCCACTGGGACCGGTTAATAAGGCGTGTGCGGACGCGAAGAGGGGAGAAGAGGGTGGGCGATAGGGTGCTGTGATTAGGTGCGCCTAGGACTCGAGTCCACTTAGCGGTGACTTTAAAAGAGCGATCCACCACCAACTGCGCTAATTAGGTGACCAAAAGGTGGGATTAATACTTGCATAATTTCCTTTTTACCTGTATCGGCACACGTACACACTGAAACATGTACGTATATGTGGCTGAAGATGCCGAAATCCGGAACTATTTGTCCGGAAATGGTTGAAGAAGAATGATTTGCTTGGCTGTTTTCGGATCGGAGATCCACTTTAATGAGTCGCGCTTCAGTGATGCCTAAAGTCGTGTTGATTTTGCGAAACAATCGGTCGTATTTTACCTCAAGAAGGGTAAGACAAACCCGGAAGGACCGCTGCACAGCTGATTACACAAGTCTATACCTCTCTGGCAGGTAGACTTATCCACATTAGCAATTAATCAGGATTGGCTGAGTGACATTGTCATTCTCCCTTTTAATGCAAATTTGGATGGAGGTGAAACTGTTCGAAGCGATCAAAAGCCTTGGTTTGTCTATAAAAATGGCCAAAATTTTTCACTAGATTACCTTGTACTGCTTAATCGGAAGCTAGAATCTGGATTATCCAGCTTATTACCCTAAGAAGGTCCCAGTGATGAGTATTGGGAGCCACGATTGTAGAAACTTATCGAAAACTAAGTTATGGGTTCCGCAATGTGTGGTTGAGAAATCCCATTAGATTAGCTTTTAGGTTCTATGATGCTCACCTCGGCCCCCAAATCTGACTGCAACTCGTAGGTCTTTTTGTAAATTAATGGCGATAACATCATGGCGAGGCACTTTATTAATACACTTAAAGTACACTTGAAACACTTGAATGTCAAAGCGGCAAAGGTCTTGGATGTGTAATGCTATGAGATGGCTGTAGTGAATGCCAACTCAATCATATTCCTGCGCTCTAATTTAGATAATCGCGTCGGACTTTGGGAAATCAAGTTGGCATTCCGATTTATTAATAGCCGGGGAATAATGAGAAAATCAACAATTGACTTGTAAAAGAAGCCTAAGAAGTGCGAGCACGTGTGCGTTTTGCAGAGTGATTCTCCAGCTCTTTGGAACTAATGTTGCATGCTAATAGCTGCTCACTTTTTCATCGGCAAGGAATAATTTAGATTGAATAAGAAGGAAAACAGGCACATTAATAGGCTCACAACAGGGACTGACCACCATGTTCTAGCGTAGCTTACGCAATAATATTTTTGCGCGAGTGGGAGGAGGTTTCGGAAGTAACGCATTTCAGGATGGCTGCTACGGTACAACTGGACTTTTCTTTGCTAGTTTTCGTTAGCTCATAAACTGTCGCAGTTTTAGTTATCCAAAGAGTTGTCATGCTTTGTGCTCGCAGTTGTTAGCACCACTTACAGCTGATCGGAAAATCTCAGGAGGTTTCCTTCCATCAAGCACCTAACTTGTCCGCACGCACACGTATCCCCATATGGTTTTATGTGTCATCGAGCTTTCGACAGCTATCGTGCAGGCTTGTCAAGCAGATCTGATTCAGTAGTTTTTCGCCCAGTTTCTTGCCAGAATAAACCACACACTACCTACTTTACCTAACCTCCCCAGTCCGCATAGCATCCCAATTTCCCAGACAACTAGCAGTCTAAATGCTATTTTCAGAGATAAAACTCCGTGATGATGCGTAGATCCCCATTGGGATGAGTTCCACTAGCTGGTTTATCTTCCTTGCCTTGAGCTGATTAAGTGCCTTAACTGTCACATCAATTTTTATGGTCCGGGTGCACCAGCACTAAGGATTACCCTATTTGTGCGTCCGTTGATGCAGTAGCTGAGAGAGCATGCGCAGGTAGGTTCGTTTTAAACTGAGATTTGGATGGGCTAACTATTCAATCAAATTAATGCATCAAATAAACGTTGCCAAGATATTTACTTTGGATAAATTAAACTATTCGGTTACAGCAGTCTGCGAGGTATTATCCTTGACGAAGAACCATTACGGATTAATTGAAGTGCTAGGTATTAAAACTAGAAAAACCACTGTGGAGTAGAATAAATTTTATAACTAAAAATTGCATTGATTTGCAAAAAAAGTGACAAAACCACTTTTCAAACGCACTCCGCCTATTTTGACGTCAGTCAATGTGCAATGGGAGGGAATGAGGATATTTCCTTTTTAGCAGTCTAAAACAGCATTTGAGTATGCCATTGTTCGAAAATACTAAAATAGCACCCTTACCTATTAAGGTAGCAGCATGTGAGAGTCTCCACCACTTTTTAAGTCAATTCTCGGCAGTACACAGACAAAAGGAAACACAATGATTTTCTGGACGCTACCTGATTCTCCAGTAGGGCTGAGTACTGTGGTAATGGAAAATAACCAACGATTATAACTTACCTTATACTGTGATCCAAAGCGAAGGGCATTGAAACCATAAATACGAAAGTTCATGTTTAAAACATTGTTGCAGGCTTTTTTCGTTCTAGCACACACAGTAGAGGTATGGATGGAGGAGATCTTGGGTAGGGATTTCGCAACAAAGAAGGCAGTTGCTTCTTGTCCACTTTAGACAAAGTTCACGATTCCTATATTCCCTTTCCTTCGCATCACCATACACCATCCCCAGGTGCACCTTTGTTGAAAAACCACAGAGTAGATGAAAATAATTCCTATTTCGCAAAAGTCCATAAAAAATTGCCAAGTGGGATAGAGAAAAAGTTGTGAAATAAGGAGTCATCTGAGCTTTTTGACCTTAGAAAATCCCATAAGAAGGTTTGTTAATAAATAGCGTCACGTGTCAGTTTTGACTCCCTATGATTGAAATTATGGATTTAGACTAAGGATTAGCTCTATTGCGTGTTCTAGGCAGAAGTATTTTGAAAAACGTGTTTATATTTAAGTTTTCTAATTCAGCATCGTTTTGGATAGCAACCTTTAAGGCGCCTGACATGATCGCACTTCCAAACTGTCCAAAAGAAGCCTTGAGTAAACCGCATAATTTTTGGGGTCCGTGGTATTGAGACATAGATCACCTTATCGTCTCTGACCTTCGATCTCATTAAGTTTTTGCTTTAATTTTTGCAAGATTTATTAAACTGTATGCCAATGTGGAGCGACTTCTACTGTAGTAAATTTGTTATTCACTTAACTCTCGGTTTGGAACACAGGCACTTGGTTTGCCACTTTGTCTTTATCGGGCGGGCTAGCCTCTGGGCCATGTCAGTAGTCCCAGTCCTTCCTTTTTGCCAAATATGCATATTCGGTCCGAGCATTATGCCTCCAGTTGTGCTCGGGGAGATCTCGCGGCGTTACAGGCCAGCCGACTTATCTTGCAATGGGATCTCGCACTTAAGTTCTTCGCTCATGCACGATACTTCATCCTTCGGGTGGACTCGACCTAAATTGACTTTAAAATGTTGGAAAAGATTGGCTATGAATAAGAAAATGAGTTCTATGTTTCAAAAAATAAAACGGAACACTTTGAACAGTTTGTATAAGTAAAATGTAATAACCACCGCGACTAACGACCCAATTAAAATGATTAGCATCTCCAAAATTTTATGCTGAAGTTCATCAAGTAGTGCAAAAAGTTCAGCGTGTAATGTACTATTATCCAGGAATCATTCGATTTTCAAACAAGCAATCGCATTATTTTATTGCAATTTATGAGTAATGGCCTGATTTATGCAAAATAATGAAATGCAAATTCGTTAATGGGATTTCTTGAGCAGGGGAAGAAAACACCCTTAAAATCCAATCCTAGGATTTGGTCTCAATTGAACCAATGTTTCATTCATGCTAATTATGCGGTGAGAACCTGTGCAATCGGCCATGTGAATATGAATCTTAATGGTTTTCACGGTAACAGATCGCACGACTCCTGTCTCAAGCGTTCAATGCCAAGACCAGTGGACTTGAGATCACACAACCTTGATCCGTAAGTTGCATGCTTGATGGACACGGATAGGTACTGTCGATGGCATTTTAGTATGAGAATTAGGAAGAGTTTCCCCATTACTGTACGAGAAGCTGCCATCATGTATGTCATGTAGAAGTATGAGTTGACAATTAACTAATGAAAAAATAGACTGTCCATCAAAAAAATTATTGCCGGCAAAACAGTGCGGTTGCAAAAAATAAACATAAAATTCTCCAAAATAAGCTTTGGAACAGCATTATCTCATCTCGCGGCAGGTGCGATATCCTATTACACAGATGCATAGGTCGAGAACGTCGTGTTTTGCGGTTGAAATTCAAGCATTTAATTGACTCGGCCTTGCATCTTCGCGTTGGGTTTCTTTCAGTCTTCGCAAGTGAGGGAAATTCCGCGTAACTTGCCGGTTTCTTCCAAAGACCATCGAGTTTGTGCGTTCGCTAGCGTTCAACACGAATTCAGAGCAGTTAGTCTGACAGCTAACAGCCGACAATGGTAACAAAATTTAAAAGTTTGGCTTGATTAATAGCATCCGATGCTACTTGGTTCCAGTGAACATCCTGACGGCTAGACGAGTGAGTTATTACGAGAAATTAGTTGGATAGCTAATGTTATAGTGTGATGGAAACTAATTTCATGTCCTATCACAAAAGGGAAACTCGAATTTCTAGTGTTTGAAAATCATTTTGCCCGTCAAACTTTTCAACATCATACCATCGTTTCTGGGCTACAAACTTTTAATTGTAGGCAGGTAGACCTTGTGGGAAAGTGGTAAAACAGAAATTATTTGCTGGGAATACGCGGTCGAAAGTATCACAGGACACAAAGTGGCAATCGTTCCTAAGATTCACCCATCCAAAGAAGCAAAACGGTGAGACATTTCCGGAATTAGCTTTAATGTCCTACTTGACCTAATAAAATTTATAACTTTGATTTTTATATTTTCTCCACGTATGTGCAATAAAAAGCGGGAGTTGTTAGGCCATTCAGCAATCGACTATTTTTCCGTATGGGGTGAGATGGTGACATTTTGGACAATAATAAAACTTGGAATGACGAATTGCCAGTTTTCCGTATAAAGAATGTTTCCTACATAAACCTTCATCCCACTAAGGAATTGATAGCTCCATAAATACGCATCTGATAGGTCCAAACCAACTGCAGTGCTAAATCTCCTTCAAGGCATATTGGAGGATTCCCGATATTAGTTAGCCGAGTATGATACTAGAGTGACCAGAAGAAATGAACCATTTAAACTGTACCACAGGCAATTATGCACCTGATCGGTGTAATGCAGCAGACAATTTATAATTCCGTCTCGGACCGATGCGCAATTGGTTGTAAATCAAATCGGCGCAGCTTGAATGTTGTGGCTTTTTATATCTGCTATGTTGGAAAAAAGCGCACAAATTAGATAAAAATTATTCAAATCAAAAAGTCCGATTCTTAACGCTTTTCAAGACATCAAACACCACAAACTGAGGACTACATATCATTCAAAGGGCATCAATACCAAGACTGATTTTCGTGTACCCATCTTCAAAAGATGTTACTTGGTGAACTTAACGGTTTGGGATGACACTTTGCACATATTTAACGTAACTTTATGAATTTGATTTCTGCATCTATTAGCTTGGAAATGTACCTACATACAAGCGGGATCGCAGTAGCTGTTAGTCTGATTAAGGGTGCGGTTTTGCAACAAATGTTGCTTGAGCAATTTCGCCCAGCTTACGTTAAGTCAACGGTAGCCTTCGCTTTCACGCCTACACATAGTGGAGGAACTACACCTTAGCCTTCGCACTCTGCGCAACCCTTTGCGGTTGCAAAAAGGAGGCTTGAATCACTTCAAAACTTCGCATTACGAGTCGCGTCTAGGTCCAAAGCCCACAGTGTCTGAATGAGTATTTTCTATTTAAACTGCCGCAGACGAAGGAGCTTCGAGAGGGTAATCAGCGCGGATGACGACCCTTTGTCAATGTAAAATTGTCGGCGTTAGCAGCATTAGCAAAGTAGCGGTTGCGCCTAGTCTCCATTTCATTTGTTC
Organism: Taenia hydatigena; assembly: GCA_036345935.2. NCBI lineage: Eukaryota > Metazoa > Platyhelminthes > Cestoda > Cyclophyllidea > Taeniidae > Taenia > Taenia hydatigena. The sequence continues at coordinate 4,777,070 of JADWOT020000009.1, forward strand.
GAACACTAGCTCTCGTTCTCTTTTCCTTCTTTCCTTCCTTTTCATCGCCTTCGCTCCTTTTCTTTCTTTTAGGTGCAAACCTTTTAAACTCTCCTTGTCGATATGAAAAGCTTGAATTCCAGCCAAAATTAGGTTTACTAGTCTTTTTTGCTTTTATCCTTAATATTGTTCGTGAGAGGAGGACATATGGGAAGTAAGTGTGAAAATCACCTCGAAAGACTCATTTCAGACGATTATCCTGTAGCGTTTTGCAACAATAAAGTGCCCTCTACTTCTTGAACTTGATAATTTGACCACCTCGACTGCATTTTTTAACATCGGTAGTGAAAACCGAGTCGCATTCCATTCGGACAGTAAAGTAAATCAATGGTTCAAAGGGCATTTTCTAAGGGATAAATTTTCGTCATTGCATCCAAATAATGGAGTTGATCAAAGAGCCCAAACACCTGCATTGTGGGAAGTCGAACTATACCCATATAGACGGAAAATTTTAAAGAGAACCTTTATAAATATTCATATGCCACGCTTTTAATACCGTCTCAATGTCATCTTTTTTATTTAAAACCCTTTTAATGTAAGAAGGCAGATCGACGCCTTCCTGGTTAAGCAGCAATAATATGATTCATAGATTGAATTAATTTTAAAGTCTTGCTCATCACTATCGGTTACCGTTTGGCTCATGACAGACGGAGCCGTGAGAATTTTGTGATTCCAGTTGCGATCAAACCTAAGGCGTATTTTTCGAACAAACAAATCTACCTCTTTCGCTGATGAGCCGTAGACGGGAAGCAGAATCTTCAACTTGCAGCAAAGTTTGCTGCTATTAAAAATGTAGAGGTTCCACGCATTACCGTATTTACTGTAGCCTCTTCGTAACTCATAACCCATCGAAACTATTCCACCTTAACTGTTATGTTTGCTATCAGCAATTACAAAAGGTATCTTAAATTCTTATGCGAATATTCCATTAAAGTTTTAAATTTAAACAAGTGGTGATAAACTTGTGAACAAATAAGTCTAGTCAAATTTTCATGAAGGCTAGTCAGAAAATACAGTAAGAGTTAAATAAGTGGATAGGTTGCAGTGGCATCTGCAACAATTCAACTATCCGTATCAACTACCGTTGATTGCAGGACAGCAGATTAGTAGTGGATGGGTTAATAAAGGAAAACAGTAGGTAGTTTTTGAGGATGATAAATGACATGGCAGCATAACACACTGGTAATAAATTACGCTATGCCTCTACTATTGTTTGCCTTTGCCTGTCTTTGTGTAAGTCTGGGGAGCCTTTCTCCCCTTCATCTGCTTGGATCCAGAACCAACGTTCTTTTCCTTTGTCCTCCTTAGTACGTTAAAAGAGCCAAACTATTAGGCAGCTGAATCTGATCGTTATGGCTTTTCTTTTTTACCACAATTTAGAACCTTTTCGGATACAATCAGCGTACAAACTCATGGTAAACGTTGATACAGAAGGAGTCATGCCTACGATGCCATCGTGACTAAGTGGGCATACGTGTTAGCCTGTCGCTGGAGGGGGAAATTTTTTTCGAAGGAGCTGATGGTGACCCACTGTGATTCATCTCGATGTCAGTTTTTATCGTCCTTTCAGGTCTTTGTTTTTGGCTCGCTTACCCACTATTTCAATTCAAACTTGGTTTCAGCAGTGCATAAAGGTAGCCGTGGAAGTGGTACCGCGGTACTTCCACTTGTGGATTCTCTCCACTCCAGAAGCCGGATTGGTTTCACGCTACCACAAAAACGAGACCGCCGGAGAATGCTTCCAAACAGGAACACAATTTTTGAACTTGGGTGCATCTACAGTTGCGCATATCCTTCGGGCTGGGGGCTTAATGTCAGTAATTGAAAATGAAATTATCATTTGCTTTTTCCCCGAGGACTAGTATAGAGAGACCGAGAGGTAGTGTTTGTGACAAGCATGCTATAATTTTCACTCAATGACCCACCATTTGGATGGCTCCTGCAGCTCCACTTAATCAAAAGAATTATAACTGTAGTGACTGGGTTGCGTTGGGATACCTTAGAAATTCAGGTCAAACCCTGTTCATGATCATGTCAAGGAACCGCGACTTTTCGGTCATAAATAGGTAATAAATCCGCATGTCACCTCTTAACTACCGGCTGTGTATCACCGAATTGGAATGTTTAAGGTCGTTATGGGGCAAGCCTTATAACTGCAAAAGCAAATTTTATCCCAACATTTGACAAGGCTAATTAATTTAAGGCCTCATAAAGGTCTGCGGCCATCGATGTGTGCGAAGCGTTGTGTTAGCAATTTCCGAAATCTTACTTTGTCATTACTTTTGGAAGAGGCAAGTTATTGGTTGAGCAGGACAGCATTTAACTTTTCCGGATAACGTCTAGTTACCAAAAGTCCTCGCTATTAGCCTTTTACTATTTTTCTCTTTCCAGTGCAAAATCAAGGAATCCATATTACGGTGACCAACCAAACCGATGGGAAATAAATAAGCCTCTAGACTTCGCTTCGTTTACAGACTCACTTTTTGCCTCCGTCTAGTATGTCGGTTGGAATTGCTGCCAAAGCTTCGTTTACCAATTCTTCTTCCCATCGCCATGGAAATTTCTCACAAGTTCCCCTCTAACCCTTTCATCCGTCAACAGCCATTTACTGGAACGGTTAGCTAATCGGTCAACCAATGGAGCGTCAGCTCTTCACTGGCACAGACGACTAATAGGAAGTAAAATGGGTGCTAAAATTTGTGGTTTCTCCTAAAAGACGGACCTCTATGAAGCTAATTTTGGACCACGTGCAATAAAAATGTATTCACATTAATGTTTATAGCAGTCAACTCTGAACACAAAATTACTTCTATAAATCCAAGCAACTTAGTTGCTTAGCCATTGAGTTTCCCTTTTTAGCCGGTGTTACATAGATTTCAGCCTTTGGGCCTTCCTTTCTACTCTCTTTACTGCTTCAGTTCAGTTTTATTCGCTCGCTTGACCTTGTAAAATATCAATATCAAGGCATCACAAATTTGCACCTAGACTCAGGAAATGTTTGCTTAAAGGAAGAGACTATTATTTGTGCAAGTAAAGAACTGCCATATAAATCCAATGCTGTTTTTAGCTGAGGTAATTAAAATCTGCTCAAAAGTTATGCTTACTATGCCCACATCAATTAGAGATGGCAGTAATCGGATCTTAATTTTATTTCGGATACGATAACTTGCCACCGTTTATTTTGCACCCTAGTTCGTCCTCCCATTCAAATTCTTCGCACTTGTGCGCTATGGATTTTCTGTGCTGTTTGGACGTCTCACAGACGCAAAAATATGGTCTGCACAAGCATATCGTCAGTCACTAAAATTAACTTCAACTGTTAACTTGAGAGACAGCTATTCAAAATTTCTGTCAGGTCTATAATTTAAAACTAACTTCGATTGAAAATTTTAAACGACCTATTATAGTTTATTGAGGTTCTTCTCTAGAGCGCAGCATGAAGTTGTCTGAAAGATGGCCATCAATCACAGGATAGCCCTAAAGTTGGTGCAGAGTCATGTAAAAGAGCCTTTGAATGCACCTTATTTGAAAAGAGAAGTGAATTTTAAGCAAACTTAATTTGCCCTTATTAGTTAATTTCTCTGTTGTTCTATGGCAGAAAAAAGCAAAATTTTATAATATTCTCTCACAACCGTTTTTCCAACGATGCTCATAAACTACCTCTCTATCATTAAAACTGTTCATTTTTGCAATGTTTCTATGCGATTCAAGAAAGTATTTTCGTTTAAGATAATGAAAATCAATTTCTGGTTTTGCTGTCGCGACCAATGTAAAATCTTAAGAATCTATCAAATTACCCAAAAGTATGTCTCGTTGAGAAACGCATTCCAGTGCAAAGGCCTTCCCACTTCAGCTCAATTCATTAATGTGGAATAAATGGGTGGGAGATTCCTCTCTTTTCTGGCTTGCCATATATCATCAATAACGTAGAAAGTAAATGTTAATTGCTTGATTGATAGCACAAAAGGCATCTCTTTTTCTTTCGCTAGACATCCAGAACAATGTATCTCTGCTTTTGTACCCTTGAGGACAATTATGAGGTGGGAGCACTTTTGCTCTTATAATGAATAGCGACCCCGGATTTGAGTTAATGATTCAGTATTACCGAGCAATCTCGTCACACACAAACTAGGATTTCACTTCCAGCACAGACAAGGCTGCATGACCAATCATGGCACCGTAAAGTGCCTCTCCTGATTGGTGGATTGCCACTGGAGTTGCCGAAGTACATTGCCTCAGAATTGGCTGGCCACATAGGCCAACAATATCTAAGCACACACACAAGCAACCATAGATAGAGGGATTTGAAATTGTTGAAAAACTAGGTAGAGGAAATTGTCTGCATGCGTGTGCTGTGGGTGGATGGGTTGATGTCCATTCAGTTATCAAATGGCCCGTCACTACCCCCACTTTTAGGCCTTTAGCGCATGCGTATGTGTGTGTGTGGCCTCACCCTTTCCCGATTTCGCACACACGCATACACACACACCCCGCCTCCCTCTCCCCCTCCCCCCGACAGAGCCAATCACAGCTGTCCGTCACCGGTTTATATGAGGAAGGTGCAGAAGCAGAAGCGATCAGTCAAATTTTAAGCGGACATAATCACCACCGAACACACATACACATACACATCGGCAGACAGAGTTCAATACAGTTGGAATTTATACTAGCAATGGCCGTCAAAACTCGACTGGCACACTACACTTTTCTCGCGTTGTGTTGTGTAAGTTTGTATAATCCACAGACTTCATACGACTCACTTTATTTGTTTTTAAATGCTCTTTAAACTGGTTACTAAAGAGAACTTAAAGTGTATGTTAGGACTATGTGCGGTTTATGCATCGTGGCTAGTTGAATTTAAAAAGGATGCTTTTATTGGAAATTTTTCCTCATCAAAGTAGTGTCATGCTACAGATTATAGGGTTTAAAGGCGGGTGAAATGTTCGGGATAGTAGAACCCTCGATTGACTTGAAGAGAAATGAGATTATAACCGATGATTTTAAGTAAATGATTGGGCTGCTCTTGGCTGTTTTCGCCTGGAAGGAAACAGGGCAAGTGCGATGCTTGTGTGTTGTGCGCGTCTGCTAGAAACGACCGTTCAGTGATATCTGAACATTTGGCATTTCGTAGAGAAAACTATTTTGACAAGCGAAAGACTGATTGATTTGCTACGTGTGTGTTGGGTTGCACTTATGTGCGGGTTTGTATTTCGTTAATTCTCCCACTACATGCTTAATTACTCGCAATGCAATGTATGCATTTGGATTAAAGGCTTGGATTAGTTTACCAACATGTACCAGTTGCTACACCCCTATAAGCCGAATTTTAGCCATAACAAGTACTGAAAGTTTTAATTGGCTTTTATGCTCTCAATTTTGTGGCGCAATTAGTTGTAGGGTTTTGCCTTGTCTCTCACCTTTTGAGTGGCCTAAGGCCAGTAATGTTTCTGCCCGTGTGTCTGCGATAGGACGGAGCGATTCAGGCTTTCAGATAATTAATTATGACTACAACCTGTTATGACGCACAAACGCCCTACATCGAATGCGGATTTCTTTCACTGCATATGGTGCAAACTACAACACAATTCTCACATCTCTCCACACAAAATTCATTGATGCCAATTTTTGCTTTACTGCTTTTGCCTTGGTGGATGTTAGTCTAGAACTTCTTCGTAGGAGCCTTGCCTTTTACAGAAATGTTTCCAGCAAAGGTCCTCTTTAATATTTATAAGGCCTTTAGTGCTTATTTGATGGATTATCTTGGCTATCAAATTAAAGTAATATTTACAAGTTGAACTCATTCACTAATTGGAAAATATTAGGTTCAAGTCATGGGCGTTTTTTGGCGTAAAATTGGTCTATAGAATGGTTTAGCCCTTACGAAAAGAGATGATTACTGAGGAAGATTGAGATCATCTTGGAATAGCAATGCTGCAAGAACAATAACCGAAACTACTGAATCTTTTAACAACGCTGAAACACAGCAAAAACTCACACACCTAGTTCGATTTTCAGGATTTATTATCAATAGACCCTTAAAATTCTGTAAATTCATGGGTAGAACCAACTACTTTTCGCCCCAAAAAGTACTCTTATTCTTGCTCCTTTGGCAATTCAATGAAAGGTCCTCATAGTTGCTGTCCAGTTAAAAATCCTTCACCCGGTTAGTCCTCCACTTCCGTTGACTCGATATTGGCAGATGCAACGCAAACGTTCACTCCTTTCCTTGATCATGTGTTGAATGCAATGAAAAAGAGGTGTTAAAAGAATGAGGAAGTAAGTGAGCTAAATCAGGTAAAATGATGTCTAAGCTAACAATTGTGTGAATGGCTGATTTCATTTCTTAAATGCGTAAAATGAATATCAACGGTAAAACGTGACAGAATCCCGACGCGCCATTTGATGCGTGTCACCTTAATTCCTTGTGAATGAAAAGGTGTTGTGTATTCTAAACCAATCCAGCTTGCTACTGCAGCTCCCAGCAGTTGTTGCTGATTGAGCAGATTATTCGAAAAAATGAAGCCTTTAGCAAATTACTAATAAATTTACGTTCTGCGAATTCTTTTGATGCGAGGGTCCATTGACTACTCCTCGTGGCGATTAGTACCTCCATAACAAAAATCAACTGTTTGTTGGGTGGTGGATTTCATATAATATGTCTGTTTTGTGTTTTCATCTTAAATAATAATAACAGCAAAGCTTTTTGTGTACTTCCCTCGTAATTTAGAAAAAGTCGGACATTAGTAAAACTTCAAGCTGTCTCAATATTTACTGCAACACGACTGTCATCGAGTAACAAATTTTGGAGTGGCGCCTTGAAAAGCTACCCTAGTTCATCTCTCCTAAAACCGACTTTATCAACCATTTATGCATTACCATATGTAAAACGGAATATTTTAATTATTTAATAGCAAAAAAAATTCATTTTATTAACGATCTAAACTTCTTGAATTCTTTAAAAAAGTAATCACCAAATTCTACAATGCCGCCTTAGCACTAGCTGCTAGTGATGATTGGCAGCAATTAATTGTTGTCAATCAAACATCGTTTCCGCCGCTGTCCCTCTCCTCCATCAATTACATGGTGTGAGGTCACAAGCTCTGCTCACCAACACCTAACACGTCTTTATGACAAAGGTTCCACAATGTGCTTCCACTAACTAAAAAATCCTCCTCCCTGTCCTCTTCCTCCTTATTATTCAACAAGTGTACTCAGAAAAATTGCTTCGCTACGCCGTTTTAGGCTCTTGTGGCGGGAGGTGGCATATTCGAAATTCGAGTTGAAAGATTTCAATTGGACGAGAACTTCCCGGCTGCAAAATGTTGCCCTCAGGATGACGATGGAGATGCTGACAGATCCTTCACAGCCTGCCTTGCCAAATGCCAATTTCTTATTCGGGTATGTTCTGCATTTAAAACTCCATGCGAGTGGACGGATTTAATTTAAGGCACTTGCCGTAGCTTGAGAAGTTCTTATAAGTGGTCATTTTCGTGACTTATGTTCGGGTTTCGGCTCTTTAGGTTTGTCTTGACAAATATCAGACCGTCTGGAATGCTGACAGGCAACCCGAATGCCCACTAGGGAGTAAGGTCGTTCCACTTCCGTTGGCACAGCTGAAGAAGCCACTAGTCAATATCAGTTTTCCTGTTCAAGCAACCTGGCAGGTAATTTGCTGTTTGTGGTTAAATTTGGCATTAAAATGTTATATTAATAATCGCACTTTTTTATTTTTAGGAGAACTTCACACTAATGCTGGATATTCTCCACGACGCTGGTGAACCAAGTAGGAATCAGTCCTATTTAACCTATTTTCAAAGCATAAGTTAATTTGGTATTGCTTTCATGTTTTTGACGCATAGATTCGCCAAAGCTGCTCTTCCGACTGCCCTCAAATGAAGTCAACTTTACTTCACACCACCACTGGAAAGTGAAATCTTTCGGAAGTCGCTCACCACTCGCATATGGGAAACCACACTCTCAACTGGCGCCCACACAACGTGGAATCGGGCTCAGCGTTCTCACGACGTTCACTTTTAAGTGCTTACCCGGATTTTTTGGCCCACTGTGCGAAAACAAGTGCGATTCGGAGGGCAGCCAATTTGAATCTGCTGATTGCGAATCGGAAGAAACACAGTGTCCTCAAGGCTACAAGGGTCAACACTGTGACATACGTAAGTAAAGTTATTCCATTGATACTTTTCTGTCCAGAGTTTAGTTGTTAATTTGTGGTTAAAATGTTCAAAGTGTTGGCTGTCGTATGGTGTCTTGCGATGACTAATCCCCATATGAGGCCAAGTCGAGGTTTATTCAACTTCATTAATAAACTCTAGGCATGAGATCATGAACTTTTTTTAAATGACCTTCGTCTTTTGCAGCGATTTGCACCAAAGGATGTCAAAACGGTGATTGCGTTGACCCCGACACTTGCAGGTGAGCCACAGCAAACGTGCATGTCTCTTTGACCTTTAAGAATATCTTAAGCGTAAGCCCATATAACCTATCACTTGACCGAAATTCGAAAAAAAGATATCAAATCATTATTTGGCAAATTTTCATGTTAAACTGTATTTGGAAATTTTGAAAATTTGTTTTAATTTAATTCAGATGCCATCAGGGTTGGACGGGAAAAGATTGTAGCGTTTGCCAAGCATACCCAGGTTGTAAACACGGTTCGTGCTCTTTTGATCAGAAGAAAAGTCGTCATCTTCCATTCACGTGCTCTTGTGAGGATGGATGGGGTGGAATGCTCTGCGATATAGGTGAGCTGACTGTATCAGTCGCTTTTAATGTCTCTTTTTTATTGGTGGATTATAAATGCATTATTTAGATTACATTTTTATCTAATTTTGCAGACCTTCAATTCTGTCAGAATAATAAAGGAGTCTGTAAGAACAATGGGAAATGCGAAAACGCGAGAAGCCCCAGTGGTCAGCCGTACCGTTGCGTCTGTGCCCCCGGTTTCCGAGGTGACCACTGCGAGATGATGCAACTCGACTGTCTCAGTCACGGCTGCCGCAACGGTGGCCAGTGTACCCAACACATGGACGGACAGGTGGACATTTGATCATCGGCATATTGGTACTCAAATGCAGACAGTAGCCTAACCCTCTCCATGTTTATTGCAGACCCGATGCATTTGTCCAAAGGGCTATTATGGCAATTTGTGCGAATTCAATCAGACAATCTGCTCAGAGCATCCCTGCCAAGCTGCCAATTCAGTCTGCCATCCGTTACCTCGACCAAAAAATGGGCGGCAGTTCTATTGTGCTTGCCCACCTGGCTACACTGGAGACAACTGCGAAATCAACATTGATGACTGTGCATCAAAACCTTGCCAGAATGGTGAGTGTTACCTCTTGAGTTTTCGTTTGAGTTGCTTCCTCCTTATTTAAATGTTAAAATACAAACTCTTTAATGATTTGTCTTACAGGAGCATTTTGTGAAGACCTTATTAGCAGTTATCGGTGCATCTGTCCATCTGGTTTCTCCGGAATTTGGTGCGAAAATCGTGAAGTTGAGTGTCCTCCAAACACCTGTCCGAAGGGCTCTACTTGCTACAAAACTAAAGACGGCACTTTTAAGTGTTCTTCATTAAGTGGCCCTAGCTCCCAAAAGTATCAGAGTTATTTGGCTGTCAACACCACCCTTTTGACGTCCGCAGAGCCCTTAACCTCGGATAAGGGCAGCATTGTCATGGTCCATTTGCAGCCCTCCTTCCTCAGTCTCACGATTGGCATTCCTGTTGCAGTCGCGATCTCCGGCCTCGTTTTAGCCATCGCCGTGTGTCTCTTCATGGCAGTTTGCCTATGGCGACGTGAAAAGACCCAATCAAAACTAAAGCCATCCCCACAAAACTTTTCTCCAAAACTTCAATTGGAAGAAGACATAAATGGCTACGCCTCAGAAACTTCCACCATTTGGTCGGCCTACGAGCCACTCAATTCACTACGCTCTAACGAGACCACATTACCCAAGCTTTCTCTCTATCCAAAACTCAAAGGAGAGGACAAGATAAAACACTTAGAACCCTCACTGTACCACCAACAGCGGTACTGTGAAGCGCCGTCTAATCGCTCCTTCTCAACTCTTCTTTCTCCTACGTCCACTTACGAAGCACCCGGTAGCTATGAGGACACCGGTGTACCCACGCTACCCCCACGGCCCTCGAGGATCGGTTCAATCATCACCTATCCACCCACCTTCCTTCGACCTATCCTTTACCCCTTTGCACCGCAGAAAACATTTCCTGGCCAGCGTTTCACCAACCCGCCAACTGATTTGGTCAATACCACGCTCACCGATGCTGCTAAAAGGTAAGCGTACCTCACGGTCTTTTTTGACTAAAAGACTCAGTGTTCAAACAACAGTTTTCTCACTAAATTACGCCTGCGATTTAAATGTAGACAGTGAAGCGTATTTCAATAAAAATTTCAATACTGGGTAAAGAACACTAAATACAGCTGTGGAGCAACACTCATAGCATCAGGCTGGATCAAAGAATGTTTCTTTTTAAGCAGACGCAAAGACACAATCGTATACGCAATAATAAGATCTTCTGACGTGGCCCAGGACCTTTATCCCAACGTTCCGAAAGGGAAGCAATCTTACAAACGCAGCAACAGTAGTAGTGGCGATGGAGGATGCAAGGAGCCCGTGGGATATCGGCCCAAGGCACTGCCGCAGCTTGCACTGATAGAGACCAAAGTCGTCAGTGGTCATCGAAGTAGCAGCAGCAGCGGCAGCAGGAGCAATTGTAGGGACCAAATAGTGGGTACTTCGACCTCTACCCGAGTTTAGTTCCTCTGTATGCACCCAATGGCTTCACTGCCTTCAAAATAACACCTTTGACTTATTCATAATCAGAGAAGGAGTGAGAATTCTGCATCGTCTCTCGCATTTATATTTAATCGAAGGAAGCGATCATTAAATGCTCCACTCCCCTTCCTATTGCCGGGTCTAGGCTAGCCCAATCACCAGACTTGCCTTTTGCGACTACCGATATCCTCTGTCAGGGTCGCTTCCACCCCTCTTCTATCCCCTTCCCCTTCTTTACTCCTCAAATCACCGCACAGCCCGAGAGACATACCAGCAAACACACTAGTGCCTTCATCTGTTCCATTAACTTGTATGATTTGAAGAATCACCCGGATTTGTGTATTTAAAATTTAACTTGAAATTGTATATGTCTGATGACAGCTATCTCGATTATTTCTGCTTTTCCACGTCTTGATTAGCGCTGCCATTGAGGATCAGATTCCTTTTAGCCACCCAAGTTAGCTACATATACCCATTCTCGATTGTTCATGACGCGCTTAAGTGCTTCCTAACATGTAGAAAAGTTAGCTTTTGGCCAATTCTCCACACGCCTTTTTGCTTCAATGGAACTCAAAGTAATCAGACATGATTCGTTCATTCTTAGGCATCTGCATTCAATTTCATATGGAATTTTTATTTTTATCATGGCTGTGGTGCTATTCCTAAAATGTGCTTATCTCCATAAAAAAAATTCAGGAAATTTTGCGTCAACGCAGCAGCGCCCATAATTACTCATGCACTCACTTACCGCATAGTGGAAGTAATGTTGACAAACTGCACTTTCAAAGCAGCCAACGTGCTCTGCATATTTCTCGCGAGCTTTGGCATATGAGTCAGGTGGGTGCTGATTCAAATCGCTTTTGTGATCCGCGCCAAGACATGTCAATTCACCTGGAGGCCCCTTTTCACAGGGATAGATCAGACCATTGGCGAACCACCTGGCCGAACTTCTGGAAGGTCAAATAGGTCGGCTACATAAACCAGCAAACTGTGACACAGGCAAGTTTATCGCAGCTAAACTCCCAAACTGTGGTTTAGGATGGCAAGTTCCCCACATTGCTGTGATGTTTAAAATAGGACATGCCTTGAAACTCACCTTCTTCGTGGATACTGACAATTGGTCCGACTCATTCAACCTAATCCCAAGTTGGTCTCACACTAAAGCTAATGTAGTTCGCCAGCCCACTTTAGGATTTGGAAACAAACTGCCTGGTCTGAGGAGAGACTGAGCAGAGGCTTGGCTTATGGGTTGTGCTGTCCGCTGTACCATTCGAGTTAAGCCGAGTGTTTTACGAAAGAAGCTATAGGCCGATTTAAATAAAATTAAGACCAAACCACTGTTCGGCTTTCATTTTCGTCGAATGGATAAGCTTCGACCTGAGGAGGTCCATTTTCCACTGTCGCAGTACATGGAAAATGTCAAGCGGGCCGATTGGTGGTCTGAATTTTAAGAGGAGCTGCTGTCCCTTGAGGGTCAGATTCAAAAAACTGTCGTCTTGGCGTTTGATGATCCGGAAGTCTTCAACGAACCGCCATAACTCTATTCAGATTACGCTAACGTTGGTGATAAAAATCGTGAGCAAAAACCACTGGACGAGAAGCCAGAATACGGGCTTACAAAGGGTCAATTCCATTATTGCAATCTGGCAAGCTGTTACCATTTTATTTGTGCATTCTCTTCCGACGTCCGTCTCCTCGTGCATGCACCTCACATAACCGATGTGTGGATGGACAGTAACAGATCAACTCACGCTTACTCCATTTATATGGTCTAGCCCATGCATGGCCGAGGTGAACCCTCCTAAAAATTCATTTGATTTTTAACTGGAAATGATGCTAAAAAAGTGGCATTATAGTAGTGCCAAGAAGCATCTGGAATGATAGTCGAATCTTTCCTACGTACACTGGAAAAGAAAGTGTTTCACGGTTCCCCGATAAGTGATATCTCTTGGAATCTTATGTACTTACGCTGATCTTTTTCTCGACATTGCATGCATTAGCTGGCTTTTTTGACCTAGGCTGCATGAACAAGACTCCCGCACTTAGAGGGGCAAAAAATTCTGAACTGAAGAGACTTCTTATTCCCACAAGTAGGCAAAATATTCACATGCAGGCATAAAATGTCATTGCGAAACAAATAAACACCTAAGACAAAATTCAACTTCAAGTGCAGTCGTCTTGGAACATACTTCAAAGTCACTTGAATCCTTAACGGATTCTAACCCCCCCGTAATAGGTAAATGAAAAGTGATAAAAAAGACAACGTTTGGTTGTGTAGTGGCACAACCAGAAAGGGCGGAACATGACCAGTGAAGCGATGCAGCAGTAAGACCAACGCTACGATGTGGAAACAGATTGAGCATATGCAAACGGTTGGATGTGATGTTAAGTGTTACACTGCGCACGCTCCTCGCCCCGCAAGCCCTTTAATTGTATGCTTAATTAACATTGCTGAATGTCAAACAGCCCTGCGAAGTGAAATATTTTTAGGCACGATACAACACCGTGTATTGTAAAATTTGAATAAAAGCAAACTTTAGGCGAATAACATCAACTGTATTTGTCAAAATATTTGGCGGCATCACAGTGTCATCACACTTACAATGAACGATTGGGACGGTTGCACCATTGATGATCTTGAATGAGTTTTAAATAACCAAGTTGGTATTATTACCTGGAAAAAAGGGATCTGAAATTTGCCAAGATGATCTAATTACCATGGATCAGTCACTCGTTTGTGAGCCTTGGAAACTGGCATCGCTAGGATCTTTAACATGCAAGCAATGGCTCCTGATCAGATTGCTGGCCTTGCCTTGAATGCCCTCAGCCAGCCCAAGAAGGGAGACGCGGTAAATCAACTTTACTAGCTTACTGGTCTTACTATGGAAAATTAGCGTCCTCCGGATGAATCTTACCTAATGTACCATTTGGTGTTCCCTTTGATTTCCCTCTTGCTGTAACAGTTGATATCCGCTCCATTTTTACAAAAAATTACTAGAACTTCCTAGGCATCAGAGCAACCTAAATGAAAATAAAAGTAAATAACCAAATTCATATTTGTGACGGATAATTTAGCACTGAATGCCAAATGTTGTGACAGTATGCTTTATCTTTCTATCTAAAGGACATCGAAATCTTTCACCATGCGCAATCAAATGATAGACATGGCTTGTGAACTGAGATTTACTATCGACGAGGATACTTTGTCATTCATTGTGATAAGCTAACGTAGCCTGATCACATGAAATGATAAAATAAAAGTTTAATTTTAAGTTTGATCTGAATAGATACAACGAAAACGAAAGGTGATACTTTTCGTTTCAACACAAATAATGTTACACATACGTCTTTCCTTCAAATCGCAGCCTCTCGAACGCTTAGCACTACCACGACGGGAGTCCCACCGGAATTTTATGCCTTAACAGACCATCGGAAGTACAAATAAGCAAAAGTACACTGACATTAGTCTTTAGCACCCAAGTCTTTTCTGAATGCAGCGTGGACTCTATGAGGGTGTATAATGCGAAGATTTACAAATGCTCAAATATTTATGGGATCTGATCTTGTTTCTACTCTGGGAATTAATGGTGTTTGCCCATCTCAAATGTGTCTCCAAACAAGCATTCATTTACTTATTAACGTACAGGAAATAGTAGCTGGAAAGCCATACAGTCAAACGAAAGTACAAGTCCAGGGAACTGATGCACCAATACGGCAAATTTTTTGATCAGGCATGACAAACCCAAACGTACATAACAGACATTGTGCTTGGTAGCGTAAATTTTCAAATTACTAAAATCCATAGCATTAATAAAGCACCAATGGGGAAATCAGAAACAAGGCGTAGTACTTTGTTTGTTTGTGCTACCGGTTTCTAGTCAGGGTCACAGAGGTGGCCGTGCTGCCCTAGCTGCGTGGGCTGGCCTCCGGGCCATGCCAGCAGCCTATTTCCCTCTGTCCGTCGAATATATATATTCTAACCTAGCATTCTGCCTTCCTTTACCTTCGAGGGATCCTAGAGACGCTACATAAGGACTATAAATATTATATTATACCGATCTGTCTAGCGCCACATTGACCTGACTAACCAAATATTTTGGGCGCTAAGCTAACTTTAGCATATGTATACATATGAGAGTCTTACAAGCACTGGAAAAATATGCCTGATAATCAAGTTAAATTGAAGGCTAAAGCATAAGTTGCTAATACGCTTAACAAAAATCAGAATGTCTGACTTCTCCTTAGGCTAATTAAAACAAACATTCAAAAGGCCTTGAATTATTTGCACGACTTTAATAAAATGTTTAGTGGACAATATCAACAAGCCAAAGGTTGACCTTGAAGCTGGTTTTAACATGCCACTGCACTGGTTGAGGTGTTGTTGTCGCATTCGTGCGGGATGGGTCACACTTGTTCCTTTTACGCTGCTCATGGTATTTTGCCTCACAGAAAGCTTGTAAATGGCGTAGACTTCTAGAGTTTTTGTTTCAAGGTCCTTGTCTCTAGTTATGAAAAGATTTTGCGCATAGTACACGACTTGGTCGTTTTGAAGTGACGTGTTGCTCTTTTTGAAATAAATCGGTCCCAATATTGTGATATTTTCAGCTAAGTAGGTTACTCATTATAGTTTGGCGTTGAGCTGATACAAATTTACTCGTTTATATTGGATTGCTCGTTGGTGTTCCATGTGTTAAGATGAAGTTGGCTTGTGTTTGAATAAGTTGAAGTCTCTTCGACTGTAATTGTTCTTCCAAAAGCCCCACGGACGCTCTGCAAGTAATACCGAGCTTGGTGCAAGATTTGCGCATGGAAGATCTAAGAAAACTTTGGATCGAGTGAGTCCAATGTCAGTGTTGATTTCTCTGGAAATGAGGGTTTCGTTTCTTTTCCTCATTTTTGTTCATCTGGAATGCTTCTAAACCACAGAAAACTGAACATTTTGCCTGAATTAGTATCCGGAATGGTCTCTCATTCCGTGCTACTTTGAATTTTTAGAGAACAGCTGAGATTGAAACAACAATGTGTACTAGAGGATTGTCCCGAAACCTTGGAGAAACTCAATGGTGGTACGCTGATTGTGGGAGGTCTTGATATCTCCTACTCCAAAAATGATTCGTCTCTGGCCTTCGTTGGCGTTTCTGTGGTGCAGATCGGTGATCCTGCTTCAGGAAATCAGGTAAACCATTTTAGCACCAACTTGTTTTACCAGCTGCTCAGAGATGACACTATTGTGCTACTAATAGTACCGTTATGTCACAAGAGTGTAGTGTAGTGAAAAATAGTTAGCTCTCTTCGACTAATTCTTTAAGCCCGGATCGGCTTATGCGGCAATAAGCTTTTTCCATGAATGGCCCAGCACAGAGTATGCGATGAATAGTTAATTTCAGCATTATTTATCAGTTCATAAGACATTCTGTTTGAAGCAGAGATTTCATATAAATTAGTGAAAGGCGGTAGAATATACCTATTAACCCAGGTTTCATTTGTGATGTTAAGATCTCTCACTCTATGTGACTACATTGGATTTAATTTTCACCTCACACAGTGTAAAACGCTGGCAGTGGACTGCTATCGCACAACGGTAGAGGTGCCCTACGTACCCAATTTCCTCGCCTTTCGAGAGGTACCCGCTTACGTGGCTGCTGTGCGTGCGTTTGAGGCGCATCACTCACTCCTCGCTCCCGACGTTCTCATGGTGGACAGCAATGGGACACTGCACCCCCTCCGCTTTGGCGCAGCCTGCCACCTTGGCGTGTTGCTTGAGCGACCCACCTTTGGTGTGGCCAAAAATTTGCCCCTCCTCGAATCTTCACCCAATTGTTTTCCTCTGGATGCGGACGGACCCACGCAGAAGCACCTCCTTTTGCAGGTGTGGTCCTCTCTTTGGTAGATTCAAATCGTGCATCCATGCTAGTTGATGAACTGGCGTTGTTTTCTTTGCCAGTATTTTTTTAGCATCTAAAATGTCGATCTGTATTTTTTTGGAAATTGAGCCTTAAACTATTTCCTCCTCCAGATAAGCACTAGTATGGTTTGTCTACTGATAATTAGAAATAATTGAGCCTAAAATTGGTTAAGTTCGATTTTTTTTCGCTTCCTCATTTTGAATTCTAGCATTTCATTTGGCATAGTTCTTTTCTTGGTGTTCCATCTTAACGATTTTAATCCACATATGGAATGTGCGGAAGAATTCCGCAAAATGAGTTGTACATTGTGTTTTATTTTCATTCTTTTCAAAAAGAGGAGGTTGTTACACTTTTTGGCGATAAATTTTACCATCATATTTCATCAATTCTGTGACCAAATGTGGTTTGTGGCTTCCGATTTCTTGTTGAAATTATTCAAATTCGAGAAGACGGCGTTTTTCATTGGCAATTCCTTTGTTGTGCTTATATTTTCCCCGTTTGCCACCTTGTTTTAGCGGCTGAAACAAATGAAACGAGGAGAAAAACTTGATCTTTTTGGCAAAGAAGGATGGATTGATGGTGCTGTAAGACTCTAATTAGTGTCATTGTTTGCCATTTCGCTTGTAATTTTCATTTATCCGTTGTTTATGATGCACTAAAGGATTAAGTGCTAATCTAACTAAGGACCGTTAACTTATTCGAATTCTTAGTTGAAGCGTCTCAGAAGTGAGTAAGTTGGAAAGTTAACAAGAAACACTTTCAGGCCGCAAGGCGTCAACTCATGTATCGGTTCTGTCTGAAGAACTATTTTATATGGGAATTGTATTGTCCTTTTTATATGTAAAAACGCGTTTGACGAATTCGTACGTACTGTTCTAGGCCCTTCTCAATAGTGCATCATCAAATCCCGTTTTCGTCTCGCCTGGGCATCTCATCACCCTTCGAACTGCTGTGGAAATAACTCTGCGCTGCTCCATCTATCGGATCCCGGAGCCAACACGGAAGGTAATTTGACACCCAGCCTACTTTCGCTTCCTCTGTAGTAATTTGATGGCCGCCCGTATATGTCGTATCTTACTTTAATTATTTCCTGTGAGCACCCTTTTACACTACTTTATTGTTCATTGATCATTCATTTGAATTGTTACTCATCTTTCCTTACCGCCTCACTTTTGCCGATTTTTAGCCTTTTTCTCTAGCTTTTTATGAATTTTTTAGGCCGATTTGCGAACACGTGAAGAATTGGCCAAATTCGTAGACGCCGAAAAAGCTGACGCTGGGCTGTAATCTCCATCGTTGTGCTGTCCTTTGCTATTTGAACTCTTTTTTGGAGCCGGAATTGGGAACGCTTACATTTTTCCTTATTTTCCCCGCAATTAGAGGTCCTGTATGCGCTGCCTGCGATTATCTTTCCTTTGTCCTATGGATCTTTAGTTGGTAAATAATTTCTACTTAAATTAGTTAGTGGCGTGTGTATGCCACTGTGTTAGCCGAATGCAGGGGTGGGCCATCATCACGGTGTTTGTCTTGTCTGTAACCTCATTTGTCCACTTTCATGGCATAGCAGCCAACCATTATTCCTCCTTTCAGGTCGGTGTGCATTATTTTCATCTTACACCCTAGGCCTAGAAATCTCTGCTTACTTGGAAAATGAAGAATCTTGCGTTGCCTCATTTGTCGCTCTCAAGGCGACAAATCGCCATTTTTAAACATATCATGAGAAGTCTTAAGGGGTAGTTCCAACTGTACTAGCATTTGCTGTGATTGTTCTTTCACCATAGAGAGCAGTACTGCGACCTCTCTCAGGGTAGCCTCGGGTACTAGACTCAGAAGATTTAGAAGGGCGATTCGGTAACTTTGTGGGCACAGTTAAATCATCAGCTTCTCACTTGAAATCATGAGGGATAAATTTTACTCCTCGATTCCCGTGAGCCCAAAATCCCACCTCTCGATGGAGATCGGGTTCAGGCTACGAATTGTTACGAAAACATGGGTCTTATTTGGGTGACTGTTTCAAAGCGGGGCATTCACGGATGTGGATGCATCTACAACAAGTCCTTAATGTGAGATATTGATTAGTGCAAAGTATGTTCGTTGGAGCTCATGGAGGACTGTCAAATTAACTCCCTCAGATTGACGTCCTTCAAAATTTGCCAATCATTAACCGTAGGAACATGTGCATTCGTCGTTGTTCTTACGCCGCTAGGTGTCACATACACAGTACGCTTTCAAGGAGTGATGAGTTCCCGGTAGCTGTAAAGAAGATAATTTAGCCACATCGGCAGAGTTTGCCTGAAAGATGCCATTGGCTACAATAAATACTTTCGTTGATTGAAAAGATTAGACTTCTGATGGTAAACGACGCATGGCAGTCAAGGATTCTAAAGCGTAGTATTACTGACTTGCCGAAGATCATGGGGTTATGATAACCTAAAAATTGATTCAACTATCTGAGCACAGTATCGTGAGCTCCGTGACTTCACACCAACTGAGTTTTGATCGTCATGCTTGAGGCGTCGTCACTTCCTTTACAAATATACACTTCTTTACTAGTAGCGTACACTTAGATCCTCTTTGGTTAACTTCAGGAGGGTTTTTAGTATAAATAAAGCATTTCTTCGTGGTCTATGTCTTAGTTGACTTCAGAATTTTGCTTCTTTATTCATATACTAACCTGTCGCATCACAGCAGTCTGAGTGGTAATCTATTTCGAGTGTTTTGAATGAAGTGAGACCTCACCGAGTGATCAATTCACCACCAGTTTCATGAGACACTTCGCACCTACCTTACGACTACACAAAGGATTGATGAGAAAAAACTGTGATTTTACAAAAGGATCAAATTTTCTGCATTGTCAAGCCGACACTATTGGCTTAGCTTGCGTTTAACAGGCATCTGGGACCTTAGTCGTCATCTGCCTTTCGATCCATAAAAGCCTAGCGAATGCACACGCGCCCGTTACTGTAGCAACTGCACACCTGTTCACCAATCAAACCGCTTCATAAGCAGCCGACTCGACGATCTTGCGAACCAATCAGAGCATCTTCTGGGTGTTTTCGCTAGCTCCACTTCATTTAATGTCACTTGGCTGCGCAGACGCGCTGTGTGTGTGTGTGTGTGTTTGTGCGTGTGTGTACGTACGCATGTACCGCCTGGCCTGTGAGATAGACACACAAGCGTGCACTGACATCCCAGTGATTTTGCGTGAGTTCCACGCTGTTTACAATTTTAATGAACAAACTTTGACCCTATACGCGTCTTTTCCGTAACCTGATCGTCTAGTGGCATCACATAAGCGCGTAGTCTCTACCCAGCCACTACATGTTTACATTCCTCATTCTTGGCTTTCACGTCATTGTTGGTTAGTGCCGATCCGTGTGTGTGTAGTGTTATGGCACATGCATGGATGAAGTGTGGTTAAAATATACATGCTAAGCAGAGTTGGCGCAACGTTGATGCAAATGGTACGGGTATGCTGGTTTTTAATGTAGATCAAATACAAAAGTATGCTTTCGTGGCTATAGATATATAGGCAGTCTGAAATGTCGATTGATGCAATCCACGTAAGGCAGTCGCTGATCTAGGCAACGGCTATTTTTAGCTAGACAAGCCCCTGCAACTCCAAATCCATCTGTTACCCAGTTTCAAGTAGAACTACAAATGCATAAGTATTCTCGTGCATTCCGCCGCCGGAAGCGATGGTCGCGCAATTACTGGTTGGTAGAAGTGGCGTGTAGATTCACGAGCCCCCCTTCCCACATACGATGTGGAACGGGAGATCAATTTCGCCCCGGCACCCCCAAAAAGACCCCTACACGCTCGAACTCCAGGATGAGGCGCAAAGCTACCAGTCCCAACTCTCGCCTTCTTTGGAGTCAGATTCCCAGTTTTTTATCCTGGTGCATTAAACGCGAAATGTGGCAATTTCGCTCAAGCTCTCCGTACTCTTAGCCATAACCCCCCGGAAATTAGCCCACCAACGCACCAGAACGCATTGACGTGGCTGCACACGCGGCGACGCACCCAACGCGCAAGCACACCTCGACCTCGCCCACTAGCGCACGAGCCCACGCAGACGCTCACTCAAAACGCCCGAGTAACCGATCGAAACCGCATCTGAAGCACCATCCTCCCCGTACACCTCAGCTGCAATTCAGAGACGATAACTACCGATTCCGGCCAGTTCAGAAGAGAAGCCTTGAGCACCCCGACAGGGTAGGAAATCCCCAAGGCCGACAAACTAACAGAGTAACATGCCGGAACCAGCAGGACGGCCGACACCGCATTAGAGACGATGAAAAAGGCAATCCAGTATCACAACGCGGCGAGACCTAGTACCCGCGACGGCCGAGAAGGCGACACCAGAACCGCCGCACGCCCAAGACGTTCCCCACGAGAATCGCGGTCACCGTTCAGAACACTGAAGGCAATAACTGAGCATCCTCAGACTTGTATGAGGCCACGCAACTAGCAGCGGCGCTGCTCCCACCCGGCCACACTTCGTTGGAAGACGCCCAAGCCTTCGAGTGGGACACTACCACCTTGCCAAACCAGCAAAAGCATTACAACGCAGCCACCTACGTAACACGGTGTATGTCAAAATCTTTGACCACGGGCAAAAAAACATAAATGCAGGTCGCGAGAGATTAACTTTGAGGACGCAAGAACAGCAAACGTTAACCTCGAGAGCGGACCCAAAATGTGCTTATACACTCATAAAAACGATAATCTGTACAAAAAAGCACGATACACGCAGTTTATGAGATGGGGAGGGATAAAAGATACCAGAACACGAATCACCCGTGCATCAGACTAAAGAAAATGCACGATTGACTTGTCACGTCGTGCAGGGTATACCCGGTTCCAAATTACGATGACTTCGCAGCGTCCTCCCCACCGGCCTCGTCGTAAGCAAGATCCTGGCCGTCCTCATCGTCCTCTTCTTCCTCTTCCTCATCATCCTCCTCGTCCAAAAGATCCTCTATGGAAATAACGATAAGACGAAAACACACCTTCGACCTCCTCATCCGAGTCAACCTCGGGATTAAGATAATATTGAAGCGGATTGGGCCAGAGCTCATCCTTAATATAATCACCAATGACGTCGCCCACGGCATTGCGATCATACGCAAACCAACAGAAAAAGCTCGATTGATGGGGAAAGTCCCTTTTTTGTCCTTCCCTCCCATTATCTGTCGATTCAGTGAGGTCCATTCCTGGTTTCCAGTCAATTTTTGTAGAAGTGGCAGTTGGTTCGCCTTTCTCACTAACATGATACTCCTTAGTGATGCAATCGTTCTTAAACCAGTCATTCTCATCGAAGTACTAAAATTAATAATGAGGAAATAGCAACCATACGAAGTTAATCTTGTAGCCGGACGTGATATCATCAAATTCCTGAACCTCAACAGCTCTCAGATAAGCGAGAACCTTCTGGTCTTCTTCTGTAATTACTTTGCGCAGGTGCGCGTGGTTCACAAAAACCGTATGCCAAAAATTCGGAATTTTCGCGAGAAGTTCCGCACGATGCTCATAGTGTGGTTTGCGTAATTTGTTGAACTTCTGCTCTACTTTAAGAATTTCGACGCTAGCCTTCTTGTTAAGGCTGTCGATAGCTTCTTGGACAGAATCGACGCTCTCTAAGATGTCATGATCAACCTCTGCAGAGAGAAAAAATGAATAATCCACCAAACCGATATGAAATCAGGAAAATGAACAACAAACAACCTGGAGGAATATCAGCTGCCTCGTTGTCACTGCGAGGATTCTTGGGTTGAGAAGCCATTAGCGCTACAACTGAACCCGGAACCGCAATATGTGTAATCCCTCCGGTAAGTAAAACAAAATCAACTAGGTTGGAGTTCAAAATAACTTTCGTTCTGATGGTACCAAAAGCTTGATCATTAAGCATTGCCATTTGTAATATTTGTTTGCAAAGAATTCAATGCACTTTACAGTTCTCTAGTAGCTGCAAACAATTATATAATGGGCTGATTGTTTCAAGATATACGTGTCATTTTAAAATGCTGAACAACTAATATGTGTGAGTTGTTTAGTTTTAGAATTTTTCACTTTGTTTTTAAACGACCTGCGCCACAATTGAGCAAAATTGATTAAGCGCGAAACCCAGAACTTTCTGTCCATAGACGGGATTTATAAGGAAAACCGACTCTCCTTCGCTCCTGCTATTTTTCACTAGGCGCTTTATTTGTGGCGCGGATCCGCGCCCTAGATTTCCTACCAGCGTTTAAATCGACTCAAATTGTCCGACCCCGTCATTCCTGCTCGAACGCCTATGCAGGACGCCCCTATCCACGACACTAGCCCTCACGCCTGTGATGCGCACAATCCAGGCCTCCTCGGAGGGATCGATTCCTGTTGGAAGCTACACCCCCCTCAGAGTTGCAACATAGGCCACCGGTACGCCCCTCTGGCTCGTAGGTGCAAACAGCATACAACCACTATTGGAGGTGAAACAAGTAGTACGCAGGCTCCTTGACCACTTTGTGATCCATCCTTAGACCGCAGAATACTCCAAGGCAACATCTTATGTGATAAAGTGCAGTGACTACTTAGGGGCGCCGATCTTGCTCCCTTAGCTCGCGTTTGCCTGAACATCAGTCCCCCTGTAGAACACTATTCTTTCATCGTAGCAACTGTTGAGTAGCACCGCAAAGCTAGGAGTCGTTCGAAAGTTACGTCCTTTCTACCTGTGTAGCTCGATTACGACTTGCAAGCGCCTCCAAAATAACTTGTCCCAGATGTTCCAATTACTGCGTAGCATTCACTTGAAATGTTCATTACCACGAAGTATCTACATCAGCTGAAACTGGCTACTCTGATATCTGCTGCAAGCATTGTGATTCTCAATACATTTACTGACAGCAGAATGACCATGCCCTGCCGCGTTGGTCCGAATAAGCACATAACTTAGCATGAGCATGATTTGACCGCTCAAATAACAGTTAAATGCTATTTTAGATCGGAAAATTGTTAGTCAGTACGGAAGAGGCCTTTGTAACGAAGCAAGTGAGGGGAAGAGGAGGGATGGCGTGCTTGCGCCAGGATTTCAAGACAGGGAGTTGAGAGGCGAGTCTACTCCTTAACCGGGGGGAGGCAGGTGCTCAAAAATGCCTTCACGTCAGCCATTTCCTGTCCAATAGAACGATAGAGGTACGGAAAAGGAAGCTTTTGGCAAGAAGCTACAAGATAACTTAATAACCTACGGATAGGCTATCGACACATTAACCTCGATACATGCATGGGACTATTTCATGCTGAAACTAGACAGTACCTGGCGAGCATTGGGAGAGTTTGTGAGTGGCAATTGACACCTGCAGTCAGTTGCATGAAGGCATAAGGCCAATAAAAGCGCGACCTACACTACTACAGGAAAAGTGACCCATATCCTGGTAAGACGAGAATGAGCAGTTTGTGAATCCGAGCTTGCGTAGTATGGAGTTGGTAAGTGCGCCCAGTTCGTGAGGAACAATGGGGTCCATTTTACCATGGCATTGAAGAATGGGCATGGATCGGTTTGCGGTAGCAGCCTACAAAAAAGATGTTCTGAATGCGATTACGGGATAGACATCTAAATCCGCGAAGATTACCCCGCCCAACATACTCATTTGGCCAATTCAAAGCAAAAAAATGGACGAAAAAACATCACAAATAGCAGCGCAAGCTAACTATCCCTCGTATTGCAGTCTATTGAGATGGAAATCTGGGAGCAGAAAGTTCAGTGGGAGAAAGAAGACAACGTTGTGCGAGAATAGTTTGCGAGTGACTACCCGCACCCGAGCCTTCGCTTAAAATGAATGGTGGTGCTGACAGCCTAAAAGCGGCTTGGAACGTAGCGAAAAAAATGTCAAAGAAATCAAAAATCAAA
This sequence comes from Taenia hydatigena, assembly GCA_036345935.2. Classification (NCBI taxonomy): domain Eukaryota; kingdom Metazoa; phylum Platyhelminthes; class Cestoda; order Cyclophyllidea; family Taeniidae; genus Taenia; species Taenia hydatigena. The sequence continues at coordinate 4,801,718 of JADWOT020000009.1, forward strand.
AGGCTCAGCGACAAAAACGAATGGGTATGGGCTGAAGAAAGCGATGCATCAAAGAACTCATGCAAACGAAAATGGATTATAGATAAAAGCATTACAAAGATAGTAAAGTTACGAGGCGATCGGGAAAACAAAATACAACCTTAAGTGACATCTTGTGGAAATGAATTTTAAACGAAACACTAGCGAAAAAAACTATAGTTTTGAGTTATTAGACTATGAACAAGCATGAAGTAAATAGAAGCAGAAGAAAAGGTGCACGGGTTTCTCCCACTTGCAGTTCAGTGACGAATAAAAAGTCCAGCAGGTGTGCACAACCGAAACTACGATAAAAAAGTAAGGACAACTAGTGCGAATGATGGGAAACTAGAAGGAAATGGGCTTACAACTCTAATTAAAGTGGTGGCACGTAAGCGAATCCTCCGCACGATCTGTAAATCGAGACAAGTGTGCTACATTAAATAGGAGGACTTACGCTGCTGTTGGAGACAAAATTTTCGTGAAGAGGAAGCCAACAGCTGAGAGCAACGAGACCGCCGAGTTTCTGCTCCACATTGGTCATGCCGTAGTAAAATGCGATGCTGCCACCCTGAGAGAATCCGCCAACCACGATTCGATCTGCGGAAATTCCCGTAGTCTTCTCGGCAGCCACCCACTTGGCCACTGGGAGACGCAAAGAGGATAACAGGTAATGTGAAAACTATCAAAACAACGAAAGTACTGATTCAATCCCAAGTAAAAATAAACTCCACAAAAGTTGCACTATTCGAACATGAATAACCATGCACACCGCCAAAAACAAGGAGAAAAGGTCAATGGGGACATGAGCACAGCATTTGAAATTAAACCCGTACTTTGTTTGTAAACTTATGTAAAATCAGCGGCGTATCGACTTAAGCAAACAAGAACTCACTAACAAACGCAGTTTATTTCGAAGTTAAAGCAGCGGACACAAAGTCGATATCGCAAATAAAAAACGGTGGTAAGGAACAGAACAAACTAAAGAGCTAAACCCGTTAACATACAAAGAAATGCGTACATAAAGGCTTTATTATTGATGGGATATAGTGGAAGAATATGCGTTGCCAAAGCATAAAACGCCAAAACAAGCCAACTCACCCTCATTTGTGGCTTCGAGGATGCCAGGTTCATCCTGCTTAGCGCCAATACCAAGGCTGTAAAGATCATACCTACATACAAGATTTGTTTTGGAGAGACAGAAAGTGTTAAAAATAGGAAAACGGTCTTGAGCTTAAAGTGGCACACACGAGATAGCTTACCAAGCGGGCATCACCATGCCCATGTTTAGTGTAACAGGTATAGCTCGTCTATAAAGCAATTTTTGAATAAGACCAGAGTGGAATTACGCATTGGGACAGATAACCTTGCAATAGGGAGGAACAACATTACGGAGACTGTCAGCCCAACCAGAACTAGATGGAAGATTATTAAAACAGCTAAGCTAGAGAACATACCCGTTGTCTCCCAATCCATGGAGGAAAATGAGCTAAAATTAGTAAACGCATGATCCCCGAAGTAAGTATACAAACAGAAAACCGAGAATTACCAGGAATAAATAAGCCGCTTCAAATTACTCAAGAGGTGTTTTGAATGGTGTCAGATGGGTGCATAAACTTAAAGAACTTAGCAATCGCACTCTGTTCAACAAGCAATCTCTAGACCATTTGGTGGAGTAAATATAAGCCACTAAATAATGAAATTACGGAGGCAGTCTGTCTTGTTTTGGACTCAATAATCTCCGCCGGAAGAAGAGCCATCACACCAATGCGTGTGCAAGTTAGTGCATGTCAACGGGGATGCATGCTGCAGTCTACCAATTAGAACTAAAGTCGGTATTTTTTCCGTCATCCATCATTTCAAGTTGTGTCTACAAAGTTCTGTCCAATCCTTACAATACAGTTATTAAGTGAATTACTTGCAACTAATCGCGACAGCAGTGCATTAAAGGTATTCATTTAATTAAACGGAGGAATACACGTTATCGAGAGGGCAGAGACCAAGCACTGTAAATGCACCGATGGATGGACAATCACCTTTAGTTATGCTTGTGTCACTTTCATAAATAATCTCAAGGGTTTTTAGAAGTGGCATCTTGTCAAAGGCCATTGATCGGGACGACCCCATGTAACAGTCATTTTACCTTTAGTTGACATTAGCAATGCTCTAAAATTGGTCAGTGTAATACTTTGTTTGTTAGAACTGCCGGTTTCTGTCAAGGTCACAGAGGTGGCCATATTGCCCTAGCTGCGTGGGCTGGCCTCTGAGCCATGCCAGCAGCCTTTCTCCCTCCGTCCGTTGAATATATATATTATACCCTAGCATTCTGCCTTCTTTTGCTTTCGAGGAAGCCTCGGGACGCTACATTGGTGGCAGCGGAAAGCGGACCCGACTCTATAGGGTTTTTATCCCGATCTCCACCGCTTGCGGCATGTTGCAGCGGTGCGAAAGAAGTGCACGTGCTACGGATGGGCTACGAACGACGTCCACCTCCGGCATCTATCTACCCCTTCTCCATGTTCTACATGAAGGCTATCAACAACTGAATCGACACTAGCCATGGACCACCTGGAAAGTTTCGTTCCAAAGATTACCCCTAACATACTTGCTTAAGGAGATCGGCGCGCTAACGCCCCCCTACGGACATACTGATGGTCGGCAAAACCACTTATTCCGAACTTTGTTTCCAAGCCAGACGAAACTCGAAGTGCAATGCACTGTCAAGAGGGATCACTGACGTTGGTGTCAAGCATTGCCCCAATCGCGTCGAATGTCGGCGACTGACATGGTTAGTTCGTGGGTGCTTGTTGCAGCACTGAGTATGCTGTGATGGCTAACGCGGGCGATGTAGCGAGGGGCGCGTCGGGGACGACGCTCGAAAGAGGAGAGGGGCAATGTAATACTTTGTTTGTTAGAACTGCCGGTTCCTGTCAAGATCACAGAGGTGACTGTATTGCCCTAGCTGCGTGGGCTGGCCTCTGAGCCATGCCAGCAGCCTTTTTCCCTCTGTCCGGTGAATATATATATCCTACTTTAGCATTCTGCCTTCTTTTGCTTTCGAGGAAGCCTCGGGACGCTACAGTCAGTGACACATCGAGAGACTAGAAGGTATGCATTGCCAATGACGGTGACTTTAGCGCTCTGGAATTTCTCTTGCGAAAAGAGACAATTCTCGGTCAGAACGCACAAATATAGTTGGCGGACAGAAAGGGGCTTAGGCTATTGGTATGGGCCAGGGAACATCTCATCCAGCGACGGCAGTAAGGCAAACGATTCCTCATAACCGAAGCCGGAGTTCAAGCAAACCATGAACTACTACATAGCCCCGCTTGGTAAGCCTCCAGCGTCTGCTATCAGAGTAATTAGCTGTGAAAGAAAACACTTACGAGCCAACCATGCCAGTCGTCAAATTTTTATGCAACTGAAGAGCTACATAACCACAGCGTCATTGATATCTCTTGTCGATCCTACTGGATCTGAAGTTTCATCCGGTTTTGGAAATGAATTCATAGACGAGGAAATATACTGACTACCAGACATGTCCATTACCCAAAAGTAGGGTTATGAAAGGGAGTACAGAATTTAACACGGTTTCGTAGGAACAGAATTCAGCGTATGCTCCCAATGCCGACATCTTCATGCAGGTATGGTAGGTAAACTCCGTAACGGAATTTTTCCAGATGGTTTACGGCTAGTGTTGCTTCCATTATTAATAGCTTTCTTACAGAACACGGGACTGGGTTAGTTGCCGAAGGATGATGTCATTACCAGCCCCCCTGTTGCCGGCCGTCAATGATTCTCTCATTTGTAGCATATGCACTTCTTCCACTCCATCAGTGAAATCCAGAATGGAAGCCCTTCAAGTCGGGTTTACTTTCCACCACCACCGCTGGAGTACCTCGGGACTTCCCTGAAGGTAAAAGAAGACATCATACTCGGACAGAATATATGTATTCGGTAAACAGGAGGGATTTGGGCTGTTGGCATGGCCCAGTGGCTAGCCCACTCGGCGAAGTCAATGCGGCCGACCAAGTGCCCTTGACCGTAACAAAGAGATAAACAAAAACAAACCCATTACAATGATATTTCCTTACTTGGAATGGTAGAAAAATCTTAGCGCGACAAGTGTTCTACTTCATGGAAATCTAGTTGTGTTTAGTCTAAAAGAGAACGGGCAAAATGTACTTCTCACAGTCGCGAAGCAAGTTTTCTACGAACCGATGTCTTGAGAAACGATGACTTCCATTGCCACAAGATTGACGCCCTCTAACCACTTGTGACCTGCGTGGTACCTTTGAAGGCACCGTACTACAAAATGCATTCCTTTTAATCCTAGCTTTTTAATTCCTACCCAAATTGTTCCCCACTTTGTAGCTGAATTTCTGGGAACGCCTCAAACTATGACTTGATACAGTACTGCCTTGTCTTTTGTCTTTTATGCCCTGTATCATATCTGCTTCAATAAACACAAACCGACTGCCGATAATTATCATTGTTCGTCCCGCCACACAACCCAATTCATCAAAAAGACCATCTGACCCTCAAGAGGTATCGACACCCAGCGGTTCATCTGAAAGCCGCACGATACTCCAAGAATTTTAGTGGTTTCGAGCGAACTTTGGCTGTATTACAATCCCACCTCATTTACAAGCAACACACCGCCTCAAGCGAAACAAACCAGCGCGCTCGAATGCGCCCGTTGCGGAATATGGCTAGGCTTAGAGGGATACGATGTTATGGTATTTAACCACATTGTAAAGCACGCAGCTCACTTCCCAGTGGTTGCAAACAGATGTAATAGGGAACAATTTATTTTCAAACAATATATATAGACATAAATTTCTAGACATCAAAGGTTTATTCATGGTGCTTTCTGTGACGGCGACCACAGTGACTTGATTTTTTGTGCTAAAATACACCTAACAATCCTAAACTAGATTGCTGACCACAGTTAAGTAAAAAATACACGTGTTTTAAGAGTAGTATTGAGAAGAAAAATATTCCGACGAATAAACTACCTTCGTAGTGGCATCATTAAGCGAACTTCTGCTCCTTTCACGTTCCTTTCGCTTCAAAGAATAGCAAAGGCTTGTTAGGGAAAAGCACTCATTTCGTCAATTATTACTACAACAGAGGCAGATACCCTGTTCTTAGATGAGTGATGGTGCTTTGAATACCCCTCCTTCTTTTTCATGTTTTTGCGGGATGCAGAAGTGGACAGCTTTTCGTTGTCTTCCTCGGAACCTGAAGTCAATAATCCGAGGAACTCACCCCCCGTTGGCGCAAAACATGAGCTTGCTAAGTGTCCTACAGTGGTAAAAGTGGAACATACTTACTACCCACTTCCCTGATTCTAGGCGGGCAACGGGCTACCGAATTTTAACGATACGCGAACAAACCTCGTAGGATTACGGGGTGCTAGAATATGAAATCTACATGAATTTCAGATTGACCTTGCGTTAAACATTAATAACGAAGTGAAGATACAATCTGAATCTTGAATAAAAATGTGAACGACCGCAAGGGATAAAGCAAGAAGTAAAAAAAAAAATAGTTGCAAACATACCTTTGACGCCACATCGCTTGCATACCGTGTTTAACTCAGCCCCCAGTCGGATAGGACTTTGCGTACGAAACGTGCCTTGCTTTCGTTTTTTCATTTCTCTGAAGGAATGTAAAAATCCGATGCAAGGCTCGGTCCCAAGTTTCGGTGATTGCTCAAGAGGAGTATGAAAAATTAGTGAACGACCTTAAAGTGACCCAACTGCTATTTTTACCGATAAAATTGACACCCATTCGAATCAAATGTATCGGAAAAAGTTAATTCCAAAATCTGACAGAACTGACCATGCTTTTCTACAAAAGACGGTTCACAACTTGGATGCACCAACATTTGTGCCCCATTAGCCACAAACATCTAACATCTTCAACTTTGAACGCGATTTCCAGAAACAAACAACTTCAGGATAGGGCAAGGACAAAATATTTTAGGCAACGAATTCTCGACATTTCATATCAAAAAACAAGACCCTCAAAATGTGCTTTGACATCAAGCATAAAGTAAACTTCACAAAAGGGTAAAAATGTTACAAAGGTACTTATTAAAAGTTGGCGTTAGTAAGAAAAGCAGATGACATACGCAGTGATGAGGTTGTTGGGATCCCTATCCTCTCCCGTTGTTTGGTTGACCACTTTCATACTGAGTCCCAGTTTGCCATCCTGCAATTTACAAGAGACTAGAGCATAGAAATTACCTTGTTGCTAATTATCTTGACAAAGATTTTTTCGCCAACGTCCAGAACGTCGGACACATTATCGATTGGATGGTTGGAAATAGCAGAGCGGTGAAGCAGACCCTGTCTGTCAGTACCTTCAAGGCTGACGAATGCGCCAAAATCCTTGATGCTGACTACCTTGAAGGAGAAGCAAAATTTGGGACCCAGGAGGAAAAGTTGGAAGGGGGAGGGAAACATCTTGCCAATTTTAATTGTGAGCATGCACACAGCCGTCCGTTTGCGGTTAAAGCACATGTCTCCTTGGACAAATAGTACATCAAAAATGAACTTATTATCGAAGCCCTACTAGAAATAAGTGAGAAAAACATACGTCAAAATCAAGAAGGACATCACCATAGTAGGTCAACTTAACGTAAGACAATGTGGCACAGGAAAAATTCCGGACTACAAACAGTCTCCCAACACAGTTGAGAGCAGAGGAACTTACCTCGCCACGAACGACAGAATAGAGCTCAACCCCCATGAGTGAGGCTCTAAAACAAAGAATGTAATACCTGGTCACGTAAAATGGGGTGCATCCGAAAATAAACGACCGCTAAACATTTAACAAGCACTATCTCATGTCTAGATACGCGCCTCTTTGTATCCACACTAGGTCAACTGATTGAGCTTGAATAAAAAAACAGATCACACAACGTGCAGGACCTCTTTTGTTCGCTAGAGTTGGGAGGACCGAATGCCGCGCTTTATCAAATGACGAAGTTGTGTGAAAGTCAATAAAATTATCAAGGCATCCATCAAAATTAAAACGGTCTTGAACAGCGGTTAAGATGGAAACCGATTATCATGCCGTACTTCTCAGCTGATAATCCATCATAAATAAACTGCAGAGGCGAGGAAATACCTCCTTCCCACAGATCTCAAGCATAGGAAGAAATTCATGCGGCAAATCATCAATCTATAAAAGAGAAGCGATGAATTTCGTTTTTAATTATCGCAAATTTCCTCCACAAAAATATGTGAATGTGTAGGGCTGCCATAGAAGAACCAGAATCAATCGTCAGTCTTGGCTTTCATCTGCTGTCGTACGAGTGGTGCGTATTCGGTTGCTCGTACTATGATTTGCCTAATTAGGCCGCTGACGATATTTTCACTGCCGCCGCTAACGTCCAAGTGCCGCCACAGGCCAGAAGCGAATCCGCCAAGCATGCTAAAATCGACAACGCGACCGCTTGAATCCACCACGAGGCGGCAGATTGAGGCATCGGTGTCCCACAACAGACCCTCGTTGCGAGAGGGCTGAAAAATGGCCTCGAGGGAGGCGTTTGGGGGGGCGCGTGGAACCACCGCGAACGACAACGCCACCGGCCACTCAGACAAAAGCAACTTCACCTGAGCAAAAGAAACAGCTAAAGACTCCATTTGCCAAAATGACTCCCGATACCATGGATCCCAACCACAAGTATGAAGGATTAGAAGTACCAGGATCTGGAGCATAAATTCACAGCTAAATTAAACAACCAACCTACTTCGCTATAAATTCACAAGGATAGAGATGAGGAAGAAAAAATACTCCAGCATACAACTTCGTTCGGGGTCTTCTCCTTGAACTCCATTTTGGGAGTAGAAAGAGCAGAGCCGGTGATCTGAGGAGGCAAAGGAGCTGCAACAAGTCTAGGCCATGAGGCCGTCTCCAGAGCAGCCAAAGCGGCAGCCAAACAGGCGTCGAGGAGACATCCATCGTCGAGAACGATTGCGATGTCAATATGGAGCAAATAGGTACCAGAGGTGGAGGAGTCGTCTACGCCGTCCCCCTCAGGATGGATGAGAAGCTGACTTTTGACGTCAGGAAGCGCGACTGAGACGAGGATCCACTCAAGCTGAACGGCAAGCGACTGAAGCTCTTTAGAGGGAGCTGGATTGATGCGCTGACCTCGCTGCGCCAGGCCCATATGCTCAATATTGCAAATGAAGGGTGATGCTACGTCGCTGGGAGAAGGCAACACTTTCACCTGTGAAGGTGATTAACAGAAGTCAAGTATCTTTTGCAAGAACATCAGCCCATGAGATCAACACGATTCACATCGAATCAAAAATACAAATCGCAGGACCGAGAGAAGTGACTAGAATGAATTGTAACATGTGATTTGAAAGTAACCTTTATTCCGCAGATGACGCAAGTAGCGCCAACTGAAACTATCGCTGAACCAACTGCAGTACTGACGACATCGGTACGGCATGAAAAGCGAGCGAATCCGTCGTTGGGAATATTATTAAGACGGAGCTTATGGTCGAAAAATTGTTCGAATAGGCAAACAGGCTTCAAAAGTCCCAGGTCGTTCATTGCCTACGGGAGAAAAAAGTAGTAGTCGTAAACACAAGGCTTAAATGTAACGGGATTGACAAATATTGGGTAAGCAGCAAGCATCACAACCTAGTCTTAATGTCTTTACAAATCTGTTCGTTTGTGGTTGGTAGGCAAAAATTCAACCATACATACCCACATGTAAGGAGAAACAATGCTGATCAAGGAATTACAAATACAAAAAATGTGCGAGCCAAGAAGCATGAGAAAAACTTATTAATCGCATGCTCATTTTCAATAAAGGATCAATGCATTAAAAGTTGATATAGCTTGAAAGAGGTATCATGACGAAGTAGTGCCTATGCCCATAACACGTGGGTAGATGTAACAGTCCAACCTAAAAACCGAAAAAAGGAAGGCGAAACTTGACCACCGCAAAGTTAAACTAGCACAAGCTAAAAAACGCAAATATCGGTATCAAATCTACAAGGGAATGTGATTAAATAATTTCGTATATGAACAGTCTCGCCAGGAAGTAAATCACCTAAAGTAAAGCCTTGCGAAGGCACGAAGACTACTCCGTCGACTTATCAAGCAAATTAGAGAGCCTCGTGCAAATCCATTTGTATGTCGATTTGAGAAATAATCAGCTTGACACCATTTATAATGTAGCACAACAAAGACACATGACTAGCATTCTAGCAAAGCCTAACACACTTAAACTTCTGAAACAATAAGTAAGCTCACTGCGAATTATCAAGCAAAATTATAGTAGCGATAAAATCGCTTGAAATCTTAGTAAAATTATCAGCGTCGAATAGCAGTCTCTCCGGAAAAAAAACAACGAACCCTGACTCAGTAGCTACTACAATATGCACACGCATTTAAGTGGGCATTATATGATCGAGCAATAGACTTAAACAATAAAAGCGGTTGCAAAATTGCGATACGATTACCACTATCATGCCTTATTTATAGTCGTCTCATTATATATAGTCTATAAAGCAGAACTTTTTGCTTAGGCAAATTTAACAACTGAAATAAGTTCCTAGTTGCAAAACTGTTGTAATTTTAGTCAGTAATGTCTTCCACATGTTCTCTTTTTCTGCGTGTTTGCAAAATCTCTTGAAGCGAATTAATCCACAACTCGAATCTTGCTTTCCACTTTAGGCCTTCCTTTGGAGCTCTAGTAACGCCTTTTAAATTTAGGCCACTTAACATGTCACAAAGTGATCAGACTACTCGCTCCGGGAAAACTAAAGAGGAGAGGTTAGCTGCAATGATAGCGCTGCAATAACATCTAGTTATCGGTCAAATTGCATCGATTGTTTTTCATTCCTCTTCATCAATTTTTAAATATACTGAAATGAAATCTATAGAATTGACTCTTTATTATACCTTTTTTCCTTTTAAACCAGCAGTTGGACACCGGTCTGGGCTTTTACTTTGTATGTGACTATTTATTGCGGCTCATCTAATCGACCTCTTTTTCATTCTTGGAATCTCTGGCACTGTCGTACGATCCACAATGGTAGTCTTGTTCCAACCTTGAGCGATTAAAATTCTAGGATTAAGTCTGTGTCGAAGCTTTTTTGCGCCATGGTGGGTCCATTGTAGCGTCCCGAGGCTCCCTCGAAGGCAAAAGAAGGCAGAATGCTAGGGTAGAATATATGTATTCAACAAACAGAGGGAAATAGACCGCTGGCATGGCCCGGAGGCCAGCCCACGCAGCTAGGGCAGTACGGCCACCTCTGTCACCTTGACCGAAACCGGTAGTTCCAACAAACAAAGTACTACACCATGCTATGAAAATAGACGAAATCTGTTTTTGATTACAGTCTGCCACTGAGTTCTCTTTTGTGATACTTACGAGTGGGTCGGGAACTGCTGCTTCAAGATTTTTTTTTCACGTTCTAAGAATGGCTTTTTGGAAAAAATGTGGCCTACTATTTATAACCAATGCAAATAGCATCATAGAGGCATCTCCCTGGCTTAAGATGATCTGCAAGATGGGGATTCGGTATACCTGGTGTAGCGTCCCGAGGCTCCCTCGAAGGCAAAAGAAGGCAGAATACTAGAGTCGAATATGTACATTCAACGGGCAGAGGGAAATAAGCTGCTGGCATGTCCAGGAGGCCAGCCTACGCAGCTAGGGCAAGATGGCCACCCCTGTGACCCTGACTATAAACCGGTAGCATAAACAAACAAAGTACTACACCTGGCATGTTATTTATGTGGTGTAGTGATTTACTCTGTTGGCCACGCTAACCGTTTGACCTGTAGCAACTCTATAGGACAACCGTCGCCTCAGTAGTCTACCGAATTGCCGTCTTTGGAACCGAAGAAATATCATTTAAGGTCTATCTGAGACAAGAAACTGGCTGAAGCACGCATGCAGCCTTAACCTTGAAAATGAGGTTTTACTTATTTTATGCAAAAAGGTGATCAAAGAAAAAGCCATAATACCGTTTTTCTTGCAAATATGGATGTGTCAGCACTACTTTGGAAACAATGCACTGCTGTCTGAAATCGTGAAGCTCACAACCTCCCCATTTTCTATTGCATGTAACTTTTAAGCGATCCACACCTTTAAAGGTGAATTGAGTGAACCATGGTCCCCTCTAGTTCGGTTATTTTTACGTGATATTAACTGCCAGTCACATTGTGGACTATCTCCTACCATCTGGCATGGGCTCTTGTCTGTCGGTATCGCTTGAAATTTATAAAACTTGTATGTTATTGGCAGAATCACTCCGGACCCTGACAATTCTTTTACCATCACAAAATCCTCAAAGGCAGAACTTATTTCAGATTTTGTGAGTGGTCGGCAAATATAAACCACCATCTTGGCAAAACACTTTTTGAGTCCTAGCGTCATGGTGCTGAATGTCGACACTAGAGTTATAGCGCAAGCAAAGGTTTATGATTACTATTTTTCATTCTCCTGTAGCGGGAGAGCAGGTGGGGAGAGAAGGCTAGGATAGAGAAGGAGACAAAGATGCTTATAATTGAGCCATCCTCGCTTCCTGGCCATCGTCCCCAACTGTGAAGCCCGCTCGACGCTCGGCACGTAGCGATCCCCTCTGGCTCTAATTTGTGTCATGGCCTCATGTGTACTACAATGCCTCTCTTTTCAACCTCTAGCCTTTGTCACTTCGACTCCCCAACTTCATCTACCCTTGATCACCACTGTCACCGCTATCTGCACTCTCGCCTCCCCTTCTCTGACTTCGTACGCTAACTTGTCTTCCATCCTCTTTTGCATTTCTACCTACTTTTCTGGGCTTCCACTTTATCTTGCTTTGTCTTTATACACTGAAAATGCTTAATTTGCCTTCATGGAGTGAGTGGACTTTCATTATCATTTTTATCCTGGTTATCTGTTTTCATTGTATGACTATACCTCTTCTCTGTATCTAAGACATGTCTCTCACAAACACCAGTGGTTTACACTTCAGGTGGTTTCTTCAAAAGCTCACTAAAAAGCGGATTTTTATGGACCACTTTTTGCTAGGTTGTTTGTGATCTTAAGTTGGTTTACCAACATCTCGGAGTTCTGCTTTGTCCTACGGTTTGGTAGTTTGTTTATACCTTGCAGATGCAGTGCCTCTGTTGATGAGTACCAAACTAGCGGCAGTAGATTGTCCGCATTGGAGTTGTGAAGGTCAACTGTAGTCTAACAAATCAATGGTAAGTTTCAACAATGCGTGGATAAATTCACGACTCTTTGTTTGAAGGCTACCGTGAAAAGTAATGTGCTAACATAAAAGTAGTGATAAGGAAATATTTGGACACCTAATAACCTGGCCACTATTACAAGGGTTGATTGTGCGTGCTTTGACACGCGGTTGATATGCTGCATACGTGCTCATAAATCGGTCAGCATGTTAGCCAAAAGTCGGTGAGAAAAGTCAGCAATTGGGACCTGAGATAATGGCTGGTTAAACTATTTCTTTTTCGCGGCCTAAGAGGTCAGCTAAGGGCTCACTAACAAAGTAGGTCAGAATACATTCGGACACAGACAGACACATTCATGTGTGCTTCCTAACCTACCTTTACCTAACAGGCACGAAGTTTGGCCGGTTGGGAGTACCAACCTCGCGTACACACCCTCCATAAAAAGTGGGAACGGATGACAGCAAGACGTGATCCCAAATCTGCCGGCTGCAGTAGAGGAGTGTTTGCGAACGCAGCCTTGAATTGCTCCAAATCATGCGCGACTATTAAGAGCTGGCATCAACTCAACAAATGGTTGGGAATGCGTGTACAGGTCGGTTGCCTGAATATGCATGAACCGATTTAATCTCATCTTTCTTGTAGATTGCTGCAGGTGTGGTTCTGGAATACAAATGGTGTCGCTTAGCTGCACCATTAACTAGGCAGACGATATCATCCACTCTAGATAGCAGTAGGGTCTTAATTCTGCCCCAGGTCTGTGCGATGAAAAGGTGGAATTGAGAGCTCATTTGGAAAGAAGAGGGGAGAGAGCCTTTCTGAGTTTAAGGCATGCGGATATTTGGCTTTCATATTGCTAACTCTATTAGTGTGTTCCCAAGCCTCCAGAGTATTGCGCCATCACAGGCACGATGACAATGCCTGAGACTCACCCATTAAGCCACACGCTCTGCTGCCACATGCAAAGAGCGGGCAATGAAGGTGGAGGAACTCAAGAATAAAAATTGCAAAGATGTAGCCTCGGACTGGAAATCTTAATATAAATGCAATTTTGTTGCAAAGTGAGTTTACCTTTCAGGTGATTAGGGGTGTTTTTACGTAACTCCAAAAACAGTTGTTTAAATTTTCTCTTTATGTGCTGAAAGTCGGGAGCGTTTGCACGCCCCTAATTGGTGGAAGTGGAAAGTAATTAGGTAATCACAAGTGATTTTCTATTGCGTAGATAATTGGTATCCCAAGTGAGAAAGATAAAGTTAAATTTGTCGAATCGTCAAGAGATCAACCCCTTCCTCCATTGATCAAGATTTACCAGATCAAAAGTCTCATTTCACAAATATAAACACTACCTGTTAGTAATACAATTATTTGCCCGAAAATACCACCCGGAGCATCAAAAAGAGTGGAGAATTTGGGAACCAAGCCGTACGGGCCAAATACGTGGACCGTAGTCACCACTGCTTTAATGCAAAAGTTGACATTCAAATAGGTGTACAAATGGGAACATGCTTGGTTTATGCAGGTGGGGTGGGTGGTTCCCATAAAACAATCCAAATAGATGTGTAGATGTTTACCAATGATAAGTCCCTCCCATGAACCAAGTGTTTAAAAGGAAGATCTCAATGTAACTAAAACACTCTCAGCCAAACCCCTGATTGCAAAGGTTTTCTCAAATATGCCTCAACTCCCATGGATTCAGCAATGGTTGTTCTCCTGAATCTTCTTACCCCTGCAACGAAGTCTATGCGTCCAACGATTTTATCCCTTTAGCCGGACAAGTAACCACTTTTATCACCACTGAAATGTTGGCCGGTTCTTTTAAGTATCTTTGATCACCTTTTGGGTAGATGAGATGTCTGAAACTAAGCAGATAGCATTATAGCGTCCTGAGACTTCCTTGAATGCAGAAGAAGGCATAATGCTAGAGCAGAATATACATATTCAATAAACAAAGAGAATGGGGCTGCCGGCGTGGCCGAGGCCAGCCCATGCAACTGGGGCAATATGGCCACCTTAGTGACCAAAACTGAAACCGAAACCCGGCAATTAGAACAAACAAAGTATTGCGAGCATTATGGTTTAACTCTCGATGTTTTTATAGGGTTGAAGTATAGTACTTTGTTCGTTTGTACCACCCGTTTCGGTCAAGGTCACAGAGTTGGCTATATTGCCCTAGCTGCGTAGGGTGGCCTCCGGGCCTATTTGCCTCTGTTCGTTGAATATATATATATATATATATATATATTCTACCTTAGCATTCTGCCTTCTTTTGGCTTCGAGGGAGCCTCGGGACGCTACATGAAGTAAGTGATTTGGGAACAGATTGTACTGATGCCCGCTTCCTCTCTTACGGCACTGCTCAAATTGAAAGTGTGCCTTTGATCCCGATAAAAAACCCTCAATTCCCTTTGTTTTCAACTATTCTCAGTGGGCACAGAAAAGCTAATTAAAATGAGAGTGACAGAATGGAATTTTTTCAAGTTTCCTTTGTTAAACTCGTTGGTCCATAGGGAAGGCATACGTTGGACGGACCAGCATCCGGCTTATTCTAGTATCCCAATCCCTTTTGTATAGCGAATGTATGAATTCTATTTAAATATTACACCTTCTTTCCCTTTCAAAAAATGCTCAGGACGTTACATTGTGGGCAATGCACACATGGCAAGGGTGGAAGGGTCAGTGACCATTTCTAGCAGAAGGACTGCAAATAACATCTACCATCAATAATCACTCCGGTCCCGTGCTCGACAGGAAGCACTATATCTGTGCCAAGACATAAAATATGCATTAGCCAGATAGAACCCAGATAGGTGTGACTGAGCAGCTCTGAAGTGCAAACAACATGGCAAGGAGGAATGAAAACAAGATCCTGCCCCGACCAAACTGCGTTCAATTCCTTCTTCCTTAAATTACTGCATTTAAGTCAGCTTTTGATTGCCAAGCCTGTACATTCCGACCTGGTGTGGTGTCTTCTTCAGTCTATGAAGAAGTCTCGGAGCCCTGCACATTGAATGTCCCGGTGGTCCCAAATAAATGTCGAGAAGATCGCCTTGAAAATGAAGCGATATACTTAATATTGCGTGTTATTTTCGGAAAGAACTTCTATAAGCAGGTTCAAAACATGACAAAAGGAAATTCTCAACTATCATTTCCCACTAGTAGAGTGTGTTATCCGCCTTTTCATCAATCATCGGAGAGCACAATGATTATCTGTATGGAATTTATCTTTTTTTGCCCGGTTTGTATTACATCTTAAGACTAGGGTACCTGGAACTGCGGATAATTTATGCACGGGCGAATTAACAAGCGATGTCTGTAAACAAGCGAAATACGCTTGTGTAACTTCCAAAATAGTTCGCATGTACAGTTCATCGAACACCACTACGTGCAATTCGTTATTCAATTCTCTGATCTCGTTAAGGTTATCTTCCGCCGTCCCCCATTTCGCGTCATCCCTTTATAGACTACCTCTAATTTTTCATATCACTGCCTTCGCCTCATTGTTGAATGCTTAAATTGTGAATTGGTAGCACACCTCTAATCAACACACCGACATCCACAAAGATCAGCCATAATCATTCCCAAACATCTTAAATCACTTTAATTTTAAAAACACAAAAAACAACCGACGAAGTTGATAAAATTCGAGATCATCACAAATAATGGAAAGCACAATCGCATTTTAGCACTGTATTTTGACGTCAATTACTGACTCCTGAAGCGTGAGTGAGGACTACCTATGCTCTTTAAACCACCTTGTAGGCGGGAGGAGAAAGGACAATTTAAATCTAATTCTGGAGGAACGGTTCGAATCTCCAAACAGCAACAATCTCTTCTCTTCCTATTAACACGCCATCCGCACTTTCAACGAATGCAATAAAGATGCCAAAGAACATCCAACCTCCTTATTACCAGGGATAGTGAAGAGGAAGCGGAACAAGTCGGATAAAGGAACAGTGAAGCGTAGAACGGCAACCAGCGTTTAAGGGGAATTAGGGTCTCATGTCCGAGTGAAGATGGCTATGAGATTGAGAGGTTGATTGGGACAGCCACCATTGTAATACTTTGTTTGTTGGAACTACCGGTTTCGGTCAAGGTGGCAGAGGTGGCCGTACTGCCCTAGCTGCGTGGGCTGGCCTCTGGGCCATGCCAGCAGCCTATTTCCCTCTGTCCGTTGAATATATATATTCTACCCTAGCATTCTGCCTTCTTTTGCCTTCGAGGGAGCCTCGGGACGCTACAACCATGTAATCGTGATTGTGTGGTAGAACAAGAAACGTATTTTACATTGCCTTGTCAGGGATATTGCAATCAATATCGACGAGATTGGTAGAAATCATACAGATTTTTAATTGGGAATCAAACGGAACCACTAAATAAGAGAACAGCAAAATCATTCTTAAATAATCCGGAAATTTGAGCAAAGTTTCCTCTAATGTTACGCAAATGAAACTGAACCTACAAATGCTAAATAAATTTGAACAGGTTCAAAACATCTTTCGAGCATTAGTGATTAAATTTGCAAGCTCTGTCAAAGTCATATTTTGCAATGAAGCGTTTTTTTTCTAAGAAACAATATATGTTTATAACAAGCTCATACATAAAACAAGCGAAAGATGTATTAATTAAAGCAATATTTAGAAATTGAGTCGATTGGACGTTATGCCCTCCATGTTATAAATCTCACTTTTTGTGATGCTTCGTTTATATGAGTGCTCAGCTGTGGATTGCGCAATTCCTTCAAATCGTGATATTTGGCTATTTTTTGATTTGATTTCCCCTACTTCCCTTTAAAGAACCCGGACGGAACCTTCCAGTACTGTTGTGGATTATGTCCTTTCCAAAACCTCAAACAGTTGAGCTTCCATCCACCGTTAAAGCCGGTGCTGTAGCGGAGAAGCTCAATGGTGTCACTACAAGACCTTTGCATATACGCGACATAGAAATGGTTCGCTTAATTGGGCAGTACCTTTGTGACAAAGGCTATAAGTAACTACCCTTTGTCGGTACGACGAACTTTTTAGCAATGCATACAAACAATTGGCGAAAGATTCAGGCATTGTTCTGGAGCCCCAGCCGGCTACCGATCTCAGGGCGGCTATACTATCGGGCGATTGGAATGCTGTATAGCTGCTCTATGATCTTTATACATTGTTTCATATGTCAATAAACTAACATTGATTTGATTTTAGACTGAAAAAGCCGTTGAAGAATTAGCTCCTACGATAGACAATTCATCTAATTTGGCCCATATTCGGTTTCTTTTATTGGAACAACAGTTTCTTGAATTTCTTGAGGCTGAAGAGGTCGTTTCTGCTCTCTCTCTTCTTCGTTATCGCATAACACCTCTTAAACCCGACCAAAAACGCCTTCAGAACTTGGCTCAGTGAGTTTTACTGTCAATGGACTTTTCCAACGCTTTCATTTTCCCAATAACATTGGTTTTAGATGCCTTATGTGTCGAACAGCAGAAGAATTGCGCGCTCAGGCGGGTGGCTGGAGTGGAGCAAATGGTGGGAGTCGATCTGCCCTTGTCGATTGTATTCAACGTTTCATGCCCGCACAAACAATGCTCCCACCGGGCAGACTAGAAACTCTAATCACAGAAGCTATTCGGGCCCAGCTCACAAATTGCACTTTCCACACACAGCCAATTTGTTGGAATGATGATTTGGAATCCATGTCGCTACTACAACCGCACGCATGCAGCATGTATGTTTACGTTTCCATTGCGTTTTACTGCTTTTCTTTCAACAAGATAGATGATGCTATAGGATTTCGGTGTTTAGTGTGTAACAGGCAGTTCTGGTTACTTCCTCACGTTATGAGGGGCATTTTTAAGTGTTTCTCCGCAAATCATTTTAGTTCCATAGCATACTGTATTAGCAGCTGATTTTTCCCTTCACAAGTGAAAGAAGAGCTAGTTATTGATTTAGTGTGAATGGGTTTGCACTATAAACTCGTCTTCATAGTTATTCAGCTATAAGAAAGGCCACCAAAGTTGTCTAAGTATTTGGTGAAACTGTTCCTTTTTTTAGCGAATTGGATGTCTATACTTCGGCTTCCAGACTTGTAATGGTGCGCCCAATGGTGCCATTGCTACTTCGACTATGCACAGGGTGTATTTGCTCTAGAAATGCGAGAAGTCGACTGTAGTCCAGATTATTGTTCTGTCACACTAGTTTTCACTAATTTAATGACTTGCTCAAATGCTCAAGGGTTGAATAACTTGGTTATCATAGATCAGGAATATCCTAAGTTATAGCTTTTTTTAAAGTAAGCTGACCGCTTATGGTGGGATATCTCGGAACTCTTCATCGTGAGAGGGCAGATAACTCAATGTATTTGTGATGCCGAGCTCAGGTAGGGGAACGGGTGGGAAGCATACATTTGACGTTGGTAGCGAATGCGTCGATGTCACTAGATTTGTGATTGAATGTGTAGCGCAATCATTGCGCCCTGTTACCATAGAAGAATGGGAGTGAAAGGGAATAGCCATCTTCGAACCCGGGGACAATCGGGTTTTTTCTTCTTGTAGTCAGGACTTCCCAGTGTTCACTGTTCAGAAAATTGAGCATCGAGAGAGCGAGCTCTACTTCTGCGTATTTTCTCCTGACGGCAATTACCTGGCAACCGGTGGTAAGGATGCCAACGTAGACGTCTGGAAAGTTGACTCAGAAACACACACAATTCATTCTCCACGAACCATTTACACCCTAGAGGCATCTATCAATCATATTTGCTGGTCACCAGACTCAAAAAAGTAAGCCGCACCTCATCTTTTGTAGGAGTTGTAAATAACTCCATTAGAAATTGGTTGCAGCGTTCTAGCATTGATTCTCCGAGGTTACTAGGGAAATCATCAATTCTGTTTCTCCATTTTTCCCATTGATGGCATTTGTTTGCTACCTCAGGATTGAGAGTTATGATTGGTAGAATTTGAATGAACTCTTTTTCAACCGTTCCTCCAATTTCACCATTCTAACTGACTTGCTTAGATCAATAAATGGATTCATTCTGGAATTTTAGATCTTAGTTTTCTCCTATGAACGTCACACTCTCCTTTTGTTTCGTCAGCAGCTTAGTAATCTACTACACTTTTTGTCGGACTAATGAGGTCTCATCTGATGCGTTTCATGAACAAATGCTGTGTTGAATCATGTATTTAAGAAACCTTAGTTCAGAGCATAGTAGGCAGTTTCTATCACTTCGCTCAAGTAGGTAACGTGCTATTGAGTCTTTTTTGAAACCATTAGTAATTTGGTTTTCAGCATAGGATCGCGGTTTTTGGTGGCCATGGTTGACGCTATGACCTACACGAAACCCGCTCGTTAATTCCTACTAATACTTTGTTCAAATGTGAAAAGTTAAAAAATACAAAGGTGTCGCTTCTACTCCCTGCTGTGATTCCACTTTCCATTATTTGGCAAACATTTGAAGTAGTAAATCGTATTATTGCGCATTTTGAAAAGAATTTGAAAACACTAAGCACTTTATTTTCGGATGTAACAGGTGATGCTTCAGCTGATATCTCTAGTGTCGTCTTCTATGCTTTTGGTAAAATTAAATTTTGGGTTTAATGGGAACTTACAAAGAAGAATAAGAAAAGACGCCTTGGGAGTTTGGGATTAATGGGTCTGTTTTATTCTTCGTTGATACAGTGTTAAGAAGCGTAATTTTTGTGACTAACGACGTGAATGATGACACTTATACATGATGCAATTGGGTCGATAGGAATGCTTGAATTAATAGGAACTAATGCTCACTTACGTAGCGGACCACAAACCTTGCACATTTTTACGAGCACGTTCGTGAAACTTTCATCACACAGATCGCATGTGGGGCACCTATTTCTCACGTAAATTTTGTGCCTACCAGTTCCACAGTGTTTTTCCTTGCTGCCTACTTTTGGCCTTGATGCCTTATTTGCGAGAGCTGAGTGAATTGTGTATGCATCTAAATTACGGTGCGCAGATCGGTGATTCTGAATTGCCTTCTGGTAGGGTACATTTTATCGGCTGTGATCTGTGATTTGGAGGGGAGCTCCTCTCTTTCCCTATTAGTCAGGATTGGTTACATTTGCAGCGTAAGCACTTATCACTAAAATTCTCGGAAATTTCGAAGAAGCCTTTTTGTAAACATTCCTTTCAACCAGCCAAGTTCACCCAAGTGATGATCAGGGCAACTGATATAGGATCCTTTAAACAGGGTCTTCATAATCTAATGAAATTGTATTAACAAAGACATCAAGAAGTATTTGATCTTTTTCTGTGTCGGATAAGGATCGGCTTTTTAGCACAATATAGTGTGGCTTTGTGAATGTTAGAGGTGACTTCTTCAATTCTGTTTTTTAAAAACACCTTTAAAATGATCGAATTTGTTTATGGAATCACGTTCCATTGGAGCGTTGTGGATGCAGGCATCGTTACAAAAGTTCTAATAACAAAAATAATGCAATTTACTTTGGGTTTTTTGCCTGCCAGAATTGCTGTTTGCTGTGGTTTGCGGCCTGAACCAATTGTGGTCTTTGATGCTGTAACTCGACGCCAGGTGTGTCAGAAATTGGAAAGGACTGAGGACATCTACATAACGGCTGCTTTCTTTGCCGATAGTCGGAAGCTTGCTTTCGGTGGCGTTAAAGGCGGCTGCTTTCATATCATGGTAAGTCAATTTTCTCTTTCTACAAAAAATTTTTGAGACCCACTTTTATACTTTAAAAGCCCGTCCCCGTAGTTAGGATTTCAATGCAATGTTCATTACTTTGGTGCATACATGTTTCTGAGTTTTTGCTCTTGCTTCTTAAGGTCAAAATTCAGCAATAAAGTGTGTTTTGCATCAATACTATGTTATAGTTGTTTCTTGACTGCGGCAACTGAGGCATTCGAATTCAGTCGATACCTTTTCATTGAAATAGATGAGAAATAAACTCCCCATTCGGTCTTGACTAGTATGTCTTCCATTCAGGACACCGAGGATAATGGCAAGGTGTTGTTTACTCATGAGTATTGCCGCGTGCAGTGCATGGTTGCCATTATTCCCCCACCAACACCCACTGCTGCCATGGTAGCAGCCACCCTCGCCGCTGGATTCACACCCGAGGCCGCGATGGAGATGGATCCTGATACGTCGCTACGAAGTCCTTCGACGGCTGCTGCTGCTGCTCTGGAGCAGCTTCTTACACCCGTTGATCAACTGCTCATTGTGGATCACATGTATCGCATCCGGATATTTCGTTTTGGCTACACCACTTCGGGCTCTGGGAGTGACAGTGGCGCGGTTGCTACGGCTTCCGCCAGTCGTGGAAATGCCATGCCGCAGGAAACCGATATGTGGCCCACTACTCGTGGTGGGGGTGTGGCTCCCATTATCGTAGCTTTGCAGAACGCTCTCTTTTCCTCGCGTTCTGGAAGTCGGGGGGCCTCCGTTGGTGTCCCTCTGACCCCTCTACCGCCACCGCCACCGCCTCCGCCCGCTGGCACTCCAGGTGGTGTTAGTGTGTTCCCCATGCGTCAGACCACCTCCGACTCCAATTTCGGTGTCCTCGGTATAGGCAGGCAACAAACGCAACCTGCCAGCACTCCTGGTTCTGTCATTGGTATGATGTTCTCTGTGACACTGCTGTTGCTGCTGCTGCTGTCTTTGCACTTTGTGCTCTTTCGATGCTATCAGTTGTTAAATTGGTCGAATATTAATGTTTTTATTCGAGATATTTAAATGGAGTTTATTAACAGATTTAACAATGCGGACCGATTTGTACCTGGAAATAAGTGCAAAAAATTGAGTAGTTAATCGGCAGGAATTTTCTAGTGTGGCCAACAATAACGACTTAGAACACATTATCAAGGGAGAGGTGCTTGAAGAGAAAAACAACGAGACTATTTTAGGTCTTGCAGGAGATCCACGAAACCTTGGAAGCCTGGCGCAGCAAGTGGTGGTTCAGATACAGCCCAGTCTCACCAGCCCTGGATTTGCACTTCAAGCTATCAACAGAGACGGCAGCACTTCGAGCGTTTCCAGTCTTGTTGGTCCTGGACCCGTTGGCACTGGGTATACCGTCGAGTCAGTTCCTCTTTCTTCGTTCCCCGCTTCCCTTGCTGCTGCCACGGTCATGACCTCTGCCCTTCCCAGCATTATGCAGAACTACTACTGGCGATCAGGCAGCATCTCGACCATTCCAATCCCCCGCGGCAATGCCAGTGGTGGCGGTAGTGGCAGTACCAGTGCTGGCGGAAACACGTCACGGACTGGAACCGCTGCTGCGTAATTCAAACCTTTTGCAACTCTTTTTTTAATGGTCTAGTGTTGTTATTACGTTGAGATACAATTGTGCAATGCGATGCGTAGCGAATTGCAGACTTTCAACTAGGCAAACAACGACCTTGTTATCACCGAACTCGTGTCTCGGCTCCGGCAAACGCTTCTACGTGTGTAGGGCTTACCATTCTGGAGAAGTATATGATTTCCTCGAATAAAGCCTTCCCATAGTCTTCAGACTGATTTAAAAATGAAAGCAAGTGCAGTTTGCAGGTCCATTGCGTTTCAAAAATAAAATTTAAGACAGTCCTGCTTGCACCATTTGTTTTCACCAGGTTCTTATGGCGGTGTGACATCGTCATTCACCTGTTTTTTGAGTTATTGGGTCTTAGTAGGCAGTGATACTTTCGAAAAAAATGTTTTGCGGAGGAAACGTTTACTTCTTAGGATTTATCACCAATATAGTTAGCATCAGTAGACTTTCAGTCCATCCGTTGAAAGTTTCAGGGGTTCCGATGCACCACACTAGGTACCTTTGCTACTTTCATTCATTGAGCACCGCCTTAGCCGCTGAAATTATTGATATCTTTCCATCTTGTTGGAGTAATGCATCCCATATGCCACAGGCTGTGAATAAGATGGCTGATATCCTTGTGTGTGTGTGTCAAGGGCAACGATGGCTTCGGGACTTCAGGAGGCTGACTCGGACACGGCGGAGATCTCAACGAACACGGAGGCAGTGGCGGGTACAGCGCAAACCGCCTCTGCTTCCAACTCTGCCTCGGCGTCGACCTCGCAAGGACAGGTCTACGGTCTCCTACATCAGGCCACTTTAATTAAGGAAATGCATCCTGTTCAATCAATCGTACTTTCGCCTTCTTGCAAGCGTCTTCTCGTGGGTCTCAACGCAAAGGCATGTTCATCCTCTAAATTTATCCACCCATTTGCATTCGCATGCATGTATTGGATCAAAGCTTTGTCCTCCATCCAACAATGAATTTAAATGAGATCACCTTGATTTGTTTTTGTTCAAAAAACCAATGCTATTCACAGAATTCTTCCAGGTGTAATTGACATCGCCGCTGCTTCTAATGCAAAATCTGATCCAAAATTCTGACGATTGGTGAGCACTGCATGCCTCTTCACGTAATTTTTCCGGTAACTTAGGAGCATTATGAGCAAGTTAATTGCTTCATTAGTTCAGGACGTTTAACGCAGGCTTACGTTCCTTCCGTTGATGGGCCCTTTTTGCAAAGACAAATGCTCCATTCAAACTGGAATTCATCGTTCCATAAACACACGACATGATACCTTGGAGACCAACAAGTTTTCTTCGACATCGGCTCTATAGCTTCGAGCAATAAATGTTTGTTGCTTTAGGGAATAATTCTTTGGGACTTGGAATCTCATGGTATTATTCAACGGTTCTACGGCCACCATCAGGTTCAGCAAAAACTATACTACACTTTCTGTGGTTTCAACGAGGACTTTATCGCTTGTGGAAGTGAGAGTGAGTTCTCTTCGCTTCCACTTTCTCTTACCACTATGGAGGCCATTTTCCCCACTATTTTCCTAATCATTGGCTTCTCTTCATCCACCCGTTATTAGATGGCTTCGTCCACATTTGGCGCGTAGGCAGTCCCCAAGGTAGTAGGCCTATTCACTCGTCAATGGCGGCTAATAGCAATGAGACTCCTGTTACCGGAGTTCACTGGAATCCCACCATCCCCACCATGATGGCTTCGGTCAACGATGACGGCGAAATCCGAATCTGGGGTTCTGCAAGTAAGCTCCTTAATGTTGAATACGACGTCTTAGGCGATACATTAACAGCCTTTTCCTTGCATTTTTGTTTCGCTACTGCGACATCTGTGTCCCTATCAAATATGGGTTGTTTAAATCATTTTGGCGCTCAGAATGCAGTTGACCTCCAAGATGAGTGGGACGATTGCTAGGGTTGAAAATTTACGGAGGGCTACTTCTCCCAAAACCCACTCGCGGACCACGAAGGCGACTGAATACTTTGCAACCTTCATTTCTTCATTTTTTAGAGTACACTACCGGCTGCGTATGATGTTCGTTCATCTGTATACTACCGTCTACATCTACCAATTACTTGTAACCCCTTTCCATCGATGTTTTTTTTGCATTTTTAAACTCACTCAGGCAAGACTTTACCATGAGGTGGTCTCGAGCCTTTCCTAACCCTCTCTCTCACTCTTCTGCGGAAATACCCGCACGGTTAAACTAAATGACGCCTGAGGCAAAGACGAGCACAGGGGCTTGGTGTGGTGCGGTAGTCTTTCACCGGAATTATGCACGACTCTCGAATCAAGTCCACCATATGCTCCTTCTCTCCGCCCTTTGCTGTTTCTCCTCACTTCTCGCTCATCGCGCCGTGACCAACATCATGAACTCGGCCTCACATTCATATGCGAAGCACTTTTACTCACATTCACATCTTCTCTTTTGGATCCCCGTTTGGTTACACCACTGATAGCCCGATTCGACGTCCACTACACGCTAACGCGCTTGATATACGTACCTGAATCGCAGTCTTACTGTCCTGATTTTATGGGATCTCCTTCCACTCAGAGAAGACTTCAAGGGACTGCAAATCCAAACGACCATCTTTACCAGCTACATAGGTCATCTTAAAACGCTTTCCAAGATTCTCATTTCGATGCTTTGAAAGGTGTACCGACTCAGAGACAAAGTTCGCTGCAAGACGAGATTGAATTTCGTGGAGGGTATCATATGACTTTGATCGAGGTAAAAGCATCATATGTAACAAGCATGCTCCCCTTCCTCCTGAAATTATTCGTAACGATAACTGAGGCTCGTCAGGTAGGATTCATGTTTACACACGGTGTCTCATGCGAGATGCCAGTAAAAATGGACTTAGTATCTATAAAAATCGTGGAACACTATCCTGGGAATGGGCATTCCGGAGGGTAGCTAGGCTGCCAGCAGATAACGGGTCTGAAAGGTCGAGAATTTCGCCTAGGGATAGGCAGCTTCGCCGACCAGACCCGCAATCACCTCCCCAATGGATTTGATGGGGGACGGGGAATAGTAGGACGCCAAGCGTGGGCATCGTGACCATGTGGGGGCCAAACGCGTTTCCCTAATTTCTGATGAAACAACTCATTACTGGACCTCAAATGCAGCGGGGAAGGAGTTTCATGCCCCTAACCACCAGTCAAATCTGTCGGTGATCTCAGCGATAGAAACAATGATAAAAGCAAGTTGTCAAGATCTGCACGACACGTTTTTGCGAGCCAAACCAGCGACAGGAAGTACATCAGAAAATTGGCTGCGTTGGAGGTCATGTGGAATACGAGGCCCCATGGCACGACACAATAATCAATATCCGCCCAACAAAAAGGTTGCAAAACCTCGTACGTTGTTAAAATGAAGAGAAAACAACACTTGCAAAGAACGTATTCACAAGCCTTAAGGTATCTGAGATACGCTGCCAAATTCATCGGGAATAATCTGCATTTAGCCTGCTAAAAATGGCAAAAAAAGTGTGTGATGAACAAAATCACCGGATGGCTTTGATGTCTGTGAGAGTTGCACTGTGGTTACTTATCATTGGACTCCCTTGAGGCAAAAGAAGGCAGAATACTAGGGTGGAATATGTATATATTATTCAACAGGCGGAGGGAAATGAGCTACTGGCATAGCCCGAAGGCCAGCCTGCGCAGCTAAGGCAATATGGCCACCTCTGTGGCCTTGACCGAAACCGGTAGTTCCAACAAACAAAGTACTACATTCTGCTTTGGTGAAATGATGTCTAATGGATGGAATGAGTTTGAAATCGTTCCTTTTAGAACTGGTAATGTGTAAACACAATCCTTTACAATTCGTACGAGTAAGTGGTTTTCGAATACAAATTTTATGTCATTGATGCGTAGCGATCTATTCACCCAAGGGGAAGTAGAACCGCCACTGCATACTAATGCTAGCGCCATGTCATCTAAGATATTTAAATCAAGCAAACTTAACTTTAATCAAACACACACATTGCTCAACAGCAAATTGGACCCCACCGATCGTCTTGATTTTAACGATGACTCTGTAGTATGCTTTGTTTAAACTCCTTAGGTCAACCCACTTAGCCCTTGTCTGCAATTCGATTCTTTGACCGGTTGCCATTGTTGGGGTTCTTTGCTATTTTCTTATCGTACCTATTTTGACTTATAATAAGGTCCTTTTTTAGTTATTGGGCTTTGCTTGAACTATGCATTAACTTCATCCAACTACCCATTTCTTTACTTATGTTTCCATTTTTAAGTGCATTATTATTCCTCTAGTGCTTCATGTCCTTTCTCCATTGAGTTCTTGAGCTTGTTGTACTTATTTGCATAATTGTTGCCTTAAATTTGGCAGGCTATGAACTTAGACTCTCAATTAGTCTGATTCTTGAGCTGATGATTTAAATCCCTATTACACTACCAAAGTATGTTCAGCCTGTATACATTGTTATCATTGTAGCACTCATAAAGCATGTTTTGTGCCTTTTAAATGCAATAACGGATTATTTTAATCATTACTATCTGTCTTTAAGAACCTGCTGCACTTCAACCATGGCCTTGGCGCATGATAAGTATTCTTCTGGTGTGCCAAGTGAGTTCTGATTCTTCTTTTACCCCCTTGCAATGGAATTTTTTTTTAAAACTTAACTGCATACCTTAAAAATTAATAATTAAACAAATTTATGACAATTTTGACTTGTTTTATGCCCTTAAGTAATGGGGTTTACTTATGTAACTTAATTTGTTTCGGTTACAGGTATCGGACTATTATTCTTTTGACGGCGTAGTAAAACTTTTTTTAAGTTGTGGATATTTATATTTGTCTTTAGCTCACACGACAGTTGTCATTCAGCAGCCATCTGCCTTATCCTCTCGCTCACAGCAGATCTTCTGTCCAACTTGTAGTCGTCCTGTTGTCACCAAAACAAATCATCAAAACGGAAGACTTACTTGGCTTTCTTGCTGCCTTATCTTTGTTTTGGGGTATATTTTTACTTGTAGATGGTAGATTGCTTTTTATAAATGCAGAGATTCTCTATTGGATTACATCGGTCTGATAATGTTTTTCTTGGTGTAGATATTTTTTTCTTATTGTTGCTACAAGTATTCCTTTAGTAACACTTGCGCATTGTTTTGACAGAGGGCCATTCTTTTGTTGTCTGGTTCCCTTTTGCTGTCCTCCTTGCAAAGACGTAGAGCATCAGTGTCCAGATTGCCATCGAGTGCTGGGCATTTACAGGCGTCTGTAGATTTGCTTACCTCCCGCACTCCAAATTTCTATCAATCCATCACAATTCGCTTACTTACATCTGATACAATCGCCTCTTTGTCAATCATTAAAAAGATCTGTTATTGCTCTTACCACTAAATTTTTTTACAAAAGTCTCTTAATGTGGACATGAAGGTTGCTGAATCTGTTCTTCTGATGCTAAGGTGTGCTTTTCCTGAAACCTGCTTAATCGGTGCTTAAGAAGGTTTGTAATCCCGTTCATAAACAGTAAGGCAATTTACAGTGAAGGTGAGATGCTAACAACAGTGACCGTCTAGTTATTTGCCTAATTACTAGTCTAGTTGTTCGCCCTTAAAATGAATGGGATTTATATTAGTATAGTTTATGGACGGCTAAAGGAAGTCGTATCTCTTGTTGCCCTTAGCAGGCTGTTGATACCTTTTAGTAAATGCAATTCCCCTGACTACGAGTGTCACTTTGTCTTCAGAAGGGGAGGGGGAATAATTTAATTCATGGAGAAAGCTAATGCTCGTGTATGGGTCGCTGCATCGAGTTGAACTTTTTGGGGTAGATGAGGAAAGGATGGGCATGCAGACGACCTTGGGCCGTGCCAAATTGCTAAGCGCAATGCAGGTGTGGGGGCTGGTGGTTATGCGCGGACGTAGGTGCCATGGCAATGGGACGGAGTCATTATTGTGCCTGTATTCCATGCATGCACTTCACTTTGGAGGAATGAAAGTTTGATAAGATATTATCGCCGATACTCTCTTGGTCTGCACTATCGTATTGAGGCGTAGTTGTTAAATCATTTAATGCAGCCAGTTCCTATGGATGAGCAAGCGCACCCACTTCTTCACAAATAACACTGGGATCCCCTTCAAGCTGTTGATTTTGCATGCATAATGTCTATAATTGAAGGGAAGCCAATCTCTACCCCGTAAATTGATGCATAATAGATTGTTTACAACATCAAAGGAAAAGCAAAATTCTAAGGAAGTTAATGTTAAGGATAGCAGAACAATCTTTAAAAAATCCAGAGCTCCCTTTTATAATCGCTTGTGTGTTCACCCTACCTTATAAATCGCCAGCTTTAAAATTGTAACTACAGAGTCAATGAATCTCTTATAACCGACCTTGGTGTTCTTTTTCGCTTAAAGGGGCTCGATTTTGGCAACTTATTGGGATTTGCATTCATCTCCTAACTAATACAAAATTTTGAGCTTTGAATGGGCATTAGTTAGCACCACGAAAAATTCTCTTTGGTTTTATAGAGAAATTTTTCGCTTTTGGCTTTTATTTTTCTTCAAGGAAAATCATAATACGTTGGTTGCTTAACTCTCAGTTTTCGGAATGGGAACTTCGTGACGCTACCATTGTACCGTTGCAGAGTGGGCTGGCCTCCGAGCCGCGTCAATAACCCCAACTACTTCTGCTTGTCGAATGCATGTGGTTTGCTTGCGGGAAATTACGACTCAAATATCAAGCTAAGCAAGGTCGTGTTTTTGCAAGCAAAAGATATTAAAAATGACATGATTGTAAGCTTTCATCTTTATGGTGCAAGCTTAGCCAAGTCCGGTGATGGAAGCAATGGACGTACGTCAGGTTACAGATACCTAAAATATCCATTTCTGAGAAAGTGGTGCGGCATGTCGAAGGGATGTGTTCAGGACGTCAACATCTTAAAGATCGTCTACCTTGGGTAAGTCAATTCAGAGCTTTAATCTTGAACAGGAACCAATATTAATGAATGCAATTCAGTGCAGGTAAGCAGTTCTAATGAATTCCAACCACTGCCTTTGCCACTCAGTGCAGTGTTCCTAGGACACCTCTACCAATGTGGAACAATCAGCTTGAAGAACCTTCTTTCACAGTTTCGTAGACACGACAGGAATCCAAGTGACTGCATCCAAGGAAAAGGAAATCTGTAATCTTGAGATTCGAACGTCATTTGCAAATTAGGACTGATCATGCCATCGAAAGACTGACCTTTAAGCTGTGGAGTTATGTACGTGAAGCGGATCCTGCAAAACAGCGTTATAGAAACATAAATTGCGAATATTCACCCTGATACTGTCCCAATTCATTCATTTCCTTGTTGCTCTTAATTGATAAATAAATTCAACTAAGGTTAGCTGCGAACATATAAAAGTTACATCGCAATCTACACAGGAACACGTTTGAAAGATATAAAACCAAACAGGGGTTACAGGAACTCATCGGGGACAAACTATTTTAAGAATGCACCTCAACGCAGAAAAGAACCTCTTTTCCCGATTTTTGCGTAATGCGCTTTAAGGTACTGCTCATGCCGATTTTTTAAAAAGCTTTTTAAAGATGTATAGACTCCCAAAATCAGCTCTACAGATGTCGTAATTTTTGCCCCACAAGCAGAGCCATCTCCAGTAAATCAAGCCACCCAGATTCTTGCTTGCTATATTTCACCAAAACTCAAAACAATTGGACGAAAATACATTGTTATCAGGTCCCAGCACCCATTAGCACGGTAGACTCGACTTTCATTATCCATTACGACGGCAGCAAAGGAAACCAGTATGATCACACCAGATGGGAAGAAGGGATAGTTGCACATAACAAACTCTAAAGTAAAAGGCATAAATCAAGTGCATAGTGGATTAGGAGCAACAGAATTGCCACCAAGGAAGCAAAGCCTGTCGCAGGAATCAAAGGCGCTGGTAAGAGCCCAAGAAGCGACCGCAGATGGGACAGAGGTGCTCCACATCCTTGCATGGGGGGCAGCAGAGGGGAATCAGGCAGCAGAACAGTGGTCCACTGAAAAAAGGCAGCAAGAACTTTTTATTTTGTGTCCTCCAAATTCAAAAAGCAAAAAAAAAGTTTTTTGCAAAAGTAATGCAGAGATGTGAGACAGGCCGTTTGTTGATTTTAACAGCTAATAGTTTGCAACAGTGTGGCGCAGTAAAATGATAGTTATGTGCTAGATGGAACGTCAGTGAAATCCACAATTCAAAGTTGCCACCAAAGTTTCTTGGATAGAGAGGTTTCCTACTTCCAACTACTTATCCTTTGTAAGTAAAAGATCTTGGAATTGAACTGGTCGCTTCTTTCAACTCCTACCATACTGCGCTGTGAAAACGGCGCACTTCTAAAATATCTCCAACAGCCGCATTATTATAGCTACCCTGGAAGGTGTAATCCTAGGACAGGCCTAACAATGCTTTATAGAACAACCTTTTGCTGTGAGGACTCTAATAAGGACATTGCCAGGAAGGAACGTGCAGTAGAGCTGACCACAATCAACTGGCAGATCGCGACTTGCATTTGTTAAAACAGACAAAGCGAGCAATTGAACCACAGCTTTGAATAATGCACCACAAGAAGCAAAAATGTTTTGCGAGACTTTTGAGCGTGACGGATGGTGGACTGCCAGCGATGAGTTGACTAAGGCTCTTTTTGAAGGGAAGGCGTGAATGTATCCTGCTACTGCTGACAACTTAGATAGCATCTCCAACTCAGCTGGCATGACTAAACATGCCGCAAAAAACGGAGCAAACCACAGCTAAATGATTACGTTCAGAAGCGTAGCCGCCCATTGACTGCCCTTTGATAAGGGCAGAAGGATTTACACTATTCTAGAATTTCTCATTGAGTAGTCGTATTATGCTTATTCGGATACGTTTATCTGGTTTAGGGAGTGAGCTCATCGTCTGGATGCAACAAGGCGATGTCCAGTAGACCAATACCTACTGCCGCCGATTCAGTGATTTGGAACGCACACACGCATGTAGCTTTTCTCAGTCCACGTGAGCAAGCTACCCACGGAAGAGCTGCGTGAATCGGTGCAAGGCACGGCACGTCGGTCACCAACCCCCGCAAGAATACCCGCCCTTGTTCGCATAGTTCCTATGTCACCAAGACACAAGTACCGCCTGTGTCAATGAATTGCGTGTGAGCATCGCTGCCTATTTTCGGAATGATTACCCCACGCATAGGATCATATCGAGTGTGCACTTGATCACGATTATGCACTATTTACCAACGCAATTCATGGTTTTAGGGTGATTGATAGGAAAGACAAGGCATCTGATGAGAATTTTCTTATGTCTACGCATGCGATCTCCGCCGGAGAGAGGACTGGATGCACAGCGTATGCGTCAAACTGAAGTGTCGCAGCCACAAAAGCAGGCATATTGAAGATTGGGCAGCATTGCAAGATTACCAACCATTGTTTGCATTAATCAAGCATAGTCCTGAATACAAATCAGAGGTGAACTGATGCCACGAATCTCTTTCCAAACATGGGGTACCCAGAAAGTTAGAAAATATGAGCATGGAAAGAAGCAAAGAATCCAAGTTTCTTTATGCATGAGATGTGAAAAGCCTTGTCCACGGAAACCCAAGCACACACGGCAGATGAGAGCATGGTTGAAAGAAGGGGAGAAGGCAGGAAGATGGGCTGGGTAGTTCACAAGCGACTGTAATTCCCGAGGATTCGTTTGCAATGCGGACAGGTATGCACCACGTCCTTATCGCAGTCGCAGCAAAACGGAATCAAACAACAGCCCAGAGCACCACTAAAAGGGGGCAATAGATTGAATTTGTAAGGGCAGCCCAGTATGGTCTACAGAAGACAAAAGTGAAGCTACGAGTGCTCTCCTGAAAACGGTGGAATCTCATGAGACATTGCGAGATACTTATTTGAGGAATACCAAAGGCAGTAACCGAAATCAAGTTTACTTGCGTTGTCTAAACGATGTAACGTGTCTAGGCTCCTAGAGCCAAATAAGATACTGAGCGAATCTATAGTGCAAAGCCAACCCCAAACCACACACGCACCGCTGACGATGAAAGTAGTTCAACCAACACCTGAAAAGGCCACGCAGAGCGTATGGTAAATATTGACGCGATCATTTACCGCAACCAACCCCCACAGGCGAGGTAGAGTGCCCACATTTGTGTGGGTGAATAGCTTAAGACACTAACTCAGTATTCTGATACTCTAGCTTCTGGAGGCTATGAAAATCTTAAATGGAGACACAACACTCCCAAGAGGCGATTCAAGCGACGAGATCCCGCCACACCCACTAATAAATTGTTCGCGCAGACAAGGAGGGTCATCGTAATCTATTATGGCATTCACACAACCATGCTTCACCAAGGCGCATGAAAAAAACTCTAGGTAAAGAAGCAAACCATGCGAATGAGGCGAAACAATGCAAAGTAGCCTACCCGAGGAAGCAGATTAGAGCGACTAAAATCCATGTCAGAAGACCCGACTCATAGGTGACGTTGGTTATCACTTCTCTCTGACATGTTGGACAGAAGAATTGCGAAGGACCAGGGCCCAGTGCGGCAGAGGTGTATACCACAGTTGCTAGAAGGCAGTATTAATAGACAGCGAAATCACAAACATGCGACAATTCTTAGTAATTCAGAACATGCAGCAACGCTCTGAAGAGTACAACAAAAAATGAAGTGAACGACAAGGACCCTCTTATTCATGCTTGGTTAGTTTATTGCAGGCTGGAGAAATGCAAACCTATGCGAAAACAAGATATACTGTAACAGTGATAACCAGTCGAAATAGGGAAAATTGATTCAATGTAACAGCTTCTGTTGCCAGGGTTAATCCCTTTGCTCAAGTGCACAGTGTAACTCATGTTTGGGTTCTCCGATTTGCACCATTCCAACAAAATTGCCTATAACCCCAAAAGTTGTGGATGTACAATTCTCCCAAAGGTCAGAAATGAACTGAACCATTATGACATTGTTGGCGACACTGGAATGGACTTACTTTGTGCATTATGGTGCACAAAACACTTTTTACCATTTGTCAATTCTCCACCTTTCTCCCCACCTTTTACCCTTTTGTTGACCTGACAATATTTCAGCAAGGTGTGTCATTGTCACATCTCTTCAGTTTTGTCCTAAACTACGTGAAGGACTAGGTGCCTTTTATTGCATTGTCTTATCTTGCAATGCATTCTAAACGCGGGTGCCCATTCATAGTTTAAGATAAGACCCCCCCTAGTAGATGGACTGGTTTAAAGCGAGTAGGTGAGAAAAGTGAACTGTAACAACCATTGTTGCATGGAGTTAAAGGACAGAAAAAAGGTAAAATCCACTTCATATGTTCAAAGGTACTTACTGGGTTGTTCCGTATATGGTCTTTGCGGAGGATTAAGACCATCTAGAATGAAAAAAATACATTATATTTGCGTAAAAGACACAATCAACTCCTGTTTCAACACACTACTCATGTCAAAACGAAATGAAATGTCAAATACCTTTGAAGATGTCAAGAATGGGTTAAGCAATAATGATTAAAAGAGCATTATTAACCAAGGGGAACACCTTATAACGTTTTAAATGGATAAACTGACGACATTCATGACGGAATGAAGGAAGAATTTAGCCATTTCATTACGAAATCGCAACATGCAGATACGCATAGCCAGCAGCGTTCGTGTTTGAGTAAAATGAAAACAAGGGTGTGCGTGTGTCAGCATATATTTGCGTAGACAAAAGCGGCTGGTTACCTTGAAGATAAGGTTGAGCCGGTTGAGGAGGATAACCCGGACCAATCGGATAAGCCGGAGGCTGCGGATAACCTACAAAGCACGAAAACGATGGGAGAAATAAAATCCTGCAGCAGTCCAAGGAGACGATAGTGACAGTCGTCAATCCCGGAGACGTTGTACTGCAGTTTCTACCTCCAATTTGGGCTTAAACACCCCGTTAGACATTTTAAAACAGTGATGCGTATGCCGTCCAATACTCCAGCGTAATAAGCAAACACCAAAGTAGCCGAAGAACAATAAAAGGTTTTCATTTAGCTACAGAAAAAAACGATTACTCGAAAAACACTTCTCTCAATTAGGCCGCACCAGAGGAGAAACTGAGAGCAGCACCAGGAGAATCCAATAATAAATAAAGGTCCTAGAATATAACTCTCACCAGGTGGGTAGCTCTCCGCAGGAGGGACTGTCCCAACATAAGGTGGTGCTACTTCCGAGTATGGAGGGGGAGCAGTGGGCAAAACTCCCCTATTCGGTAATGCTAAAGTGACATTGTAGGAATACGGGGTAAAAAATCTTATCAAAGCTGGTCTCAAAAA
The DNA here is from genome assembly GCA_036345935.2 of Taenia hydatigena. Classification (NCBI taxonomy): domain Eukaryota; kingdom Metazoa; phylum Platyhelminthes; class Cestoda; order Cyclophyllidea; family Taeniidae; genus Taenia; species Taenia hydatigena. Next base: position 4,836,564 of record JADWOT020000009.1, read on the forward strand.
AGTACTCAAACACGCAAAACCATTCAGGGCATAGAAAGGTCAAAAACGCAAAAAATGATAAGCAACATACTTTGGAAACACTATTTTAGTACACCAACAAATTATGCCCAAACTCATGCAAGTTAAGCATTAGTTTGTTGCGGTAAGGAAACCTTAGAGAAGCACGAAAGCCACAAGAAAGTGCGAATAAATAAATGGGTCGTACAATTACCAGACGACGACATCGAACAAAAGCAGATGAAAGCGCTGTTTAAAGTATGTTAAAAGTCGGGTTGGAAGTACGTTATAACAAAGTATGTGGAAACTTAGTGTGTTATAACAAAACTTATGCAATATTAATTTTTGGTAATATCAACCCAAACATAATGCGCTAGATGCACGGCTAAAAAAAATTTAAAAAAATTTTGCAAACTAGCACAAAAATAGGTGATAAGGCGTCCAAATTGACGACAGTTTGCGAAGGCAAAAAGTATTAGGATTACGGCGGCTGCAAACGAGGATAATTGATGATGAACACACATATGTTTTCTTGTGATATTCGAGGTGGGTATCAAAATAACCGTCATATCTACTCAGAGTCTCTAGGTCCTGCATACAAATACGGGATTCACACCATGGTAGACGTCTCGGCAGCTCTGAAGAGAGCAACTCGCTAAGGAGGAATGGAAGTCAACAAACTGTGTTTAGCCATGTCCTTTACATTACGACTCTTTTTTTAATTCGGAATCTTACAAGTGGCTATGGACAGGCGTGATGTTTAGCTCATTCTCCATTCTCAAAATTCAGGTCTCATAGAGGTCGCAACTCCAGATCCATTGGAGCTGTCAAGAGGGATCAACGAAATTGTGGTCGAGCACCACTTTAGTTTAAAGGTTATTCGATGACTGGCATGAAGAGTTCGTGGATGTATCCTCACAACACCCACCACGTTGCGATGCCCGACGCGGGAGGTTGATCAAGGCAGGCGCCAGGAACAACGCTCAAGAGAGGAGGAAAGGGGATTATGTAGTAAGTTAGCTGGATGTTTGACTTCCAGTTTTGGCAAGAAAGTCACATCGCGTCTTCACCATCGTGCCTTTACAGGGTGGGCTGGCCTTCGGGCCATGTAGGTAGCTAAGATCTTTATGTCAAACAAATGTGTTACATGGGAGCGTTATTGTGGCTTTCGGAGACTTCCTTTAAGACAAAGGAATTCATAGTACTTGGGTAGAACATAGATTTGGTGAGCAGAAAAGGATGGAGGCCACTGACATAGCTTGGAGATCAGCCTAATCGGTTAAGGTAACGTGGCCGCCAGTGGCCGTAACCGGAACCGGCAGCCAAACAAGCAAGGTATTACAATTATGTCTCCTTTCTTCTTTGGACATTTCTCAAGGTGCTACAATGCATAGTTTTTCTAAATCTTGTAGTAGATAATAAGATGATGCGGTGCCGTTGTTTTGCCATTTCCTAACCCAAGTCCTACTATACGCCGGCAGTGCATATTCTAACAGAGCCTTCTGTGTTCATTCGTCTTCAGAAGGGTTTTGCGCGGCACAGTTCGCGACGCAAATAACCTTATTTGCACTTGCAATGTTAGAGTAACGTGTTTTTTAAATTGCCAACTAATATTTTAATACTTTGTTTGTTTAGACTGCCGGTTTTGGTCAGTCACAGAGGTGGCCATATCCCCCTCGCCGCATAGGCTTAACTCAAGGCCATGCCAGGTGCAGAAGCTTCCTCCCCTCCTTTCTTTCGACCTTACCATTAGAAGGCTGAGTGCTCTTTGACATCTTTATTATAGGTCAGAGAAAAGGTAGAAGGGTTCAGCACGCCTCCCGCCTCTGGCCTACAAGGCACATTTAAAGAACATAAGTATTACACAGCCTCCTCGTCTTTTGAGCGCCGTCCCCGGTGCTACTCTCGTTGGCTCGCTTTAATCAAACCATCGGGTGGTTTTCCTTCTTCTACAATTACGTAGATTTCGTCCTCGTAACCGACAGGTGGGGCACCTTTGTGAGGTCGAATCTTGTTATAATGAACGGTTATTGGCTGCGTACGGAGTTTTGCATTCCGGACGAGGTAGTTCGTGGGGGAGAGAACTTTTACTGCGCGGAAGGGATCTTTATTCCAAGGGTGGTAAAATTTGCAATGTGTTCCAGGTGAAGGAATCGGTCTATATATTTGGACAAGATCTCCTTCATGGTAGACATTGAGTCGACTACTCTTGTCGTAGTATTTCTTTTGTCGAGTATGAGACATTTGTAGGTGTCGACGGGCGAGATTGAACGTCTTTCTTAGCCTTTTGTTTGGACGTAGTACGTGCTCCGGGGCATTGTCGGTAGCCACTTCCTTACTCGGTGGGAATACATCGGAGAGTACTCCCATTTCGCGGTCTATGAGCATCTTGAACGGAGAAATACCGGTTTATGCGTAGGCTGTAGCCTAATAGGCGAGAAGAGCGCGTCCTAGGCTTAAATCGCAATCTTCAGGTCGTGAAGTCATATTGTTGCAGTTCCTCGTACCAGCATGCAACCGAACGGTCGATCTTTTCCATTGTTTTCAATTAGGTCAGCGCCTGATGGTCTGTTCTCACTATAAACTATCTCGCTATCAGGTAGTGCTTGAAGTGTCCCACCACTGTGTAGATGGCAAAAAGCTCACGTTCTGTTGCACTCTTCTGTCTCATTTTTCGTTTAGTCTGGCACTAGCGTAGGCGATGGCGTGTTTTCTGCCTTCTTTGTCTCTGCGAGAGTACACCGCCCACGGCCACGTCACTGGCGTCCGCGTCCAGTACAAAGGGAGGCGCGTCGGTCTCGAAGTTTGGTAAAGCAGGTCAAACCTGCATCCTGCAGACGGTCCAGGACTAGTTTGAGATTGGCGTTATGCTCGCGGATGTCTCTACCGAAAACAAGGACGTCATCGAGGTAGATTATGCAATATTTCGGATAAGGCCCAATCAGTGCTGTCTGCATCAGGCGCTGGAAAGTGGCTGCAGCGTTACAGAGTCCAAACGGCATTGAAAGCCGTCTTCCCTCCATCTTTTTCCACCACTTCTACTTGCCAGTATCCGGATTTTAAGTCTAGTGTGGAGAACCACTTTGATCCATGCAGAGCATCCAAGGAGTTGTTGATAATGAGGTAAGGGGAAGGCGTCCTTCTTAGTTACGGCATTTAACTTCCTGTAATCGATGCACAGCCGTAGACTACCGTCACTTTTCTTTACCAGTGCTATTGGAGAAGCCCATGGTGACTTGGATGGTTTTATAACTTCATCCTTGATCATATCTTCCACCAGACGGTTCACTTCGTCCAGGAGGGGTGGAGGTATACGTCTGAGTGGTTGCCAAATGGGCCTAGCCTCACTGGTGTCAATAGTGTGTTTGACTATGTTTGTTCGTCCAAGTTTCGCATTTTTCCATGAGAACATGCTCGGATACTTGCTAAGCAATGGGCGCAGCTCCTTTCTCTCGCTGTCGCTCATCTAGGTTGTTGATCGGAATGCCCGCAGCCTTGAAAAGGGCACTACAGATTTCGTCTGCGTCCTTTTCTGGAGAATATCTGACTGGAGTTGTTTCATTATGCTGCTGAGTCGCAAATGTGCCTGTTGCGAAGTTCAGGACCGCTTTGGTGTTACAAAGGGAGTCAATGCCAAGCATCGCATCACAAACTAATTCAGATCACATAACAAATTGGACTGTCCAGGTTTCTTTCCCAATGAGACTTTTAATGACGTCTCCCTTTTATCTTCATCTTTCTCCCTTCTGCTGAGAGAAGTTCTGCAGAGGTAGGAGATCGGGGAAAGCTTGAGGATTTACTAATGATTTGGCTGCGCCTGATTCAATGAGGAAACTGCAGAGATGTCCCTCTACAATGTCAGAGACTCGCATAATTGGAAGGGAACCATGGAAGGGTAAGCAGGGTAAAGAATAGTTTGGCTCACCTGCTTTTGAGATATGGCCAGACGGAGTCCACCGTGGACGTGTAGGATTCGGTCAGCGGTTGGCCATGTGAAAAGCGATGCCAGGAGGAGATCCTGACGCTTCCTGATCGATGCCTCGACTAAGTCTGAGATCGTTGGTCTTCACGGCGTGGAGCTTCGCCGCGATGGTCGGTGGTCGCACTCCGGCAGCCTTGTTAGGTGGGCAGCCTCTGAAAGCCCGTTCGGCTGCATGACTCCAGCGTACTTCTCGTCATTTTCGCCTGACTTTTGATCGCGGCGAAAGAATTCCTTAGCCAGCAACTGCTCTCGTTGATCGATAATGAGTTGAGCCGGTATCTCACAGCAGTCAGGTGCGACTCCAGCATCAATTGCTGCTAAGAAAAGCTCTTGTGGAAGAGCGTGGAGGGTCAGCGGAATTCTCTACCGCCGAGGGTATAGGTGGATGTTGAACCCCACGGTTTGCAAAACTCACCCTTCTTTGAAATGGGGAAGGTCCGCCAACCCTGCCACCAGTGTAGAAAGTTCCTCATCTTCCCTCCTCCCGCCCTTACTATTTGAAGGCTGAGTGCTCTTTGACACCTTTATTATAGGTCGGAGAGAAGGTATAGAGAGATATAGTAGAAGGGTTCAACACGGGGATGTGTCGCGCCCTAGAGAGGAACCACGCTACTCTGCGACTAGGTTCAAATTGTCCTCCCGCCTCTGGCCTACAAAGTCAACTTAAAGGGAATAAGTATTACATCAGTAGCTAATTTCCCTCTGTCTGTTGAATGCATATATTCTGCCCTGGTATTTTGCCTTCAAGGGGCCTAGGGACGCTACAATTATAACTAGTCAAATTGTGGCGTCGAGAGACTTCATTGAAGGCAAAAGAAGGTATAGTACTTGGGCCGAAAACATATCTAATAAACAGACGGAATGGGGCTGCTGACACAGCAATGTGGCCATCCAAGTTCGAAATCGAAACCGGAAGCCAGAACAAACAAAGTATTACACTAATAGGCTATGCTACACAATTAACAAAATCAAAAAATCTTTATTAAAATAGGTTCTTTAATTATATGAACTCACTTTAAAATGTTTTTGGAGTCTCGCATTAAAGTTGCCTTCGAGTTGCCTCACCTGTAATACTTATATTCCTTGAATGTGCTTTGTAGGCCAGAGGCGGGAAAACAATTTTGAACCTGGTAGCGGAGCTGTGTTGTGACTTCCAGGAGCGTGATTCATCCCCTTCCCAAACTCTCGTACTTGGCCTCGCTGTGCCATCTCCCCTCATAATAAATATGTCGAAGCGTGTTCCGACTTCAAGTTACAAGGGCGACCAGAAGGAAGAGGAGGAACCATCTACATTACCGTTTGCTATTACAAGCTCTGCGTTGAATATTATTCATTATTAACCATGATAATTTTCAGACATCGCTTCACTCAGCACTAGTCAGTAAGTGGAACAGGTCCTAGGTCTCGAAGGCATTTCAGGTGTTGCTAACAGCATTATTTTTCTAAGGCGTTAGTGGGAACCGACTATGATGACTCGAGTTTCATATTGCTTTATTTTACTTTATTTTACTAAACTAGCAAACCTTAGAAAAGACTTTGCTATCTCTAGTGGTCTAGCTTGAGGCTTGGTGGAAGTTACAGATTAAGGCAGTTAAATGAGCTGGTGGCTATCACTGATAGTTAGCTGCCCGAATAAACAGCTACAATAAGGCGATTATTTGAAGGGCTTTCTTGGTTGTGTAAATGATGCGCTTCGTTAGAAATAACATGTTTCATACCGTTTATTAAAAACCCTTTTTGACACACAGAGACATTATTTTAGCGTTAATTTTTTGTAATACTGTTCAGTTGAATATTTTTTGAGTAATTTGGCGATTTGGTTGGGTGCCTTGATTTTGACTAGGGATTAGATTTTATTCTTTTGGAAGAGCAAAGCTTGGATGTTTGTTTCGGCGTCATAGCAAATTACCGAATTTTCGAAAGCGATTGGTTTAACAAAGATTTTATTTACCTATATATTTAACTTAGTTAACGCACGATTCCCACTTATTATTATTAGCTTAAACAAGTCATTTTTGTCTGTGTTTAGCCTTTCGCCTTCTTGCTTAAGTGAATACTTTGACAGCCTTATAGTAGTAATGGTCAAACACGGTTTTTAGGCCATCATAAAGTACCGCATTCTCCTACTAGCTCGTCAAGGCTACACTACATAAAGCACTTATACTCCCAACTGAGAACCATTCCTGATCATGAAGTCCTCAGATGTTGCTCGGCTTGATACCTACCTCTTGTAACACCGCTTTCCGACATGGAAGCAACACATCATTGCGCTTAGCTGATGGATGGCCCTGAGTCGGACGGAAGTCAGTTCTTGCTAAGTGAAAACCTCGAATGCATTGACCACTGTAGATTATTTTTCATTTCCATTTAGGAAAACTTAGTTTTAATAATAAAATTAAACCGGAATAGGGCGCATGGCTTAAGCTATTTGAACTTAAGTTGTTTCGTCATTTGCGTTCTCACTTTTGAAATGCCGTTCATTTTGGGCACACCTCAGCCAACTTTAACCTTAGCTGGCTCCCACTTACAGTCTTGGTACATGGAGACTGAAAGATGATCGGTGATGCGGTATGATATGCACACAAGTAGTGTTTTGAGATCGACTTCCGTGCTCGTGGAAGATGTTAAGGAAGTGGATACTGGGCGCCAATCACTTTCTTCCGGCAAATAATTGGCAACATAATTTTCACAAGACGTGGCTCTGAGCATGTTCATTTTTCAGCACGAGTTGAGAAAGAAGTGCTTATCATGAAACGAACAATTTAGCGTTAAGAGACAGTAAAACTTGGCTCAGGTAATCCCGATTTGATAAAATCAACTTGAATGAAGCAGGTGGTTTAGAGAACGTCAGTGAAATCCACAATTCAAAGTTGCCACCAAAGTTTCTTGGATAGAGAGGTTTCCTACTTCCAACTACTTATCCTTTGTAAGTAAAAGATCTTGGAATTGAACTGGTCGCTTCTTTCAACTCCCACCATACTGCGCTGTGAAAACGGCGCACTTCTAAAATATCTCCAACAGCCGCATTATTATAGCTACCCTGGAAGGTGTAATCCTAGGACAGGCCTAACAATGCTTTATAGAACAACCTTTTGCTGTGAGGACTCTAATAAGGACATTGCCAGGAAGGAACGTGCAGTAGAGCTGACCACAATCAACTGGCAGATCGCGACTTGCATTTGTTAAAACAGACAAAGCGAGCAATTGAACCACAGCTTTGAATAATGCACCACAAGAAGCAAAAATGTTTTGCGAGACTTTTGAGCGTGACGGATGGTGGACTGCCAGCGATGAGTTGACTAAGGCTCTTTTCAAAAGGAAGGCGCATATGTGTGACTACCAGTTGAAGAAAGAAAATTAAACCAATGCGTCTACCAATACAGCTCGAGTCCCTTAGCTGCCATCTCTAAGACAAGTGAAATTGATAAAATGCAAAAATTAGTAGCGGACTATATAAAGGCTAAAAACTGTGTAAACTATTCACATGGAGAATCATACAATAGTAAATCATAACAAACAGCATTAATCGAAATAATTGTGCATTGTAAAAATGGTATCAAATCTAATGTCTGTTAAAGGTCTGATGCGATATCGAAAGGAAACCCTAAAAAAATATTGGCATCACAGAACAGAGTAACGTGAGGAAGAACAAGACCATTAAATAGCCAAACGCCGACAGGTTAAACTATTAGCCGAAAATTGCGTTGGAAGTGCATTATATCAAAATGATTGAGAATGGGTAGCTTTATCCCCCGACACGACAAAATTTAAGGGCTGAAGTCAACATAGCAAAAATAATATTGATGTGTTTAAAGTGAAAGCATTTTATGTGGTTACAGGTAAGAGGTTTACTTTTGACATCAAGATTATGTAGCTTTTCTATTACCATGACGAAAATTAACTACAGCTGGTGAAGTTCAAACTACCTATCAAGCCACCCCAGTCTGCCACACAAGATTCGCTTTGCACTACATGCAAATGAAGGCTGTATACAGTGAATGCAATAATTTTAGTGTTTTTTGACTCCCTCATTAAGCAAGGGGACACCATGCAACTCGACCATTGTTGTAGTGCTTATAGTTCTTTAAATGTGCCTTCTAGGCGAATGGCAGTAATGTAATCCGCGCGTTTTGCTTGAGGAGGAGGTTGATTTCCCGACGCTGAGAGAAGCCCTTCCTCTAATTCTCATTAGGCCTGAATTGTTTCCCTTCCTTATGGCAGTAAATGTGCTACAACGTAATCATTTTTCTCATGCCAGGAGTAGCGGTAGGGAAGTGGATGCGAATGATGATATTGCTTCAACTGTACCTCCCCCTCAGGAGGGCTTCTTGTCCGGGTTATGTTAACATCCTTACGTTCTACTAAGTGTCAGCAAGACACATCCTGCCCGAGTATTACGGCTTGTTTCGTCTTCAGGCAAGTTTTGAGGAGTTGCTATATACTCTACAAATAACCCTATTCAAATCTCGATAGGCAGGTAATCGTGTGCACTTGGAGTAGACAACCATTTAGACAAACCAGTATTGATCTTGTCACTTACCAAGCGCCCAAAGTTAGGAACCACAAGCGTTTAGCTTCAGAGCAAATTTGGTCATTGCATTTCTTAAAACACTTTTTTCAGACTATTTGAACTCAAATAAAAATTGCCTTTGCATTGTCAAACAGTCCACCATTTTATGTCTCTTGCAGGATTAGAATCTTGACCAACGCTAATTTTGTACGTCAGATATTTTCAAATCGTATTTTAGTTAGCACTAATCAGTAGGTCGAATACGTCCTTAGTCTCGAGTGCACTTTTTAAATTGCCGACAATCGTACTGTTGGGGGTCGTTGCGGAGATAGAGTATGGATGATTTAGGTAGGATTTTGAGTATGTGGTTCCAACCTACAGAACTCGAAAACGTCCGAAAATATTTGCATACAATTCAACGGTCTTATCCGAAGCGTAGTGGAAGTTGCAGCTCGCGTCAATTAAATAAGCTGGTAGCCATAACGGATAGCAAACTGTTTGAAGAAATTGTTACAAGAAAGTACCGGTATGAAGAGTTTGCAATTAAGAAAGTGCGTTTACTTGTTTGTGTAAAAAAACCCTTGTCACACAAACGAAATCTCTTTTTTCAATCCTAAAACACCACATTTCCTTTTGTTTTGTGTGATAAGGCAAGATATTTTAGTTTTCGGTTAATTATCCACCAAATCGTATCGTTCAAGGTTGCTTAAAGGAAATCGTTGATTTAGTCAAGTAGCTTGATTCTAGTTAGACATTGTTATTTCTTCTTCTAAAAGCTTCAAACTTGACTTTTGTCTCGGTATCATCTAATACCCTATCACTTTTCTACAAGTAATTACAATAAAGGAAGAGATTTTAGTCCGCTACATATAAATTTAATAAGGGCATGATTTTGGTGCTTCATCGTTGGTAGAAGGAGCTTCATTTGTCGGTTTCCGAGCCTTTTATTCTTATTTGATACCTTATTTGGCGGTCATGATTGGTTTGATTTAGTACGTGGTCCCAATGTTAGTTAAACTGTGCCAATAAGTCAATCTTGGAATGCCATATTTTCCTGCTAGACCGTCCAGACTACGCCACATAATGGGCTCATGGTTTTCACTAAACACTTCCTATCATCGCACATTTATATGCTTCTTGACTGATATCTATTTCCGCAAATATAAATTTTTGGAACGAAACGTGGATACCACTACCACTAGCTAACGGTCGGTCTTGGATCGGGCAAATATTCATTATTGCCGAATGACACTCACCAATGAATTAATAGAGGGACATTTTTATTTGATTTCGCATCATAGGAAAGTTAGTTTCAATTTACTCAGATTAAAGTAAATCATAGCACTTTGTAGTCTTGTCAATTTTTTTCTGAGCGACGGGACCTGAATTTACTTCATGGATCTATATACAGATGTCATTTAGTGTTCTTGTCAATGTGACTTTTTTCTACCATGCATTTGAGTCATAAAAATTTGCGCTAAAAAGCGCACGTAAAGCCTTGTTATGGTTTGGGGCTTGCTCCGAAATCAAGACTGCATTAAATAAAATTTCCATCTAAGTGACATGCTCAGTTTTTAGGATTTGGAGATTTCTGGGTCAAAATTAAGCTATCACAGTAGAATAAATGCAGATAATTTCAGTTGCTAGAAGCACATGACCAAGAATTATGGCTGTCAATTTAGTCACAGGGCGAAGACAGCTTACTACAGTAAAGTGATTGGGAATTGCGTGGATGCATGGATTTATTCACCAATTTCCACTACGTAATGTTTAATTTTTCTCCTAGCAGGCAATACATAAATTAGCTTATAACAGTACTTTGAACAAATCACTTTTCTGTTTGATTGAAATGAGTCAAGGGAAATGATGCGAGATTTTACCCTAGGTACCATTTTTATCTCAAAGAGGCATCACCGTTGTGCAGCAGGTGATTTGTCATTCGCGATCCTACTTCTGAAGTGCCGTTTATTTCTGACCTGTTGGGTGCATGCTTCGTGGAATCAGCCTTTAATTTATGACTCGGATTAGAAATAGCTTTTGAACAAAGTACATCTAGGAATCGCTACAAAAATGCGGAGTATGCTTGGAGTTATAGTGATGGATAAAGAAACATGCTGAATGTTTACTTTCTGGTTATTCAAGAGACGGATAAAGCGACGCCGATTCAGTCTTAATACCCTCGCAGAGGTTCGATGCAGTGGGAATGAATTTCGTGAACGTTTCCGAGCGTTTAAACTTCCACAGGATGTGGAAATTCACGAGGTGGAGATCTTGGACCCCGACAATGCCGGTTTCGAAGGCATGCTACTTGGTCAGCCCTCGTCAAATCCAATTGGAAGTTCGGATGGGAAAGTGGCTGATCGGGCTGCCAGTTGGAGGAATGTGGGACTACGATTTGGTCAGATCCTCTCTACTGATACTTCTGACGAGGGGTTATACATAGCTAATGTTAAACGGGGAAGTGCGGGAACAGCGTAGGTCTCCTAGTTGAAGCTTTTGATGCCTTATAAGTATAACGTATCCAGAGTGGTCCAAGGCATATTCAACATAACATTGTAGAAGCCTTATACGAGGCGATCGAATTCTGGCAGTCGAAGGAATTGTCTTTGATAAGCAGACGGTTGATGCTTTAAACGGCAGTGCTCAGTTGGTTGAGCATGGCTTTAGATCGGTTTCTGCGGCCATTACAACCCTGTATGAGATCATGACCAGTGTTCTCGACGCTTGGATAAAGAACAAATGGTCCAACCAACCAGATGGTCGACGTAGACCACTCTGTCTCACCGTCTCCCGATGTCCGAAGGCGAAGTCAGTCACCTCTGTACCCGAGTCAGATTACATCCCAATGCCATCTGCTCCGCATTATGGGCCACGAGTAGGGCATCATCAGGCCAAGAAATATGAGGTAAGACAACTGCTCACAAACCACTTTAGGTGTGCTTAACTCGTAATTACCTCTTCATAAAATATGTGTCCAGACATTTTTTTTGAAACTATGTGGTTGGTTGAACAAGAAAGTGCTTCTTCCAACAACTGCACTTTCAACTCGCAGAGAAGCTACCTACTCAATCATTTTGTCTATCAACTTGTGTTAATGGGCCAATATCAACGGCATGGTAATGCCAGCTTCTGGTGCCAGTTCTCATTGTGGCTCGAAGAGCATTTGTTGCTGCTACTATTATCTAACCTCGTCTTATTACCCTGCTCAGCCAGCCTAGGTCTCTTAGTGAGCTCATTTGCAAGATCAGAGCAGCTGTAGTGGCATATTTCCAACCGCTTCGTCGGCGCATTGTTGTTGTGTTTTACTGCCTCTTTCAATCGTTTGATTGCGAATTCAAGTTGCCTTCTCTGTTGCCATGGTTCCATGATGGGAAACATACTCAAAATAGCACTGTTTTTAAAATCATTCTTAATGAATGCTTGAAGGGCTGATGAGTCAAAAGTAAAGTTGATAAAATTTGCCAAACGTTTAGTAATCAAAATGATTGTTTAAAGAAACTCGTTTACAATTTTGATGTTTGCAGAACTCCGGTCCTCCATGCTTGATGTTAGTAGATCCTCCTTTACTGATACTTGACTGGAATCTATGTTAACTATTTGCGGCATTAATTCTTGGGTAAAAAGAGCTTTGTTTGACCAATTTTGCATCTCTTCAAAGTCTATTTTGCAGACTTTTGGCAATGAAGCGGTTGTAGGGTGGTGAACATAAGACTCTCAGGTTATTTTCTAGGCTGATATTTCCCTTTTTACCTCCAACATTGAGGTATCGCATGTAATTTATTACGAATCGCACCAAACTTTGTGGACTGGAGAGATTTGTTTACTCGGTGATTATAAGGAAAGCAATGCAGACAGAAAAGAGATGAGTGCTTCTAGGTAGAATCACAAGGAGAGGAGATGAAGGGAATTTGATGTGTTACCATAAGGACAATCAAAGCATCAAAATGCAGCATTTGACACTTTGTATTTGCTCATTATTTCAAGCTTAAAGACAGCTAACTTTCCATTCTTCGACTCCAACTTTGACTGATAGCTGTGGTTCCTTCGTGCAGCCTGAAGAGGAACTGATGGAAATAGAGATGATAGACTTTCCAAAGACGAGCTCCGGAATCGGCGCCTTTTTGACTCCTGGTGTGAACGGTCTGGGTGCACGCGTGGAGCGTCTGGCCGAGGGCGAACTGGCTCATCTGGTGAGTGTCTCCTTCCATCCTCCCCTCTAAGTGACACCCTCATACCGATGCGTCTCTTGGTGAGCGAGCAACAACGCGCCATATTTGCTTTAAATACGCACGTTTACGGTTTTATATGTTCCCACTAGGCCACTCATCCTCTGAGCTAATGAATCTGCACGTCATTTATGCTAGGTTTTGTAAATGCTGCGCAAATTTCACCAAATTGGCTGCCATTCACGTCGTTATTCACGCTTTTACTCATTTATCACATCTCAAGTTAGAAGATGTGATACTATCACAACCATCTCACAAGTTTGGTCTTTATCCACAAATTTTTCATTAGTGAGTTATTAAAGTTTAATCAGAACTGTTTGTATTCTGATGCAGATGCTGTCTAGATTCCAGACGTCCCTTCTTTGAACGCTTGAAATATGGTAGTCATTACTGCGACGTGACTGAATTCACTGAAAAGCCGGACGGCGAAGAGAATGGCTTAGTGGCTTACATCGGTGCCCGTTCCTAATGGCGGACACTGAATATTTTTAATTAGAGAACAGCCTCACTATTTTTCTTAACTTGAGAGGGAATATTAAATAATTTTTGGATGGCAAACAAGGATAACAAGAATAAAGTATAACCCGGATTTCAGTCTATAGGCAGACATTATCACCGTAGGAGGTAGGTGATCTGTTACCTCAAGTCGCAGGTGCCCTTTGTACTCAATGATCCTAGAGACCAATCGCGTTTACTCCTCATCTCATTACGCATGCAAATGTATACGTCTAATCTCTCGTGCTCTGTTGATTTGCGGACTAATTCTCTGGTTTCGTTATTTACTTGTTGAAGCTCTAAGTAAGTCTCTCTTCCTCTCACTGTTGATACCTTCAAATGCTATGAGTAGACAGCCTGACACCTGTCACATGCGTTGCAATGGCTAATGTGCTTCTCAGCTCCATCACTGCTTGGGTCATTCGCTACCTATGGCGACCCCACAGAGGATGCTTAAGATGGGAATTTGAAGTTCTGAAACAATACGAGTGTCATAATTGATTCATCTAGAGGTAGTAAAGATCACAGACTCTGCTAATTAAATAAAAGGGAGCACAAATCAATTAGCGGAGGAGAAGTATCTCTAATAGTGTGTAGCGGAATCTTACGCATGAGGGATATCGCATCGCGCCCCATTCGGTGATTGCACCATCGTAGTATTCGTGTTAAAATGTGATTGATTCAATTAGTAAAGCCACTTTCTGCATTTTTGTACGATGATACAATTACTCAGATTACTTATTAAAGGTCGTGAAGCCAAAGAATTGTGGCATACAGTCTCCACCTAGTCTCTGAGTTCAGTTCTCCAGGCAGAGCAGTAGTTTAAAGTAGTTTAAAAATATGGTGGAGAACATCTGATACAGTGATGCGCCTTTAATTGGAACAGTTGATGCCTTCACCTGACATGCCCCACAGTAATACCAACTAAGAGCAGAGGTGGTGCAGAGTTACTGCTCCCATTGCTAATGTCTAAGGCGGTGGGAGAGCTAGGGCCCGTGACTGATACGCGTAGTTTTTTGGCATCAACTTAGCTCCAGCTTGGTATCACCGTGACCTTTATCGTCGACCTCCTTTAATAAGTACAGGGGTCTTTCTCCGTAATTCAATTTAGCATCGTGATTGGCAAACATCCTGCGTTTGACCGTAGAAACTTTTTTTCAAACCTACAAATATATCACTGCTTCAACTTCGGGATTTCCTGTGCTGGTCTTGTTGTTTTCGGTTTTTTAGGGAAGCACTTGATGTTGATTGTTTTCAAGACAAAAAAATCTGTTCTTTATAAGAACCCCACATAAGGGCTTAATGGCTGCGGATCTGGGAGAAGCGCAAGTCACTCCAATCTAACCAGAATATTTTTAAGTTCCAATAGTTTGAGAGTTAAGGCAAGTAGTTTTGGCGTCAAGTGGGTGAAATCGGAAGACAAGATCATAGCGTTTGTTGATTCAGTTCAGTTCAGTTCATCATTTTAATTTTTATCTATTCGCTACATCTTCCTTTCTCACATACCGTTGCCTGATCACCGAATGGCGAATAACAAAACGAGATTTGAATCGAAATCGTTATCTCCTTTGCTGAAGGACGGCCGCCTACAAGTCAATGACAGCATACTCTACATAAATGAGAAACCGGTGATGAACAGAACGTTCAAAGACGTGCTTCGTGTCTACCGTCGTGCGTCAACAAAAGCGGAGTCCGGCCTGGCCTCACTGTCCCATTCTCCCTTGCATCCAATCCGACTAATCGTCTCACGATCAGTGAAGGAGTGCAATAGTTCCTCGCAGCCAACGTCGACGCGCTCAACGACTGTGCCTCAGAGCTCCGTTCTGTTTGAAGCCGCAAAACTAGCGGCTGATGTGAAGGATGGGAGTGTAGGAGCTATTGCAAGCCTTACTTCTGCAGGATAAGTAGTTGTGCTTTTTCCGCCCATTTATGCTTACTTAACGCAACGCCTAGTGACATTCAGGTGGTAAACATGGCAGCTGGTTAATGAGTGAATCGACCAAATTTCACTGTCACATTTCAGAAGAGTCAATCTCTTTCAATGGCTACATCTTCTGCGACCAGTCCGGACGCAATCCAATTCCACGAAGGTAACGTGTAGCATAGCGTTAACTATCAACCCACGCAGTAGGTCTATGCGTCCACTTCGAAGTTGTAAGCAGTGCGAGCGCAGTAGTCCTGTTCTCGTATGTCGTACAACATGGGCGATTCTGTAGAGGCTTGTAGAGAACGCCATCGTGAATAGCACCCTTAATATCAGCTGTCGAGGGATCTAGGATGAAGTGACGTCATGCTTTACTATACTTGATCTGACATTTGGGATTGGTGTTGTGGATGCGTTTTCATGTGGTGGAATGAAGTTATCGAAAATCCAGTTGTTTGTGCGATAACACTCAGAGTCAGTTGGAAGACGCGCAAGTTGAAATTTCTGATTTCAGTTAGTGTTAAAATGTACTTTATCGTCAAACAGATTGGCCTGCTATTCGGCTTAAATGCTTGTTTCCTATATTACCCCATGCATCCAAGTCCTAGACTTCTGCATGTGTGCGGGGTGGGAAGGAGAACTCGTGGCTGTTGAACAAAATCATTCACCTTCTTTGTGTGGGCACGTAGCGAATCGCACACACCTCAAAATGCGTTAATTCGTGCAAGCTAATTTCTGCTCTGAATTCTGCCGTGCCATTAAAGCAGCCTCCACATTGCTCTAGTGAGCTTGACCAAGATGGTGAGACAATGTATGTATACGAAGGGGGTGGATGTAAACTCCACGACGTGAAGAGTGGGAAGCACATATTTGACCTGCTCATGTAGCCGGTGCAGCTAAATGAACAGAAGAAGAATCTCGTGGATGTGAGAGATCATGACTTATGGCTTGATGATATCCATGCCATTATGCAGCAAACGAGTTTTTACTCGGTGGCTCAACGCAATGCGAGAACTTCAAAAGTTAGGAGAAATCAGGTGAATTAGGCTGTGCAAAAAGGCGCATGTGTAACTTGGCGCCACTTTTGACTTCACATGCTGTGGGCTCCTATTTACAGCCTAGTAACTAGGCGACTACGAGATGATCACTGATGAGCATGGTGTGTGCGCAGGTGGTATTTTGAGGCCGCCTTTGGTACCCGTCGGAGATGTTAAAGAAGTGGAGGCTGGATGCCACTCACTTTCTTCCGGCAAAGCATTGACAACACGATTTTCGCAAGCCGTTGTGCTAGTCGTATTTTTGCTGTAATAGTTAAAAAGGAGTAATCGAAATGCAACAAATGAATATAAATGATTCCTCTACTTTTAATAATATCTTAATTGAGTCGGAAGATTTTGATGCTTACTAATCTTATTTTTATTTGGAGAATGTAATTTTAAACCTTAATATCTTAAACAGACCTCAGAAGAATAATGGACCCTGCTTTTGTGGAAGTCAGTTAGCAACGTCACTCTGCTAGATGTGATGCTGATGCCAAACGAATGTGGTGTTGCAATGAATACAACCACAGACACCAACATAGCTGTCCCTTAATCACAAGATATTTGGTCATCCTCACTCTCAGCCCTACTCTCGTCAATTATTTTATTTTTGGCGCCTTCGTATTTGTTGGCCTTATCCAAAAGTTGCTCACTTAACCCGTTTTAAATAAGGACACTGCATTCGACAAGTTCCGCAGATTACGAAGCCTGTTCTAATTATTCCTTGTAGGCGCTTCGCTCCTTATCAACGTAAGCAAGACATCTTCTGATGGTAAGCGGATTTTTAAGACGTTCCTCCACTTCCAACCTTTTACGGTTAAGCGCTTCAACATCGGCCCGATTTATTATGTAGCTGCGTTTATGTCTGGACCATTTGGAGTTCCATTAGTGTTTCGTGAGTTTGCCACCTTAAAATTTTGTTAACTGAAAGTTTTTAACGCAACTTTGCACTCTTTTGCGCTCGGGTGCGTTGAAATGTAACTCAGGTAAGCCCATTTTGCAGAAGTAAAGTCAAGAATGCATTTGATGGAGTGATGATGCATACACTCGCACGAATATACCTTTCTCTTCCTCGGTCTCTACTACTTCTCTGTTAATGGGATTTTTACGTGTCTCGTACCAGTTTTGTCTTCATATTCCAAGCAGATGCTAAACGTAAGTTGCTTGCATATAAATTAGTCCTGATTAGCCTGCTAAATCCCAAGAAAATTTTTCACCTTTGCGCACTAAATTTCGACCCTCGCTCTATAACCGACTTTCAAACAAATTTTATCACTCTGACGTTTATAGCACCCGCGGTTAAGCTTTGGATTACACGCTCTCAATTGCACATCATTGCTCGGAATATTTACTTGCGTCTTGAAATCGCTCTAACAAAATCCACTTTTGACTAATCGTCTTTTAGCACAAAACTTTGTCTGCTTTATCCACCACTTGTGATCATTTAAGGTACCACTAAGCGCATAATAAACTGGAGGATGGAAACGGACAAATTTTCCTCCAGACTTTATGCTCACCAAACATTACTTCAAATAGATCCACTGTTTGCTTCTTGCTACCTATAGCATCAGCACAAATCTGTTTATAATCTGCAGCCCTGCTGGTCTTGAGCTTCGCTGTTGAGTTGAATAGGCGTCCTTATACTTTTTATGCCAACTGATTACTATAGTAGTAGTGAATGTTTCGAGCACAGCGTTAATGTTTTGCTCCTCATGGCTCAATTGAAACAGGCGCCCTGTAATAAGTCCCAGTGACTGATGCAACATCAGTTCACTTCTACGATTTCTCAGAAATAAAGATGAGTTTTTGTGTAAACTGCCATCCACCCTACATCAGGATATGTTTCGTAAGGAACTTTTAATAAATTATAGTGAATTTGAGCGACCAGATGGAAGGAGGAGTCGTCATTGAAGAAGCCGCCTCCGGTATGTTCAATTATGTTTGGCTTGCATTGATTCATTTACTTTATTTAAGTAGATGATGTATCAGGAAAAGTCGGGACCTTTGATTCACCCCAACTGAGTACGTCTGATTCTCATGATATCGAGTGCTGCCATTGATCCACTCACAGTAGAAATTGTTTGGCCACACCAAGGTCAAACTGGGTGGGTCACTAACTTGTGTAAAGAAGTGCAAGGGCTGCTCCGGCTTCCTCAGTTTACCGTTATTCCCTCACTATACGAATTCCTTTGTGATACCGATGAATTAAAGCTCCACTGAATGTTGTTGCGCTATTACCGCTCTGATTGGACTCATCAACCATTTTATGCTATACACAACTTCATTTCATCAACGTTCTGTAATTACTTTTTAATTTGCAATTTCCGGCTTATCATTAGGGAACGATCCAGAAGTGGCCACTGAGGATGGGACCTCAATTTCCGGTGGGTCATGCACAAAAGTAATTACACTGAACACCGCCTTATGGCAGCGAAAACTAACGTTTTCCAACTATGTTTACATATAGATACATACAAATATATATATATATATATATATATATCCTGACTGCAAAACGTAACACAAAGGCTCCACGCAACTGTTCTCTTACGCTTTTATTGAAGATTATGTTAAGAGGGAACTGACCTTCAAACGTCTGTCAATACTGTCTTTAAATGCATAAATCTTCTCGTTTACATTTAGATGTTGATGAAAGGAGCTTGAATAAAGCGTCGACACCTCCCACGGCTAGTTCTGTGAGTGGATTCTACCAAGCTTATCCAGCCAAGAGCATTGTCTTCGAGCCAGGTATTTCAAAATGCCTACTTCCGTTTCAACATCACCCCATTTGTCACGAACTGCGTGGCTATTTTCCTGCATTTCTTTTAGATGGGACTTCTGGAAGTCATTTGCTTAATCAAGAAGAAAAAGTTTCACTACAAAATCATTGGCGGCGTACATTAAACTATGATGCTGAAATAATTGTAGGTCCATCTATCATCCTCTCTCTGTTGCCTCTAATACCGCCCCTTGGCTAGTAATGTTGCTTCCATGAGTTTGAATGTGAATGCATAAATGCATCCGACTCTCTCGGAAATAATTACCCATCCCCATCAAAGGCTGCTTCTGTTCAGCAATGGGCGAAGGGGAGGACTTTATTTACTAACTGACTTAAGCTAAACTGATCTCATTGTGTGAGGAAAAGACAGGTGGTGGAACAGCGACAAGAATGATGTTTTCACAGACATTGCACATAAATGTCCAAGTTAGGACCTAACTCGCCTTTGAATAAATATATTTACATTATCATTCATAGCAAAAACACGAAGAGGGTGTCTCGAATTTGTTATGGCTTGCTATTACAGTAAATGCGAATATTAAGGTTTAGCAGAGATAAATTAGCATTCACGAAACCTCCCCTCGCTTCTCCTCGGTGATAGGTAGCTGTAGCTAGAGATTAACTAATGCCTCCTGGTAAAACTAACTGTTTACGCGTTACCTTGGAAGTCTTGGGAACGCAAGGTGGTTTTGGCCATTAGGAAACTGAAGTGCATTGATTATAACGCACACGAACTAAACGGTTGGAATTATCCAAGCGATATGTGAAATGCAGACTATTGAATATGAAAAGTTGATTTAATAAAAAACCCGAAGTTATACAGTACAGAATGTAGTTTTTAGCTGCCACTGTTAGTCTTTTTTGTTGGAATTTAGCCGTTAATGAAATCGGTAAAGTGCAGAAGCAGTAGCATTTCGTCTGCCTCAGAACTGCCTCGATATTCTTCGTTACGGTTGACGAGTGTTCCTTAAAACAACTTTCGAGGCTATCTTTTAGCTTTTCTATTACTGGTTTTCTGGAGAGGTTATTCATTCTTTAATTTATGAGATGATCGTCTTTTCCAGAGGAAAATGAGAGGAGTCTAAGAAGAATTTTGGTTCCCTTATTCAAGGTACATGTGTGCATACATAATCTGACCACCAAGATCGATAGAAAATTTGATCTATTTTTTATATCTGATACTAATGTAGCATACCACCGCGCTAGTTACGACTTGTAGATTCGTGTTGTCCATATTAATGAAGGGTTGACTCAGGATCACTCCACAAAGCCATGCCAAGACTAGAAGTCGCTATTGTCTGGAGATCTGTTGGCACAACATTACTATGAGTCAAGTTACTATGTATTCTCCTCCCTTGCCTTCAGGATGACTGCGTTTACGTCGCTTTGATGATTGGTGCTATCTGGCCTTTGTTTCTAAGTGAACAGCTATAGAGTTCTTGGATATTTAAATACCGGAATTTTAATTTAAATGAGATTGCCTTGGCCCTTGATCTAGATTGGGGAGTACACTCTCCCATCGGCAAACACTCCTCTTGGAATATCTGTGGAGACGCTGGGTAGCATCGACAGGGTGGGCTGTCAGACAGACTTCAGGCACCGGATCGTCGAAGTACGCAGGGATGGTGTGGTCGCCGCACAGACTGAGTTAAAACCAATGGATGAAGTTCTAGAGGTAATCTCCCCGTCTCACCATTTCCGCATCAGTCTCTATGTCTCCCTGTGAAAACCTTCAAAATCTTGAGAATACTTGCCCCCTCTTCGCTGAAAAAACTGGTTAGATTTAAGCGAAGTATGGAACAATGTTCATGGGTTGTGAAGTGACAGTGAGTGGCGTTAAAAATAAGGCTGAAACTATATTCAACATCCCATTAGCACTATTTGTCCAGATGATAGTGATTACTTATACATGTTTTACTGCTCCTTCTCACTTATGGGATGAAAGCATTGCACCAAATCTTCATACATTACTGCGTAGCATTCCATTCTACCCAAATATGTACGATTGGTTTTAAATGTGAATGCAAAGAGCTGGCTAAATTCAACTAACTTGTGCGAACGCTTTGCACCTACAGGTCAGCGGTGTGACTGTAATGGGAAAGGACAGCGCTTTTCTGACTGTCATTTTGCAAAAGCCGCGAATCTCAGGATATCTTGTATGCAGCCGACCAACAAACATCACCTCTGACCATGAGCACGGCTCGTCTACCCTCAGTGGGGGCAAGATGTCTGCCATCCTCGAGATATCTGGTGCTGAGACCACACAAAACGACACCGTCCCAATTAAGCTTGAACCAGGCATTGAGAGGGGCGAGACTATGTTGAGCTCTGGTAGTAAGATCTCAGACCTCAGACGGAAATTTGAGGCTTTCTCACAAGAAATGACTTCAACACCGCCGAAGGTGCTGGTGAAAGCGAAGGTCACTTCCCCTTTTATATTAGAATCAAATATCCATGTGTCTTGAAATAAACCTTGATTGTTGTTTATCAAAAAAACAATCAGTGAATTGTACGCAACACTGCGACACAATAAGGATGCCTAATATTAAAATAATCCTATTTTAGGTTCCTATTGTTGGTATAGACATGCAATATTATATTTACTGTCCCAGGTGTTTAGAATTCCGGTTCAAAACCAGATTCACGTTGTCTGCTTTACGTTGGCTAATCCAGTATTCTTATAAGAATTGTCATCCGAAAAAAACTCAAACATTTATAATCTTTGCCGCATTTGATGGTAACCTACGATCAACCGTGGCCTGCTACGTAAATTGAACATAGTTGGGCACAGAATTTCTCAGCAAGGCCCGCTACATGTTTTTAATTCCGCATATTATTATTGTGACAGCAGTTAACAGTTACCCAACTATGTCGGTAGATGGAGGATATCAAAATCGGTCAAAGGACGCCCACCCAACTACGGGAGTCCCGTGATGAGCCGGCCGGCTCTTCGGATGCTTCGTTCAATTCGACGAACGACTCAACCGAAATCGTTATCAATAAGGCGAAGGGTGAACTGATCGGTAGGGATGGTGCAATGAAGTAAAAGATTGTATTCCAAAAATAACCGATTGACGGTGGTAATCACCGTAGTTTTACACCAACGCACTTGGTAAAACGAGGATGCTAAGCACCAACTTAGGTCGTTCTGATTGGATTCAGGTTTTTCGGTTCGATGCAGAAATAAGGCTAATTTTGTGTTCAGAATTTATTTTTTTTGCTCGTCATAATAACGAGAAACGGAGCAAAAACCACAGTCTAAAAACAATTTAAATATGCGATATTTTTGCTTATTTTTGTGGTGTTTTCTCGCACTGTTTAACTAATACGATTAAGTGGGGGGGGGGGGGGGGGGGGGGGGAAGTGTAGAAATACAGTCCTTATTACGTGACACTCCGATTTGACGTCTTTATTTTGATTTGCTAATATTTTGGTATTTTTTGATCGGCCGAGAAAAAGGCTAATATTCCATGCTCATTACTGATCACCCGCATTTCTCCCAAGTCTCTACAAGCAGCCGAGTAGCCATTGCTTGTAATGAGGAATTCAAAAGTAAGATTGGTCGACTTGAATTCCCCTTGGATGAAAATAACCTCAGGATAAGGTCTGACTTCCTGCCCATGTAGGCGTGACGCTGGGTCAAAAGGATGACACGAGTGGTGGTTTCACAGTAACGGACATCGCTCCGAACGGGGCGCTGCGCCGCACACTTAACTCCGTCGCTGTATACCGCAGAGTGAACTTCAGCGTAGGTGACGTGGTGATAGAGCTCAACGGGAAACATCTCCGCCATGCTACCCTCTTTGGTGTACAAAGCCTACTCTGGAGCATGTTCTCCCTCGAGGGCAATGTCAGGTGTGTGTGGTTGCATCAAACTAAAAACCACATTTAATGCTTTAAGCATCTGAAAAGTGCAGCATATCAAAGACCGCACTTCCATTTTTAAAGTAAAGCCTTGATCCATAATGCGTCAAAATTACTATTAATTTACTTCAAGTATGTGGACTGATGAAACACTTGATATGTACGCTGAATGTGAAGAACATTCTGGGTTTCTATCCTGCAATCGGGGCAACATATCTTGCTGTCGACTAACCTTTTTTGTCTAATTTTTAGCTCTCTCCTAGATATTTTTAGTAGACGTCAATTAGCTGAAAAATTGCAAGGGTCATCTCTATCTTTTGCGTATCTTCACTCATGAAAATCCATCATTATGAAACTGTTGTTGCTGATCTCTTGCGCTCGCCAAGCGTGACGCCTATTGCTGTTGTAAGGACGGTCCAGGTCTATAAAGCTCCCCATTGCTGTTGAAATATGAATGCGAAGTTCTGAACTCGTGTTATCTGAGAAAAGGTCACCACTTTTGCGATTGCTTTCGCTTCATCACGTTTTAAATCCTTGGTCTCTCATCGAATTTGCACTTACAGGACTTTTTAACCAAGAAACATCTCGACGACGACTTAAAAACAAGTGCTTAATGTCGACGGAGGAACAGAAATCAGGCTAGTATCTAAAAATACCCCCTTGGGCATTATTTCCAGCCAAAGGATAAAGGTTGTTTTCTCCGCAGCCCCGCCTTGATGACTGATCCCGTTCCCACCAAGATGTCTTCGTGCCGGTATGCATGCATCACTTTGCAAGTATGCGAGGCACCGCCAATTGGGTTTCCTTTTGAAACAAGAGCGTTGTGTGTCTATTTTCATCAAAGTTCTTTGCTAATCCCCATGCCTCCTATTAATATACTGTCCACCATTATAAAGCTAAAAAAATTAACGAAATGGACAAAATGGGAATGGTAAAAGTTCACTTTGTACATTTTTTACTATTTTCGTGAACGCTTTTGTTTACTAATCTAACATGCCATGATCCCAGATTTATCCACCTTGTTGTAAAGTTAAAGATAGGATGAAAAACTACTCACCTCGGATTCTAGTTAATGCATTTTACTTGTCAGGTCTGATTCTAACGCTTTGTCTTTCAGCTCCATCTACTCCCTCTTTATCCGTTAGTTGGTTCCGTGGTTTTGATTTACTGCGCTACCGAATTATAACTTTTGCCAATGACCAGTCTTTCACCTTTTTCTCTAGTGAGTTCCTCAATATGATTTTCCGAATGGACGCCATTTAAAAGCTGAGTAGTTGCCCCTATTCGTGTTTTGTCTGTTTATGTGTGTGTGTGCGTGTGTGTGTGTGAAGCAGAGCCATCAGTTAGATTCTACTGGTCGAATTTACGGCAACCAATACCAAAGATAATGTAATCTAGCCCTTCTAATAATCTTCTCATTCGGGAAAGCAACAATCGGGGTACGCCCCATCACGTTGTCACTCGTTTTGCATTCTTTATCCTTACCTCACTGACGCCACGTACGTTAGGTTAATTGCCTACTCTGGTGCCATTGTGATGCGATCTTTTTAATTCATAATTGCGAGCATTTTGGTATTTTTAAATAATAATGTTGCCTTACAAAAATTTTAACGAAGTCCATTTCCAAACACATCTTCTCTTTGGCTTCCTTTAGAATGAATTCTGCAATTTTATGCAAAGAAGCTCTGCTTGGAACTTAGGTATTTTTAATGAGATTTTGAACCTTGTATATCCAGTTTAGCCCCAGAAACCACAATTATCACTAGCCAAATAAATAAACTACTTAACTTGACGTCTACAGTACGCATTTTT
Organism: Taenia hydatigena; assembly: GCA_036345935.2. Classification (NCBI taxonomy): domain Eukaryota; kingdom Metazoa; phylum Platyhelminthes; class Cestoda; order Cyclophyllidea; family Taeniidae; genus Taenia; species Taenia hydatigena. Next base: position 4,861,193 of record JADWOT020000009.1, read on the forward strand.
GACTAATTTAATATAATCATCTTCTATTTAGGCTAAGCATCATCAAGCCTTGTGTCTATTAATTAAACTAGTGGCGTCCTTTTGATTCGTGCATGGGTACAAAGCAACGTTATGTCAATTCTTCATCTTTATTATCCGCTAGGAGACATTTGAAACTACTTTGAGCGAAACCTGAGGTAAATTTTTGAAATAAGGATGACTCAATATCGGTGTGGGAGTATTTTTCACACTGCTGCTCGTGTACACAGTCTTCTTCATCAAAGCAACCCATGACCGCGCAGCCGGATGTGACACAGGAATAGCATGCCCGCATTGCATTAATAACACCATTTCCTATCTTCAAGTGACCGCGTAATAAAAGCTCAATTGGTAAAAGTGTCCTTCAAAGTAAGAAATTTAAAATCTTTGCTCTCATCTTCATCGTCGGTACTAAGCATGCTGATGTGTCCAAAAGTTGCGAATAACAGAGAATGTGATTTTCTGTGTGGTTGAAATATTTACCGAAATTCAGTTGCATTATCACTTGTTTCGTACACTTCCTACCTAGTCTAAATACGTTAAATTTTCATGGCCATCAAAAAATGAGTTGTTTTGGTGATCTTAGATGCTCGTAGAGGGTAACAGGCGTGGATGCGCACGCCGCCTTAAGTCACTGGTGATTTAGTTGAGAAGAAGAAATAGTCAGTCTTCTTCACAATAAGTGCCGAGTATATTTAAGGTATTATGGCACATCAAAATCTCCTTTTAGCCAGTGTTTAATCGAGGAATGCCTCATCATAAGGCCATGGAAAGAGCAGGAAGGTAGATTGGAGGGTGCATATATCTGAGGCAGTGTAGAAGTTTAGATGTCACGTCATGTTCTCGCCCTTAACCCTTTTGTTAAATAACACCTTATGCTTTAGTGCTTAACTAACGTCGACTTCCATTCACAAATATGTTCTACTAATCCCACGGATTCCCTTTATTTCAGCCTAAAATTTTCGTCTAAGCTGTCAACCAAACCGCAACTCACGTTACCGACTGAGGCCCACGACGAACGCCCTCTTGATAAGAATCCCATACTCGGGACTAGTGCTTCAAAGTCCAACGTATCCTCCGTTTCCAGCGATTCTAGGCTATCTAGCTCGAGTCCCACCCTTCTCGACATTGCACCACCTGCGACCGAAACGGGCGCAGCGCATGTCCCTGCCAGTTCAATGAAAAACACACGAGTCCCACCGAAATCACCTGAAGGGGCGAATGAGGTTGTGCCAAATAACGACAGCTCGCCCACCCAGTCCATTAACTCAAATCCCTATCTGTGAGTTATGCATATTTTAATGTTTGTGCTTAATCAAAGAATAATTGGAGTAACCACTTGTTGCTAACCTTTTTAATCAACCATTGGTTGCTTGGTGCAAAAGGAATTTGCAACGAGCGGCGAAAGGTTTTTTATTTACCGCTCTTCAGCACTGGGAAATTAGGTGCGTAAGATGACTACCATTTTGTAAATCCAGTATCATAGGCAAATAACGTAAACGAAAGTTACAATAGAAATGGTTAAGATAAGTTTAATGTCATCCCTTTATCTCGATGTTGTTGGGTCACTAAATTGCTTCAATGTAATTTTTCACCAATGCAAAAAGTTCTTGATGCTAGAAATGTTGATAAATTTTCAAGTATGAAGACGAAACAAAAAGTCCCATAATCATTTAACTATAATTAGCGTAAATAACCACCTCCGACCCTTATTTGGTAATCCGAAATCCAACAAAACTATTTCACTATAATGAGTTGTTATACCCCTTACGCATTAGATTGTGATGTACTTTGCTGTCTTGAAATCCATTCAGTTCTATCACCAATCCAGCTTTAAGAATATTATGATTATGCTTCTAGTATTCTTATTATTCAAAATAAAGGCTTTCACTGCTGAACAATTACTCCACTTTGGGTCATACTTTCTTGAGCTTTTTGGTGTGACCTGCACTTTATTCATTGTCATCGAAACACTTTTACAAAACTGCTTTAAAACATAAGCGAACATTCAAATGATCAATGGTAAGGTTGGTGGCTGCCCTAATTGTACGTGTCTGTTGTTCTTGTGTGTCCTGCACGCCTTCTCTCCCTCCCCACTACTTGCACATACTCGTTGGTTTTAACAAGATTCTTTGCTCCCAGTGGCGAATTATTTCATTTCGATTGCTCGCCAGGGCTACCATCTATTTTTCGTCGTTCGGTTGCTGATGTGAAAATGCTTTTTGGATTACTGGACGGATGAACGTTGATTTAGATGGCATAAAATTACGGAGAGGTGCAATTTTTAAACCGTGCCTTAGTGAACCTAACTAAAGGATATGGTTTGATCGCCATCATCCTAATACGATTTTAGACTTACAGAATGCGTCAGACTAGATGGTTTGTCTATTATAATGATTTGGTGTTTACATTTTGTCCTGACTTAAAGGAAGCGAAAGAATACACTTATGAACACGTCATTTTTGTTGTACATAAGACTGTAACAAGATCAGAAGAAACTTTCTACAAACTGTCACTTATTGGTGCTTGATGCCTTCCAGAACCGAATAGCACCGATGATGAGAAGGAAATAGTGGACAGGCGTGTTACTTACAGCAGCCTTTACAAAGCACTTTGGCTAATAATAACCAATGTACAACTAATCAATCCTTGTTGTACGTGATTTCGCCATATGTGCTGCGAACTAATCCAACACGCTTTGGATTCTGATTGTCGCGGAAAACCGCTGCACACGCCAATAATCACTAAGAGCACATTCATTTACTCATAACTGTATGTGCGATTCCGCTCGCATGTGACCCTTTAGGGTACCACCTCGTGGTTTTATAAAACTCATGGTTGAACGGTATATGCGAACCGCGAGGAATTCCTGAAACCGGCACATGAAGCGTAAGCCTTTTCAACTACACGATTTTGAATTTCTTGCTGGTTTAATTCATGCTCTTTCTTCCCTTTCATGTGTTATTGCCTCCATTCGTTCTGCCTGCCTCACCGCACGCCTCGACGTTGTGTACATGCATGTGTGTGTGTGTGTCTCCAGTCTTCGACGTTTGTGAACTCACTGACGCACCTGGGAATCCGCACCGATTTCATGCTTTTGGTTAATTTCCCCTCCCCTCAAATTAAGCTGTGTTGTTCCTTTACTCACATTCCCAAAGTTGATAATCTTTAAACATATGTGTAACGCAAATACGAAACAGTTCACGGACTGTGAACCTCTCTCTTACAAAGCAATTTTTGAGTTCTGGTAAGCACTAGAGTGGAGACTTTAAGGCCATTCCATACAGAACCTTGTAAAACTGAGTGATTTGTCAAAAAATATTATCTAGACATTCTATTTTGCACAGGGAAACTGGAATTTTTGTTGCCCTAGGCTCACCCCAGTTCTCAGCATGTTCCTGAATAAAGAGCTCGTAATATAGTCACTTAAACTTCATAAGGTAAAAGCAAAAGCAAATAGTAAAATTTTAAACGACAAAGTAACATCTGACGTATTCCTAGTCCCAAGACGTTCTAGTGGATTCACTCCAGCTTTCCATTTACAAAGTGGACATTTCTAGAGAACTTAGCGAACCGACGCTGACGGACTCAGCGGTAGCCTCAAAGCGAGAAATTTCGTCTAGCATCAATCTACTGGTGGCCTAGGGCACTCACTTTTCAACTCGTCAGACAGTTTAGGTAATGTGCCACTTTCCGAATTGGAAGGGTATGCCATGATGGAGATGCAACTCGATTTGTGGTCATTGTTAGCTTTCTCAAAACTTACACACTCGATTCGCATGCTATAATACAGGGATTTCTTTAAGTTATAAAGGTACTAATTTGGAAGATTGTACTCTACAGTTTGTTTTAAAAAAGGGACCGTCCACAGCTGAAAACAGTCAGGATTTTGTGTTTCATTAGCTTCTCGATGATCGATGATTGCTTTTAGGGTGGTAAGATCTGGCATGAAAAAGCGGTTTCGTTGTAAAAATATGGCACCTCCTCATTACGTCTTTAGCTGTCCTTGGTTGATATTATAAAGATCGAAATGAATCTGATGTAAAGGTTCTTTGCAAAAATTTATTGTCAGGAACTGACGCCCCGAGGTGTAACTTTAGATCGTATTACTGCTCAACTTGAACTGAAATGACAGTTTTGAGATGAAGCAGTGACGAGCCCTAGTAAGTCGCATTACCAGAAGATAAGGTATTGTTAGCGTATGGAAGAGACAAAGAACTGTAGACATGGTTTTCCGGCAATGCCACCAAGATGCAAATGCTGGCTTTACAGACTGACTAGCCTTCGTAATGTGTTACAATACTGCCGAGCTGTCCCCTACTAACAACGCAAATTATAAGCATTAAGTAATCAAGTTAAAGTTATGTATTCACATTGTCAATCTTTGGCGTTGTATTTAGGTCAAAATAATTTAAATGCTCTTCGGCATGTCATGTGGTGCAATTGATCATGCCTTTGAAAGCGGACGCTGGTTATTAATTAAATTCTAAGGTAGCAGAATGTCATAGTTATCGCAAGTTGATAGCAAAAACTTGCATAAAATTGGTCAATTCTTTTGCGCTATGCGATTAACTTGCCATTTTAGATCTTGGGGCAGAGTTTGGTAAACGGTTTTGTATCTCTTCCTTCACTGCCTCCCCTCCATATGCGTTGGTGCGCCCGATTAGCAGTAGCATGTTTTTCCAGCTGCAAAAACTTAATATTCACTTTGATCGAGAATGCATTTATTAGCAAGGAGAGTGAGTTAAATTGCTGGTCTAAGGGAACTGATCTATCCTCTTTCACCCGTCTCAATTTCTGGTTGTCCATCGAGTCAAGTGTGCAAATACGATTGCGTGAGGTAATGCGCACCTCGCCTGAGGCTCCACTGTAGACACTTTCTTAGGCGGGAACTACGTCAAAAGCGATCTTATCAAGAGGAAATTTCGTCTGAGTAAACACGGCCCTCTTAATAGATAATGCTGAGACCCTAAAAAGGCACCGATAAATGTAAGTGCCCAATCAATTGGAAGTCTGGCCGGGGTTTGATAGGAATCACTGAGCTTGCACATAAGTTATGCTAATACGAAGCACTAAACTAGATTAGATTCGCGGAAACTAGTGCTACAGATGTATCAGAGCTTCCTGTTACGAAATCCGCCCACTTCCGTTGCATTATGTGCACTGTATTCTGATTCCGAAAAGTAAAAATTTTACAAAGAACTCGAATAAACTTGAAAGACTTGTTGTGGAAGAAGGAAGCCTGAAAAAAAGGGCACCCACAAAGCATAAGAGTCATTTTCAAATCATTGGGAAGTCTACAGTTGTACTATCAGTTAAAGGCGAAAATTTTGACAGCTGATGCCTGGATAAAGCTTTGGATTAGTATCGTCATCACCATAACTATTAGCTATCACTGGAAACCAAGTTATGACCATACGCTGACTGAATTTAGTTTAATGTCATGAGATAATTAGTCAAGTGGGAAAAATAATTGATTGTAGTAGTTGCATTGAAACTGTAGTTATTGATACGGAAAATTATGCACTCTTGTAAAGAAAATCTCAAATTGGTCTTCCTTTAAGTGATTTAGCGGTTATGGCTGTCGAGGTGGTCCAAGTGATTTAACTTCGCATAAACCTACCGGTTATCAGTGCATTGTAGCTCGATTTTGAATCCAGTGCTGGCTTATTGTTTGTAAAAAAGTGTTTGTTTTATTATCAATATGTTGCGCTATACAGGGGTCTTGAATATCAAAACATCCGTCATTCACCTAATCAATGCAGTGGAACGTCTTAAATGTAGTCGCTCATACGCTAATGCAGTTAAGGCTTCACGATTACCGGAAAAGCCTCACTCAGTGGAATGTCTGAGGATTATTTAATAGAATAAATGCTTGGCATAAAATGTATGATCAGTCACCACTTCGTTCTTCATTTAAGCTGCCAACGTCCAAAAAGAAATCAAGGTGCGACTACCACTTCAAGCCTGAAACAGTCATTCAACTCATGTGGTGGGATTCGAAGGCACCGCAGTAATAATCTTGACGAGAAACTATTGCGGAAGAGTATTCCTGATGGATATGAAAATTCTGCTCTAAGGGTACTCATGAATGTGCCTCAGAAGGTGAACCTCTGGGACGAGGTAGTTGAACGCATTTATGCCACGCACGTCTCCCCCTCGGCCCGAAACGTGAAACAACTTAGGTGCTCTTACACCACTCAACAGCCTATGCAAGTCCAACCGATGGAGAAGTCCAACGATCCAGAGGGCCGCAATTTTGAGAGGTACAAAAGAGATGCCTTTGAGCAGAACTGGAGTGAATCATTCAGCGTAGTGGTCAGTCCAGGTGATGAAAAATTGGAAATAAAAGTTGCACGTAAGCTTAGTCAGCATTTTTATGCAAGGTATGGCTGTAAACGGAAGCATTGTTGGACCGAATCGCTAGAAAAAGAATGCCTGGTGCCGCTTATAAAGATAAGGCTGATGAAGGATGGACAGCATGGAATTATGGAAGTTTTAAAGAACGTGCATGGCTCCTGCCAACTCAGAATATGTCTTTGGGTGTTTAGTGATGGGTTATTTGGGATTGCTAAAGCTTGCAAAGCTTTAGCATTAAGAAGTAAAATCGTCCACAAAAGCAATCTCAAAAAGTATGCTGCTTAAAATACAGACGGGATGTTGATTCGGGAAAAATGGAAGAATAACAGATTAAAACTCTTATGGCTAGGTACCAACCCTTCGTAAACAAGACATGTTTGTCCAAGTCAATCATGCTTTAAAAGGGAAGTAAAAACGGTGCTATTGAAAAGTACTAATTAACTTTCATCGTTTGCATTAGGGATTGTGCAGGATTTTGCATTGTGCGCTTTTGTTGAAAGGGTCAATTCGTCAATTTACTGGACTCGGAAATTATTTGCAGTCTCAGGATGGGGTTGGTGTCGTTTAATTTAAGACAACACTTTCCTGGAATACTGTTGTAACCCTCAATCTTAATGGAACGCTTTTTACTATTGCCTTGGTGATCATCTAGGAAAAATGCTACTCTACACTTGTATGGCATTTGCTTCTTTGGGACTACAAAGTCTTCAGTTCCATCAAAATTGGAACTTACTTAAAACCTGTTCTTAGACTATCTCCCTTTGTCAAGCAGTAGAGTGTCCAAAAATAAATGCTTTTGGGGGAAATCCAATTCGCATTTTTAGAGGGTAACAATCCCAGGATAATTTCCTGAATCGCATTAGCATTACAGAACCATTTTGTTGGCAATTTGATTGCTATGGGAAGTTTGGTTGATGACCAAAGGAAACCACTTAAGCGCTTCAATACTAAGTAAAGGCAGCCAAAAATTACTCAATTCAAAAAGTCACTAAATGATTTCCGATGTTACTTTTACTTTCTGCAACAAAATGCAGTGCTTGTGCAAAGAATTTCAAACTTACATTTCGTCGACACGATGGACGATTTTAGTTAACAAGGAGACCGTATCACGTAACGTGCATTTACGAGCACTCATTGCATTCTTTGCCTTGAAGGTGGTTCCTTGTGCGGAATTGGCGTTGCTGGTGTCATCGTGTGCGACTTGTGTGCGGTTTCCTCCAAATTGCCCTTGAAAGTAGGTGATTTAATCGTACAGGTAAGAATTATTCTTTAATTTGGTTCACATTTTCAACAAGAACTTTATGCTTTCCTTTCGAGTCGCAGCACCCTCCAAACGGGACTTATAGCAGTATCAATAAGGTAATATATGCACAATTATCCATTGCTAACTAACGCCACTATATACACTCGGGAAAGACTAGCGATGGCTGAGATATACTCTAAAACGGGACTTTGTCTACCCCTTTTGGCGTCTTATTTAGTGACAGCTGTTTAGAATAAATACATACAAATAAAGAGAATCAGGCAAGTTTACCTTTCGAAATTGCTTGATCCTCCCTTTTTTAAGAAAAGAGCGCAAAGTTATATCGCCTCCTCGTCCTTCATTGAAATCAAATAGAACATCAATAGTTATTTTTAAGTCAAGGTATATTAAAAATGTGCGAAGGGTGTGGATTCAACTTTGGGCTGTTAAAAGAAAAAATTTGAGTTTTTGATGCCACATGTTTATATTGAGAAGCATCGCTTCATTTTAAATAGCTTAGAATACGTAATCGTTGCGAGTTTAATTTGTAACAAAAGGTGGAGAATGCTCCAGTGGCCGATGGCGACCCTCCAGATGCGGCACCCATACGCCTTCTTGTTAAACGCCTCAAGGAATGCCCTTCCGTATGTTATCCTCCGTTTTGCTTTTCATTGCAAAACAATACAGCCAGTTCAAATACACTGCAGTCGGCCAGTGATAGCCAGAGGCTTTTGGGCATTGTCCTTCTTCAAAGTCCCTTTATCTAATTGTCATAAATTTAGGCGGCTTCGAATAACCAGCACATGCCCTATGAGTTATGCACGCTACTTGCTTAAGCGCTCAAAATCTTTGTGCGAGTATGTTTGCATGCCTCAACCTTATTTTCTTGAAGAATTAGGCTATGGCGCCGTGTAAAGGGTATGACTGCAAAAATTTTATTGCCAGGTAAGATGTGTACGATTTTAAGTCAATGTTGGCCCCGTGCAGGAATGAATAATGGAGGTGTCAAGATCAGGGATTTCTTATTTCATAGCTTAGCAGTGGCGAATCAAGTCCAGAAGCCCCCGAACGTCAATTGAGTCGTCAAATTCGTAGAGTGAACAGCAAAAAATCAGGATCTCCAAAGGTAAGAAAATTGGGAAATAAATGTGTTTGACTCCGCACCATACAGATGTCCAGTTCTCAGATACTGTAGCTGTAGTTGCATGTGTACTTCATCTTCATTGGCTCTTGGGTTAAATATCACCTTATCATGCTAAATTTTGATTATCATGTAAGGTCCTCCCCACTTAATCACTGACCGCTTGCCTCTCCTTGGTGCACACTATATTTCTGCCTCATTTTTGCAAAATTATGCTTTTGATGGATGTTAGATTGAACGAGGAACGTCATAAATGATTTATTAGTCGTGCATTTTCGGTCCATTAAAAGGCTGTCTTCAGAACAGTGCGGGTAAACTGAATTAAACATTTGAAGCTGACTAAAATTCATCAAATTAATCGCGTGTACTTAGCTCAAAGCTTTCCCCCTTTTACGGTTATACTCTTAGTGCTTATGCTACTGATTTGCGTTTTGAGACAGGCTCAATGTACGGAGGCTGTTTCGCGTCCCTTCGAGCCGTCAGTGTTTGTCAGAACTCGAAGCTCGCATGTGCGATGCATCATCAAACTGCTAGTCTCAATATCATGGCTTTGTTCTTCTTCCACGCTGCAAGCATGTTCAACTGAATTTAAGCATTTGGAGAACACTTTACTTTTGAGTGACCACTGCGATACTAATGTTCCGACATAAATTAATTTCAGGCTGTCATTGGGAAATAGAGTAAGATTTAGCTTTCACACTGGAAATAAAGAAAGTGAAGCAATTGACAAATTGAGAAAGATAAAATTGACAGTTGTAATGCTTCATTTCTTATGCGCTTTAATTGTATTAAAGGAAAATGCCCTGAGGATCGGTTAACCGTATAAGTAAATCTGTTAAAAATTTTCAAAACTTTAATGAACCAAGTGCGTGCGCTGGCAGAATCTAATAGATGACAACTAAAATTATCCCCATCATCCCATCCCTCATATTTTTTTCACTTCTACCTAATTGAAATGAACGCCTTCTAAGGAAGCTCATTGTGAAGGAAGAAAAGTAGCAATTGTCACGCATTTTATCCCGTTTTGGAATAAATCGTATTGTCTTAGCGGCATCACGAGGCCCTTCTTATGGCGTGGCGATATCCAGACAATTAAGCCATTTTATATGCTGCATAATAGCACGAACTAATCTGGGAAACCGCAAAAGCATAGGTTTCGTAAACCCTTTGGAAAGGGTTTTAGAAAATTTATGGGAATTGTGGCCTTTTACGGACTCTGAAAAGCTTACGGCTCTTTTGCGCACTCAATTATCAAATGTTCTTCAGAAGTAGGTCCAGTTTTCGCCTGCTCATAGACCGCAAGCGCGCATCAATGCATCAAGCCTGCAAAAGAAGCCTGATTTCGACTGTAATTACTTGTAGAAAAAAGTGATGGGCAAATATGCTTCTATGGTGAGGACGAGCCGTGAAGACGTTAAAGAATTCAAAAGCAAGGAACGAGCACCCATAGGTGAGAATATCTCTGGTAGCGATATTGCCGGTGCGTTTGTTCAGACTGTTGTGACAGATGAGAGAGAAGTATTCATTGATCCTAATATCATTGTAACAGAAGAGAAGATGCTCAGATGTATCCAGGACCACTCCAAAGGTGGAATTATGCAGGTGTCCTGCTTTAACCTCTCCAAACCTGGTAAATCTGCATTGGCGCCCGAAGCAAGCATCAATCTAGGCTCTTTGGATTTGCCTTGCTATGGTAAGTTAAAACTCCTTACAAATTTGTCCGCTTTTCAAGGTATGCACTAATGAAATTTCGAATAATTATTCTAAGTTCTTTTTTAAAGTAGTCTTCAGTACATTGTGGCAGGGACGTTAAAGTAAGTATCGCCGCCACTAAAGATATGTTCGCGTAACTCAAATGCGTGATTATTTGTAAAACTGTCTCGGACTTATTAAAAATATCTGGGACCGTGGCTGCTGATGAATAAACGCTGATTTCAAAATAAATTGGCCTAACTCCTTGGATTCACTGTTCAGCGTTAAAAGTAGTTCCTACAAATGCTTCAAAGTAGCTTTCATTCATGATGCGATCAAAACAAGCGTAAGAAGTGTTACTAAGTCTGCAGAAACTTAACCAAAGTTTGGGAGGGCTTTAGGACGATGTAGCTTGAATAAAGTTGTCAGACAATCGCCTTATTACCCAAGCTAGCTAGGGCGGAAATGATGCAATTGTGATGAAGCCTGCCACGATCTGAGACAAATGGGTTGGAGACTAAAATTGTCTATTGCTTTCCATGTTTTATTTTAATCAAGTAGGCTTCTAATTTGCAGGTTAAAAGGTGTCTGAGCCTCAGGAATGAGGCAATGCTGCTTCATAATTGCAGTTATGTTAAAAACAATTGGATTAAATGATTGCTTTGAATTCAAACACCTCTGATCCTTAAGACGCCTGGATACCCGTGAGGAAGCCTTCGAAAGACACCTTCACTAGAGCACGTATTTATAGGTACTTTTCGGGTATTCAGTAGTGTTGGTTCCATTTTTTCATAAATTGTAGTCGATCAATCTCAAGTGTATTTACCCATCCAAGCTATGGTTTGCCTAGATTTCCACCGATATGGTAATTCTTCGAGCCTTTAGTTAAGTGACATGAGAAACCGATCTAGACATCACGGTCGCAACGCGCCCACGCACCTTCCCTACGCACTTGCCTTAATTAGCCGGAGTCACCTCCTGATCTTTGTTTCCACGACCTCAATCTCATATTTTATTCATTAAGCGCAAGTCGGCTTCCGTCGTTGGCTAAATCTGGAAAGCAACGTGTACAAACTCGATCAAAGTAGTCTCTTACTCTCTTCTCGAGTCAATCAATAGGGTCAAACACGTTTAGCAAACTGAAATGAAAATTGTCAATTTTACTTTATCAAAAAAGTGCACAAAGGTTGCAATATCTCATCAGTTTCACTACCCTTCGGCACTTTTCGTAACTTTTAAAATTTAAAACAAAAGAGAAGTAAAGTGACGACTGGTTCTTTCGCGCCATACTGCGGAAGTTAAAATAATTTTATGCCGGCTGAGAAGGATTTGGGAGCTGGAACACCAGGAACCAGGATAATAGCGAAATTTCAATTAGCGGTCGATCATAGCCAGTGTTGAGAGACATCGTGGTTGAAGAGCGTAACCTAGTCAAACTATACCGTAATGCCTTTGCATGTCTGCAAAAGTTGTGTTTCCGCTTTCCCAAAGGCATAATTTGCGCGTCACGTGTAGCCGTGGAGAGTTGTTTGGCTTTCCTCGAGCGTACATAGCAGATTATGTACTCGAGCCTGGTGCGATACAATGGACGAGAATTAAGGCGCGTTGGCCTATGACTGGAGGCATGCATATAAATTACGCAGCAGGCTGTCTTTTGTAACTCCCACCAGTCCTGAATTTCATGAGGTTCTGACGCCCACGCATCAAAATTATGGTAAAAGCAACATCTCACATCAAGAAGGATGTCGGCTTTATCTATGCATGTTTGCAGATTTTAACGAAACATACGAAGACCACCCTTCGCAATAATCAGATCAGTGAGTCTTGTGAAGCAAAAGGGGTTTAACCACTGCAGGTTTATAAAATGCTAGCTTTGAGCGCCTATCGAACCTTGTTATCTGGCATCTGAGTGCATATTCTATGACTTGTTGTTTTTGCAAACACATAATTTATGCGGTGCGAACGATAAATAAACCGAAAAGAATAATAAACTGTGGCGAAACAAAGTAGGTGAAGTCTATCGAAACGCTGGGAAAGCGAGTCTACGCATCAAAGCGCCTGGAAGTGTGCATCACATTTACCGCATAAGGATTGCCAAGAGGCGTTAAAACGAGTCGCGGTTTGGTGATGGGTTGCGCACCTCTTCTCTAGCATGCTTTTGTCGTTTCACTGCAATCCTGCAACCACAGTTTCACGATGCTGTCTGGCTAACCCCGGAGTCAGACCTTCACGCCACAGATGGTTGGCCTGGCATTCGACCTAGATCAATGACGCCAAAGCGGCCCACGGATTGGTTGTTTTAGTGGCCAATCAGAAAACTACTTTTCGGGCGCGTGGGCAGGTGTGTGCGCATGTGCTTACGTGCACACCTGACGTGTTCGCGGCCCTATTGCCTCCATCCATCTCACTAGCTATATCTGAATAATCTACCTGTCTACCTACCGATCTATCCATCCATACATTAATCCACCCATCCGTCCAGCTGTGGATCTCATGAGAGCAAGAGCTCCAGCCGACACCGAGCACAATCTGCCGACTCAATTTCGTATCGGTGCGTTCCCATTAATGAACGTGGAACAATGTGCATGAGAGAAATGACATCTAGCAACGTTTCACTATCAAATTCGGAATCGCATAAGCCGGCATTCTCAGAATCTGCGGAGTCACATATCTGTGGTGATGTGTTGACGGACAAAATGTGCGCCAATCCCATTATCGAATTTTCGCAGACGACGAAGGAAAATGGGCAAAAGATAGTAAAATCCATTCACCCTCCCAAAGATCGAACTGTCCTTGCTTCTAACCATGATGGTGCCTATTGTTACGTTCCTGTAACCGATGCTGAATTTGGTAAGGCCATCCATTTATGCTTGTAATAAGAAGTCGTCCACATTTTTGAGGACAACGCCAAACCTTTCAAATTCATGTCATTTTTATGCAAAATTCAGCTTTGTTTTTTTCATAGAGAAGCATGAAGTAATTCTGGTTTTATGTTTGCTACGACTCAAATTACTGATAGAAGGGTAATGTGGTTTAATATTAAGTGAAAATCAAGCCACTCATTGGTCTTTGAAACAAAAATTCAGCGTGCCTCAGAATAGTACTCACTAGCATTGCCTTGAGAAAAATGCCACTGACACTCAACAGGTTACGTATTTTTGGGCTCATTCACATCTCTAAGGCATTTTTTGAAATATCCGGCAGGTCTAGTGATTTTGCTGCAGATAATGTCCACCTTTTTATAGCACTTATTAAAGGCAGCTTTTAAATTGCCATGGCAGACCAATTTTATCGGGTATTTCCTGAATCTCTGAGGTTAACGTTCGGGTGACCAGTCACTTGCAGTCGACGATGATTTGGGTTGCTTCATTTTAAATTGGTTGATTCAGTCGGGATCACAATGGATAATGTACGGCCCACTTGCGGCGAAATATAAACATTTGGTTATTCCATAGAACTTATAGTCGAGCCGTCACTGTTCATGCAGCCAAAGTTTAAATGCATTGAATGAAATATTGCACTATGCAGAAAAGCGTAACGGCATACATTGTTGAACGCTCACACAGACTACCTAGGTGCACATGGAATGCCTCTCTAGGACTCACTTCAGCCAATGTATTCAAATAAGCCCGCAAAAATATGCTCTCTCTTTATAGTGGCCAAGAGTAATACATGTCCTATCACAGATAGGAAAAGTCGCCGCATTTTAATAAATAATTAGTTTTTGACCTTAATGGCAATAAAATGAAAGTGCAAAACCTCTAACCTCATTGTTGATATAATTTTCTGTGGAGTTTTTCTATCTCTTGCTCACAGCTTCCTTCAGAGCCAATCAATTACCGCAATTTTGCATCATTTAACTGCAAATGTCAACTATCAGTTACTGTTTGCGCATGCTGAATCGGTAGTGTCGATTCTGGCACCTCAAATTTAGTCATCTTCATGCCGCATGAATGTCAGGCTACCTTTAGGTGTGACCTAAAAAAATTTGTCCTCTACCTGAGCTAATTGCTTTATGGGCCTGATGGCAGCCAATGGAGACCCCGCAGGTACAAACGCTTTTCTCACAACTTTAGCCTTTTTTCCATTCCTGTCGACCGATGTTGATGATAGAGAGGAAACGCATTGTAACCTGATAGACACGGAGCAAGATAACATAGATAAAGATAAAGTAAGATGTTACAAAATGAAAGTAGAGGTGTGAGAGGAATGGAGTTTGAGGATAGTCAGCATAATGCTTTTGCTAATTAACCCACTGAAGGTTGAAAACTTTAAACAAAGAAAAGGGCAGGAGCGTTTTTGTCCTGACCTTAGTCAATAATTAGAACGGCGTATTATTACAGGCTTTAGGAAGAATAAATTGAACTCCAACTGCAAAACTGGTTATGCATCATTCAGGGATCATCCTACATCAATGCGAACACTAGGACCCTTTGATAATCCGAATGAAGTAAGTTGCGTAAGAGTGTCGGAAGATATACAGCAGACCTACATATTTTTTCCACACTAAACTTCGTGAAAGGTAGATGAGGCATTTCGGATACCATTGGGTCCTTAGTGAACCAGCGAATTGGCTGAGACATGGCATATGATATGAGAAAAAGCGTTATTAATGAATGTCTCAGTAAACGTCACAGCATCTCATTGAATGAATAGACACATTGAGGCTTTCAATCACGGTTATGAGCATTACTTGAGGGCAAATTATAAATCAGCTTTAGACAGCGATACCACTCATGCTCGCCGAATCCGGAAACGTGCAGCCGAATTAATTCCTTGTAGAGCCAATTTTTGACTCCTTGATGGGGTAAAGGAGGCAATTTTTTGCAAATATATGCGATATTCTAAGAATGTATTTTGATTTACGGCACGTAAGAACCCTTCCTAGGGGTCACTTACTCAGCAGCAGTCCAAAATGTGCAAAACAGAAGCAATTACGTTTATTCGGCTGTTGCTAAAATAACTCACTTCGGTAAATTACCGACCCCGAATCGCCTGCTTATTTCGTAAACGTTTTTTTGCTAGCGTATAGATTGTTGCCGGATTTGAAACCGACAGAGATACTGCCATTTCGCTAGTTGAGAATGCGTGATTTGGAGCTATCGGAACACAAGGTTAAAAGTTCAAAAGCTCCACTTTATTTGGCGTACGCTTGAATTTTAGTACTTATTTTAAACTATGGCGACCTTTGCGGTAGGAGCCGTAATTTTGGGGCAGGATTTGTTTTAGAAATCTGAAAATTGTTTCGCATTATTCGACAGTGCTGATATGAAAACTTGAACATTGGCAGTCATGAGTTAGAGCAAGCAAAATTTCAAGTATTTTTCGAGAATGGGACATGAATGAATGAAGCAAAAGGAAACAAGTGTCAAGGCATAGATGGTTGTCTTTAATGGGAACATTTAACAAATTTGGTGCTTTCTTCACTATCTCTACCACAGTCTTTTCAGGGCTAAAATTGTAATTTCGAAAAAATTTGGCTGCTCTGAATAACTCGACGGTTTCTTCGAATCTCAAAGTTTATGTGTGCCTTTAAGGGAATGGGCAGTTTGGGCTAGCTCATTTAGAACTATCCAAGCTATTTAACACCATTCGCTGGGTTGTCATCCAATTTCTCCAAACATTGTCTTCCAAGTGCTTTACCTCGCCACGAGCAATCCTACTGACACATTTTATAAGCAATTTAGAGATGGCTGCATTCTCCCCTTATCTTCTTTCACCATTAGAGGCTGTTGAAAACTGATTTGGGATCACCTACTTCGTTCCTGCTACTCTATTTGCTGTCTACTTTTTCTTAGTTTCGTGAAAAGTGGTCGATAATGCAGAAATTACTTAACCCATAGTTTGCTATGTCCTTATCCGTTATAAAGTGAATGAAAGTTTACTAGGCTGTAAAGTGCGCCGCGGTTGGATCACAGTGGTGCGTTGCACTCGGGAGAAGCGGATTTTCCCGAAATCCCTACTGTTCTCCAGGTCATCGTGTTTTCGCTAGATCAGAGTGAATGCGCGCATTTGTACGCCTCTGACAGGTGTGTCGTCAACACTGATGGACTTCAAGAAGTGGTACTTTGCTTCAGAAAACGCCTCCAAGGTCATTAGCTAGCTTATCGCGTTATTTCCAATCTTTAGACAATAAACAGATTGATGTTTTTGGACAAATGATGTTCACCTCATGGTTTATTTTATATTTTAGTTCACTTTTTTAATGATAAGGTACTGGAAACTTTTGATTCAAAAGTGAATTGGCACAAATCAACTTCTACACCAACTTGACAGCAATCTTCAAATCCCTGTACTTTTACGGGATTTGACAGGAAAATGACTAATCATTACGAATGTGACAAGAGGGTTGAATATGGCAACCGCGCAGGACAACCGAATGCAATTCGCAATAAGACCTTAATTTGTATTCGACCAAAAGCTGATCTCATCGTGGTAATCTGCGATGTTTCCACGCAATGTCCTTTAATCGCTAGCTTATTTCCGACTTTGTGGATAATTTCGTCACAAGTGATTCATGGTTGCCTAACAAGAAATAAGTCAAATTGTGCCGAAATCCCAATAATTTTGTATCTCTTATCCAATCAAATAAAATAGCTTAAAAGAGGTAAATTTTAATTTATTAAGCGGCTTTGGAATTTCGCCTCCAACCGCTAGTGTCGCCGAAAACTGTCACGCTAGACGAATCTGAAATTTTGCTTGCATTATCTCCTCAGCTCGTGAACTGAGGAAATGTTTATGCGGAGAACAAAAGTTGATTTGTAGGCGTTTTAAATTTAGTGTTTGTAAGACTAACCCATTCCCTTCCCAAAATCTTGCAAATGTTGAGCTCATTCGATCATTTATATTCATTGATTAGAAAATCTTTTTCTAATGGTTCAGTGTAAGCTTTTCTTCCGACGACTAGAAGCACGCTAAAAGCTACTTAGTCCACAACTCCTAAAAACATTTGCATTTTCAAGATAATTGAATAGAAAACTTTGAACTAACTTAAACTAAAGCCAGAAAATTTCATTAGCTACTTATTATGACGTAGACAGTATGATCCGGCTGGTCAACAGCCAAATACTTGAGGAAATTCTGATTACCTTATCCTCACTCTCCATTCTTGTCTTCGTGACGCAATTCACCCGAGCCATACTTAAAGCTTGTGTTTAGGGCCATTTAAACAAGTATAAAGTAGTAGTAGTAGTAGTAAAAGGCTTAATTTAATCTTATTGTCCGCACAACTTTGCATAGTACTGTGATCAAGAAAACTCCATTTAAAATCAGTTGATCGGAGCATAACCTCCACAGTATAGGTATTTACGTTATAAAGGTGCCCTCTCAGCAAGTTTTGTGAAATAAAGTCAGATTTATCATGCGATATGGCAAAAGTATCAAAGCTTATCAAGGTAGGAATCAGGTAAAGGGGCCTAGTGCGTACACCATTGAAGTTATGTGTTTTGAACTATTTTTAGCCTGAAAAACAAATAGAAAAACTACAAGCGCCCAGTGAGACTTAGTGGGCCTTCATTAAGGTGTCTTCACGATACTTAGGACCAGGTTTAATTTCACTTCGTGTTTCAGATAACCTTCAGAGGAAGTACGGTGAATTGTCTGGTGAGATAATTATCGTGGAAATAGCTGTGAAGGAGATCCAAGAGATCCTCTCCTATAACTACCGCAACTCAACAGCGCACCAGCACCCAACAACCCCACTAAGCTCCCCCACAATCCCTGTCACCTCATTTCAGAAACCCTCTAGCCAAGCTAATTCACGCGTCTTCAAGACCCTTGGCATATCCCTCTGTGGAAACAAGGACCTTAATCAAATGGCTGTTTTAGTCTGTGGCCTCCGACCTGGAAGCATAGCAGAGGTGGATGGACGCATTACGGTGGGAGATCAACTTCTTGAGGTAGAAGCCCGTAACTGCATTACCGATCTAATTAGACGCCTTATCTTATGCAAGAGTAAGACAAGAAGAGGGAGAAAGATGGCTATTGTGCGTGAGTGATCCAATGCAAAAATGACCTCAGATCATAGGCCTGTTATTCGTTGGTAGTAAGGCTAAAAATACTAAACTGGCGAATTGTGATGGTGCATGTTGCTAACTGGCACTCAAAGTAACAGAACTCGGTAAGATAATATCCTCGATGTTCTCTCTAGTTACTAGTAATAATATAGCATCCTCTTAATTGCGTCATGTAGTTTTGGCTCCTTTCCAGCATGCAATTTAGCCATTTACGGTGGTGATACCAGTCATCGACTGTGTGTCATTAGACTAACTCTCATCGCCTTTTTGCACCTTTTAAGCTCAATGAGCACGTTCTTTATGGACGTAGCCATCTGAATGCCGGTCCTCTGATACGCTCCTGTCTCCTTAGTGTCCTGCACAGATCCTCTAACAAACGTTCCAAAACTCCCTCCTCCCTATGCTTTGTGATCTGCCGGAATCCCGATAACCTCACCAATATGGCTGTTGCACCTCTTTCCTATGTCACAGTGAGTCAATGGTTGTGCGCAAGATTTTTTGCACTACTAAATGCTTAGAACCCTTCCTGTGCCGCATCGAGCGTTATTCAGGAATCAGCTTTGCAATCATTGCTCGACACTAACCACACGTTGCATCATTTAGTGCTTGTAACATGAATACGTCCTTGGAGATGTGTTTAGGGCAGCTTTGCTGTTCAAAGGTTAGTAAATTTGCAGCCTTTCTTGTCATTATGCTAGTCCTAAAGTAGAATTGATAGTATTTTAAATTGTTAGTGGAATGAGGAACTCTCATATTATTAGTTCATTTATTGGTATTTTTTTGCTTTTTGAATGTCACACCAAAAAGCGTAAGGTAAGGTGAATAGTAGACCTAAGTTGAACACGTTAATTGTAGTGTGGTGTGATGTTGCGTCTGGCCTTTAAGGTTTCGCCATAAACCCTCACCACAGTCCATATGCTTATTAGCATTGACCATCATCGCCTTAAATATAAACGGCATAATAGTACTGCGGCCAAAATGCGTTCGCTTTATTGTCTGGAGCTGTCCCTTTGGTATCTTCTCATAGAAACACATTTTATTATTGGCATCAGTGTTATTTTGCGAATGAATTGTATGAGTGGTAGAAAATGAAGATGGTGAAAAATGCCAAAGTCGATAGTAGACGCGCCCCACGAAATGTCGAATGCTGATCCCAATGGGTATCACAACCTTTACGACTAAATGCACTGCATGCATCGCGTGGAATTCGGAGGCATTCTATGCAAAGAAGAGGCTAGCAAAAACCGACAGTAGCATCAGCCCAACTCCGATGGGAGATTGTTGGAGGCTAGCGCGTCTACTTGACTCCAAATTAAAAGGGAAGGAAAAATTGCATTGTAGTTTTTTCGAAAAGCCTAATGACGTCAACTGCAAAAGAAGCGAAGGAGCCAGCATTTTCCAAGTGCGATACCACGTGCTTGTGAGAGAGGAAGAGGGCGGGTAGGCGAATAGACGGAAGAAGCTGTCAACCCAGTTTGAGACTGCAATAATGGCACGATTCCCTTATTTGGGATAAACAGTACCGTGCTTTGAACGTTAACGCAGCGTCCTCTTTGCGGGCAATAATGAGTTTAGTAAAATAAATATTTAACTCCTTGCTTATGGTAACAATAAGTTGTATGCATTTTTAAATGTAGACAAACAAACAACCTGCTTAAGTTAGTTATGTACGGGGTGCTGCACTGACAATTTAACTTTTAGAATTCCCAGAAAGTTAGTCGTCGAGGCAGTGTCGATGCAGCATCTGGAGCAGATTCGCCCCCAAGAAGTATCCTGCAGGTTCAGGGCAGCCCAATAGGTCGTTCAACGTTTGAGGAAGTTCATGCCACTCGCCTACTACGAGTGAGTGCTTCTTCTAAGGAGCTAAATTGCATCTTTGTATTGTTCACTCTCCACAAAAACAATAAATATCTCGTGACTAGGAATGAATGTTTCGCTTTTCGGAGCTGAATTCCATTTCTGTACTTGTCTATTAGACATTTGCTGGGGCAGATACTTTCACAATGCTATTAACCAACAAATTCAGAGGCTTTATATGTAACCTCTTCGTGGCTTTCAGGGTCGTAATGGCTTTGGATTCGCTATTATGGACAAAAGCTTCACCAACGAACCGGGGATATATATCAAGCAGTTGGTTGAAAATAGCCCTGCCGCCTTGGTAAGTATGGACCATGTTTCGATGCTTTACCTATGCCTACAGTTGAAAATGCATCTCTAATAATTATTTTAGCATTAAATCCATCAAAAACAAATCAAAAAGTTGCTGTCAGATCAGCAAAAAGAGACGTTTTAAAGGGATCTTTACGCTTTTATGAATGATACCAAAAGGCCACCCTCACCACTACGAAGTGGGGTCCATTTTTTGTCACCAGACAAGCAGAATAATTATGCACAGGCATGTAGGTATGCTTGGCGAATTATATCTTGCCTTAGTTTTAAGCATTCCCAGTTCTAGCGGGATAACTGTTGGAAGTTTGAAAATGCATCGACCCTCCGTTTTAGGCATTTTGAGAGTGGCATTTTTGTGTCACAAAAAGTGTTGATATTTAAGAACTTTGCATTATATCGTGAATTCATTGTTGCGTTACAACCATTTCTGATGTTGGGTATTTGTAGCTTAAAATACAGTTCGATTTTAATCTTGTCCACTTTATGCTAAAGATAATTTTAATTAAATACTTCTTCCAAAAAATGTCTTCTCTTTTGTATTCAAAAAAGAAAAATTAACATAAGGTGAAGTTGTTATGGTCATTCTCATGCCACGAGTATATTACTCAACTTCAGGTCATTTCTTATGGAAGGCGAAATTGTAGCAGTAGTGAAAATTGCTTAGCCAAGCTCGAATTTGTTAAGTCGAAATGCTGACTAGATTATGAGCCATATGAACTGACTACATTTTGGTGTGCTTAAGAAACGGCATTTCCATTTCCTCTCTGCTCATCACTTTGATAGCCTGTTGCCCTTTACTCTTGTCAAAAGTGAATTTCTTTAGCAGCACCAACACTATGCCTACTTCCATAATGCGTATGGCATGCTCCCATGCATTATTCTTTTAACAGAAATCTCTTAAGATCAGCTACTTTGAGCAACTTCTACGTCTTCAAATAACCTAAGTGGCAATGAACTACCCACCGTTTTACGATTCCTTAATGAGGAGATCTCCTAAAGAGCCGTTAAAATTCCTCTCCCTTGTCATAAAAATGAACGAAGGAGCTTGAAAAGAGCCAAGCATAGATCGCTTTCCTCCGTTGTAAAAATGAATAATTTACCAGTGTCTGTAGCATCTGCAGTATGGTTGAAATCGTTCGCTTCCCAGCCATGGAACCATTATCATGAATCTATCTTCCTATCTGAATGAATTTAAATTTCCTTCGGTACTTCACCGTAGGTATGCCTTTTCACAAATTTCCTGGTAGACTTTTGTGTTCTCAACCTCACCTACAATGGTGGCTTTTATTCAGAAGGTTGGATCCATTCCTCTCAGATATTGAGATGGTACAAATTGCAAGAGGTCTCACAGGGAAAACCACAGTACTAGTGCCATTGTACTTCTCGAGTGAATTTCGTTTATTAAGATAATAGCATTAAGGCCTCAGAACAACCAACGCGAAAAGGATGTGGAATTGTGGTTTTTATCACATAAACGACACTTGATGCGGTAAGCTTTGCATTACTACAAAAAAACATCTTTCCACACTATCATTAGATCGAACCGCATTTGCAAGAGATGGGAGCTTTAAGCAAACATGAAAGTTCATCTTAAATGGCAGTCTTATCAGAGACTTGAAAGCACCTTTGGAGTACTAATCGAGCAAATTTACTTTCAGGACGGAACACTGAGGGCTGGTGATCGGATCCTTCGTGTTGACTGGCACGATGCTTTGCATGCAAGCTACGACTCCGTCCTGGAGTGGCTGAGGTCCGCTCGGCATCAGGTGGGTCACTTACACCGTTCTCAACTCAACATCACGCATTACAAAGCGTTACCCCATGGGCTTCCTGTCGCCGCAATGATGCAACTCAAATCTAAACTAATTTATTCAAAGTTCTGTCATCCGTCAAGAAACTACCTAGTTCTAAAGCAAGACAATTTTATAAAATTACAATTCTCAAATAAACGCATACCTAACTTCGAAAAGCTAATTAATCTGTCCGTCCATGCCATTACTGTAGAATTCGGCGCCAGATGGGCAGTAAAATGTGCAAAAAATAGTTGTATGCTTGTCTATGCCATGTTCTTTTTTAAAAAAAAGGTATAAGTTGCATTTATGAATATCTAGTAATGGTTTGAAAACCTTGTGTACGATCAGTGTTAGAGTTATTTACCGCCTCAACAGTGCTTGCCTCTTGCACCCTTATTCATTCCACCTAATTAGTCTGCTTGACAAGTTAGCGTATGATAACTCCACTGTAGCACTTTGTCCCACTGCTCTTGTAAAGGCGAGGTGCTGCAATAGCAATCGTTTGGCTGACAGCTGGTGCATAGTGTAATCCGAGTTTGGGAATGCTAATCCCTATCAGAAAGAACATTCTATTCCATACAATGCGGCACCGGATAGTTGGACTACGTTTTACGCATTATTTCATTATAATTTTTACACTTCACGTAAAAAATTAGTGGCATTTTATTTATGAAACTCCTATAATTCGAAAGGAAGGAGTGTAAGTAATGATGTGTTGTGCCTAGCAAAAACGGAACGTGACTCGACGGTGACGTTTCGCATTAATCCGGCCCCAACATTCAGTCCGACTGCTTGATGAATTTTAGTAGTTCAATGAATTCTTTGTCAATATTTCCTAAGCGCTATTAAAAAGGGAAGATAGGTAAGTTATCATGCTAAGGAAAAAAGGAAAACCCTACGCCACATATTATACTCCTATTTAGGAGAATGTTCTCAGCTGGAATACAGCATGAATTTCATATTCTGATTTATTAAGACTTAAAAGTTAGTTAAACGTTCCCAAAACTTACTTAAATTACCGCTATGATCTCAACAAATATGCGTTGATTTTCCCCGCAAGTCAGAAGATCGAGGCATTGAAATTGGCTAAGTTTGTAACACTCTTTACGTCACTCAGAGCAACAGATGACTGGAAGTAAATAATAACTACTAGCTCAACTGTCCACATTTGGTCATGCAGGTTCGGATAGTAGTGTCACGAGTCCGTCTTTTCACGGGAGACAATCGGCCTTTGGAGGACGAGGAGCCATATAAAATGGGATTTCGAAAACGTCTCTCTGCACCTCTTATCTCCTCCCTCATCCATGCCTTCATGCATCCTTCATCTTCGTCAGCCTCCTCAAAGAAATCTTCCCTCCAACTTGCCTCTACGGAAGATACTGCCGACTCCGCCGAGGAGGGAGGGAGTCTCGGCGACTCTAAGCACAAGGGTTTGTGCCTCTCATCACGTTGTCTTACGCCAAGAAAAATAAATGGAAGCCAGCTATCAGTTGGTTTATGTTCTTAGATCAAAAGGCAACTCAATGAAAGTGGCTACTGATGAACTGAAATTTCGGAGAAAGATGCATTAAATCCCATTTTTCCATTGCAATTAGTAGGAAAACGAAACATGCACACCTTAGCGACCATCCATTTTGTATGCGAAAAAATCCAAAGATAAATATTCATCTTTTAAACTGATTAGGAAAATTACAAGTTATGCGATGAGCTGAACTAAGATTTAGCCAGCTTATGTCTTGCTTATCCTGGTGGATGATTACCTCTCTTAAGGTTGTATCGGACCACCAAAAAGGGTCAACAGTCTTTCGAATTGAGATGTCTTCTAGATATCAAACTTTTGTTTCGTTCATGGAATGCATAAGTCGTCCTCAAGCATTGATTCATTCCACACAACCCTGCCATTACAAATGTATAATTTTTAGAAAATGCGCAATGCTCCATTAATAAAGCACTGTAAACCCGTGCAGCATAGTTAACGATTGCATTTGCTACAAATTATAGCAATGCGTCAGGAGAGGCAGAAGCCTATGAACCAGGTCAGTGTGGTGATGCCTAGCAGGTCAAATAAGTTCATTACGAAATTCGCAAAAATAAACGCCACATCAGTACCTTCACATCAGCTTGTGAAGCAGAATCACGTCCAAATAGGCATCCAAATATAATATCTTCATTTGAAATTTTAGCAACATAACGGTGAATTTGGAATTTCAAAGGCAGAAATATTTAACTCCCAAAATTTTTTTATGAGACTGCTTGTTTTTAAAGTCAAACCTGCTTTCGAACAACGTTTATTTATTTTCAATATAAGAAACAAATTCTGCCAGAACTTTGTCACATATAGCTTCATCATGCCTTTCTGTAGGAAGACTTTCAACTAAGTTGAGACGTAACGTAGTTATTGGATAGCAAAGTTATTACGTAAAAGGCGTTTGCGTAATTGTAATTGTTTCACATAATCTTGATTTCAATAGGATTACACCGGCCGACAGTTTCGGAGACTTTCGATCTTCTCTCACCAAACATCGGGGTCTTAAATGAGGTGCGTCGCGCCTCCTGTCCAGATGCAGTAATCCCCGGTTTCGCAAAGCGTCTGGCAGCCAAAAGTTTTCTCGGAGTAGTGCCAGTGTCCAGCCTTACCCAACTTGCTGGTCCGCCCATTCCTGTTCTGCCCCTTCGAGTTGTTAATGCTGGTGGTGACGGCGATGGAGGCAGCAGTAGAACCACCGAGGTGGCACTGCGAGGGCGCTACGAAGCGGCGCTTGAACGGATCACCGCAGCCTACCGTAGGTCCCATAGCCACAGGAACGGTGTCAATGGCGATGAAGTTGAGTCGGCCACCACAAGGCCCATCTTGCCCGGCCAGAAGACCCTCATCCGCATCCGCAAAAACCCTTCCCTTAGCCTGGGCATCTCCCTCATCGGTGGTAGTGAAACTTCTCTTGTAAGATTACATCCTTGTTCTCTTGTCATTTATAGATCACTTGTCGTGAAGCAAACATTTGGAAGATTGGAGTTTATACTTCTCACATTCTCTTATTCAAAGTGGTACTTCGGGGGATTGGAATGTTGGCTTTGTTGTTAGCTTGAATGTTAATCTCGAAAACATGAACCATGAGTTCTTCATCAGCCTTAGCAAGATTTCACCATGTCTGTACGCAACCCTAGAAGATTTTGGTCTTTGTACTTACGTTGGTCATGGAATGTCTGGAGGAGTGAAGTCGGCTTTACCTACTTGGATTTGAAAGTTTTCATGCATAACACTATTGGTATCGTATTGTCTCAGTCATAACCAGGAGATGAAGGTAGACTAAAATGGCTCTGTTCCTCTACATGATTTGCCGATGTCAAGTGAGAAGGCGGCAAATCAAACTGAAACGAGAGTGAAAACGTAAATTATTAAAATGCCTCCGGTGATTACTTATTTTTCTCACCAATTATTACGCATATTTTCCTTCATGCTTGACAGGCCAACCTTTATATCGTCATATTCTTTTGCTTCCACTTTACTGAAAGTTTCTTCCAGACATTGCCATTTGATTTAACACTTTAGGACAGTGAAAAATTATGACCAATTTTAATGTGCCACCATCAGCTTGCGGTCAAAGTGAATTTTTCTTTAACTTGCCTAAACCAAAGGTCAACTAAGACACTGAAAAATGTAGGCTGAATTGCTCATCCTATTAAATGGAAAAAAATGAAAAATGAGGAAGAAGAAGCAGCAAGAAAATTGAACACTCGTGGAGCAGTTTCTTTAAATTCTCCTAGACGCATGGTATGAATGGTCTGGTATCTAGACTGATAGAAGAGATAAAAACGTAGTGGCAAGTATTATGTACAACAATGACTATTAATACTCAAGGCACTGAAACGTTATTTTATGTTCATTCGCGATGAAAGGGTGTCCTCCAAGTGCACGAAATCTTCTCTGAGGGAGCTGTTGCGTTGGACGGCCGACTAGAGCCAGGCGATAGACTGCTGGCGGTGAACAACGAGTCACTCTCCAACCTGCCCTATGCAGTGGCGGTGTCAACGATTGCGGCGGCCTTCTCAGGTCACACACCGCTGCAGAGTGAACTGGATCTCTCCAGTGTGGTGGCGGCCACCTCCCCTAGCCACTGTGCTAACGACAGCGGTTTTATCACTCTGGTGGTAGAGAGACCAGGCGCGGGGGTGCAGACTAAGTGGTACGACCAGGAGGTTACTGCGGCTCTCCCCAAGAAGCCCGGTCGTGGCCTCGGTCTTTGCATTGTGGAGCGCTCCGGACCTACGCTTGTCACTGCTAACGGTGTCTCCTTATCCTCTCCCGCAGCCTCTACTGCTCCTGCAGCGACAACTCAGAATGCCAACCAGCATCCTACGGTGAGGGCTGAGAGATCCGGTCTGGGTGTCATCGTTTGCGACTTGGTAAGTGAATGCTAATTTACCTTGAAATCTGAAAATGTGGGATTTTTGCTTGGTAAAATTTTGTTTTAAATATTCAGCATTAAAAGAGAAAAAGCTCACCCATACCATTTATTACATTTGCACGTTATGCATCAACGTTAGTGCTCAAGGTAAACTTAACTCCGGAGTAATTTCTGCATTGGTTGCTTTTATTTAATAATGCCATTTTATTATAGATAAAGGGTAGTACAGCACAAATGGATGGAAGAATAATGATTGGAGACCAAATTCTGGCCATCAATGGCGTTGACGTTGAAAACAGCTCCCAAGAAGAGGTCGCTACGTTGCTAAAGGTTTGTGACTTTGACATTTGTCAGGTTTTTCAAATTAAATGAAAGACGTCGAAGTACAAATGTTAGTCACTGCAACTCGAATTGCCATGAAAAGACAGTGACGGATGCTGGCGAATAGAAGAGCGAAAATGCATATCTTTCCTATAATTCCAAAGCATCGTTTAATAACATGAATAATTTTTCAGTGAATTGTCTAAAACAATTGCACAACTGGAGTTGAATTAAAAGAGGTCAGCGCCATCAACCATTGTTTGGAAATAACTCAAAACCATCAGATGTTAATCTCATTTACTAGGCATACACTAGCACCTTTGATCTTCAACCATAATAACTTCTCCGACCCGTCGATGCTTTTTTTGAGGGGAGCGGCATTTGGTACTAGTGCCCAAATTACCAAAAAGGCAAACCCTGTTTTTGATTGTCACTGAACTCAACAATCCATGACTCTCTCGATGAACAACGCTTTACACCTCTCAAAGCGAATTGTTGTCAAATTTTTTTCATGACATAAAATTTGAAGTAGTGATTTCACAGATAATTTTTTTCAGTAGGCCAAATATTTTGCCGTGTCTGAGATATGAACGCTGATAGGTAAGTCATTTCCTTGCTCTCCTTTTCCGTGGCACAAAGACACGAAAATCCGTGGTGCGGTTTCCACGATTCTCATGGATAACGTCGATAAGGTGCATCGCTGCTCAGTGGTCTTAAGATTGTTTAGAGATTCTGCGAGCGTTTCTGCGCAGTTAGTACAAAATGGTGGAGAAAAAAACCACAACGAAAGGTCCGTACCACTCCACAAGCCGAACTCGTATGAAATTGATATTTTTTCTCTAAACAAAAGCGAAATAATGCACATACGAACCTCTCGCGGTTCGATCGCATCCTTGCGAGCTGATGAAGCATTTCAAACTAGCGGAGGCTGCAACTCTGGCCTTATCTAACACTGCATTGAAAAATTATTTATGAAATTCTAGTGCACTTAAAAGTGGTTTTACTCTAGCTTACTCTTCCATAATACTATGACTGAGAAGTAGCTTCAGAGAGTCAGGATGAACATTCCAATGAGATAAGGTAGATAAGTTTGACTTTATTCGATCTTATGTTTGGTTTTGGGCAATCACTAATGCAGTGGAATTTAAAACCCGCTTTGGCTTATTCAAGTGGCATAGAGTACTGCATCAATCAACTTTTAATAATTCAAATAATTACTCTTCAGAAATCACTACCTGTCTACTAAAGTGCATTATTGTGTCACATTTTATGTCTCGTAGACTCGGTTTGCAGAAGTCGAATAAAATTTGCCTTTTGAGAGCATTAAAACTGTAAGCGGCTTCTACGTTGTTCCATAGACTCAAAATAATCGTTGACACTACATCAGCGTTGAATAACAAGACTCCTGCTGTTGGTATTAAATTCATTAGACTGTGTGAATTAATTTGGCATGCTCTGTTGACCGCACGTAAGGCTATTTTTACACGGAGGCTACTGTAACTCTCTTTCATTACTCCACCAGCGTCGCTTATGCTTGCCCTCGTAAATCATCAACTGGAAATGCGATCCCTCCAATGCTTACCGATGTTACATTTGGGACACGCATATATGGCATCATGTCAACGCCAATTGGTACATTAGTTTATAGAGCTTATTAATTTACAAAAGCTCTCTAAGTTTCATTTTACGAAAGGTGCTGCGACTTCCTTGTGGCTCAGACTAAAGTCTTGATCTGTTAACCAGTTTCTCATTGAATAAAATAAAGAAAACTAATTAAATTTTGCTACTCAGGCATCCAGCTACAAAGAGGTGGCATTTTGAATAGTGTTATTACGCTATGCATCAGTATACTGGCCCTGTTGCAGTGCAATTTGCTCGGTTGGTCGACCAGATAGACGTAAGCGTCGACCCCGTCACTCCATTTCTCCGTCCCTCCACCTTTTTATTTGCACTTGCGCTGAATATCTGCTCAGCCTTTGGAGCTTTGACTCAATAAATTGGGCTCAAAGGAATTATTGAGGGAATCGCATTAACAAATTATCTCACCAGTTTACGCATGGATGGATATTTGGTAAATAAAATTAAATTGCATCAGACGGTTGATAGGTCGTCAAAGGCTTTAATTTTCAACATGTTCATAACTTATCATGCAGCATAAACGAATTGGAAAAAGTAAGACGAACGGTGGACATTGGATGCAAAGACTTTTAAGTGCCTGTAATTAGTCAAGGAAATCATTATGTGGTTATTTCCATGCAGTGCAACCTGCATTTATGCTCATTGAAAGTCCATGTAATGTCTTGTAATAATTTCAAAAAAAAGGTCTTAACTCTTAAGTGCAAAAAATAATTTTACCTCAAAACCGGTGTTTTACAGTCAATGCTACTTATTAACAACATTGCGGGGTTGTACCACCGTATATCCAACTTACTTAGGATAGAAAGCATTGAAAACGTCGCATAAATTGCTCACACAAGAGTGTAGCAAAATATCCGAAAAGTTTACGACACCTAGGAGGATCGAGCGGCATAACAGTTGGGTGGGCACCATCAAGCAAGTTGCTTTTGCAACTGTCATAAAATGAACCAATAAAGGTTGAGGGCAATTCCCGCTAATCACTTCTCTTAACGTGAATAAACCTTCAAAATAATTAAATGTCATTTGATGGAGTCGGCGCAAAGGCACACGCAGTTATGCAGATTTTATCGAAGGTACAAGTCAGACTGAGGTGAAAAATTAGAATTACGATTACTGATGAATACAGCATCTGCAAGTAAACACAGTCTCGCCTGCAGATAACAAAATGCATATTGGTCCGTTTTCCTTCTATACCTAGACCGCGCAAGGCACAGTATCGCTGAGGTTGGGCCGACTGAAGAACCAACCGATTCCGCTCAATTCTGTTGCCGCAGCATTTAGCGCCGAACAATAAACATCCAGGCGGAACCTACGGCAACAGCCAAATGGTAAATTTGTGTTAACTTATTCTGCAGTAATTAATTCCACGTGTGTATGGTGAGGATCCTGCGTGGGTTCAGTCAAGCCGTTTCACTGGTTATTTTAACTTGATCATACTTTACTTACAGTGGTGTCGACTTGAGAGATAAATTGTCACCCTATCCGGTCCGATTGTTGGCATTGCGAAGCCAAGCAGATGTGCTTCTCGCCTTCCTAATACTCTTCTATTTAAAATAAGCATTGTTCTAGACGATAATCCATTTCGAAATTTTTATTTTCTTGTAGCAAATTGTAAGCAGTACCATTATATTATCTCCAAGGTTAGTAAATCCACTCAAAAACAAGACCCTTTTTATTTGCAAATCAATAGTGTGGACTCTAATAGCGCCTGTAAATTGTTTTAGCTCTTGCGAAGGAAGGATGTTAAAAGACTTCCCTTTTTCGAAGTGCAGCGGAAAAAGCATGGCTTCTTAGATGGCTCTGTGGTTGGAATAAAAAAGGCGATCATATCACTATCCTCTTTTTTCCTCTCAGACTAAAAGAGGCAGAATTAATTCTCTCCATTCGGAAGCTTTTCAAGTCGCATCCCCTCCTACCCACGCAAACAAGTTTTCTATGGGCTTCCTTCACATGCCCACACACAAAAGGGTATCCCTGAGAGCTGGACACAAAATGAGACATTCCATAGTTTGCAAGACAGGAAACAAAAGATCGGGTTGGTTACTGGAGCCCATGTGACCTACTCTCCCCTTATTTCATATTTTCACAAGGCTTTCGACAGTCACCGTCAAAGAATATTTTGGCTGTGAAGTGCCATATCAATGGGACCATGATTAAATGTATATTTGCGATTGTGTAAAAAATTAAAAACATTACGAATAACAAATTACTGCCTTTTTGATGATAAAGTTAGTACCGCTTGGTGTCATCAATTACTTTGAGCCTTACACCTCGCGTTCTTGGACTTGAGGATTCGGTGTTGAAGAAGAGTCGTTCTTGCAGCTCTGCGAACGTCACAAATACGGATTTCAGGATCTCTTAGTAGCGCAAGTCCTTTAGTATAAACGGCTTGAGTAGTTATAACACAAGGATGAATGCCACCACCCCAAAAGTGATAGCCCACGAGGCTTTCGAAGAGAATAATTTTACAAGCATAAAGTTAGAATTCATGTTAGCAATAAAGTTTGAACTCGATTTATTTTATTTCACCATTTACTAACTTCAGCCATCAACCATTATGAAGTGGTGCACTCACTTTAATCCTTATTTCGCCCATTATTTCAGCCACAAATTGACTGTATTCTGCCATTTAGCTCCATTTCACCGGTATACGAAATCTCGTTTGTCCTGATTAGTTCAGACCAGTCTAAGGACGTCATTTGTGCAGGCGCCATCGCGTAATTAATGTTAGATTTAAGGGTAGAGAAGTTGTCAGGTCACGCATTCACTCCTTTTTAGCGTTGGACTTGCTTATAGGGCACATTCATCCTGCAATATAATTCCCTTATGACACTGAGGCCTCCGGACGGGACTTCTAGAGTCTACGTTGTTACAAATTTGGACACTCCTTTCTGGGCATCATACCCATTACAAACCACTATTCTCTTTCTGTGTTTGAGTTATTCTTGCACTATTAGCTGATTAGTACGTGCCACACTGTCCCTGCTCTTCTCACAAAGCAGGCAGGGAGAGGGGAAGGAATGAAATTTATGGCATTATTGCCTTCACCCCTTATTGGCACCTGTTAATTCCACTGGGAGGAATCACGTGACTGTAGCATCCAAGTCTTCGGCCACTAGCACTAACCCCGGCTCACTTCGTCAACGCGATGGCCCGAAAACCCACAGGCAAATAAACGGCGCTCGGAGCAGTCATAAATTCCCCGCGTACTTTGGTATGAAAGTCATGATACTTTGAACTTCCTGTTCAGAAGGATAGAGGGATAGCAGTGCGTGACCAATACCAGTTGCTTGTTGAACACTCACAGGACAGTTTTGCTTCTGATTATGAAGTAACGGCTTATTTTCCAAGCTCTAATAAAGGTATCAGAAGGCGCATTTTCAAATTGTATACATATGGGTCAGAAATTAATGTGGATTCGAATCTTTTTCATTGGTAATTTGAGTTCATAACTGTTGTGAAACTAATTAATGCGCAATAGCACATTAATTTACAAACTACTGATGGGGTCAAAGTGAAATGGTTAGCATATTATAACGTTCTAAACAGGGGGATGGAAGGTAATGGCACGAGCCAAACATATGTTAGTGTCGCTTTGAAGTTGCCTTTTTGATGAGAGGGAGCGTACGACCAACTGACTGGACCATTTTAGCCTCTTGGTCGCCGCATGATGAACCACACAGGGCATTTTTTGGAGGTAGATCAGCATCTAAAAGGATTTCGTTGTTGGTCTAATTGTATAACGGGTATATTTGGTCACCCGTCGGTGTTTTCAAATGTCTTTACCATTTACCGCATTTTTAACGCACAAAAAGTTTTTTCTCGAGTCAACATAATCATTTTCGTAGACAATAAATGGATTCAAAAAGTAAGCAGGCCAGATTCACGATTACTCAACAAATCGTTATTTCTCGAAATCGCCCATTTGGACAGCGGAAGGTGACGAGGACTTAACCAGGCACGATAATCTCGTCTTGAATTTGGATGAGACTTTTAAGTGCGCATGTTTATCTCATTCTCTTTGTTAATTTCTCATAACTTCGTGAAAATTGGGTGACTTCATCTTAGCGCTTAAGGAAAGGAAATTCTGTGGTTTCAGGTAACCCATCATTAGTCCTAACAGTGACTGTTTGAAAATAATGTGGTTAGTTCTAATAAAAGGAAATGATTTGACGCAATGCGGAAATAGATCTTGCACTGTCAATGCTTTTTCTTCCGAAAGCGAAAACACAGGTGAGTGACTTATCGCCTTAATCCACTTATTCACTTTAATGCAGAAAGCACAAAATGAACCCAACTCTGTAACATGTGAATTCATCGAGACATTAATATGCCCCACAGGACAGGAAACATTCACACTAAAATGTAATAATGATTCAAATAAGTTAGTGTTTTTATGACCGGATCACCCTTCTGGTTACACATGGACTATTCGCGAGCACGTAATAAATTTCAGAGTTAAAACAGGACTACCAGTCGGAACGAACCTCGAGGAAAGGGTCGGTACGTTGAGCGAGAGTGAACTTGCACATAGAATTTTTTCTCCGTCAAGGTATTGAGGTGATTTATGCGATAATTCGGAAATGCCGTTACTCCAGCACGGATGGCATAGCTAAGTTGAGTCCAAAGGGAAGAAATTGACGAGGCGCCACTCCATACACTCGGTTAGTACGATCGCATTCCTTTTCCACAGTTCTCAAACATAATTTGTGCGTGCTTATTTGAACTACTTGTCAAATATATGCGCATGGTCTTGGTAACACAAGAAGCTACTCTGTCATTACTTTTAAAAGATTTTAAACTCTTCCTTTCGAGAGAAAATATAAAAAGTTAAAGAGGAATAAAACACGACGAAACCCTTGTAAGTACATTAGTTTATCGCACATAAGAGAGGAATCAGAAGAAGTAAGCGCTGGACTCTCAGTAATCTCAAATCTCTGCCATAAATCTATTCGAGAAATGTAAACCAATAGGCTAGAGAGAACAACCAACTCCGCAAGTATTCATACATTCAATCGGAGAAACATCATAGTTCTCCCAATCAAGTGACATAAAGTGGCGTCCTTCCCAAACTGTTCGTAAAACAGTCGATTTCATTTTCAGGACTTCTGTCCTATGCCTTCTTTAGAAGTAAACCAGACAATTCAGGATTACCTCAGGGAATCGGAAGCTCAAGCGCTTCGGAGGGTAAAACCAAACCAAGTGCATTTTAGTGTAGCGAGTGCATTTCATTTGGGATGTTCATGAAGTTCTTTAAAAAATACAAGGGCCGAAAAATGCAGTGCCCATCTGGAATGAATGTAGAACGCCACATTCTTCCAAACGATGATTTCTGGCTACCAGAAGAATTCATGCATGGCATGGGACCTACCATCATCATCATCATCTGTGAATCAATTTTTTGGGCACAGATTCCCACCCTAAATAGCTTGAAAACTGCATTTTAATAGATTCTAAGCTTTTGATCAGGAAGCTTTTCTGAAGAATTTTGATGCCTGTTTTTAAAAGCACCGTAAAATGATTGAAGTTCCTCGTAGATTTGTCATGCCTCTGGCCTTCGTTAATAACTTCAGACAATTCAGATGAGGATATATACCATCTTTCGCCGCACACTTCTTGAGACAAATCAAGAGATCCCACTTATCTTGTAAGAATATCTATAAGAAGCATCTACAAAAAATAACTAAAACACAAGCATGCGTACATTAGCTTTTTGCTTACTTTAATTTGATAAAATCCATGCAAAAACTGCTTAAAATTTATTTGTTTAATGGTATCCAACTCCTTATGAGAGAGCACTTTTGAAACGCAATTGAGTAAGCATCTAGAAATATATTTAAATGCTTTGAACAGCTAAAGGTATTGTTGCACAGAAGCAATGAATCAAGGGCACAAAAACTGTGACCAATTATAGAACACTAAGGAACAAAACAGATGTCAAGTCCACTAGACAGCTGAGAGACCAAAACCATATGAACTCCGGAGGTATGCACGCCTCGCGCAGATAGCAGTAACAGTACTTTTTGGGAATCTCTTCTACAGAAGATCACAGTAGTTCCGCGGGCAAGAGGAAACTCAATCGAAGTTACTCTTTCTTCAAATTCATTCAATATTCCTAAGTGTGGCCGCTGGAAACGCTTGCGTACCTAGAGAGAGAACCAGAAACGCCCTAGTTCGGCACTCCACACACCCAGGGTAAGCTCAAGACACGAAGAAAGTCTGCGTTGTGGCCACCAACCGATGGTTCCTCTTGAGTGCTACACAAATAAATGGACTAAGTTCATTCAAAACTGACTCCGATCTTTTGCAATGCACATCGTCAAAACTTCGCACCTACACACACATGGGATGAACGCATGTGCCCCGAGTTTTCAATCAGCCAAATAATTAAGGGAATCTGAAGCAGTTTTCGTATAAAAAGAACCACTTACTCGGTATGCAGCCTCTACTTTTGATCGGTAACAGGTCCAAAAACGACAGAAATTATTTGAAGCACTCATTACTAATATACACCAAATGTAACCAAAGGAATACATGGGACCTCTGTAAAAAGAAAGACCAAGACATTGAAGGAAGGGAAGGAGAGATCACAGGGTCGGTGGTGGCAGTGAATCATACCACACTACTGGCAGCTCCGCCCAGAGGAATGGCCTTCATTTCGGTTCGCATGCAGAGGAATTCGCCCATAATGGTCATGAGAATGACGGAAACGGTGACAGTGAGCCACCAGGCCACGGAGACGGGAAAGGAGGCGGTGTAGAGGGCGCAAAAGATGAAATGCCAGAAG
Source organism: Taenia hydatigena (assembly GCA_036345935.2). Lineage (NCBI taxonomy): Eukaryota > Metazoa > Platyhelminthes > Cestoda > Cyclophyllidea > Taeniidae > Taenia > Taenia hydatigena. Next base: position 4,896,776 of record JADWOT020000009.1, read on the forward strand.
TAAAGGGTGCAAGTAAAGTCGAGACAGAGTTTGGTACGCCGCACCAACCGCCACAGCCCGAGAGCGCAGAGACCGGCGGAGAGGAGGAATACAGCAATGAGGCAACGTCCTTGCAGGTCTCGAAAACGCAACTCGCTGTCGTCCAGGAGGAGACGTAGGCTTGTGTGCCACTGAGAGATTGGACTCACCAGGGCGCAAAGGGCACCCGTGGTACCGTAGAAGAGACACTGCATGAACACTATCTGACCTGTCAGTAGGAAGGGATCCCACTCACTGCTACGGAACTTCTGCGCCATTCAAACTACTGTACAAAACAAAGGGACACGAAATAGCAACAACAACAGCAACGAAAACAAAAACCAAAGAGATGCGCGAAGTCCCATTCGATCCTTATTTCCAATCAAATAATTCAGGCAAAACTTGTGCTTCCATTTGAAATCTATCTACGCATAGACTTGAAACAACTGTATTATCCTGCCACTATCAGTGACAATTCTTAATGGATAAGGAAAAGCACAAAACTGGCAAAATTGAGTGAGGATGCGACCGCTGGTCACGCCCCACGCAGACTCAGAACCACAGCACACTTTTCGGTCTTCGCTAGTAGAGAGCTAACTTCGCAACTCAACCGCGGAGCAGTGTTAATGAGTTGATTCACACAGCAAACATTTGAACATGCAGGAAAAAAAGAAGCCGAACTGTTTGGAAGATTTATTCACAGGCTCGACTCCTAGAAGTGCAGCAAAGTCAGGAGTAGGTCAGTAGGAAACAAATCTAACGACCACTACAACTCCAACCCAGGATGTTCGAGGTCTAAAAGAAAGAAAAAAGCAATGCCGAATAACAAACAACCAAAACTCCAGTTGCCTCCATTCCTCTCCCTTAATCCTCATAGCGCAACGCATGTATGACACTTCCCTCTAAACTACTGCGGCGTCGCAACGTTTTCCAAACCTCAAACTCCACCGTAACGCCCAAAATTTTCTACCACGGACACAGACTATAGGCAAACAGAAATACTTGGAGCCTTCTAGCAGCGTCAGATAGAAATTTATGGGTGTTTGTCCATACTTCTCTGAAAACAAACGACTGTTTAAAGCAAAGCGTACTTTTTTCCCATTAATGCTGGGACTTTCTTTGTGTTGCTGTGCTGATATTAGACCAGAAAACGGCAGAAAAAGATTAAATAGTATTTTGCAAAAAAAAATTACTATTGCGGAGCATACTGTTTCTTCCACTAGTAGTGATGCTTCATCGTTGGAAAATGTGAAAATAAATGCCACGATCTGGCGGTTAAAAAACTTCATTATGGTGGTAAAAGTATTATATTAATACATAAATTCAAGACTTACGCTTTAGCATGTTATGCACAATGCATTCCGATCAAGTTATGCTCGTGGGAATGGTTAATACATCTCCTTGTACGTTTACGAAAAAAACCCACCAGAAGGACATAGGTAATATTTTGAGTTTGAAATGATCCAGCCACAGCCTAGCCAACCCATCGCTGATAACATGAAGTCACCAAAAGGCGAAAAAACCAATGTGGGCAGTAAGCTGGTGTTTGACATTGCCCCTTTTCAAGAGAATTTGCATGTCGGAAGGAGATGCAAATGGAAGAAAGTGGATGACTCACTGTGCAGCCAAGTGCAAACACAGATACCCTTTTCTCCACAACATTACCTCAACAGAAAAGGGACTTACGACGTGACCGGCAGCGAAGACTCCCTCGCGCAACATGCTGGCGACGCCTTTGAGCTGCAAATGAAGAACGAAAGATCAGTAGGTGGGTGGATGAAATACAGAAAGGGAGGAAGTCAATAAATTTCGAGAGCCAAAAGCATATGCAAAGCAAAAGTAAACTCTGTGTAACACCACCAGCAAAAAGGACTTTTGCGGTTACCCTAACAATAAAAAATGAGCCCCAGTAGATTGTAAAGAAAACTGCTCACAGTGGTGATGGAACCCCACTCTTGTGGGTTAACGAAACAAAAGCGATAATGGATAGTTGATTTTGTTATAGTCCAAATTTCACTTATTGCAATGAGTTCAGATGCATTACTTTTCTCCGGTCGAGGCCGTACATTAAAATGTGACATCAACAAGGTTACGAAAGAATAAAATTGAAATATTTAAGTGCGGCAATTATGAAGTGGTATGAACCCGAGTGACTTGAAAAAAATGTTATCTACATGCAAATATCCTCGAGAGACCCCATTAATTTTGTCTCCTCGACATTTTTTGGCAATAAGGCCTAATTAAAATTGCTGAGTATGCTAATTAAACTACCCCAATGTGATTTCACTGGATGGCAACCATTAGGTCTCTGACACTGAAATACGCTTAGCTAGGTGCCTTTTGATAAGGAACGCAAGGCTGAAATCAGCAATAAGTCAGGGACTCTCAATCTTCTAAAGCAGTTTTCCACCCACGTTGACAACTTCCATTGTGAAAGGTATAAGCAACTACCTTGAATTGGCAACAAAAAGCTGCCTTCAGTCGGCACTCGCTCTCTTCGAGCCGGGATTTCAGCGAAAAGAAGTATTCAAACAGAATAACGAATGCGTACTACCTTGGTCTTGAATGCATTGTAGACATTGATATTAAAAGTAAACACGTAAAAAAAATAAGCTACACGCCACGAACAATACTACCACCTCATATCTAAGTGGAAGTCTAATGATAAAATAAGAACATTTAAGAGCTCAATCTACTTAACCGATTTTGAGCCAACTTGTGGTCTTCAGGTTAACACGGCTGGCTTATAATAATTAGAATAAATTTCTAAAACGATTAAAAGACCGACAAAAACGGTGACGGCGCAACGCAAAAGAAGGCAACTTTATCCAAGAAAGACTCAAATCGAAAGTCAAATGGGAGAGGCGCGACATTTTGCGGTTCACCTACTTCACGCATGGAGATGAATTGCTCGAAGAAGAGTAATAAATAGAGGTAATTTTCAAAAGTGGACGATCGACCTTCATTATTAGAGAGCGGGAAGTTGACATTGGCCTGATTGAGCATTTAACCCTTCAAACTCATGCCAAAATAAAAACAAAAGACCATTAACTTCAGCCTTATGAAGAGAACTTTTCTCTAGCCCCTCCCAGTGTAATGAAAAAAAAACAAAAGAAGACTACGACTGAACAGTTCTAGCCATGTTTTATTAAAATTCCTTAGATTGAAATCTCTTTTGCATTTGATTGAAACATCGATTTTCAACTTCTACTCAATTGAACGTAAAAACGAATCCACAGGCTATTTCTTTGGATCAAACATCATATCTCTGATTTCGTGCAAATTACTATTTATCAAAATATTTGGCAGCGTTGCCAGCAACCGGTATGAAAACTTAATGAGTGGAGTGGTGTATTGTTAATGAAATTCATCCCTGTCCGCATGTCTAGGCGGCCTTAAACGGATAAACGAACTAAAATTACTTTATCTGGAATCGCGCGAATACTAAAGACAGGACGTGACAATTATTTTGCCAGGGAAACTCAATACGACGACTCTTACGTTTGCAAAACCTGATCCTGTAAGCGAGCACACACACCAACTCTCATACCTCTTTTGTTGCGAAGCCGAGACAGGTTACAGCTGGAGAGAATATCACCTACTTCTATACATAAAACTATACCTTTAAGCATAGGAGCAGCGAGAGAGATATCGTAATGAGAGGAAATTAGACGTTTTGGCTGTTATTCTAAAATCACACACAAATGTAAATGTTGCTGTAAGAGCGGTTAACGGAATTTCAAAGGACAACTAGTGGGCACTACGTCCAACTGATAGGGGGCTACAAAAGCCAAAACTCAGCACAAATCGCGAGTCAATATGATTTACAGATTATGTAAAGCATTTGGGTATCGGTCCTAAACGAGCAGCAAATGATATGATGGGTCTTATGAAGCAGCAGTAAATTTTTATCGGGGAAGGGAAAAAGTTCCAAGGCAATGAGGCATCAGGCCTAGCAACTCGAAATCGATCGTGTGCAGCAATACCATGTGTACTAGCATACAGTATCACGCACTCAGAGTAACTAAAATAGTACTAAATTAACACATCAAAATTGGCGACAAAATGCTACATCCATATTACCAAACCGTTGCATTTGCAGCCCTTTGAAACATAATATTTGCACATGGTAACTTAATAACAACTAATATCACCTGTGAGATTTGATGATCAAATACCTGTAACACAACCGAACCGGTGGTCACGAAATAAGTTCAAATGTCAGTAAAAATAAGCTTCTCAAACAGATGGGCGACAGTTCAAATGTTTGAGTGGCCAAGAGGAGAGAGAAGAACTTCCAGCAGCAAAGAATCACCCGTTCTACTGAATGAGACTCCCCATCTATTGCCACAGCAGTAATGCCACCAGATAGAAGCGGTCACGCTCATAAGCAAAAGCCGTAACTTTCCTTCCACGTAATACATATTTAAACTAAAGTTTTTCTTGATGCTTACTCTTCATTAACTCCACTCAATCTGATCACCAGCAAAAAAAACCACAAGATGCGATATGGTCAAACACTCAAAAGTGACGACACTCCCGATCTCAAGTGGCCAACTGTAACAATTAAGTGAGAAAACGAACATGTAAAACTGATAACTGAAATACATGCATGTCTTTAAGCACCAAATTTGAACTACTCTCCCTTTGAAAGTTAAGGAGAGAACAAAAGAAAGTCAAAGAAAGTTCAAACTATTTTGACATAACGATAAAGCATTTATGATTCTCTAGTTTCAAATCTTTCGTTAGAACTACAGGTGCGAGTATTTTATCCTACCAACACAATGTATCCGAACGAATTTGACAGAGTGCAAACCAAGGCCAAATAGCACATTGACCTCGATGATACAGGGAATCTACTCTAGAGATATGAAAACAATAGGCTTAATTATTTCAAGGAAAGATCAACGCTACGACAATGATTAAATCGTAGATCGATTCTTGCTGACAGAACATTTTCACCGCCATCTAAGAGGGATGGAGGAAGGATGTACCAACAGAAACATGGCGACTGCAAAGGCCTGATAGCGTAGGTAAGAACTAGAAAAAAATTCGAATAAAAATGCCATAACACTGCACGGAAAGTTGAAATCGTAACATATTAACTAGAAGCGGACGAACAATGAATGCTTCTAATACCACAGACATTCTTCACGAGCAACAGTCACATTACTTAAGCGCCTCAACTACAGTAATGGGAATTTTCTGTTAAACGCGTCTATATGGTTCAAAGAACGCACCTTGGCTTCCTTCATAGCCCGAAGGTCAGCTATTCGGCGATCAAGGAAGTCCCAGGTGTCCTTGTGGTCCGGCGATGTGTCTTGGATGTAGAACAGTTCGGTTAATTTGTACACGTACGCCAGGCCTAGCCGCTTTGCGTACCAGTTAATCTAAAAGCGAGCAAAAATGAAATTATTGGAGGATGTCAAATTAACCCAAGCGTTTCGATATGCAGGGAAACACGACACCTCGATATCTGAGCCGTATTTAAAAGGTCACAGTAAACGCAACTTCAATCAACACAACTCGACAAGATGTTAATCTGACTTCATTGACCCATTCCGACTTTTCCACGTCGATGTTGATGTGCATTAAAGCCACTTTCCAAAAATATACACACTTTAGGTGTGCAATGTTGGTGCAGAATGACTTAATTTAACTATGTAATCAAATGGTCGCCGCAAAACACACAACTACGATTGATCAGATGACAACAGATCCTGTCTGCTAACTAAAGCGTCGAAATGTGAGGAGGCATTTACCGCATCACTAACCACCGTATGAAGCCAAGGGCCGAAATGACAGCATTAGGAATTCAGCCGTATTAAAATATTAGCGATACGGTTGGATCAACGCGCCTATTAAAAGTTTTTCTAAAAGGTTGCAAAAAGCCATGGAGTGCACAAAAATAGGTTTTAAAGAGAACATGCTATCGACTCTTTGTTAATGAATAATGATAAAATTAGTGTTTTGGGACTTAGATGTACAGATGGCACTCGTTTCAAAAAATTGAGCCTAACGATAGCCTTTGCGTGTTATTAAATGCGAAATAACGTATTAACGAGATTCACTGGGAGTTTTTCGGAAAGGAACAATAAATTTGAATGGTTAAAACCACCAATAATAGTCGGAGGTGGACAAATAAACTTCTAGATGAATATTTGGTCATACATGCTAGATAAAAAGAAGACATGATGCGGATGTGTTTCTGCTGCGCAATAAAAAACAAATTAAACATGCCATTCCAAACACCACGTGGAGGAAGTGGTGGGTTGGAACCATGCAACAGTCGTAACTTCCAGCGTACAAGTTATACTCACAAACACGCAGATGGACAGACGAAAGGAGACCCTATGAACTTTCCCCAAAGCCTCAGCCCTTCACACTATTAGCGTTCCCTGTAGCAATAAACAAAAAGCGCCTGGTGGAAGTTGATGACGATGAGACAACGAAGACGTGGAATACGATGAGTAAACAGAAGATACTCACTTGAAAAAAGGTTACCTGCTTTTCAGAACTTTTCATCACTCCCTTATGCTTCGAGGAGACCTTCAGCGTTTGTGAAACCAAATTTAGTTTCTCTGGATTTTCCCCCAAGGTAAAACTTCTCTATCACCCATTCAGTCATTCATTCGTGAACTTTTGACAAGTTATGCTCTAGTGAAGCGAAAATGTGCCACCATTAGGACTCACATCCTTACGCAGACTGCAGTAGGCCCAAATAAGCATTGGTTTTAAATCATAAGCGATTGTTGCAAAATACGAATGCCTATAACGTGCGATGTTTTCGATAATCCGAAAAGCGAAGTGTTCTTTATTGGCTGAAGATGCTGCAACTTACAGAAGACCTCATATGATTTCTATTGAAATGAAACATCACGGGGATCAATTTCATCAACGAGGTGAAAAATGAATAGTAATTGGTTGGAAGCGCATAAGCAAGTCGAATGTAAAGTTGAGGTAGGTCTACAGGGGCTTGATATTATAGAGCTACCTAGTAATTGACATTTATTATAAGCACCAAAAAGTAGCTCGACTAACATTAGGAATTGTTCTAAGAACATTATGACTAAGATCCAAATGACAATAACCCGGAAAATTGGTTTGACACATGTAAAAAAGGTAAAACAGTTTGAAAACAACGTAGATTTCGAATTATGGCGGAATTATGCGATGACTCACGTCAACGGACCTATCACCAGCTTGTGCCCAAATTTCATCAACGAGTTGCGCCTCGAGACCGATAGCAGCAGGTATATATTGTGGTAGAGCCAGAAGGCCCATTGCCTGTCTCCATTGTGGGTACACTTCGTCGTTGGCTCGCAGTCGGTGCTCGATGGCACGACGCAAAAACGTGTCCGTCTCCTGCTTCGTCTTGAATGGTGGTGGCGCCTCAAATCCGAAGCTGCAATTAGACCGTGCTACTCATATTATTTCCGTAATAGGTTTCGCACAGGCTAAAAAAGGAGACGATGCAATCAAGCCACTTTAAGGCTGGATGGAAATACGAACGGTATTTACGTGACGCCGCTAGCCTAGACCAGCGTGTCAGCCGATAATAAACGATGTAGACAAAGACGTTTCAAGAAATAGCTCACCGCTAATCGACTGGCCTAAAGCCATGTTTGTTAAAGAAATGGCTCAACTCTTCTGTAAACATCTTTTTCATCCACAATATTGTGAACCAATTTAATAATAACGAATGGGCCAAAAATCGTACATTAAGGTTGATCCAACAGATTGCTTCGTAATCAGATCTGAAGCGTCCCGAAGACAGTTCACCATGAGGGAATGGGTGCCTCAAGCTTTCTACGAAAGCGTAATTAGATTGGAAAGATGGGATTTGAATAAATGGAAGGTCTAGTGTGGTAAAATACGTATGGACATTAAAAAAGTAAATCCTTAGTATATGGACGATACTCACGGACCTGTTGGGCTTGGCAATGATGTATTTCTTGCCATCGACAACGTCCTCCTTGCGCCACTTGGCGAGTACATCGGCAAGATTATGGTTGCGAGATTCGTAGAAGTGTAGCACGAGATCAATGGGGCCTCGGGGCATAGCAATAGAATGGAGGCCGGGGGGCAGATTAAGTTCCATGCAGGCGACTTCGAGGGAATCACGCGACCACCCAAGGGTAGGTACATGTGTCACCGCAGCCTCCAGTGCGCGCTCGCACATCTCCTCTAGCGAGCCCGCCCTCACGTCCACTGAGAAGTTCCCATTGTCGGAATCACTTTCTGCCACTTCCGCTGCGTACGTCGCCCCTTCTATCGAGTCTGTTGTGGCGTCAGTGGCAACTAAGGAATAAAGAGTATCTGCAGCAGCGATCATATACACGGCGAAATGAGAAACTTACAGTAGATCACTATCAACAAATCCGTATAATGGGTAGAAACCAAGAATGTGAGGCTTAAATTACTCTCCAGTTCTTCAAACTCAGATTTAACCACCTTGTTACAAAAAGTGAAAAAACACTACAAAGTCAACTCAATTAAACGAATATACCCCCCCCCAAAAAAAAAAAAAAAAAAAAAACAAGTTGAATCACACTTACCAGATAATACATAGACGTACCTGATCTGTAGATAGGGAAGCCATTTGATGTCTTGGGGACGAGATGAGAGTATTGATTTGTAGGGCGGTAGATTTGAGGGGCCGTAAGGAAACTGCGATGACAAATGGCTAGAGAGCCGAACCAATGGATACATCTAAAGGTAGGTGGTACAAGTAAGCATGATATGAGTTCTTTCACAGTAAACAAAGCTGCACTCCCATTAACTTACCGTTTAAAACCCACTCTTGCCCTGATCATCTTCAACAATTCTGTAAAAACAAAACTAAGCCTGGGTAAACAAACCATCGCTGGATCCATATTGGAAAAATGTATGCGTGAAAATAAGTTACTTTATTAACAATTCGTGTTTGTTTAAGCAACAGGGAACTCTCCTACACGGGATACAGTGTTCATTAGCAAGCGAAATCGGAGTAAATAAAGCTGACACTCCCGAAGACTCGGTGCGTTGGGATCAATGGTCACGGGATCGGGATTTGCTTCATGCTCCCTCTCTGCCATTTTATACCTGTTTGAAATTGATGCAATATCCGAAGAGAGAGGATCGAGGAACTTGGTTTTCAATGTACTCCTGCCTTTTTCGTCAGGACGACTAAAAGCCAGTGCGACTCTGTGGAAGATTTCCTTGATTTCGGCACCATATTCTGAAGTTGCAATCAACCTTGTGCGAATATTTATATAGATTGCCAAGTTTAATGCTGCCATCAGCCAGCTGGACTGGTCGAAGAGAGAGTCACTACAACCACATAGCGGGTACTGGAATATCCGGTCACACATGTCTCGAAGGTAATCGAAATCAAATGGCAAAGTAACACTAGACTCTCCTACCGAGATCTCCGCGATAAGTAGATCGTTACGACGGCCATCCTGCAATACCAACAATGTGTCATGCAAGAAATTTTTAAACAGAACGATCATGTGGGCTCTCAGTCCACAATGGAAGGGTTTAATCGACCGATCCATGATACCACTGAATAATTCACAACAAGCAGTAAGTGAGGCAGAAGACAGGAGAGCCTCGATAGCTAATATGCAATTCTTGACCTCAATGGGAAGGCTTTCAGATGAGATTGGATGCTTTGAAATTGCTTCAAAACTCCTTATTAGTGAGATGGGAAAAGAAGTCCACCAAGTAGACGGAAGACATCGTCGAATCTTGTAAGATAAACTAATAAGATGTTCTTGGGTGCGAATAAGGCGTTTAACATCCACCATCGATAAAAAAGAGCCATCAGCAATGAAATTCTCTATCTTTTGTAGAAATGGCGCAGCAATACAGACAAACAGTTCTAACTCATAGGCCTTCGCAAAAATAGTGGGCCAAAGTGAGCAAGGTGAAAAAGATGTCAAGCACAAACCCAAAGTGTGTAGCAATGCTATTTCGCTATCATTAAATTGAGTGGAAGCAACAATGATATTTGAACAATTATTCAGAAATTGGAGGAAATCATAGCAACGAGAGTACAGAGGAGGGCCGGTTAATTGCAGAACGGAGATAAAAGTTTGAAATACAGGCATTGTGTCCTCATTTAAATGTACGAAATATAGAGCTTCCGAGAAGTAATAAAGAACATCCTCCGAGTACATAAGAGGATAAGTTTCGTCAGTATCCTTTGGGAATATGCGGTGAAACAAGTGACTTATGTCGCGAATAAGCACATCAAGAGATTTTGCGGACTTGGAACGAAATGGTGCATTTATTTCCCATATAAAGGCATGCAACTTGTTTTTAATAGAATCAAGGATAGAATGTGTGTTTAAGTAATCAGAAGGTCCAAAGGAAAGTGCACAATGCTCCAGGAAAGGCATGGAAAAAGTTAGCACACGAAGAGAACTGCTTGATTCTAACTCGTTAAGAAGGATTAGCACGAATTCCTTGTCACTAAGGGACCGAGAGAGTTCAGAAACGTTAGCTTTAAGTGAATTTTTTAGTTCAACAGAATGCTCGATCGCTGATTCATTCACTTTACTCAAAATCCACGACACCAGATCCCAAGGTGTACAAGAATTGGAAGATACGGCATTGGCAATGATATTTTGAATCTTTTCGCAGTCTTTTTTTATCAGTGCATCATTTAAAGAAGCAATAACCTTAGTAGACTCAATTTGAGCAACGGCATCCATTTTCATCGATAAACAGCAAATACACCTACCTACGGCGAAGGCAATTTACATAGAACTCTACCCAATCACATTTTACTTTGGGTATATGATCAATAAAACAAAGCGAAAAGTGATTAAAACATAAAAATTGGCGCATAGTAGTGCAATTTATTCTGCCCTATAAGGGATCGAGTATTTACATATTAAATAATCTTTCCAAAACGCATCTTGTTAAAATTACTATTTTCGGAATTCCACTGGAAATCACAGCAAATAACAAACTTTGGTCTGCTTAAGGTAAATCCTTGCGCTAAAATACAAATTTTTGAATAAATGGGTTTTTCTGGTGGCAGAAGCATTTAGCCATGCGTCCAACTGTATAGATATATTTGTCTCCCCAGAAATCACATAAGATTATCATATTTACTACACTGAAAAGCATGTCTTGAGATAGATTATTGTAAATTGGAAGGATTAGCTATAATATACATGCTGTGAGAGGGACTATAAAACGCCAGTTGCTATTATTACCCATGTATACACACATTTGGCGTCCCGTGACTTCCCTGAAGGCTAAAGAAGGCATGTTACTAGGGCAGAACATGTATTTAGTAAACATAAGGACTGGAAGTGCTGGCATGTTTTGGAGGCCAACCTACGCGGCTAGTGCAAGATAGGCACCTAAGTGATCGAAAATGAAACCGGCAGACGTAACAAACAAAGTAGTACACAGCCTTTCTCTTCTTCTTTCTCCCGCGTCAGCCTTACAACGTAGACAGTGCTAAAAAAAGCACACACGATCCGAGGACAAATGAAGATACGCTCAACTCCCACGTCAATGATCGCTCTTGGCAGTTTGGCCAAACTTGGATTTTTATTTAGTTTGAAAACTAAATTCAGCTTAAAAGGTTTTTTTACCACTAACGTTGTAGCGTCCCGAGACTTCCCTGAAGGTAAAAGAAGGCGGAATGCTAAAGTAGAATATACATATTCACCGGACATGGGGAAATAGGCTGCTATCATGGCCCGGAGGCCAGCCCACGCAGCTAGGGCAGTACGGCCACCTCTGTGAACTTGACAGAAACCGGCAGTTCTAACAAACAAAGTACTACAGTGTTAGAACATCGGTCTTCTTTAGCAGGCACATAAGAGAAACCTCCGCACCGAAGGGTTTTTTAGATGGTTCATGGTTAGTGTCGCTTTAATTGTTTTCATGTTTCTCGCGGAACGCGAAGATGGGGTGGATTTCGAAGACAGACGTTGATGTTAATCCTTCCGTTATGGAATGTCAGAGATTCTCCCATCCGTAGCACACGCACTTCTTTCGTACCACTAGTTTGCACGAGCAACAGAGATTGAGATAGATATCCTATAAAGTCGGGTCCGCTTTTTACTGTCACCAAAGTAGACGGCTCTGCTCTTTCCTTTTGTTCTTCCACCCTTACTATGAGATGGTTGGTTGCTTCTAGACATCTTCATTATAAATAGAAGGAAGATATGAGTTGACTGGGTCAAAGCATCTAAGACGATGACTTCTCAAGCTCTGAGAAGCGACCACGTCAATTACAATTGTCCTTTCGCCTCTGGCCTACAAAGCACATTTAACGAACACATTCATTACAAATAGTTTGAGATAATTTTATGCCCATAAAACTATGACCTAACCAAAACGCATGTTTTAAATTTAACATATTTTACTGTTAGCACCATTTTTTGCATATAAGCTGAGTTTCAATCTAGTATGGCGATCGAAACGTAACAATGCGGATTAATGCCTGATATTCTTAAATTATGAGTTTGTGTTTATGTTGCCCAATGCGTTCCGCGTTGTTATAGCGTAGTGACCTTCAGAATTCGAATAGATTTCCAAATGGTTGGCGAATTGCAAGTATGCAGCGAAATGAAATTCATCGTTAAGGTTAAAAGAACTAGATTAGTGATCCTAGATCACTGTTTATCTTCAGACATACAGTTTGCAGCATCGTAGCTGTTGGTTTGTGCATATTCCAAAAAATAGCCGAGAAGAGTTTCCTGCCATTTAAAATCAGTTATAAACTATCATTCTATTTAAATCGGATAAGTAATAGCAAAGACTAATCAAGCAATGCAAGGTTTGATGTCCTGGCTCTACGAAGCATACTATGATTTAAATGAGCCGTCGTACCGGGAATCTAAGGGTAGTTGATCTGCCCATTTTTATTTTCTTGAGAAAGGGTCATTGTTATTAGTGCCTCATTCCTACTATCTATAGGAACGGTTGTAACCTAAACAGTAAAATTGCACGTGTGGTTTAAACTGCAAGTGGTGCACACAAGTATGTATGACGGCACTACCGTTTAGGAGTATGGCACTAAAGGTGCAAATCGCGTCGTTTTAGTGTATTATTTTTCCGGCCGAGGCAGAGATTTTTGTTGCAACTCTTGCGGACCTTGACTACGACTGCTACGGGAAGGAGCAGTGGTACAAACAGCATTCGTATTTGGATAAGCTCAATATGCAGGTAAATTTGGGTTTCAGTATAGTTACTTATGAAGGCTGTTGCTTCAGCCAGGTCTGGTTCAGACGAATTTGTCAAAGAGTTTATCATATCGCACCAGAAAGTTGGATTCCTCATTCGCGACTTAATTGCGACTGAATTGTGGCTTCAAAAGATTTTCAAACGGCTTCTGAAATGTCTGCCTAAAAATTTGCCTACGTTTCCTTTGTATGTTGTACTGTATCACGAGCTTGTTTTGGTAAACCTTCTGGAGACTACTACTTATCATGTCGACATAGTGGACTGCCTGTATGACGATGCTGTGGATCTGTGTGACTGGTGCCATCGGGCTTTATGTCGTCTTGCGAACGCAGCGTCAAGTGAGGAAAAGAAGGCAAACATCCGAACCCTCAAAGATAAAGTAATTAGCAGCTTAAATCTTATCGAATTGAAGTTTTTACATGAAAAGCCCGACCAAGCTAAAAGTAATGACCTCTGCATTCTGTATTTCGATTGATGATTATGAAATTGTTGTTGGATTTCCTGAATATTTTCCATAGTTTTTTAGGACTACGAATTTTTGTAGACTTAAAACTATTCGTTTGTGCAAAATTAATGTTGTGCAATACATTACACCAAAGACCCCACTGCACTTCAAAAGTTGCAGGTCTCATATGTTGACACAAACGGTGGTTGTAAATTAATGAGGAATTCTAAAATCTGCAATTGTGTATGTTTAATTTTTAAGCATTTGGCAAGTTACTAATAATTAACACTATAAATTGTGCTTTATAATTATTTCCCAGACCTAACAGTAAAGGCTTTTGGATGTCAGTATTTATTTCAGGAACCGAATTTGAATAAACCTAATAAAAGCCAGACTCATCATTATAGACCAAATAAAAAATCATTACTGTTGGCAATATGCGATGTGCGATGGCATTTATATCATGAAGTTTGCTATTTAATGTTCGTAGGAATTCGTAGAATTGCTTTTTTTCAAATTATAGCCGAAGTCATCGGAGACAAACGAAGAAGAGTTGCAGCGGCAGATGGAGATTCTCACCTATGAAGTGGGCATGAAAGCGATCTCATTGACACGCCACTTGATCGAGCACTGCTGCAGCGTCTGCACCGACATGGTGGCTTCGTCTGCGACGACGCCGCTAAGCGTAGCGCGGCGGCTACTGCATACACATGATTTTCTCTGTCTCCTTTGCCACCTCATTGAGCTTGCACCGTGGGGCTGCGAGGAGGTCTACACCTCGATACGGCCGCTCAGATACCAGTGGCACGAGTCGGGCTGCTGGATCTCTGAGACCGATGAGAAAAACTGGACTTCTGTGACCAAATCTGAGGGACAAGTAAGTCACTTCGTTGAGAAAATCCTTACTTTATATAGACTCATTTATTTTTCAAATCACAAAGCCTTATCAGACAAGTACATCCTCTCTTGAGGTCTGAAATGTAATATTTGCAAGACTGTTATCGTGAGTTCCACACGCTTGACAAACCCATTCTGACTGGGAGCAACTAGTTTCAAGGAAGCTATTTTGTAAGGATTTTAAAGAAGTTACAAATTTGTGTTCTAAGACTATGGACCTAGGAATAAAGGTATATCAATAATAGAGGAATCAATAACTTGGTACGTTGAAGCTTTAACTCATTCTTCGAGAGAAAGGACGGCGCTTATGCAAACCAGACACGTATTTGCAGTGTCATATACAAAGTCGAGATAAAAAGTACTATTTTGACTGGACACCGGGCATTCAATTTATTACCCCATTTCCGTAAGAAACGCATTTAAATTTTGTGCATGAACTTGGCACTACGGTCTATTTGGGGTGGAATTTACTTGAGCCAAGTGAATTTGGACGCAGGTGTGGCTGTCGATCTATCAGCTGCTCTTTTCGGGTGTGATGGCCGTGGTGAACTATGAGTTGGTGGGGAGCAGCGTAAGGCGCCAGGCGCTGCTGCGCCTACGGCCTTATCTCACGGAATCACGCATCGATGTGATCCCAGTGCTAGGGCAACTGCGTCGCTTCCTCGAGGAGTTTGCTGTCTCTGAAGTCGCTGCCATAGGTCGGTCTGTTTCCGCCACCTCATCTGCTGCCGCTGTCGCTCAACTCTGTCACATTGAAGACGTTCCTCAAATACACGACGGTATTCTGCGCAGGTTCGGGCTTTTTTTCCCCCCCCCCCCCCCATTTTATGTCGCCATTTGACTTCAACTTTCTTAAGCTGGAAGGAATTACCATTCAAATGCGGCACATTATGTTAACATTCACTAGAAAAAACACAATATTAAATAATCGCCGATGTGGGGGTTTCGGCTTGGTTCTTAGGATTGTTCATCAGACCTAGCCATAAATAGCCTTAATTTTTCAGCTCATCAGAATGTGTAGTAACGTAAAGCCATTTGGGTCTTTTATGTATGAGGTTAAAATTGGCTTAAGAGCGCACGTTATCTCGTTCCGCACACTTCAAAACATCCTTAAAGGATTGAGGCTAGGTTATTAATTTTGGAGGACGGAATTTGGTCTTTTTTTACCTACTATGACCTAGATCCATTTAAACAAGTTTTCTGATGTGTAAAGCTCCTGCAATCATCCTAATCGTCCCACCTATTGCACTGTTTCGTGCAAAACCGATTCAAAGGTCTCACCTTTGTCTTACCACAATTAATAGGTACATACTTATGAATAAGAATTTCTCAAGGTTTTAGGAAAACTAGAAGCATAAAACGGTTTTGCTATTGAAATGCTTAAGTTCCATTAAGGTGTGCGTTTTCTAGTAAAACTTTTGCATGAATACGCAGGGTAGCCTACCACTAAGACGGCCACGAAGGGAAGCTGTGCCATTAAGGTGAGGCCTTAAATATGGAGAGACTGAAGAGCGTGAGTAGTGAAATTCACAGTTAAACTAAATCCGACCCTCTTACACAATGAAGTAGAAACAATCACAGTTAAAATGCGAAAAGTCCATAACATTCAAGTAATGGGAAAGGGGCATCTACAAGCACTCCAACGTTACAGATACAAAGGCAAGTGGGATGCAGAGACTAGTGACTTTCTGGAGCGAATTCAGTTAAAAGAAAACGCAGAGGCAGCTCAGCGTGCGGCTTCGAGATGGGCGGAAACCTTTTCGGAAGAGACGATAGGCGTGCTTTTCGGATCCACCGGCAGTGACGATGCAAACGGGCACGGAGATGCGGAAGCCGCATTTGAGCACCCCCTACTTCGCCGCCCACGCTGTGTTATCTGTGGCGAGGTGGCCACTAAGCGTTGCTCCCGGTGTCGCCATGAATGGTACTGCCGCCGGCAGTGCCAGGTGGAGCATTGGCCGCGTCACAAAAAAGCCTGCGATATGCTCTTTGCTTCCCATACTGATTGATTACTGCTACTAACGGTTAATAAGTAGGAATCCTGTCCTCTGTACACCAACCAAAAATAAAATTTTTACCCATTGGCAGCTTTGATTCTCTAGTGTAAAATAGAAAACACACTTTCACAACAATACTATCACTATCTACATGCATGGATTTAAAATTCAATTTTCTATGTTGACATAGTTTGCCTTTTTTAGGTGTGGGATAATGTTTTCTTTCATTGCTGATGATTTCTCTCATTCGAACATTGTCTAGCTCCAAAGTTTTAACATGCCTTTCTTTCTGGGTCTGTAATTAAGGACAACTTTGTAGATCAACGAGTTTATAAAATATGAGGCGAATCTAGTAGGCGGTACTGAGGTTCTACATCAGCATTTTGACAATGGGCGTTGTGTTTTAGAGCAATCTTATATTTTCGCTTTGTTGAGAAGGCCTAGAACCGATAAGAACAGGAACTGTCTTTTTATGGTAAGGTCAGGGATCTTCAATGTCCACAATGAGTCTTTTCTTCGGTTCTAACATCGTCAACAAAGAAAGCCTATGCGCTTGGCACCGAGTACATCTTGATATCGGTAAAAGTACTGAAATTGGTGGCACATTGTATTTTAATAATGCATTGCAATTGTTTTTGTGCACGTTTTATCAGGTAGCATTGCATTGTTAATGGTTGCATAACAACTTCATCCACTTCCTTGAATTGACCGAAACTTAACTAACTCCATGGATTTGGTAAAAACGATTTTGCCACTGTAAATGGATTAGCTTTGGTCAGCATATTTTTGAAGTAGGAATGTTAATTTAGGAAAACAAGTTTAGTCTTACAACAACAATGCTTTGTATTGATGGTAGAACTATCCGTAATTGGAGTTTGTTGTCAAGCCGATTCATTATTTCAGCAAGTAACTATAATAGTAGCTGTCTTAGGGTAGAATTGACAATTTGGTGAGTTCTAGAGAAACTGACTAACTTGCTTTTTGAGGTTCAGGTATTTTAGGTGATTGTGCATGACGCAGTTGCTAAATTTATGCAATATGTTATATCAGCTTAAAATCAGCCTACATTTCGGATGATTTTAAAGAGCAGGGAGTTAAACTGTAACCCTCACACACATACTTTGGGTTGGGCTTACAGGCTGCAACAACTTTATGAATTAGTGCAAAATTATTACCAAGATGGGTTTTCGCAGGCTTTCATTTTGGGTATGTGGCATATACATCAATTTTTATAATGGATTCAGTCGAAAATTGTCATAGGTTTGAAGTCACTTAAATGATTATTATGAAGATAATGGAAAAGTTGCATTAGGTTGCAAAATTAAATGGGTTATCTAGCCAACCTGTCCTTTTCTTTACCCCGAGGCGAAGTGAATATGACGCGAGAGCAAATCTCACGGCCATTGGCCAAGTGGTTATGCAAGTAAATCGTAAAATTTGAGGGAAAGTAGGACAATAAATTCAAAATTAAATTACTCCAACTATCTGTTATCGCGGCTTTACCATTTAGCATGGTGGGGCCGCATCACCCATGCACACATGCGAGTTGAGGTGTTGTGAGTGCAAAATTCGAGAATGGCCTCGTGCTCCTCTGATTCATTCCATGCGCTACCACTAATCAACACGTCGTTTCAACGCTTATAAAATCTCGTCCTCTCCAATGGCATGACCAGTGTCTTTGAGTTGCCTTTTCTCAACAAGCTGGCTAAGTGTGGATGGGCTACTCACGTCTGGTGCTTCGAGCCTTTGGCGTGTAATCGTCCTTCACCGCCTGGTTTATAGGCACGGTATTATTTTTAAAAATGCTATTTTTGGGGTGGGAGCGAAATTCTAGTGTGCAAATCTCCAATCAGAAGGCGTAAAAAGCTGAATGTTAAATGAAACGTCTTTATTTAATTTATTCATTTAAATGACAATGAACTGACTGGCTTAAGGTGGTAAATGGCACCTCCCCAGGATGTACTGGTCTCTTGAACCCTCACAGTGTAGGGATACTACTCAAATCCTTAAGCCGCTCTCCAAAAAAGTGTTTTACAAAGTGAATTAGTTTTTTAAATCTGATGGATTCCCAAGTTTTAAGTGCAGTGAACCGTGACCAAAATAGATAATTACAGCGCAATGCACATAGTGAGTTGAAAAGTGAAGGTGTAATCCACCATTTAGAAGAGATTTGAATCCCTGCTATGTTGCATGCAATAGCAGCGCCACCCACCAAACAGATCGGTTGGAATGTGTAAGTAGCCACCGCGGGTGTCAAAATGAATTTTACCAAAGATTTGGCCGGACATTTATCAAATTGGAAGAAATAACATCTTGCAAGCATGAGCTCGGTTACAACTTGTTTACAGAATTTGTCGAATGCAGCACTTTCAGTTGTTCATTTACATACTGTAATCTATTGCAATAGGGCTGAGCATAAAAAGTGCATGGTTTGAGGGAACTTGGATCGCAAAGCTGTCAAGTAACGGAGCCTCCTTTAATGGTGTGCGGTGGACTGTAATACACGTCACTCTCTAAAGCGGGAATAAACTTCTCGATGAGAGCAGGATGCCAGTTCCTAATCGGGCTTCGTATGACGGCTGAAAAATTTTGTTCGTATTTAAGCATGCACTTGGACAACCATTGAGTTTGTAACCCTCTGTCATTAATTTTAACAAATTCCCCTTCTTATATGAGAAAGAATTGCTCTACATCTCAGGAATTAGTTTCAATTTGTGCATGCAAGGATTTTATAGGAGACTCACTCCTATTAGGTGGGAGGTGTATGAGCATTTACGCTTCTAAAATGAAATTAACTCTGTACAAGCATGAGACCACATTGCCTAAGGCATGATAATTTTCACGCTAAAGAATTTAAAGTTAAGCTCCCTGAGGAAGAAGAATAAGGAAGACATTATTCCCAGACAGAATATGTATTTTTAACGCGCAACAGCTTAGAGGTTGGGTCGCGCGGTGGAGACATAATGGCGGAGTTCCCGAGTTGCCCATTACTGAAGCCGGTAATTAAACAGGTCATTCACGCATTACAGAAGCATTTATTTCAGGAAGTCTAATTCCGCATTCTTGAAGGTAAGATTCTTGCACTAATTCATGGAGTATATTTGTTCCATTAATCCGAGCTAAGGTAGTTAAACTTGGCTGCTACAAGAGCGGGGTAATATGTGGTCGTAAGAGATGGAGGTATCAGAAATTATATGATTTTTAAAAGTCGAGTCAAGGGCTGCACCACGGGTTGGGCGTCTTTTTAGGCAGTTTCATGTAAGCTTTGAATGCAGCAGAAGTCATTTATTCTTTTAACACACGATTGTATCAGAAGCGAAATAAACTTTGACTTGGATTAAAATAGAAAGTAAAGGGATACGACTGCGTTAATAAAGCTGCTGGCTTTTGCTAAAGGATGTATGGTACTTGAAATATCCATGCTTCTGCATCAAAGCAAGTGATTCGCAGCCCTTCCCTTTGTGTTTTGATGCCTCCTTTTTGATGATGCATTCGTCAGGCATTGTTGTGTAATGATGTGTATTCCCTATTCGGTTGCACAGTTATGCAGTTACATATGCAAACATTGCTTAGCCACTGAATGCACTAAAAATTCTAGCTCCCAATAACACCTTCAAGTACATCCCACTTGATTAGATATTTATGTAGCATTCACAAAATAAATAAAAGTTCATCCTTAAGGAGAAATTAAGCAAGTACGTACATCTGGAAAGAGATGCATTAACAGGAAAGTGATAAGCTACCATTTGCCACCTGAAAATCAGGTCAGGGATTGCATCCACCCTGCCACGCAAAAGGGCTCCTCAAACGGTCTTCGCCATCTTGAGTATCGGTACTGATTACACTTCACTGTTGGCGCTGATAAGGGCTCGACTCCTTGAATTATAAGTTTTGGAGTTTTTCTTTGCAAAACGTATTCTTTTGTATACGTTTGCTTGTTCAACATTCGTGGTGAACCAGTCGGCTAGTGTAGTATTAACTAGTTAATGCAACCCATTAAAAAAAGACAGTAATTTAAGACGAAAAATAACCTATTTGTAACCATCTCTTGAGATAACTTCATATTCCGTCTCGTTAAGATCGTTTTTTTTTCATGGAGTTTAATTGTAAATGCGCAATAAATGAAGAATAATTTCATAATTTGACAGGCCTCCTTTCAAGGTGGATTTTGTTGTACACCACAAAGCAGTGGTTTGTTCCTACCCTAGAAATTCATTGAATTCACCAAGGTGGATAATTTTCCATCTTCCAGATGAAACCACAGAAAATAGTTGTTACATACTTCGCGTCTGTCGGCGACCGCTTTTCACATTTCAAGCATACACCCAAGCCTTACCCATCTGCAAAAGTATTAACTTTTTCCTATCATTTTTAAATACTGAAATGCTTAATCGGGTTGTTAATTTCTCTAGGACTCTGCATTGATTAATTTTAGATACCAAACACATCAAAAGTAGTGACTACCTTAAAAAGTGGAGTGAGAGAGTTCTTTGAGTGGAGCGCTCCCATGCTCTGGTTACCCTTGGCAGCGTGAAAGTTGACCATGCTTTAGGTGTGATCTCGGAAGGCACATCGGCAGTTATCGGTTAACGAGTTGGGTGTTCACTTTTCTGTCTCTGCGAAGACTAAGTGGATGAAGACATCCTCTTTTTGTGTAGTACAGAGAGAGTTTATAAATTATCAAAGCTCACGAGGAAGATCTGAATTGTTCCTTCCTTGGAACTAATTGACGTATTCTCGTCCACAGAGTTGGTGGAGGCCAACCTCACGTCGCCTACACGGCGTCCTTAAATAAATACGCATTACGGAAATAGATGAGAACTCTGTCACATTGCAAAGTGGAACTCTAATCTTTTCGAAGGATAACTTGACTAACCAAAAATAATCAAAGTGTTGACGTTTTTAACAATTGTAGGAAAAGGAAGCTGACAAGGGTTTTCGTCTTCTACACCTTAAACGAGTAAGGTGCTAAGCCACATTCCTGGCGAAAATGTCTAGGACCACTTAAGACACCTACGGGAATTTGGTCAAAGTTTTGATTCGCCCCCTAAAGAACTGTCACCGTGAAGGCAGAACAATGTCGAAGTCCACTACCGATCTTCGCAATGACATTTCCGATCTCACTCGATGCGCATGTTAAAAGTTGGGCAGGGTGAAAGTGAGGGTTTTGGGGAGAAAGTGGCAGACATGGTTCAAGTTGCTTTTTACTTTACGCGAATCCTATAGTGCAGTTAGAATCTCCACTTACTAATTTTGGTATTTAAAATTAAGGGAGATATCAAAACAAATTTCTTATAGATGAATCAGTTTTACGTTGTTATTAGTAAGGCAATTCGTCCTTCATTTAACCATGTGAGAAATAATAATAGGCTTTTTATGAAGTAATGTAACCTTTAACACGTTTCTAAATACTTCTGAGATAGTCACTGCACGAAATATTAAAAGTTGCCCCAATTTATGGCAAAGCAAAACTGGTTGTTCATGCGTATCACGCTTTGTCCTCCGAGTTCCTAAAATGTGTCAGGGATGAAATCACACTAATGAAGGCCAATGCTAATTGTTAACAGCAAAATCCTCGGCCTCAATGCTTGTTTAAATCTACCTCCCAGGCCTCGAGGCGTCTGCCTATCACCTTCGCATACGACGTCTTTCTATGAATAAAGATTAAAGCACGATTTAATGAAACCGCCTTCAGCCTTACCAACAGCTCCCCTGCGACTATTGAAGGCGTCATGTGGTTCTTATTTACGTTTGTCATGAACCGCCTAGTGATAAAATGCGGTGATTTCATGTCTTGGTAATGTAAACCTATAGTTTCCTTCATAATTAGTGTTTCAAATGACTTGGGGAATGGTAGGTTAGAGGCCAGCGGATCGCATCTTTTTCCGTTAGTATATAGAAAAAAATCATTTTTGTCTCATTATCATTTCTTTCTTTTGCACTGTTAAAATCTTGCAGAGTTACAACCATTGCAGAGACGACTTGCAAAATCAAATGCAGGCATGCTTGTAGGATTCGAACAACGTCTCCGCCCGCTCGTGGCTATGATGGATGACCTTAATTAGTTGGGCCGCAAAACGAGAGAGATGGCTCAAACGCAAGAACTGGCGGTGTTAGCGGGATCATTAATTTAAAACACTAATTTTAGAGGCGAATCAGGATGATGTATGTCTTAACCAACCCTATCTCTAGATTTAAAAAGTGTTAAATTTGCTTTCAGCGTTTTTGAAAACTACGAAAGTTTAACTTCTGTTAGTGGATTACATGCCTTTCGTTCTGTTATGTGCGAGCTTATAGGTAGACTATGCATTTAAAATCTTCGGGGGCGAATCCCATTGAAAAAATGTGATGTTCACACAGAAATTTGTCGGTGAGTAGTGTGTGATAACTCGTTAACCTGGCAATCGCTTGCATTAAGTCGTAAAAGTTAAGAGGAAAACAAATTTCGACTGTCTATTACGTCTACTAGCTACTGTTGCTTCTTGTATCATCGAAAGTATTTAACTAAGAATCGCTTTATTCTCTTCCACATTGGTTCTAACTTTGCAACCCGTAAGTGTGGATGGTCTGGTGGACTTGACATCCCGTGTAGTTTCGCTTGTCAGTCAAAACTAACTTTTTGTCACCAGATAAATGGAAATGTGTGGTTAGGCTTTATGATAAGACGCTGAAGTAACCAGGAAAGCGTTTGCCTTCTATTTGAAAGGTCACCACCCTTAAAGTGGAAAACACGCAGGTTTGCTTTTTATTACTTTAATTCCGATTCACAGAAGTGAGTACGTTTTGCGGTCATCTATTTGGCCGAATAGTTTAGTTAGTACTGTTGCATTTATCTAGCAACGCTGGCATTGTTTTTATGAACCTCCCATTTACACCTAAGGTTAGTGGTTTTCATGAAAGCATATCCCTATTACTTTACCTTGCCACCCTATCCTCTTTGGTTCAGGGACCATCTTCAGTGCAATGCTAAAATGAAATCTTATTTTAACTACAACGATGCGTTGCCGTGGCAGAGAACTTTTATGCATTTTTCCTTTAAAGATGCGCCTTAAAACATATGTACATTGTATTATGATTTTATGGTTTGTTTCAAATTCAATCCTCCCGGACTATAAAAGTTGGGCTTCCATTCCATCGCTCTTTGCCAGGTAGTCATGCATATCCAAATTTCATTCAAACATCAACTTATAATTCTTGCTTAGCAGTAAATAGGTTATTTCCAAACTGATCCAATGTTACTTCCAAGATTGTCGCAATTACCACTGTAAGTCGAATCCAGTTTTCCAACTTTCTTTTAAATTCTTGGTGGTGCACAACTTTTTACTGGTGGGTCAGACGGAGTAAGTAGCAATTCTCCTATCTGTAATGCAGGCTTGAAGGCGCATTGAAATGGAAAGTCACTTAAAATGATTAAAGACTTAAGTTGACTCAATCATCAGCAGCACAACGATTTTGGCCACTAATGAATTAACGGCTGGTTACTATCACTTCGGCGTCATAGCATGTGGGTCCAAAGCTGACACTTGCACGACGGTGCCTCAACAATGATTCCCCAGAATACGTCAGGAAGTTCTAATAGGCACTTCATGGAGTGAACCGAGCCCTTGCATAGTAGGGTGTCAAAAATATTAAAGTTTGGGTAAATTATTAGTACGTGTACTCTAGAGGGCATCTGAACTCCACAATTGGTCGACGAGTTAAGATTAGACATTTAATGCGCGAAAAAGCTCCTGTTTTCTTCCATAAAGTCATGGACATTCAGTGACCACTCGCTCAGCCCCATGAGAAGTCACCATGGCGGTTGCTCGACTTGCCGTTAGGTGATGCGTACAACGACATGGAGTGTATTATTATCTAGGATAAGCTTTGGAGTCGACGTGGAGTAATTTGAGGTGGAGAGCAGTTTTGAGATTTTATTAGATTTAAACTAACTGAGCATTTTAAGTTTGACTAAGCATATTGCACAATTCGCCGAACCGCTGTCACATTTAACCGTCTTTACTTTACGTATTTGGCTTTAAAATGGCATATCGTTTGTGCAAATATCAAGCCTTGTTGCGAAAAGTTTTGATGAGATTTATGTGGCCTAAATTTAAATACTATTGCCGTTAAACACTTGTCTAGAGGTAAAAGAACTGCCACATAATTTACAACTATTTTTCCATTTTACGCCTGTTCGAAAGTGTGCTTTCATTATTGTTAGTAAAGTTACCTTTCATTCCTACTCTTCCTCGTGTACAAAATACGTGCGATGAAGAGCGTCGTCTCCCTTGAGTGGGTTTCGTTTTAAAACAATGCCTTTCAAGCTTCAGCGTTGCAAGTGGTGTGCATCCGGAACACTAGCGTTCCCACATTTTTGTCCTTTAGAGTGCATTCTGTCGATGAAGCAACTTCTCATTTAACATGCTGAGGGTATGCTTCAAATCATGTTAATTTGCCTTAAGGCTTTACTGTGACCTCCTGCCAACCTTGCATCCCCTTCTGAATTTTAGACAATTTTGCCATGCGGGGGAATTTTTTACCGAAAATCTCATCTTTTACTAAGCACTAAGGAACTTCATTGGCTCAATCTAAATTTTTACTTAGATTCCACCGCTACGACGGATCGGATACGTTCCGCCACATCCTCCACTCGAACGGCTCACCTTTCGTAGGCACCTAGTCATCTTATTTGACCAGCTACCCATCACTTTACCAGTTGGGCTCATTCCAACATTTCCGGCACAGACAGTCCTGGTAAATTCAGAAAATTTTAATTATTTGTGATCAAATAATTTAACTTTCCTCGACGATGGCCGCCAGTTAAGAGAAGTCCACCGCCTCGGCAGTAAAGTGGCATTAGAAGGTATTAGGTAATTTGACACATTTAAGAACTGAGGAGGCAAAAGTAAATTAAAGCTTGTGATGATGTGGCTTGCAATGAAGAGGTTTAACAATTAGCTAAGCCTGCATGCAGATGTAGGTAGGTAGTCACTACACATCTCGCTCGCCGGATCACCGGGCTCACATCGGCCGAGAGTGGAGCAGCAAAAGTTTGAGTTCGGTTTTACTTATTTTTCCATCCGAATTTTCATCCCATTGTTTCAGTAGATTATCTTTAAATTCATCAAGATCTTTTGTGTCGTAATTCTATCAAGATTGAAAATGATGATTTGATAAAACCCAGTTACGGTGTGTTAAGAAAATTAATTTAAATGGTTGAGGGATGTGACGCCCACCTTTTTGGCAATATCCAAGAGGTCCTTCACGAGCCCTTCGAATTCCTCATTCTCAATTACGCCACTATGGTCCTAAAAAGGAAACGCTTTATTTACTGTGAACTC
The DNA here is from genome assembly GCA_036345935.2 of Taenia hydatigena. NCBI lineage: Eukaryota > Metazoa > Platyhelminthes > Cestoda > Cyclophyllidea > Taeniidae > Taenia > Taenia hydatigena. The sequence continues at coordinate 4,922,653 of JADWOT020000009.1, forward strand.
TTAACTAAATTCACACATGTTACTAAAGTGGCATTCGACTCTACCGCTCGTTTTGTGAGTTACCGATCTCTAGCAGTCAGCTTTTATGCCATAACTGGCCGGACGAATATAGATCGCCTGCCACTGTGGATTGGGTCAGTCTCTCGCTCCCAGATATGACCGGACGCAAGCGAATTGTTCAGTGAATATTATCTTACACCGCTCCGAGTGAGTCGAAATTGCGTGCCTTGTAAAAATGCTTATGCATACTTATCTTCACTTAGTGCGAATTGCGGTCACGCATTTTGGTCATAAAAGCGTGGATAATTTTGTCACAGAACTCACTCTACTGGTACATGGTTAATGCTTAATGCTCAACGAAACAATCTGGCTTGGTAGTCTTCTGCACCAATTTACAAGAATTAAGATCGTAGTGGTGATCATCCGTGATATTTCGTAAAAAGGTTAGAAATTTCGGTCACCATCAGATCCCAAAATATGGCTGGATAAAAACACTTTTGAGGTGCTCTTCTGTTTTGGACAGCAGTACTCTAGAAGCGAAGCCAGTATAGGAGTACGCCTTAAATGGATTAACGTTATGTGTATACAAAAGGATTAATGACCTAGTATGAGAATAAAAAATGGGTCTAGTCTCACCATTTTGCACAATGACGTCGTTGATCGGAATCGTTCAATGTTGTTCCGAACTTATGACCCAAATCAAACACAGGTCGACATTACAATTAAGGATTAGTTCAATGACCAGTGCTTGTACTGTCCCAATGCACCATTGTCTTTGAAAAATTCAACCGAAAGCATGATTTGTACTATGATGTGTCCTTCTTGGGTAAAGGTCGGAGTTGGAGTACAAGTTCTATTTCAAATTTCTCAGACATTCACCTCAGTGAACTATTATACGCTCATATGGGTTTATTTCAAGGAATTTTCACAAGTTAAATCGCTCACCTGATCGTAAAAGTCAAATATCCGGTCAAGTTCAGTTTCGGAAATGTCCTGTAATTGCAGCATTTAATTCCAAACAGATCGCCTACCTTTAATGTGGTGTTAGCCAAAATGTTGTTCTTTGTTGGAAGCAACCTAAAGGTCTCATCTCGTTAAATGCAATAGCTTTTCCACTTACTTCGACATTTCACAAATTTGCAGTTGTCCGTCGGAATTTACGTCGAAGAATTTCAGCTTAACAAACATAACAATGTGGTATTTCGTGAAAAAAATGAGTGACTCAGGTAAATCGCTATGATCCAAGACAACTTTTTGAATTCCAACTAAACTCAAAAAATCGGTCGGCAGGTGATTTTTCAAAACCCTATCTTGACTACACTTATGGAATTAACAGGAAACCAAAAAAAAAACCAGCACGTGGTATTCTTTGTGCAGCCTTAACGTCCATTGCGTTCGTTCCCTTCATCTGCAAGCAACGGCACAGAGCGCACGCAAACCCAACACATGTACCCATGACATCGGCGTACAAACCAGCGTTTCTCTTGCTCGTCTCTTCAATGGCGGCCAAACTGTGGAGTTTTGAAGGCAACGGAGTTACATTGCAAACATGCCAACCGTTAACTCAGTAGGCTATGAAATCTAATCATTTTGAGGAGCCAGACTTTTAGCCCTTTCGGCTTCGTTGTCGTATAGGCAGGCTTAAACATTACCTAGCCGCATTGAGATGAGTGACAAGAAAAAATGCGTAAGAAAGCCCTACACTTACGATGAGAGAAGCAAATTCTTCAACCTTCTCCTTGGTGACAGGTACAGCCGACTTAGAGAGAAGTTTACCTAGGAAGGTCTACGACAAACACTCAACCCGAAGTTCAAATTTTTCTACCTGTAGTTCTTTACTGTCCATAATACCATTTCCATCGGTATCGAATTCTCTCCAGATCTAAAGTCCCTTTTCCAGTAAAATCGCTTACCTTCATAAAGTCAAAACTCGACTGAATGTTGGAAAGCTTGCGAAAAACAAGGAGGAAGCGCTCTTCTTCACAAAGTAAGCGCGAAATCTAAAATAAATAAAAAATTTTAATCTCAGTTTGGGCTCTTGCTCTAACTGCACGACAGTTACAATTCTTGGCATTTCAATTCGCAAAACCCAATTGCAAATAAAGTGCTGGAAACAATTGAACATTTGCATTTTTCATTTCAAAATAATACACTTCATTAACATGTGTTCGTTAAGTACGAGATCCTAAGTAAACAAAATTTTATTGTAAAATTCGTGACACTGCGCTTATTGTCCTGCACGCAAGAGTGAAAAGAATTTGTAAAGCATTGGTACTCCTATTTCAGGCAAATACGGATTGGCGAGTACAAAAGGAGGAAATGCAATTGATGGGACGCAACTCGTATCAAGGTCTGAGCGCTTTGTTTTCTGCCGGTAGCCAGTCGATGCAATAATCTTCGGATCCTATCCTCTTCAAAGCCCAGTGACAACCAAGTTATTCCTCACTTCACCTCAAGCACTGAATCGTTTTGTACTTTGACAGAACTCATAACACTTTTATTTTTGAAAAAATGCTTTTAACTAGTATGCACTTTGCACGTCGCAGGATCTTGGGAAGTTCACTGTAGCTCTCTTTCACACTGGGAACAACCTCGTTTACACTTTTTCTTCATTTGTGGTCTTGAGGTATCAGTTTAACATGTAAAAATGTCATTTCACATACGTGTTCTTATCTTTGTAAACTAGGCTAAATTCATTAATATTCGTATGTCAAATGCCCTAATTTCACTCATTTTGAATAACAGTGTATTCATTCACACTTACAAAAAAAACTCACTAGCTGTGTCAACCACGGGATTGAACAAGTTCGTAAATAATGGAAAGGCGCGCACCCTCAGCATTTCAATTATTGCGCACAAAAACTTAAAGGAACCTTGCAACTAACTGGATAGCGAGGCACTTCGACGGGTTTGCTCAAGGCGTTAGCTACAGAAATCTCGGAAGAAGTTCGCCTGCCCAATCCAAATATATTCTTGTTGTTCAACCATGAGACTAAGTTCTTCCTATTCTTAATACATTCCGACTTTTGGTAAAATTTTAATGAAGTTTTGACCCCTAGGTCAGAATAATTGGTACACAAGCAACGATAGGCCAAATTGCCAATCGCCGACTCGATGCATCGGTCGCACTTACTGCCTACTTAATAGGTTTAAATGTATCAACTAATGAATATTTTAACAGTCTTTTTCGCAAATAAGGCACATCCTTGCTCTGTGACTCTATTTTACTGCATTCTCCTCATCACAACGGAGTTGGCTAATATGCTTCTCGACTAAATTACGCGTAAGTAAGCAATTCAGAAGAAAATTTGTGGCTGTAGGATTTTCCAGTCATTGCCTGATTAGCACGATACATTTGACTTCCATTTAGCCCTAAACCGTGCATTATTATTCCACAAAGGTATTCTATGCTAGTTAAATTCTAGGGAACACATCTGAATGCTTGATGGGAGTTGATACTTTTGATCCCTCCACAATGATGCATTTCAATCATGGGATGACATAGCAACCACAGATTACAATTCTTTCACCTTTGAACAAGTTCCAATCCATTATGGAAGTTGTATGAGAGGCACCTTACAGATACAGGTATTTAGATGAGTAGGCTGACACAGCATCAATCAACTTCACTTTCCCAATTTATTAAAAAACTGTTTTCGGTAGTTGGCAAAGGTACGAATGAAATTCAAGTATTGCGATGGAAGCAGGTTAAAAGCAGACATCCAAACACTGTGCACAACAGAAACTAAAGCAAAGGAATACGGATAGCAAGATCCTTTTAACGATGGCCCAAAAGTGGGTCTTCATAGATTTGGTGCACAATTTTTCCATTTCTGTTTCGAATAGTCCTGTGCTTCATTGAGGTGATCGTGTTCGTTACATCGTGTCCAGCTCTCCAACTCATTTTGCTTTCTGCAATCTTTGCAGATCCTCTTTAATTAAAAAAGTTCGTCATCCATTTAAGCCCTATTTCGCTGTGTTTTGTACATCAAAGTCACAGTAGTCTTCTACCTCGATTATTAACTCACAGCAATTGCTTATGGCCTATTTCAGACCCATCAGCTGTAAACGTTAAAGTTTAGCTATTTTCATTAAAATTGAGAAGCTTTCACGCTTCAATAGTATTTGTATTACATGAGGAAATGATGATGGTTTCAAAGGTATTACAAGATGACATTAGTCTACGTAAGACCATGTATTTCAAGAGTGGTATGGATGTAGTGGAACGTACCTCGTCGATGCCTATTTGATAGGGCAATCCCGGGTTTATCGCCACCGTGATTAGATCAGGGAGCGAAGTCCTGTTATAATCCTAAGCAGAAAAATTGCATGCCTCATCAATATCACCAAATAAGGGTCATGAGCACAGACAGGTCCATCGGAATGATCCTATAGCCCCAATGAAAGCAAAGCAAAAAATAATATTTTGGCAGAAGGGAGCGAAGTCTTATTTGATTCAGCTTTCCCCGCCAATTCACGATAAGTATCAGGGTATATTCTTTTTACTCAGTCCTTAACTGTATATGTATTTCTAATTATTTTGCTTTCCGCAAAACTATTATGCACGTTTTGTGATTTAAGTGAACATTTAGAAACAGACAAACCTCCATTTGACTAAGAAAAGACATCACATCACTAAACAAAAGCTGAAAGCCAAATCACTTTGGTAGAGAGTTTCAAAAGCCATTTGCCTTACAACTAATCGCATTGCTTAAGTAAATAAAAGCGTCTGCAGGCCGGCGATGCTTCACTCCCACCTTTCATTAGCTTGGAGCAATCAGGCATACTAAAAATGGGTTGAAATGTAATAGTTTAGCAATAACCAACCGTTTGCAAAACCATATCGTGAATGAAGATCCTACTGCGTAAATTGGTGGCGCATACGACCATCACAAGCATCTCTAACGTGAGGATTCCCGCTGTCTTGTGATAGGCGCCAAATGACACAGGAAAACGAGAATGCTTACTGGAAACACAGTTCTGAGAATTTCCCCAAGAATGCGTATGAAAAGTTCATATTCTTCCGCAATGAGAGTGCCGTCACCTTTAATCAGACAAAAGAAGGAAAATGAATGAACAGGAGAATCTAACTGAAATGACTAAATGTTCTACAACTAATGAAACCAGCTATGGGTAAATCTACGGTGGAACTCATGCAGTCACCAAGTAATTTCAAATTTCTGAATTTTTTAATTCACTACTCATGTGTAAATTAAGCATACAATTTTCCAATAAATTTCTTCACTTTCAACACAGGTCAATTATTTGCCTTGTTAAAAAAGCATCTGTCGGCCGAAAATCAATCTGTTGTGCCTTGAGAAATTTCTAAACCCCTAGCATACTTCCGGAGAAACTACTTAGAAATGGGGACATCAGTGTGTGTGGAAAGAATAAGGGAAAAAAGAGCGCTGTCTTATGAAACGACTTTCGAGTGGAAAAGGTACTAATTTAACGCATGCGGTCAATGACGTACGGTCGATGTCAAAGAAGTCCCAGACTGCTAGAAGGTCGTTGGCCGTAAGGTAGACTGATTTCCCGCTCACGGGCTCAAGAAGTTTTTCTAGCGTTTTCACAAGGGCTTCTTTCGGCATTTCCTGTGTCATTGTTACTTTGGATGTTGGTAAAGCAATGCGAGCCAACTAGGATGTATCTATTGTCCACCTATATTATATGTCAACTTTTTTAAAGCAGACTCCTAAGCTAACAAACCAAAATTTAATTGGCCTTTGAGCAAATCTCCCATTGGTGGATTATCGAGTATTCGATGATTGGTGGCTTTTTTACAAGGCAGAGGAGCGGATATTCTCTCCGCAATAACAAATCATTTAACTTTTAATTTGACGATGATCCCAGGTACTCAAATAGAGATTGGTTGAATAGTGATAGAATAAAAGGTATGCATAAGGGTTAAATCTTGACCTCGACAAAATTATTGATCCACAAATTCTTCTCAATCTTTAATAGTAACAATAAGAAACGCTGAAGTTCGCTTTTCATGCAGAAATCTAATCCAAGTATTTTCTTGCCCTTCAGAAAAGACTTGGAGCGCTAGAGAATGTCGCAGCAGTCATCCCTTATCTAACCCTGATTTTTTGTGACCATCTCTTTAGGGAATATTTAAGTGAACCGGTTCGATTTTAGCTAAAGATTACCACAAAAAAAACCGTGTCGTACTAGTGAATTTTACATTTCCTCTAATAAAGTTTAACTAAACTAAAACCAAATTTTCCTCTACGGGCGTAATATCTTTCTTGCTATAATTGTGCATGAAGCTGACATTGCATTTAAGGCAGACTTTAATCAGAAATTAGTCCCATCAACTTCTGCGCATTCAGACTGTGGTCAACGTATACCTAATGATTTTCCTGCATTTTATGGAGCTTGATATTGTGAATTCATAACTATTTGAAGAAGAACCAGAACATTGCACATACACTCTGCGGAGCAGAGTATTTTGAGCACCGTCACAGTAGGTAATGAGGTGACGTATCACAGAATAACCACGATAAACAGTACTTTATTCGATGAGTCAAAAAAAGGAATGTATAAATCAGCATCTGAAAAAATGGATGGTTCTGCCTTTCGAACAAATGTGTGAGTGTTCCTAAACATCACAATCAGAGTGTCGCGAGACTAACCTGAAGTCAAATGGGGACACAACAATCCCAAAGACGAATACATATGTTCGACATAAAGAAGGTCTTAGGGATAGTGGCACGACCTAAAGGCCAGCCCACCCTACAAAGGCACAATGGCGAAGACACTATGTGACCCTCTTGCCAAAACCAGAAGTCAAACAAACACCCAACCAACCTACTACATTCCATCCCTCCCTCCCTCCCTTCCTCTCTCCTCTTCCAAACGCTGTTCCTGGCGCTCGTCTTAGTCAACCTCACGTGTCACCTATCACCTCGTAGTCGGTGCTGTGAGGAGACATCCACAAACCATCCATGCCAGTCATCGAATGCCCTTTGAACCGAAGTGATGCTCGACCTCTATGAGAAGTGAGCTTGAGAATGGAGAATGTGCTGCACATCACGCCTGTCCATAGCTCATTGTAGGAATGCTGAATTAAAAGCAGAGTCATTTGATAAAAGACGTGGCTAAACACAGTTCGGTGGGGGTGGAGTCTCACCTCCATTCCTCCTTGCCAAGTTGTTCTCAATTCAGAGCTGTCCAGCCATATCTATCCGGATTCTACGCAATCGGTGGAGGGGTGGAGGGTAAGCAGCTCCGTAACAGAACCCTTCCAGACGGTATACGTCATTGTCTCGTCCGTTGTAAGCAGCGCTACTGTGGAGCACGGGAGTGGGGTGGTTGTTGAAGGTGGGTGTCATCTCCAGTCCTTCTGTTAGGAGTAGTCACTGGTCCTCCTACTCTTGCCATGTGCATTTTACCCGCCCCAATAAGGATCATCAGCCAGCAGTAGAAATTAGGATTGGTGTCCTTATAGATTGGATTTGCTTCCCATTGCCACCAATGTATTATCAGAGCCTTTTCTGAACTCAAAGAAGGTATAATGCTCGGGTGGAATGCACATATTCGACACACAGAAGGGATTGATGCTGCTAAAATTGGCTGGTACATGGCAGGGACCTAGAGCATACCCCTCATCACAACGGAGACTTTAACAATCAATCCATCAAAAAAGCATGAATTAATGGCTAGAAACATGTTTGGAATGAGTAAGCAGGACAAGAAAACCCTAAATGGTGGGTGATCGCACCTTGTCAGCAATTGCGCCTTTTCGTTTTGGCTGTGGCGGCCCAATTACGTCTAAGATCAAAGCTGTTTTCTAAACAAACTCACAATTTTTTATCTTGTGTAGGTGATCTCATAGTCTCTTTCACATTAGGATTTTCTGGCTTCATTAAGTACATTTCAAAGCAAAGTGAGATACAGAAATTCTTATTTTGAGAAGTATAAATATGCACCCGAACACTGTTACAGAAGGATGCGTTGGTTTATTCACTTTAATTCATGCCAAGGCTCAATATACTTACTTTTCGGGCACTTTTTGCCTCTCGCTTTATTTTTGCAGTCCAGTTGATAGAGTGTTCGTACGTTGGAGTTAGAGCAGCTAACATTGAACCGAGATGTGTTTAATCACGTCATTTTATCAGCTAATCTACAATCTTTTCTCGGCTGTTGTCCATCCCGAAGAATTGACTGATAGATTATGTACATGTAGAGTGAAATTTTTCGTAAGACGCTTTACAATCCGATGACAATTGTTACTGCTGTCGCTTTTCTCGTCAGACCCACGCCAAATATAAACATCTCCGCAGTGTACAAGCCTCAGTGACCATCACATTTCACTCCGAGAAGGATGTTATTGTGTAAGTATTGTGGGAATGGTTTTTTCCCAATTCTGCTACTCCTTTTAGTAAAAATGGATATGGAGGACAGTTTTTTACCGTTTTGTATTCTACACCTAAACTTCCTTACAGCTTTTTTAAAAGCCAGTTTTTTTATGGGGATACGCCGTTCTAGAGGCTTCGATATGCTTAATGCGACTGTCGGGCCCAGAGTGGGTTTTCGTCAGCGCTATAGCTTGGTAGTGAGCTGTCACTTCAAAGCCGCATCTTTGATGCATTAAGCAGGAACCTTAGCATCGACGATCTTCTTTATCCAACATGGACCTATGCAAAGAGAAACTCCACCATAACTGCCCCATAATCACCACAGAAAATGGATATCTGTTGTGAGAAGATGGTCGATAGCAAAAGCTCAAGCATTTTGTCTACTATTCTCCTTTTTTGGAGGCCATTTTTGCTTGCGCGCTTACAATTTACACAGGAGTGTGTTTTTCTTTCGATCTCGGTCAGCCTACTTATGGTCTTCCAAAGTAGCACAGAAAACTATCAGTGAAAACAAAATTTGCACAGCTTAATATGCTCATAATGGTTTCGGTTTACCTTCTTGAGTATTGGTTTCATTATCGTTAAATGCTTGTTATCAGTGGATTCAGAAAAGTATTTTTTATCATGCGCTGTTGAGTCATAAAATGAGGCGAAAACAGATCTTAGTCTTCAGGTGATAAAATTTTGCAACCCAAAACATTTTAAATATTCTCCACATAAATTGTTTTGACGATATTTGATATAAGAAATCCTCATCTTTTTATCTTTTATGCTTTATGCCCTGATATCAGTTTCCATAACTGAAGAAACATGTTCCCTTAATTATTTGGTGAAACTTCGTAAATTTGGCCAAAGTAGCGTGAAAGATCGTGCAATAGCTGAGCCAGGAGGCTGCTAATGTGTGTCGACGATCAAAATATCAGGTCACAGTACCACGAACTCGTATCGCCGGACCACAATTCATCGCACCCAACTGCCTCCAGTCTGCCTAACATACATCACTTTCGCACCCCAATTCCCTTATTTCGTTCCTAAAAAAGACGACCATGGTCCTGCTAGAAGGAAAATCCAACACTTAGCTAACATTCATGAGGAGCCAAATGTTAAAATATTCTTCAAAAAGTTACGGCACACACGTGCTTCAGTTCGTCCTAGGGCGAAATGAGGTTAATTAAATTTCTTTTAGCAAGGATTTGCACTATAACCCGATAGACCGCCTGGAAATACGTAACTTATGGTAGTAAACCTCTATTTATTCCTTCATTGAGGATTTAAAATCAAAAGTGTCCAAGGCGTCTGTCTCTGTTTCCTATAAACAACTTTTCATATCATACCTGAAGAACGCTGGCTCATTTCCGATTCTAGCACACGGAAGCCTTGAGAAACGTATTACAAACATGCATTTTGAATAATTATAATAAACCTAAACATTTTAAACAGCAAAATCTTATTAAAAGTAGTAAATCTTTGAAAGATGATTATTTGTAATCAGCTTAACTGCTTTTGGGAAGCCAACTCGCGTTGCCTAGTTGTTTAAATTTTTGCTTTCACTTTCATACCCCTGGCACCAGAGATACCCAGGACGCATAATTTCCATATGATTTTAAAATGGGATCCTCCTGACCCTTTAGATATGCTGGAGATTAGCCCCTCTCTCCAACGTTACATGTGCTTGCTGAACGACGAGCGTCGACACACTATGCGCAAACATATTTCTTCCATCCTTCTTGTTTCCATAAATTTATAAGGAGTAGAACTTAGATCCCTTTTAGCAAACTCGCCAACATTGAGCACCCGTAAGTGTCCGAAATTTGCAGAAAGCATAAATACCCTTTGTTTGAGGGGTTTTGCTTTCATTTATATCAGTGCAATTATCTTCGCCTTCCTCAAGTTTGTACCGCTTCGCGTTTACTTGCCCCCTCCCCCCCTCCTCCTCCCCCCTTCCTCCCCGCCCCTTCTGCTTCTCCCCTTCGCTCCACCGCGGTTGACGGCAATTTGCGATTAGTTTTGTCCTTTGCTGGGAAAGCGTTCAAAGAATCTTAAATGATTTATGGTCGCAGCACTCCAATTAATTACCTGTTTACCATTTACTTGCTCTCAGCTTCAAATGCACGAAAATGCGCATTCTAACTTCAAAGGGAAGCAAACTACATGATGAAACATATTTCAAAGCCACAATTATCATTGTGACAGCATAATTATTTAAAAATAACATACTTAAGGCAGATGTCCTTGCAAAACCATATGCCATCAAGCAGATGGTGGGTTACACCATTCGGAAAGTCGAAATGGGGATTCTTCTTACTCCGATTTGCCATAAATTCTATGCTATTACCTATGATTTCGGTTTCTCTATCAATGCACAGATCAATGTAAATAAACCCTTATAATCATTTCTTAATAGTGTTGCAAGTAAACTTTTCAAGCACATTTATTCGCCATTGTGGCAAAAGTAAAGCATATTTTCATCAGGAGACTCAATGGTCCTGGTTCCTTCATGGCATGTTTACAGTGCCACATAATGGCTTTGGACCAATTTTTTTATCAAAATACATTTAATGTTTCTCGATTAGTGAATCCGAGGGAGGAGTAGCGGGATTTAAAGCACAACCGTCCTTCCCTTGTAGAAACTACTGCCGGCGGTCGCTCTAGTGATCTAATCAGATTACTTTTGATATTACTTTTCCAGTAGTAAATGTGCCCAAACTATTGTGAAAAACCTGACTGGTCATGCATTGAATTCTACATCGTTTACAATAATCACAATATTAATAACGCTATCCATCGACCTCAATTGCCGTCACTCCTCACCCAATATTGTACTGTTTCCTTCTAAGTAGACTCTTTAGAGGACAAAAGAAAATCCCTCTCAGCAATTAATTTAGACGCAAACCTTTATCTTTTTGTTTTCTATTTCAAAGTCTTTTGTTAAGATGAGATTTTTAAGGGCAAAATGATGGGTTTGAATTGCCCTATGCTCAAATGGTTTCCTTTACTGCATCCGAAACTAACTTAGGGCAGAATATTTGCTGCTTGTTAAAAGTAAAATGTGTATAGAAGACCTTCCCCATTAAAAAATTGCATAATCTGCAAAAATTCTTTGAACTCAATAGTAGCACAGCTTTGCTTTGAAAATTGTGGAAGCTGAAGGTGAATTGATACCGGAAAACGCAGGGAACATGGAAACACCTTTGAAAAAACGCCGTAATGGATATAAGAAAGGACTCCCCATGGAAATTGCGCTACAGTATTAAGCTCAAAAGTATCGCATTATATGTTACAGTTAACGAAATCCGTTTTGCATTCTATAAAGAAATTAGTAAGCCATTGCGATGAATTCTTTTTTTTCGGAAATTGGAAGGAATAGGTATAAGTGCATTTAGGAAGTTCAATTCTCGTAAGAAATAGAAGTACACCGAGTTCTAGATTTTTAATTAAATGAGACTTTTTTAGAGCAATTGAAAATACTCTAAAGTCCTGCACACAATGGTCCCTTTTTTATTACCAATGAAAACTGTAAAACATGGGTATTAATGGCGTCCTTCTTCTTATCATTTTTTATTCACCCAACGCTACTCAAAAGATCCATTTAAAACGTGGCTAGACTCCATGTCTTATCAGGATTTTCGCTTCCACCTCGCCCGTCTCGACACCTCGAAGTGAAAAGGAAAACCACACCTGTACACATATTTGTTAGTGCGACCCATCCGGGAATAGTGCGGCCAGAAGGTAGCGAGAGGCAGAACTTGATAATGTTCTCCTCACCTGCTTGCGTTTTATTCGATGTGATACTGGCAGTTATATTCACTTTTGCTGCATCAATTTGGCATCGACGATGGTGGAAACGGTGTTGGCAAAATATTTGTAGTCATGGTTTACAGTTGTTTCCAGCTGCCCGAGTGAATGACCGAATTGTGAGGTTAGAAGATTCTGGATAATAAGGATCTACTATCCACCATCGGAGCTCATAGGCAGCAGGCTCTTCTGGAAAAACTCAATGTGGAAGTACTTTACTGAGCACTTTGACTCGAGAGGTGCCGTGAAGGGAAGAAAGCCCACCACAACTCTGCCAGTAAAAAATATTTTAAGACCTAGGCTAGATGAACATCAACAACGCTAAATATCGTTTAAATTGAATGCTCCAGGTGTAGTGCTTTGCTTGTTATGACTGTCAATTTCGGTTTTGATCACAGGGGTGATCTCCGGGCCATACCATCAGCCCCATTCCCTCTGTCGATTGAATATATACATTCTACCCTAGTATTTTGTCCTCATTCACCTTCAAGGGAGTCTTGGGACGCTACACTGGGTGACTATTAATTGAGAAATATCATTCAGTATAATGTTGGTTGAAAAATAATGTTCCTTTCTTACGGATGTTAGCGCCATGCATTCTCGGAGTAGTTTTCATTTAACGATTAACGGAATAAAGCTACCTGTGATTCGTATATCTGACCGCTATCACGTGCTGCAAAGGAGAAATTCAATGGCTGCACTAAATATTTTGATGAACGACCATTTTTTGCTTAGGCTATTTAGTCGTCTCGTGTAAAGAACAATCTATGACAGCAAATAAATCCTGCATTCATTTCTATGTCTCTTTGGTTAGTGAGGGGTAATTGTTAGCAGCGGCTTTTTTAATACCAAGAGTTTGATGCCGTCACCAATAGACTGGGCTGTTCATCTTCGAGATTCCTGCTTCTAGTCTGCTAAGTTGTCTGCTGTGGGCCTTTGGGTCCGTAGTACAGTCCCAATTATCCAATTTTATAAGGTCCTAAGTGTTTCTTTATGGCTTAAAAACGTCAGCATTTGTTATGACAAGCTCAATTTTGGTTGCTGTGGCAAATAGATCGAGATCATTTCAGTGATCAAGTGGTTTCCTGTAAGTGATATATTAAAATAATGTTTTTCTTGTAGTGTCACTGATGTTTTAAAACTGCAAATAGGCACAAATTGAAGTATAAAGAACCGTATTGCTTCGTTTTTGATAAATTGGAGGAACTGAATGTCGCCTGCCAAACTTTTCCCCTTAATCCAGATAACATTTGTTGGACTTGTTTGATACGCAGTCAAATTCCAGCCAATAGGAGTTATACAAGAAAAGGAGGGCTAAGTACTGATTAAGAAAGTTGCGCAGTACAGACATGTGCTTACAACATCCTGTAAAAGGGTGCCAGCCGTTATGTCGAATGATCTTCCTTTTTCTGGGGAATCCCCATTAATCCGGTTTAACGAGCTTCATTTTGCAAGAAATGCATTGGCATTGAAATATGCTGCAAGTGGATCAATTAAAATCGTGTGTACATTTAAAACGTCTGATTGACTTCGAACTTATTCAAGGTGTTTTGAAACACTCCATCAAAATTTTCCCGAGTCAGCCGGTTTGTTCTTCATTTTCGATTGCTTCTTCTGTAGTACTTTGTTTGTTTGAAACACCAGCTTTCGATCAGGGTCACAGTGGTGGCCGTACTGCCCTAACTGCGTAGGCTGCCCTCTACCGTAGTATTCTGCTTTCTTTTGCTCTCATTGCCTCCAACACTAACATGGGAAATGGAAATACAGGCTATCATTATCTGCTACACATTCGTTTTCATTTGCTTCCACTCATGCTCCTGCTGGAATACCTAGGAAAGCGTTCACTTGCCATCCTTCTTTGAATTTTGAAATACATACGCGTTTTATTAGCATAAATGTTAAGGGACTTAATCTCAAGCTCTTATACTAATTTAGGGTTTCGGACGAATTCAAATAGCTTCAGTTACCTCGGTACCACCAAACTTTTGTACAAACTTAGACTTGGTTGAGAACATCAGTAAGTCATACTCGAAATCATCAAAAGCGTTTAAGCACGATGCGGTGGCTGATTTTACGCTTCATTTAAAATCTTTTAATCTTACCAATGCATCGGTTTGATTTCAAATAGATCCTGGAGAATTCCCTTTCCTAAGCTACCCGCTTAGCGTGACTTTCAAGTCTAGATAAGATGCAATGAAAACCAACTGTGGTACTGAAATTGTTCCTTAATCACTGTAAAGCTTTGTCTTCTGCATTTGTTGCCGGAACTTTGTTTGGGTTTTGTGTAACTTAAAAAATGTGAAATTTGAAAGTCTTTAGAGTAACTGGACAATTAATTATTTCAACGCTTTAAAAATGGACGTAGAAGTAAAATTTTGTAAAAAAAAAGTGTTATATTAATGGGCTTGTGAAGTGTAAAACAACCAATCTCGCTGCACTTGTCGTCATCCATTGCAGCCATGGCAACCTATTGTAGACCATTGCGCGATTTTTTTGGTTAATATGGGTATCGACTGTAGAGATTTTAGTTTTGTCGAGCCATGTCTGAACTTCTAGGATTTTTAGTAAAACTTATAAAGCGAGATACGCGTTGCAAAATTTATGTTGATGTGCTTGTTTAACTTTAAGTCACTGTTTTTATAACAGGTTGCACTTATTAAATAAGTTAACGTTCTGCAACATGTTTTTAATGTCTTCTTTTCCTAATTTTCATCTTTGCGATGCTTAATTTTTAGGACTAGAGGGAACAGTTCCTGAGGAAAGGTCCCAGATGGCGCGGATACGGAAGTGCAATAGCTCACCTCACATTCGAGTTGCATCTTCGCCTTCGCCGTGGTTTGCCAAATCGGTGGATGGAAGATCCTTTTGCCCATGTCAAGATGGCTCAGATACCACAAAATTTTAGTTCGCACGGTCAGTGGCGTGAGCAACTGTACAAGTCGTTCGTTCCACAAAGTGTGCAGGTTTCAATGGACGATCTCAAGATGCCATCTTAATATATTCCTCCTCCTCCTCTTCTCTTTCCTCTTCGAAATATATTTTCTATATCATCTTGCTAACCTCTTTCTCATTTCGTAGTTTGTGTTGAAAATCGCTTACTTTAATCGAAGTACAGGTTCAAAATTACGGCACCGAAACACCATATTTACTTAGTCTGATAACCTGCTTGGCCTGTGGGACCCTGTCAAAACCCACAGTTGTTTTTTACCTTCTATAGGCTGATTCGTTCGGACAGGTAGGTCATCACAACTAGGCCAGACGCAAACGATCTGCCAGCTCTCTTGACACGTCGAATCGGTGTCAGGTGTCGGCGATTGTAATTAAGGCAGATTTTGTTTCGCCGTCACTCGCGTCGCCTTAAAAAACCTGCACACACGTAATGCTGATCCAATCTAACAGAGCCCACCAACCAATAGGCACGCGTGTATGCCGTGTTGGCCTCGACGCCTGAGCTACCTGAATGTACTTCATCCACCCTGATTGCATGTGAGCAGGTACTTTCTCTTAACTGCTGTGTCGTTTTGGTGGAAGCAGTGTGTCATGCACTATGCTCCGGTAGAAACGTTCCGTTACTTGTCGTCAAATTCCTAAAAATGGGATAAATTACGAACAAAATGTCTGCGTTTAAGTGTTGTAGGGCCTTCTCCCTTCCCAGCTTCCCTGCGGTTACCCTTAGTATGAGAAGGTTGAATTTTCTTAGACATCTTGATTGTACTAGATGAAACAGTCGGTAGGTAGGGTATTAACAGAGTTAAGGAGTGTCACTGTCTACGTTGAGAGAATCGACCCGCTCTTCCAGAACCAGATTTAAATTGTCCTCCCGCCTCCCGCCTAAAAGGCACATTTAAAGAAACAAGCATTACAGGTGAATTTCAACAAAAAGGCTCCTACTTTGCTCGAACTGCGCGCCTTTTTATGAGTGTCTTTAAAGGTTAGCAGCCAGTAAGTGATACGGCTTGTTTTAAGTGGTGTTTATTATTTCGCTCCTATTGAGGTTCAAGTCATGTTAAGCTTCATCCCTCCTACAGAATTACACCTAAGTAGTAATGAAGACCACTTCATTCACTTGTGTCTGCATGCACATTACGGACCAAATTATTTGAATAATGCGTTCTGCCTTGTCTAAAGGTAGTGATTAAGAGCAAAAACTGATGAGCATAAACACGATACCAATGCAGTAATATAGGCCTATGTAGCTCCTTTCGTACACACTTCCATGGTCTACTTTGATAATTGGACGAATCCACCGACGGTAGTATTTACAGCCCTCTTCGCAAATTGGTGTACCAGTGGCAGCATAATAACGCTGCCGTAGAGCAAAGCGTTTGTTGCAACAAACTTTAATAATAAACGGAATACACAGCTTTAATGCAACTCCAAAAATTGCACTCTCTTCATCCGATTATTGAATTTGAAAGAAATAAGAGTTATTTCTAAGTGTTAATGTTATCATCACATCATCGGGCTCGGAAAACTTCGCCATGGACCGTTCCATGTTACCAAGAGGCGTCCACTGATGTTGCAATTCAGACGCAATGCTGTGATTGCTAAGTAAGTAAAATCCATGGCACCTAGATCTCATAAAAGTCCATATGTTTAGTCTATCACTTCATAATTTTGTTATTTTGATTTATTATGAATGATGAGAGGACGTGGCAGTTAGGGTGTTCGGCACCAGTGATTCGGAGCTAACTGCAAAGGCGTTAAATAGCTTTTCCAAAACAAAATTTCTTACAGACACAAATCAAAACCTATACGGCAGTGAATCACTCATAGAAGTCGTTTTTTCGCTAGAAGCACAACGGTTTTTTTCCATTGGATATTTCAGATTTGTAGAAATGCGATGTGCTCCTTGAGCTGCACATAAAATTTGTGAAAAATGCTCTCTATTCTCTTTTGCCGACTGCCAGGTTTCGTGAAAACGCAAAAGTCACTAACGAAACCTTCTTGAGGCAGCAAACCAGCGGGACCTACACCGCTGGTTGAGTGTCATATCCACCTTTTTTACTGGCACACATAAAGAAGTACCTAAGCGCCAAGAGCGCATCATAGCTTCACCAAATAATTACTACATGACGGAGAACTTGATTCGATTATTCACGCTACTGTATGTGTATATAACGCAAGCTTATTGCATCCACTTACAATTTTGCGAGGTGATGCGGTTTCTACTGCTACTATATTTGCCTGAAGTACCAATTAATGATGACTTGAAATTTTTCCTTATTCTTTCAACATGCTTTTGGACTTCAACATGCTCCCAAAACATTTCACGTCCATAATAAAAGAGTTTTGAGATGAGATGCAGAAGAACGGCGCCGAAACTCAGCAAAAATTGACGCTTACATCCGGGATTCCGAGGCGTGCCGATCGCATTATTGCGAGATGTCCTTGCTAATCTGCAGGTAAGTGCCTTCAAAAGAGTATTTAGGCTTCTAAAGATAAATACATATGTTGGGAACCTTGAACTCAAATGCCACTGCGGTTGACAAGTGAAACGCTTGTAGCACTGGGAAATTTTTATGTATTAACTAACTGAAGAGTTGAAGGTGGCCTTAGGCCGAATTGAATTGAAAAGATATTTCCCTCCTTTTTGCAGCGTAAACATCGTAAGCTGCCTCCAGAGAGATACTTCATGAAGGCTCTTCACTTTTACTTTGGAACATATATATGATCTCCTCCGAACGCATAAATTTCACATTGTTCAAAACGATCGCTGAAGATTTTAGCACTTGGAGCTCACTCCATGTGATACAATTTTACTTTCAGTCGCGTTGACTCTTACCTACTGTCCACAATCACAAGTCAACTCTAGTTACCCGAAAAAAGCAAGGAAAAAAGTACTTGTGTAAGATAGCTGCAGCGACTAGATGCGAATAGAAGAAGCTGTGAAAAACGTGAAAATTAATTGCTGCTTATCTGCAATTTCATCGTCATCTTCTTAAGCGTTGGTCACAGATTTTATGGTGCTTTAGGCGTATTTGGGGATTTGATTATGTTTGATAATGGTAGCAAGAGATGTGCAGTGATGCTACCCGTAGGAGGAGCCAAATTCAAATGTTCCTGTCTCCTGTTGATAGGATATCTAAACACTTGCATGTCCACACCCACGATCCACTCCATGACACGCGCGTTAATCGTGATCCAGTAGTAAATTCCTACTGCTCCAATTGCACCCTAAATGTTTCATCAAAGAAATCTCTGTGGAGCCGTTAATTTTTGACATTTTATAAAAATGGCACTGATCATGCTATTTCCAGTCCACGTCTAAAAGTTACGCCTTTATCATATCTACCCCTATCACTTTACGTTTCTTAGACGATATTATGGAGAGGATTTGGGCGCTTTTGCACTTGCGAATTGGAAAGTATTCATTAAAAGCTTTTTCCTGTTTCTCCATTTTGAAAGTGTCTGTGTTCATTTATGCGAGTAACTTGAGTCCAGTTAATTAACGTTTTTTAGAAATTATGGCACTATTCATAGAATGCCAATCCGATTGAAAACTATCCTTTTTACAGTAAAGCCTGTTGTTCGATGCCTTGTAGGCAATGGGCACTGTTTCTATTCGTATGCACTGATGCTATTCTACATATGAATGGATTGCTGGTGTGCTCGATTAAACTTTTAATGTGCATCCATGTTCAGCACAGGCATGTTAGGTGTACGTAACATCACACACTTCAAATCGGAGTTGGGATTTAGGAAACTCGAGTTTCAAGTGCTGGGCTATGATGCGTGGAGATCACATGGTGTCTACTCCTTGTTCTTCCTCGCAAGCAGATCATGTACATAAACCAATTTTTTGTTATGCTAGCTTTGAGTGCCCTTAAAAGTTCTCTTTTCTCCTTATAGGCCATGAACAAGGTGTTGAGCCATAACTCCGATTTCATTGCTTTACAACAAAAGTAGTTTCTACTTAATGCCATAAAGTAAAACGGGAGATGTGGGATTCTCCACACCAACTTTCACTTATGCAGTCGCGCACATTTTAAAGCCACCTGTGCTGTGCCCAAATAAACCTTTGAACTAAGTAGCGGAGGCATTAGTAACACATTTTTAAAACTTTAATAGAAAACGCGTGAGTTAGCACAGTCATTTGGCTACTTTTTGTTTTCTTAGAAAGTTCTCCGCACTGCACATTCATCGGATTCTTACCTCGACGTGATTTAACGATCCACTCAGCCTTAACAATACCACCTTGTGGAAATCGACATAATTTCAGCTACATAGAGATCTCATGATCCCGAAATCTATTAGGTAACTACTCAAGACTACTTATCACTCCGACGACTAGAGTCGAAATGGGCTTCGGCTGAGGTTTGCGCCAATCATCCATTTTTAGCTTATAAGAATTGGGTTAGTTCTCTCTGTTTAGTTTCCCAGACAAAATAAATATGTGTAAAACCTGACTAGCATTCGCATAATAATCCCCACTTCATATTTTCTTTTGTTTGAGACCCCATTTTTTACACAGGTTTATTAGAATCGGTACTTCAAAGGTAATCTCTTTTGACTTTGAACTGCTACGATGGCGGAACCATGTATCTAACTTCTCACAAATTCAGCATTTGACCTAAGGTTATGCGATCATTCAGCGTTCCGCCCAGTCATAGTACAAATGTAATTAAAGTTTAGTGTATATATTTCAATAATTTGGTTTGGAGTTAGCACACGATGGTACGCGCGCTACGCCCACTTGGGGGTAATTCGCTTTACTTACATTCCAAGGTGACGGTCACATTTATTAAAATCCGGTTTCGCGACAAGTCCTCCTACATCAAAAACCTCCCGTTCTTACCTACGATCACTGTCTTTTCATTAGCACCGTAACTTGGTATTTCTTCATCACGGTAAGGCTATAGTTAAAGGGCTTTTTGCTTTCAAATTAATGTTTTGTTGTAAGTTGGAATTAAGCCTAAGTATATACATCCGCTCGCTGTGAAATAATGTCCGTGAAATTTTGCGAATTGCCATTTTAATTCAGTGTGATTTCCTTTACTAAAAATTGTTAAGAGACCTGTTTGTCGATATTAGCATTAATCGCGAGGGAATGTCGTCTCTATCACTTCACTTTTATGAGCCCACTTCAAGCAACGATGCTCCAAAAATCCTTTGTGAAAATACAGGCAGCCCCAGAGAGTAAACTTTTTACGAATTTCATACTCTCAAAAATGTGGTTTAGTGGAGGATGGCGTTGGAGAGGGCAGTGGTTTTGCCTTACCTGCACACATGATACATTTCCCTGCCTGTCCAAGAGCGTGACTCTACGTTGCCTTATTTAGTAACCACCTTTCACTTGCAACTCGCGTGGAAAACCAGCACAACGTACTTATAATTATCCACTAAACAATATCTGTTATTTACGTATGGCCTTCTGATTCCATGCTTTCGTGCCGGCTGTGCTCAATAATGGCTATATTCCTTTAAATCTCTCTCTCTCAGTCCTATTTAGGCTTTTTACGAAAAAGAGATCGACTTTTACCCGGTTGGTTGTAATATATTCTCAAAATCTGGATAACTTCTACATTCAGTATTTATTTTGCCGCATTAAATTAGCTAAATATTCGTACACATTTTCCTTGTAAGTTTTTTAGCAATTTAACCTCAGATTCGGTAAAAGAACAGCTTAGACACCCCACCATTTGCAGTCGCTGAGTGGCCTGACCTCCAACCCATTCCAGCAGTACCGATCCCTTCTGTTTGTCCAATATATGTATATTCCACTTTGATATCGTGCATTCATCCGTCTTTGGGATAAGCTGGCATCGACCTTAAAGGACACCAATCCTAATTTCTACTGCTGGCTGATGATCCTTATTGGGGCGGGTAAAATGCACATGGCAAGAGTAGGAGGACCAGTGACTACTCCTAACAGAAGGACTGGAGATGACACCCACCTTCAACAACCACCCCACTCCCGTGCTCCACAGTAGCGCTGCTTACAACGGACGCGACAATGACGTATACCGTCTGGAAGGGTTCTGTTACGGAGCTGCTTACCCTCCACCCCTCCACCGATTGCGTAGAATCCGGATAGATATGGCTGGACAGCTCTGAATTGAGAACAACTTGGCAAGGAGGAATGGAGGTGAGACTCCACCCCCACCGAACTGTGTTTAGCCACGTCTTTTATCAAATGACTCTGCTTTTAATTCAGCATTCCTACAATGAGCTATGGACAGGCGTGATGTGCAGCACATTCTCCATTCTCAAGCTCACTTCTCATAGAGGTCGAGCATCACTTCGGTTCAAAGGGCATTCGATGACTGGCATGGATGGTTTGTGGATGTCTCCTCACAGCACCGACTACGAGGTGATAGGTGACACGTGAGGTTGACTAAGACGAGCGCCAGGAACAGCGTTTGGAAGAGGAGAGAGGAAGGGAGGGAGGGAGGGATGGAATGTAGTAGGTTGGTTGGGTGTTTGTTTGACTTCTGGTTTTGGCAAGAGGGTCACATAGTGTCTTCGCCATTGTGCCTTTGTAGGGTGGGCTGGCCTTTAGGTCGTGCCACTATCCCTAAGACCTTCTTTATGTCGAACATATGTATTCGTCTTTGGGAACGTCTCAGAACGTAACGGTAGTATTGTCTATGCGCCCTCTATACTTGAACTTAAAGAAAATAGTTAATATTTAATTAAGGGAAATACCCATTTTGACTGCCAGCTTTGCACCATATTTCAGTTCTAATTTGAAGGAGGAATGGCAAGATTTATTTTTGAATGTTTTCGTGGAAAACGATTTTGATGAGAATTTTTCTGTAATTGCCCGTCTGTTTCCTTTTCTATTTCTCCTAAAAGCAATACGTTGTGTGAATAGCGCGAAGATTGGTATGCTTTCCCGCATGAAATTGGTGTAATGTTCTGTAATTAGCTGTTTTAGCGCTGGAGTAAATATGCGCCACCCAAGTATTTTTTAAAATCTTGTTTACTCCCTTTAAAATCATCTATAGAGTTTCGGCTTTTGTCTTTTTCATAAAAGTACTTATTTGCCGAAAACTCAAGCCTTTGTTTTAACTCCCTAGTTAATCTAGAAACATATTTACGATTTTATGAGTTGCATCTCGAACCGTAGTGCGCTCCTGAAAAATTATCGAAGGCGACCCACCATCTTCTCAGCTCTACTCTCAAATAAATTTGATGTGCCACAGATTCTGCGTGTCGAGTTTTAAACACCTTAGTTTTTATTTGTGCGACTTAAAACCATCTTTTTGTTCTGAGTAATGCGCTTAGCGCAATAAAATACTCAGGTTTTCAACGCAAATCACCTAAATAATCATGATAACATGGGCATGAGTAATAAACACCTGGTCATGCGTCAGCAAATTCAGGCGTATCCCCGTTGCTGTAGTCATGCCAAGCCTGACTAATACGACTACTAATTCCCTCGGTTGTGTAATAAGCCCTCCCAACGCCATTTCCTACTGGTCAGCCAACTGGGAACACGTCCTAGTCCACTGCATAAATACGCGTACAACCGCGAGACACTCCAGCCAATGGTCTGAGCGACGACGATGAAACCGCGCTACGATTCGCCCATCGGTGCTATGTCGTCCATTTGTACATGTGAAAGCTGCGTCAACGACTACCTCTATGTGTACGAGAAGAGGAACGTAGCCGGTTTGCTTTCACTGCCCGTCTCCTCGGCCGAGATGAGCAAGGAGGTGGGCGAGGATTTCTACTTCTGGCTGCAACAAAAGTAAGAACGGTTCAGTTGATCCATTTCGCAAATTTAAGTATCCACATAGTGTGGATTGGGACGTTTTACCGCCTTTTCGTCTATCCCACCAATGTGACCTGGCGTCTCCGGCCCTTCGATTCGCCTGCCGAGGTGCCTTCCAGCAGCTGCATTTGGGGCGTTACTGAGTCGGCGAAAGTTCGCTTCACATGCACTGTGAGTGAATTCTTCAAAAGGTCTTCGGAACCACCAACTTAACTACCTTGGATTACCCAATACTCCACTTAAATTTTGTGCTGTTAAATGATGCAAGCTATTCTGCACTTAGTGTTCGCTTCCGGCACCTTTGGAACAGTCCGCTCTGTTAGATATTCATAAACACTTCCCCAGTCGGCAATGATTCATGCTGATTCATGATCAATCAGCATTTAAATTCATTCGAGTAAGCATAGTAGTATTTTATACGTAGTAACGATAAAAAGTCGTTATTTGCTAAACAAATTTTTTGCTTTCATTCATCACTTCATATCAAAGCAATCGCAAAAGCGTTATTTCACGAAAACTCCTCTACTGAAACCAGTAAATATGGCCTTCCCTTTTTACGTCTTTTCCAAGTCCTGAAACTTCTACCTTTTCCGCAATTATACTGCTTCATCAGGGCAAGCTCTATTTCCAGAAAACCGGATCGCTTTACTTTAATTAATAGATGCCTTTTCAAACAGAAATTTTCAAAATCGAAACGCAAAAATTCCAGGTTTCTGTGTTTTTACTTTTATTAAGGTTCTATCATGCCTAGCACTTTTCAAACTCCTCGGAAAGCCGTTTCAGTGCCAATCGTGTTTCCTGAAAGAGATGTAAGCGTACAAGGCGGCACGACTATGGTCCGATAGCTGAAACATCTTTTGACTATTTTCGTGATAAATGATAGCATGGCAGAATACAGTGATCCTAATAACGTACGCAACTGCTTTTTGGCACGTCTGAAGGATTGCGGGAAGGTGTGGACCTCGATATCCGCGCTGGCCTCTTTCGCCCTCTGCGTGGAGCTCGAGGAGGGTCAGCCTAAGTGGAACCTCTGGTTTTCTCTCCACGGTCAGACCTGCTCCAATTGTGTCGCCCTTGGCTGCGCACCCAAACCCCACTACGGTACCTGGTACCCCCACGAGGTGTTCAGGGTAAGCGCCTTTACACTAATCGTTCACGATGTCGGCTTATCAATAAATCCTGTTTTACATATCATCAGCTTTACAAAATTGTGCGCATTTGAAGCATTGGTTTGAGTAAATCAATACTCCAACCGCTTTAAGTACTCATAAAGGGGAGTTAGGATATTTAAGCCGTCCAATTGTTTGAAATATCACAGAATTTCCAGTCATTTCAATAAATCAAGTCGCCTACGCTGCTCCTGTGTTAGTTTGACTAGTTAATAGGACTAAAAAGACTAGTAGCAACGAACACTAACATGAAGCTCAATATATCCCTTTACAGGTGATGAAGAACGTCCACTGCAAAATCGAAAAAGAAGTACTCTCCCAGATGAGAAATTAAAAGTGTTCGCGACAACAAAATTTGGAAATTCGATTTTGCTAGCCGCTCTCAAACGCCAAAATCCGTGGTGTGGAATCTTGTTCAGAACTTGGGCTATTCTATTCAGCAATCAGGAGGATCCACAAGTAATACCGTGATTTGTAAAGCTCATATAGATTTGTGTTACATGCATAAGACAATAAAGACCACCCCCTCGCCTGTTTTGCCTTTCAGTGTTAAAATCACATTGTTACGGTGTTCTAGTTAAGTGGCCTGATTGTAACTTATGAGCTGCGTGTTTCCAGGACTTGGCCAATAGATTAAACACGAAATCCATATAAGAGAACTAGAAAATATCAAGTAAAGCTTGGATGCTACTAAGATGATAATGTATACACCCAAGGTCGATGAAACAGATTTCTTTCTATAAACTTTCCTGAGTAATGCTACTTTGAGGAAGACAGGTAAGTTCCACAATGAATCTCCCCCCTTGCTGTAATGATTCTCCCCCTTCAATTGCCTTAGCATTGTAAATGACGGGAAGCCCCTACCGATGGGATTTAAATCGTACCTCGGGTAAGCACCACTTTGATTTACAAGGAAATATTTGAAAGGCGTACGAAGACATCTCACGAATGAACCCCGTGGCATCCCAGATACAGACCAACTATCGCAATGTTTTGAATCTATGTGAGAACTTCATTCGTTTTGTAAACACTGGCCTATGAACATGATCTCCTTGTTATTTGACTACTGCTACAATAGGATGCCAGAAGAACTTATTTCTGGCAAATTTCGATTGACTCAAGAGCAATTTTCTGCAAAACCCATCGGAAAATATTTCCCTCCATGCATAGCCGATCAAGCCGTATCGAATGTACCACAATAAAAACCACTTCTCCCAGTCGCTTTTACGTCACTAGAGCACACATCGAAAAGATATTAATTGCAGGGACTCGAGCATTCCCTGATATCGTGATAAGGAAACCAAATATGGATGGCGATTTATTGCTAACGTACAGAATAACCAGAAGACCACAGACATGATCGGTGGACCATGGCACTAGACGGAAAAAAGTATTGAGCCATTACATACTCTTGAACGAATTAACAATATCTGCATCATTACATTCATCGTCGATCCCTTTCAGAGTTTCATTCGCCTTAGTCCTCCCTATTTCACGTACAAAAACATTCCGTGACCATCAAATATCACCAATCTTCTGATAATCAACCAATTTATTCATTTTTTCGTATCCGTGAACACCCCAACCCCACCTCGACCGACTAAACTCCCCAAAACCGCACCATATTTGCGTGTTTGTGGAATTTCTTCAAAAACACCGCTCTACAGGCTCCTTGCTTGCACTATTTGTTGTAAAAATAACTGCCGACAGTTTCAACTATTTTCAACAATTGAGACTCTGTGCTGAGTGGATCGCATCACTGTTGAAAACATACGGACTTGACGACTCAGTCTTAAATAGAGATAACTGTAACCTAACCATGACTTGTTACATCGATGAAGAAAATGCGCAGTCCGTACCTGGGCTTGCTACCGACTTCAAAACCGATTGCCCTACTTAAATAAATAGCATGATTATAAAAAACCCAGATCAAACCTGCATTAAATCCGTTGAGAGGAATTTACTTTCATTTAAGAAGCAAGCACCGGCCCCCTCAGAGTGCGAAAGTACTCGAGTGCAAAAAAGTATTAAAATGTTCCCATTTCAACGATATAGCAAGCATCTGACAGTGATGCTATGCCCTTTGTGGAACAAAGGAATCAATCAAACCTGCACTTAGAGAAATCCATTTCAGGATGCGCATCCATGAATTTCTTCAATAGCTCCTGCTTCTTCTGCTCATCAGAGGTAGGTTTGCCAAGCTGCTTTTGACGTTGGTCGTACATCATCTTCTCCACCATGCCCCGCGTCTCCCCATCCAGGTCACCGAGCTTCGAGTTCTCCGGCTGTACGCGCCTCGTATTGATCTCTGGCTCACCCTTCACCACGCACGACCACCAGAACATCTTGTCGACCTTCTCTAGACTTAGTACTATCTCCAACCCATCGTCCAGAGTCCAAGATGACTCCTCCGCCTGGCACGCGGAAAAGAAAGAGCAGAAATTGAGTGCTATAGCGAACACGTAAATATATTGTAACACAAGGGACTTTAACATTCAATTTCAGTTGCAATTAACACCCAGGCTCTTCAGCCTCTATAGGTTTTGGTCACCACATTGACATTACGGCGTTCTGGTCAGATCATTTCTGTTAACAGCCCACCAACTCTCCTGCACACTTATATCGAAGTTCTACTCAGACATATCTTCTATCGTCTTCAGAGAGGACTCAGGCGGTACAAGAGCACACATTATTAAAAAGGGAACTACGCATGACCACTCCAAACCTTATGGGTGGTAGCTGCAGAAATTACGGATGAATACTTATATGGTAAACTTTCTCCAGTCTTCAACTTAAACATGCTTCGTACGCGGTGGTAATTATGGTACGAATTCATTGGTCACTCATTATAACGCAATCCTGCAAAAAACCTCAACAATCCTTTTAATAAAAATTTTCAGTTGAAAAAAAACCAATGGCTTAGCTACTATAATAAGGCATTATCTGAAGGATAAAAATGAAATGAGGCAGAAAGCTCATGCATTTCTATGGCCGCATTTTCCCAAAGCCCTTTAGTACGCAAATAGCAACAGTATAGTCTTATCAGCGTCCAAAAGAGCTAAGTTACATAACGCACATAACATAATACAAGCACACCATAAATGGTGTAAGATTGACAACGCAGGGATGAATTTCATGATGATTGAAACTTTGCAAATCAAAAAGCGATCGAAATCGGATATTGACACGGGAAGCACATATACCTTAATTTCATTGTAAAGCTCGCCTTGAAGAATTGGCTCCTGACCCCGAAGCCCGACCTTTAAATGCTTTCGTTTTAACTCGACCACAACTTCGCGGCCTTTGACACGCTTACCCATCTAAAAAGGAAAAATTCCAAATAAAGACAGTTATAAGCACTATTCTGGGTCAGTATTTGTACGTATCGTAAATTGCCCTAGACACAAGTGTTACACTAAACGAGCACATGGTAAGACATTTTTCGATAAGCTGGAACAAAAAAGTCCCTTGATCATATCACCAAACTCAAGTAAATCTAAAGAAAAAACGTGTTCATTGTGAAGTAGCCTTTTATGGCAGTTAAGTGTTGATAAAATGAGAAATTTCAGCAGGACCTACCCTTATTGGAATTCTAACTTCTAAATCTTGAAGAGTCTGAGTCCATCGATAGCGGTCAAGG
The DNA here is from genome assembly GCA_036345935.2 of Taenia hydatigena. Classification (NCBI taxonomy): domain Eukaryota; kingdom Metazoa; phylum Platyhelminthes; class Cestoda; order Cyclophyllidea; family Taeniidae; genus Taenia; species Taenia hydatigena. Next base: position 4,950,340 of record JADWOT020000009.1, read on the forward strand.
TCAGCGCCATTCCCATCGTTGGGCTTCAGCTTGCCTTTGTCCTCTTCATCCTCCTCCTCCCCTTCAGCAAGGGGACCCACTTTGACGGGCTTAATTGGTGCCTTCTCCTCACTCTCCTCGTCTCCCTTCGGGCTTGACTTTGCCGACTCCTGCTCCTCCTCCGGCTTCATCGTCTCTCCCCCCTCTTCGTCACCCTTTACCTCCTCTATCACCACACCGCTATGAATGTCTAAAATATTAACGCCTGTGAGGTTAGCCTAAATTGACATCTGATTCGTGGAAAAAAAAGTGCGACCACTAAATCCAACCGTGTTATAAATCACAAGGGCACTAACCGTTCCTTTTGAAGTCTATTAGTAGATTATATGCACAGGATTATGCCATCGAATGGGAAACCAAGTGATAAAATATTAAAGTGGCTGTTTACTCATTTAGTTTCGTTTTAACTACACGAATATTTATTAAACATCAAATTGGGAATAAATGTCGTGCTCCCATGGAACAGTACGCTAATCAGCGTTAACTAAAAAGCAGTTAGTGAGAAGTGCTGACGGTAAGTTAACTCCTTACTATCAGAGAAACTGTATTTATCGAGAATAAAACCTATCGTTACCATTACCAGTGGATTTCCGGAGAGCCTCTTCCGCGCGTTCGGCCCGACGACGCTTCTCGCGTTCCTCTTTGACTTTCATTTCCTCCTTCTCTTGTTTGTGGCGATCTAGAGCAGCAGTCTATAAAAAGATCTTGAAGCAATTGTGACTAAGCCTACCTTATGCTTCTCAAATTGCTCTAGAACAAGTTCTTTTGCATCAGTTATTGCAGCACCATAGTAGAAGTCGGTTCTGCGAGAAAGAAATCCAAAAAAGGCATCCAACATCCCTCTGATACCATCAGGACAATTCTGTGCGATGTTCAAAAACAGACCGTCCAATTGATCACTCATATCTACAAAATGAGCAAAATCTACCACAGCAGTCACGAATAGCTCCCCAAGTCAACAAAACCCAACTTGCGAAATTCTCAGTTTTATTTTGTAAAAAAGGTCAAGCATCCACACGCCCTGTGAGTGCGTGCATTGGCTCAGGCGCATCACCAGGGGGGTCCCCGAACTCAGCCATAGTTGCATAAATCAAGGAAATCGAATCAAGCCAATGATTAACTGTTACACGAAGCTTCTTCAACTGCGATATAGCATCCAACCCAAGCTCGAGTGAGGCATCAGCAGTAAATTTTGCACAGAGGAAGCTTTGTTCAACGGATATTTGTACAGAAACAGTTGAACGTTGGGGTTCGGGATCAGCTTTCAGAGCACGAAAAGCAATTTCAGCGGCAGATTTGGTTGAGAAGGGGACTCGAACGTTTAATTCGTGCTGCATCGTTCGTTACTTTGGCGGACTCCCTGAAAATTCAGAAGGCCTAGCAAAATAACAAAGCACATTACTTACCCTAGTTCTATTCGGTCTCTTATAAGAGCCTTCGTTGCCTCGATTTCTTCTCGTACCGTAGCACTTATTCGCTTTTCAGAGAGCAATTAATTAACGAAGCAACATACTTCCCGCTCTAAGGCTTGTTCAATATGAACGTAAGCAATAACTCCAACAGTCGCGACACAGGAGAAAGCAAATGTCGCCCTGGACGCAAACGACATGCGAAGTCCTGGAGAAGAGATAAAGTACGAGAATTCGAGCCATCCAATCACTTTCGAAAAAATCATTACTACTCATATTAAGTCAAATTAATTCCCCTCTGTTTGCTATCCAGATTTAGAGAAGCACGGATAACCCAACATAGAGTCAAAGACTTGCTGTCGTCGATGTAAGACGTCAGCACGTTTGTCAGTCCATTTAGCGTCGTATTTTACTAATTAAACAAAATTTTCGTCATGTTTTTTGAGAATCCTTAAAAAAACTCAAAACCGCTTTAGTTGCTCATACTGATAATCCTTGCATTCGCCTTTTGCAGACCCAACAACGTCAATTCCTAATGACTGCGTGGAACTAGGTAACTTCATATCTGTGTATTTGCGTTTTTTAGTGAATATAACATTTATGAAATCGTTTACAGTGATATGCGGTTTTTGGTTAGACAAAATGAATTTTGCCGGATTTCTTATAGTGTGGTATTTTGTTTGTTGGATCTACCGGATTCGGTCAAGGTCACAGAGGTGGCCTACTTCCCTCCGTCTGTTGAATAAGTACGCCCTACCCTAGCATTCTGCCTACTTTTGCCTTCGAGGGAGCCTCGGGACGCTAAATTGGTGGGAGCGGAAAGTGGGTCCGACTCCATAGGGTTTTTATCCCGATCTCTACCGCCTGCGACATGTTGCAGTGGTGTGAAAGAAGTGCATGTGCTACGGATGGGCCAAGAACGACGTCCGCCTCTGGCATCTACCCCATCTCTGTATTCTACAATAAAGCTATCAACAACTGAAGCGGCACTGGCCATGGACCGCCTGGAAAAGTTCGTTCCGACGATTACCCCTAATGTATTTGCTTAAGGAGATTGGCGTGCTAACGCCTCCCTAGGGACATACTGATGGTTGGCAGAATCACTTTTCTGAATTTTGTTCCCAAGCCAAACGAAACTCGAGGTCCAATACACTGTCAAGAGGGATCACTGTCGCTGATGTCAAGCATTGCCGCAATCGTGTCGATTGTTGGCGGCTGGCGCGGTTGGGTCGTGGGTGCTTCTGGAGGTGTACCAAGGGTTGCGCCGGGGACGACGCTCAAAAGAGAAGTAGTATTTTGTTTTTTGGAACCACCGGTTTCGGTCAAGGTCACAGAGGTGGCCGTATTGCCCTAGCTGCGTAGGCCGGCCTCCGGACCACGCCAGCAGCTTATTTCCCTCCGTCCGTAGAATACACATATTCTACTCCAGCATTCTGCCTTCTTTTGCCCTTGGGGGAGCCTTGGTACGCTACAGATAGGGCCGAAGTCGTCATTTAAGTTGCAAGAAGTGGCATCGGTATAGTATGAAGTGCATTACTAACTCGCAGAATCGCTGAGAGACCACCTGCATGATCTGGAAGTCATGCCACCGTGCAGAATCACATTCCACACAGACCAAAATGCCCATGAAACCAAACGCGTAGCTAAACATTTGGAGTTTATCCCAAGGGATAAACTGGGATACACCCAACTCCCCGACGTAGGAACCCACGCCTCCCGTCCGTCAGCCTTTCACCACCTGATTTAAAAGGTCAGGTACAGACCTCAAGCCGAGTCGCCAATCCCAAGTGGCTTTACCGCTGTCTGTACATCTACCCAACATTCAGAGCGTCTCCACGAGAGGCAAAGTGTTGGTACAACTCCTCGAGTCGTTAACACACCCGCATTGCAGTGGCTTTTCTAGTGTGTAGACACGTCGAACGTAGCAAAACAACAAGACTCAGAACGCGATCGTGTATTTGCTCATGTATAGTAGGGTGGGCGAGCCACATGAATGCCTCGATCGCGCAGGGCCGCTACAAGATCCTCCACAGTTAGCGTGACTCGCTTCTCTGCCTTTCCCGACGTCGAGGACTTGGACTGAGCTGGACAAAAAGAAATAGGTGCGCGTCCATTAAACAGCTGTCGAGTGGATGCCATATACAGATCAATATCAAGAGGACCACACCGAATCCAGTGGTTTTTATAACATTTCCAATCATGTGGAATGTTATAAACAAATAAAGCTATCATACAAAAACGATTCTGACTACCGTAGCTGAAGTGAACGAGTGCAACATGGATATCGCAGATGTACCTTGTGGTTTACTGTCTTCTGGAGGCGCAAGGGCATTACCTGCATCTTTCAAGGCAGGAGTGCCGGCTTTGGAGAGAAGACCGGTGTTTTGGGCATTTGAGAGTTTCCAGTGAACCATGGTGTCGGAGAGAATATCAGAAAGGAACTTTTCGGCGGCTAGACTAACCAAACGGGCCAATCGGACGTCTCCTTCACCCGCCTCCAAACGTACACCAGCGGATTCCAACAGAAGTGTGGACACACGATCGGGTATCTATTAATTGAGGGAAGAGAATCAACACCAAACGCTTTAGTATACCGTGGGTTGGATATGTTCTAAGCGAGCATATAGCTCATTCAAAAGATCGGGCTCATTGCAATTCTGATTGGCTCCATCGTCTGCGGATGACGAACTGCCAATCAAAGAGGCGCCCCGGCGCATCGATGCTCCAGGTCCACCTAGTGTCATTTCCTAGAAAAAAAAAACGGTGTAAATGATCCTTTCGATTGTCAATGAAATTAAAAACCAACTACTATCTGGGAGAATGTATTTCCAATGACGAACAAAGTAATCCAGAAGTAAAGTATGCATACACATATAAAGTCAATCGCGTCGGTTATTTCAATTCAACAATGCTAGATCGATCCCACATTTCGTCCATAGCCTGGAATGACTGGGATAATGAGGAGAATACTTTAGCATCTGCCCATTGCCACATCTTTCTAAGGTGTCCAGAGCGCACAATTTTTCGAAACCATGGCGTATAGCAGAGGGCATTTTTTTCAACCAAGGATTCGAGGGAAACAAGGTCCAACCATGCGGTCGCGGCAACCTCGTCGGCATTGGGAGCCATATAGGAATAATTGAATGACAGGCTTGAGGGAAGAACGCTGACCAGAAGGTAATCGATTTCCCGCTCACACCATACATTGTCCCCGGGCTCATTTGAAGCCGAGTAAATAAGGCGAGTTAAGAAATGAATGTCCTCAACGAACAAATATCGGTTAATATCAATTCCAAGCTCGTGTTCTGCCTGAAACAAAATGAAAAAAATGCACTTTAACGGAGAAGACGCGAGTATTCCAGCACATCAAGCATCCTATAAGAGACTAACCTTACGTCGGGCCGCGCGCCTAACACCGAGAGCGTTCGTTTCCTCGGTTTCACCATCATAATTAATGCAGGGGTGGCTACAACAGCTGTTAGTCCATAATAAGGGAAACGTAAGCTTTGAAGCAGAACGTTGTTGCACTAAGAGCTTCAATGAACCAGGAGTTGAAGGTGATTCGTGAAATATAAACAAACTAAATGCTCGATGCAATAGGCCATTTTTGTAATGACACTTCTAGAAAATATGAGAAACTACAAACCTAATAACCTTTTTAGAAGCCGGAAAGAGAAAGTGGTCAAAACTGTCCACAACAAGGCATTTATCCTTAGTCATATGTTCATATTGAGTTTGATACTTGTTCATTGTTGAAGTAGAGTACCTTCGTGCGTTGAACAAACTTGAGATGTCTGCAAAGATGGAAGAGGGTACTCTCCATATCGAAAAATGTGCAACAGTGCGCATTAAAATTTGCCACACCTAAAATATATTATATTCATTTCAACTCAAATATTCTGTAGCATATTAAATCAAACACAGTAGATCTTAATCAGACGCTAGTTATGCTGTAGCCGATATGCGAACAAGGCGAGAAACGTAAAAGTGCAGTGAAACAAATAACTTTCCTCAAAATCCAACTCGATAAAAGTAGACCACTAGTCTAATAGGATACAAGAAAACGACATTAACCAATGCCTGTGGCAAGTAATAATATACAGACATTCTAAAAATCAAAGCTAAGCTATGTATGCCCCAACACAGAAAGTGATGGACTGAAAAGAATCCCCATTAGGCACTATAATGAGGCCGCGCAGCGCATTTACAGATAACCTGTGTGACTAAGAGACAGGATGAGCTGATATAGAAGTGGTACCAAAGCAGACTGATTTCTGTAAGTTAATATAAAGTACACGAAGAAGGGATTCAACCAACAGACGGAAAACACTCACAATCACCAAATCACCCAGACTCACCAGCTACGCCACAGGAGTTGAATAACCGCATACTTTAACTGTATATTAGAACTCATAGATAGTGGAAGTTGAAACAACAGAAAATTAACTATCCTATTAAGAGCTATTATTCCTTTTTTTACAAAGCGGCCTAAGTTAATCACAAAGGTTGCAATCGAGTGAACAGAAACTAAACATTTCGAAACTCCTAGCACTTGTGTGATTTTCGTAACTATTAGCAAGGCTTACGGAACATCAGAAAGGCTGTTAATGGACGTATACAACAGCATTATTTTTGCATTTATTGCAGGCATTACATTCTGTGCAGTATTGGCAGCGCTCCAAGACTTTCCTGGGGACGAAAGGGGTCATGATGCTCGAGCAGTTTGCGTACATTCGACGTACAGAAGTGATTGGAGCTAGTGACCTGACCATGAGGTCAGCTAACCTGGAAAAGGTGCAATGATCAATTAAGTGGTATTTAACCGAAGATGAGGGTTCAAATTAGCTACAATTGTATCTCAAAACCCGTTTGGAAACCGTTAAACCCCACACATTGTAGTTATTACATGCGCTGAGTGTCAACTATGAGGCTTGCAAATTTATTGATGTGGGGTTTATATATTATGTTTATGTTGAGCCATAGTGGCACATTAGTCCCCGCAAATCGTCGTTTAGTTGGATGGCATGATATCTCGGCCGTGGCTGCAGCTGTAGCGTCCCGAGGCTCCCTTAAGGCAAAAGAAGGCAAAGTGGCAGGGTAGAATATATATATTCACCGGACAGAGGGAAATATACTGCTGGCATGGCCCGGAGGCCAGCCCACGCAGCTAGGGCAATATGGCCACCTCTGTGACCTTGACAGAAATCGGCAGCACAAACGGATAAAGCACTGCATTGCCCCTCTCCTCTTTCGAGCGTCGTCCCCGACGCGCCCCTTGGTACACCTCCCGCGTCAGCCATCACAACATACTCAGTGCTGCTAGAAGCACCCACGAGCTAACCATGCCAGTCGCCGACATTCGATGCGATTGAGGCGATGCTTGACACCAACGTCAGTGATCCCTCTTCACAGTGCATTGCACTTCGAGTTTCGTTTGGCTTGGAAACAAAGTCCAGAATAAGTGGTTCTGCCGACCATCAGTATGTCCGTAGGGAGGCGTCAGCACGCCAATCTCCTTAAGCAAGTATAATAGGGGTAATCTTCGAAACGAAACTTTCCAGGTGGTCCATGGCTAGTGTCGCTTCAGTTGTTGATAGCTTTCTTGTAGAACACGGAGAAGGGGTAAATGCCGGAGGTGGACGTCGTTTGTGGCCCATCCGTAGCACATGCACTTCTTTCGCACCGCTGCAACATGCCGTAGGCGGTAGAGATCGGGATAAAATCCCTATAGAGTCGGGTCCGCTTTCCGCTGCCACCAATGTAGCGTCCCGAGGCTCCCTTAAGGCAAAAGAAGGCAAAGTGGCAGGGTAGAATATATATATTCACCGGACAGAGGGAAATATACTGCTGGCATGGCCTGGAGGTCAGCCCACGCAGCTAGGGCAATATGGCCACCTCTGTGACCTTGACAGAAATCGGCAGCACAAACAGATAAAGCACTACAGCAGCCTCTTAGCCCACTGCCATACAGCACTGGCGACAATACTTTAGGAGCAGTGGAGGGCTCCTTTATGAGTGCAAAAACTCGGGTCTGTTATTTAAAATAAGGTGTGATTTTGTTTTTGTGGGGAAAGTATCCCATTAAGCCTTGAATTTCCCAAATATTAGTGCAATTCGCTTGGTAATCGCTTGGGGCTATGATCACATGATCTAGGCCGTTATTTGCTCCGAGTAGATGTTTTCAAATTGCATTTTTCTAATACTCTCTTTTGGTTTAATTTTACCTGCATAGTTGCAGGTAAAATCGTGTATATTTCTTGGTATTTCATACACAAACAAAGGCATCTTCGAAAAGTACATTCGCAACTTATCTAAAGGAACTTATTCGGAATTCTACCAAAAGTTTATGCAGCTCCTAAACTTCTGTTCCACCCCTAACTAGTTTTATTTGTCTCTATGTGTTCGTTACATGGCTACATGAAAAATAGGGCCAGCTATTGTCCCATTTGCATCTCGATTAATTCTGTGTAGGCTTTATACCGTTTTTAGATTCGGAGCCACATTATTATGTGCTACTTTCATCTAGCGTAAGCGGTATTCGACAGCTTAGGGCTTCTTTTTTGATTTTGAAATGAATGCCTCTTGGTTTTACCCTGAACATGTGTTTGTTATTCCTTGAATTTCCAACTTGATATTTTAAAACGTCTGTAGTGAACTATATTATTCCGCTACTTTTACTCGTCTCCTGAATCGAGGCATGTATCTCATCATCTCGTCAACTGTTTCGGATCATTTTCTTTGCTTCAGTAAACCTAATGGCGTCCCTACACCTCGTACTATCGACGCTGAAGCCACTTCAACGGTGTTTAATCACAAAGACACTTCGTTCTTTCTGTGAGTTCACCCAACATATCAGCAGCGATACTTGCAAAAGAACTTTCTATATGGAGGCCTATGGATGCCAAATGAATTTCAACGATTCAGAAGTAGCTCATTCTATTTTAAGAAGTGCAGGCTTCAAAAGAGTCAATGATCTCACCGAGGTTTGAGCTAATGTTAAAACACTTTTACTTGAAGGCGGATACTGCACTTCTCCTTACTTGTGCTATTCGTGAAGGTGCCGAGAAAAAAATATGGCGCCGTATGAAGTACTTGCGTTCTGTCCCAAGAAACAAACATCGTCCACCTCTGTGCATAGGCATTCTCGGTTGCATGGCCGAACATCTGAAAGAAAGTCTGCTCAAGGAACGCGAAGTTACTGCAGACTTTGTATGTGGTCCAGATGCCTATCGTGACCTCCCAAAGCTAATTGAGGACATCCAAGCAAACGGAGTGAAGGGAGCGTCCCTTGCCCTTTCTTTGGAGGAGACCTATGCCGATGTCAAACCCGTTCGCCGATTTGGTCCTTCGGCCTTCATTTCAGTGATGCGAGGGTGTGACAATATGTGTTCATACTGTATCGTTCCTTTCGTTCGTGGAAGAGAGCGTAGTCGACCCTTGAAATCGATTGTCGAAGAAATGTACCAGCTCTCCTCCGAGGTATTGCTATTTTTCTCGGTTTTCTAATTCAACGATTGAGACAAAATACCTTGTTTATTTAAGGGTGTTAAGGAAGTGATTCTTTTGGGTCAGAATGTAAACAGCTACCGTGATCTCTCGGAGGGCCCTATTTCTGTTAGCTGTACTGCCGATGCGCTTGCTCCTGGCTTCAAGACTGTGTACAAGCAAAAAGTCGGTGGGTACCGGTTTATCGATTTGTTGGACGCAGCTAGCTCTGTCGACTCAAATATGCGCATACGTTTCACATCTCCCCATCCCAAGGATTTTAATTTAGAAGTGAGTCCGCTGTCTCTCCACCGCTCATTCATATGGTTTTATAGGTGCTTCAGCTGATTGCTGAGCGCCCAAACGTGTGTTCACAGCTGCATTTGCCAGCACAATCGGGTAGTTCCTCTGTCCTCGAACGCATGCAACGTGGATACACGAAGGAAGCTTACTTGGAACTAGTCAATCGTGCAAGGTCGATCATTCCAAGCATGTTTCTATGTTATTCACACTTGTTTCCCTTAGATGTCGCGATCTCCTCGGACTTTATCGCTGGTTTCTGTGGCGAAACAGAGGAAGATCACAACCAAACACTTGCCCTAATAGATTGCGTGTCCTACGCATACGGCTTTTGCTTCCCTTTTAGTCTCAGGAGTGTAATTTTTACCCCTCTTTCGTACACATTATTTTTGCGAATCGAGTCAAGTTCTCCCGGTAATTTTAGAAAACGCGTGCGTTTTACCGATTGGAAGATGACGTGACGGTGGAGATAAAAGCACGCAGACACAACGAGTTAACTACAGCTCTTCGGTCGGCCGCTCTCCGATTCAATAAGTCCCTTATTGGTTCCACGGAACTTGTGCTCGTCGAATCGGTAACAATCGGATGTCCTCTCTACTCCCTGCACGCACGCATTCCCTCTTTTCTTTTTGCCTTTTCAGATTAGTAAAAGATCGATCGCTGAATTAGCCGGACGTGTGGATGGAGGAGTTAAAGTCATTTTCCCGAAATACCTTCCAGATTTATCTGAAATTCACATAGGTGACTACGTTGCCCTAAGGGTAAGTTCGAATTCAATGTTCCGTATGGATCGATGAGTCTTCTTTAAGCCATTTTGTTATTAAATGTGCTTGGATTTTAGATTGATTCCTGTACTTCTCAAACTCTCCGAGGTACCCCACTCAGAAAAACGAATATAGTGGAATTTTACAAAGACCACTTTAGTCGACGCCACGAAGCTCACGCATCTTATTCTTCATCCTCCCAGTGCAACTCAGTGACATAACATACAGTTTAAGGTATAGCGTTGGAGTTCTTTAAACGTCTCTGGAAACTTCCATTTCACACAGGCTGCCGGCTTTGTACTGAATATTAGAAAGGGGTTAATTATAAGAATCTGTCAACCCCAGGATCGAAAAAAAATGCGTATGGAAACATGAAATGCATTAGGCTACCAACACGATAACCTATTATGGATGCATGAAATGACCCGACGAATGAAGACGGAGGGGACAGAGACACTGGTAGCATGGACAGGAGGAGAGATTGTCAGACAATGAAGGCCTTGCGAGTAAGAGTGGAGTTGATGCTCACCATCTGCTTACTGCCATGGGAGTCACTCTGGCCTGTGTTTGACTCGTAGAGCAGTGCCACTTTGCGCGCCACTACCGTTAACAGTGAGGCCACGTCGTGGTGCCGGCCCGACTCCTGCGCCGCCTTGATCACCTTGCACAATTCCTGAATGAACCAACTGCCTGCTTGCGAGTTACGCCAAGCGTAGTAACCTGCATAATGCAGCACGAATAGACACGGCACTGGGCACTCGTAGGAGAGGTTAATTTGCCTATTTCGGTCGCAGTCATAAAACGAGCGAGCCTCCTTAAATGGAATTGATTAATGATACGCATGTATCCCGCAATCTTAAGGTAGTTTCAACTATCGCTTCAGGGGCAGGACCTAACCCTGGTCAAGGAAAAAAGTTACCACTTATAAGAAGAAAAACGGCACAAGTCGCATCATTTTTCTACGTTTTTGAGAAGATTCGGCAAGCACAAGACGATGGTGATTCTATTACTATGGCATGAGGGGGGTTGGAAAAACTTATTAGGGGACGAGAGTGCGAAGGCAAGGAACAGCCTACCAGGAAAGGTTGAGTTAGCGACGAAGATGTCAGCTTCGATGGGGAGCTTTGTGACAAGCACACAATCCGAGCTAGCGTCCGTAGAGAGGGTGACGCCTTTATCGAACTTGCAGCCTCGACATGCCTTAAAGAAATGAATGGGGAAAAGATGCGCTCAAATATAGTTAATCAACGTTAAAACAGCAAACACAGCAGTGATACACGTCCTGTTCACTAAAATATTGTTCCAGATTTCAAAGTGGCGCTATCGCTACATCACTTCCAATGGCCCAACGTGATCCACGGAATTTTTTACCAATCAGGAATGGGAAACTTAATAATGTGGTAATAGATCTGTGTCCGAATAGGGCTCTACAAGGTGATACAATGATTAAAATGGTTTTCGAAGCCACTGAAGAGAGAATCGGTAGAATTTAATAAACTTAATAATTGAGGTGATGTCGCAGAATATGGACCTGAGCGACCTACAAAGCTGTTTGGTCACATGAGAATTTGGACATAACGCTAGCGAGTAGCATCAAGCACCGCGAATTCTGGTCCGACAGAACCAGAGGATTGGTAATGGATGGAAAAGAAGGTTATTTCTAGCATTACCTTCGGGAAGATAGTGGTAGACCACAAATAGTTTGCAGAGCGCCACATGAAACGTGATTGAGAAATTTAAAAATTTAAATGAAAAACACTGAGCGACCAAATGGTGTTAGTTTTAACTGAACCAAGCGTAGAGGGTCCAGCATTTGCTCCTGCATGTGAACGCTCGAGGGAACAAAAAATGGATATTGTTGGTTGTGTAAAAAATAGTTCCTTCATGGTATGCAGGGCGTTACATTGTCATGACTAGCAGTTTATCCAAAAATTCATTTGAATTAGATCCAAGTGTTTTACGATTCGGAATAATAGTAGCAACGAATGTCAACACAGCAACACTGCCGGTAAACCGCCTCTAAACAATGGCCTGAGATGAGTTGACTACCGCCTTTCAATGCGCAAAAGGCCAAATACACACCAACAGCTGGCCAAACTACGTCATGAATTGACAAAAGTGGAAGTGCATCGGCCGAAGCATCGCCATTAAATTCAGCAGTGAAACATCGATGCCATTCCTCGGCCATATTATCTACACACAGGGATATACAAACATTGTAGGTTGTGATAGCCGATAACACCTAAATCCCACGAAGGGATTTAAGCAGTTTTGAGTAAACGCCTCGATTTCACAGTGAGGTTATTTGAGTCTACACTTCTTCAAGGAAGTTCCCTCTACATAAATCAGATCCAACCGCAACTCCAGTGCCGCTAAAACGCACCTGAATGAAGAACATTTTCGGTTTGCCAGCAAGGGTAGGGCACCTATCGGAGCGAAAGTAACCTATGAGACGATCCACGTTGATGGTCCCATCGGAGGCATAGACAATCCCCTCAGCGCCGTGGCTAAGGATCACGCAAGCGAAACTGTCGTACTTGCTGTGATTCTGCGACCGCACTGAAAAAAAAGAAGTCGGTGGGACCAATCGTCCATATACATGCACACATGCGTACACACACATACCTCATTTCTGTCGGCACCATGTTTTGTGAAGCTGTAGTGAACAAACAAATGAGTCAACCATACATGCCTTTAGCCAGCCATATTGGGTGCAATAACTTAGTTTTTCCAAATGTAAACTATCAATCAGCTAATTCCTACTGGCCACAAACAAGTGTAGGTTGCAGGCAACTCTTGACTAATTAAAATCACTTTAAATAGATTCCCTTTCCACGCTAAACCAGCACTGGTCGCTGATTTCCAATAACTTGAAATACTTCTGAGGCGGTAATTTTTCTTAGTTGTTTCGGACGTGCTCTCATTGCGAGCAAGTTATCACTCGATTCAGTCTGAAAAATTATTAAAAGCGCTTGTTGTTCGGATTGAAAATTAATGGTATTTTATTACAAAGCGATTAACGAACTACTACCATACAAGGAAATTGGGTCGCAATTACGGGCGCGTTCCTATTGGCCTCTCAACTATTAGTGAGAAGGTGCTAAATGATCGTCAGTTTTAAAAATGCCTAACTTAGGAACTTCTTTCTAATTTAATCCTCCCGACTTGAGAAAGTAACCGAATATGTCACATGACACATGTCACAGACAAGAGGACCATTACGTAAAATCATATAGCGTCACGACCTAAATCCCATAAAAAGAGGTCAAAGACAGAAGTTTTACACCAAGACATGGTTCGCCAAGCGTACAGTACGTGCGCGAGACTAAAATACTTCTGTAAGTGTATCATATGTTTGGAACTAATCTTATGCTGATAATTAAGCATGTTTGAATGTTTGATGAACTACGATTTAAGCTTATGGGGAATTGCAGAGCAAGTCCCGTTTAACGAAGTTCGGTAACGTCTCCACACCATTTATGGCCAATGAAGGAAAACGGAAAATAGGTCAAAATGGTACAAATACACAAAATTTCTCCCAATCCGGATTCGGTTTGGGTTATCAGAAAATGAGAAGGGTAGATGGTATGACTAACCATCATCAAGGAGAAACTCCATTTTCCGGAGAGTGAGATTGGTCGCGCGGTTAACGGCGTAGCCACAGCGAATGAAGGTGCGTTCAATATTGTCCGCATCGACATCGGTGCCGTCACGGCGCTCCTGTCCAGTCTTGGCAGGATCGAAATCACGCTGGTTGATGAGGAGGCAGACACCACGCGGATTGCTGCGATTGTTAGGGTTCGCCACCCGCGGGTATCCAAGGTCGGGGTCACAGAGCTCGACCTCGCTGAGATACCTCCGCCCATCACTGCCCCCGGTTCCTGCCGTCACCTCCGCCGGCTTAACGCTTTTCGAAAGCGTTGGTGAGGCCTGGCACGGTGACGCCGTTCCTCGTAGTGCCGGGGCCGCCCTGCCTCCCGTCGAGGAGCTGGCATTCAAAGACATCACATCACATCTTCCCCATCTCTAACGCTGTATCACATGCCAAAAAATCTACCGACCCTCCTAGTACAGAGTCCAAAAATGAGTGTACGCTCGAGTGGAGCCACATTTCCAAGAACGTTAAGAAACGAAAACAGAAACATGAAATTTTGACCAATCTAAGCCTTTTTAATTTCAATCATATGCTACTTTCCTTCAGTGACACCTATAAGACTGGAAGAGACTAAACAGCCTTTAAAAAATTGATCAAATGAACACATGTAGAGGAAAAGCTACTAGCTCCATAGCTCGTACCTCCTTCTGAAAGAATGCACCTCACCTACCTTTGAAACACGTGTTAAACTAGCTTTAATGCATCCAAGGTGATTGTTTATCTACGGTCTTAGTGGACAACTGTGGAGTGCAGTTTAAGGTTGAAGTAACAAGCAGGAACTACATGTTACCGTTTTCAATAAATAATACAGAGTTCGCAGAACACTGTATTATCATAGCGTTTGTTGGGTAACGCTGTAAGAACTTTGGTGAAGTTACGGTCATTTACATTGTACTCGGATCAGACCGATGCTGGTACCTTGACTACATTTTTATGGGCGACTGCGAAAAGTGCGAGTGGATTTAACCCTAGGGTAATGGAAGAAGTGCGGTCACGTTGACACCTGTGATGACTGATGGGAAATGCTTTTGCAAAAAAAAACAAGCAATTATTCAAATTACCCAAAAATTCGTTACTCGCGGTAAATGGGCAGCTCTCCCATTCGCATCTGAGAATACAACTAAAAGCACATACAACATGCTTCAAAAAGCGAACGCTTTTACTGAAAATAATGTCAACCTCCAAATACACCGACTCCAAGAAGTTAGAGAAAAGCAAACGGAGTTAATATCAACCATCTCCAAAATAAAGACAAAAATATTCAGTTTCATGCAGTAATTACTGGAGCGGATGTATGGTTTACATGAGAATGCTCTTCATTTTTCACAAATAAAATAAGATGTCTTTATATTAAAAATAATATTAACATTTTTACAAACACGCAGCACATGTACAACCGCACACCAAATGTATTTTCATATTAGAACAAGCAAAATTCAATTGATTTCAGTTGGATGCCTTCAAACCATTGAGCTAAATTAACATTTAACAGGAACCCTTGGGTATTGTACCTAAAGATGTACTTTTCCATAATTCATACCGTGTATTTGGATGCCTTTAGAAGAGACTGTTGCATAAAACAGCTGTCCATGGTTGGTGGTGCAAACCCGTACAGGGGCTATGTATCCTTCGATGTAGATAAGTAAAATAACTCCCACTATAATCTAGCTGACTAGAAGGCGTAGTAAAAGAGGCATTTGGTCACGCAGTAATAATCCCAACATGCGCAATACAAGAGTATTGAAGCGCTTAGTTCGTAAAGGGAGCTGTGTCAGTTTGGAAGCGATTCACGAATTTCGGCCCCGAGAGTTATGCATATGGGAATTAACCGCGTTGGGTGCATTTAACACATGGATAAAAGTGCCATTCAAAAGATAAAGCAATTATCATGCATTCTTCAGTCCAAACCCAACACAGCACCAAACACACTTGTTTGAGTAGAATTGGATGCATGAAAATGTTTTGCTCAAATATTCTAGGAGAGCATCCACAAAAAGGGACTTAAACATGGTAACCTCATTAAGCAGAGAAAACAGAGAACATGTATGAAGTGATGCAATGGATTTCTGTTCTAATTTCGCTTGAGCCTGCAATGCTAGCTTGGAATGATAAGCATGATAGCCAAATACTTCACGAATCTTTTTCTCCCTGAGTTAGGGAGCCACTCGGTCAAGCAAATGCCCCGATAAAGACACATTCAAGGTACCAACCTCAGAAACACGACGATCTAGGCATCAGAATCTATAGCGAACACTTACCGAGAGCAAAATCTAGAGTACGGTGCGTGAAAAATAAAAATGCATGAAATTAGTACCTGTAAATGCAAGAGCATAGATTAGAATTTTGACTGGTAGCTTAATGAGATTGTTTAAAAAATAGGACAAAGTTTATGATCTACTCACCAAATAGAATAATCGTAAACATCTTTGTTTAATTATTTATTTAATTGGCCTAAAATATATCTGTGCAAAAACATTTGAGGATTAAACGATGTAAAAAGGCAAAAAGGATTCATTACTAACAAGGAAGTTCGCTAAAACGATGAGACCATGTAAAATTCAATTCTGGATGTAACTGTTATCAATGACCAGAATGACTCCACCCACTAAAATAATTTAATCTTTTTGACCATGACTGCTATGGAATCACAAACATTCCCAACACGAACGAACCGATATGCGCACATGCTTGGGGATAGTTATTTGCCATTTTTTGTACGAAGTTAAGTGTTTACACATGAGAGCTGAAGCGAATGAGCTGTCCGAAATATGTCATAAGGCAACAAAATCTTGCATCATTTGGACGCCTTTGTGTGTGGGGACAGCAGGAGGTACAAACTGTTACCCAATGGTATGTAAATGGTTCAAGTAACAGCCACCATTTCCCAAAAACAGCCCATTATCTGATCATTTAGCAAGTATGGAATAAAGCTAGGATAAAGTTCGTCCAACTTCAACGTCCACAACAAAGAGACAATTTCAGAAATATGAAGAAATTGATGACCGTCGACTTCACAAAGCACCTGTTTTCCACAAAAAAAAACAAAATAGTACAATTCATTTAACAGATAAGCACACAAAACCCTGCACACGACACTACTTCAGTTTCCACAACCCGAGATGAGCTTGTCAAGCTCTACTTTACTCATTTTAGCCTTTGGACAAACTTGTACAAAAGAAACGTTCCTTTCCAGACCAAAAATAAGATGCAATGAGAGTGATTTATCCAGGCGTATTACTTCATTTTTTCGGTATCACACGAGTTTACGATTTATGGTCGTCTTCAATCGCAAGATGGCTAACCTCGCCTCAACATCAGTCCATATACTGGACACAGTTAGTGCCTGATCACACTGACTGATTTCCATTTGGGCAACTATGTGCGCAACGCATAAGCGAAAGACTATTTGGTGATGGTAATGGTGGTGGTAGTGTACATCTTAGATAACTTAGATCTACAACAATCGAATCATTAAGCATTCTTATTCTATAAAAGTTCCGCAAAAATGCTTACAATGTGCGTGAGATCGTTCAGTATAACCCAACAACATTTGTGAGTTAAAGATCTAAAACCTTTTCAAACCTGTTAGACAAGAGTCGCGTTGCCTAAAAGTGGGCTGAGTATCAAATTGTTAGTTGTCTTTTGCATTCTATAATGTCAGAAAGAATCCAACTATCCTGTCAATAGGCAAAAAAGTGCAGTTCCAAACTATCGATTTCAAAAAAGGGTAGCATAGTTCGTCTTAGAAACAAAGCCCCAAAGTATGGCACACACAATCCGCGGGTGAACTCTTAATAACACCAAAGACGAACGAAAAACTATGATAAAGTCGGGAAACTGGACTTTAGGAGACATAAATAGCACCACCATCTGAATTGGGCTGTAGGTGGCGGATCTTTATCATGCTCAGCTAATAAAAATGTTTAATTGTGGAACGATGCACCAAAAATCCCAACACATAAATATAACTGTCAAACGAATTTGAAAATAAAGCCCATTTCCACCGTTGTCGAAAACGAAAACTTCAGTCGCTTTAACTGCACAACTAAACATCAACCATAAGTCACGAACAGCCCCATTTTATTCGGCGCCTTGGGAAACATTCATCTGCTACACAAACCCACTTATCACTGTAGCTGCTGTACTTTACAGCGCATAAAAACATACTTGCTGTCGTGATCAAATAAGATGACGAACAAAAAAATCATTCGTTAAGCAAAGCCAAGTAAAAAGACTGGACACATACAAAATGAAAGTGGCGTCCTCGTCGTCGTCTTTTACTGGAATATCAGCCACTAGTTGCGAAGGCGAAACCTTGGTCTCCATTTCTTCTAGAAAAAAAAGCAACAATCAAGGAAACATCCTAATTCAGAAGTAGTTCGTAAAATACGACTTGGTATAAAACGGGGACTTATTTCTCAAATTTGATGTCTCAAAAAGTATCTTGACAAGATATTAAAGCAGTTACCATCTCAACAAGCGATTTTTGGTCTTATCTCAAGTGATCACCTTAATAAACTAAAGGAATGGCGAAGGCTTAAGAGGTCTAAAATTTGAGAAAACTAATGCCATATTAGGCTATTATTTGAGACCAAAAGTTGCTTATTTTAAAACAGATTACAAAAGACGCGTCATAGGTTATGCAAAGACATGAATGTGCGTGCCTACTCGAAAAACGCTTGATAGCAATACTTTAGCCATGTTTGTTCACAACTTTTGCTCAAACAAAAATATGCTCACCACCCGGGCACAAAATTACACCATCCAACCTATGAAAAAGATTTAAATGGTAATTGTGAAAGTGCAGGATTATTGTTTAGCGGAAAGATGGCAAACCGTAGAAATTAAGCATCGAGGGGAGTCGTGGGAGGAAATGGAACAAAAATCCTCCAGCTTTTGATTAAAAGCAGACTGATACCGTTAAAATCAAAGCAAAATTAGTCGATTTCACGACGCGAATCGGTAAAAACCCACCTGACCCCGAAAACCAGGATGCAAACCCCGGACGAACAAAGTCAGTACCCTTCCAAATGTCGCATCACACGCTAGGTCAACTTGGCTCACTAAAACAATTCCAGAAAGTCAAAATTAATACTGGCTGCGTAAGCCAAATTAACTGTAAATGCGCAACAATATCAATTTTTTAAGTTAATTATTTATTTTTTGACTGTTGTGAAGGCAATTTAATATATCTTCTTGGAATTAACCAAAAGAGGGTTGCAAATAGTACAAGTAATTTCGCCATTTCACTAGCGAAAAAAATGTCCATTATCAAAACACTTTTGCAAACCCACTTATTCTGGGCTGAGTTTCCTTAGCTCATCAGCTCGACTCTGAGCGACATTAACCCGGCCCTCTCATCACTAATGTTTCGTTTATAGCCTAGTCACACGTTATTTACTTAGAAAGGATTTTTGCGGTGATTAAGAAGTATAAAGCAAATAGTGACTTTGAAGGGACTCGTTTTTGCGATCAACCTGGTCTTCGAATTTGGGCAAATTGCATACCCCTCCTGCGGCACAGACTTCAGACGGTACCACTGATCTTTCCCACCTATTGTGCGTTAGCAATGCATACTTGCCACGACACTGTTGGTATTCATGACTCCAGGTTAGATTTGCTACGTTACAGCTATGCTAATTTAAATTAATGCAAGCATCCTTCGCACAGTTGAAATCCCTCGGCTTCCCTACCCAGGCTTTAGGCGTTACCTCGAGGAACCCTCTACCGCTTAAATAGTCTCAGGACAAAGATCACCGATATCGACGCTCACTACACCTTGTGAACCCATCCATCCTATTAATGCACATAAAAATTAGCATGTCCACCGAGCTAATGGTAACACAATCGCATCTTGTGGCCCCTGAGTAAAGTGCAGACCTGGGACGCGGCAGCGACATCCACCTCATCAAGTACCTCGCCAACTCTTACCTACCAACAAGGAAAATAAGGTCTCCGGCGTGCCGGATGGTTTCACAAATCCCCTACATCAATCCTAGAAAACCCGAGAACCACCTTTAACCCACGACTTTTTAACTTGAACTAAGCCCCTCGGAAATGCCACCCCACATCGATCGCGATCGGGGTGAAAAAAGGCACTTTAATCTCGGTCCCTCCCATAGTCATAAAGGCTAATCTCCCTTTGTCGTCAATGCACCAGACTAACTCAAAGTGACGTATGGGTCGTCCAGACCCAAATGTCGGCAACACCAATAATCACAAGTAGGATGTACTGAAGTAATGCATCCATAACCATGATTGGACACGCTTGAGTAGAAAACAAGAAAAGATTAGGTGAAGACTTCACCGATGGAAGTAGAGCGGGCACCCTATTTCTTCGACTGCCCCCAGATGAGACCCTTCATGAATCCTGTGATACCTACGGAGGCCGACTCCTTCGTGGGCTGCGTGGGGAAGTTGATATGGTTGAGGGCCAAATCAAAGAAGGTTGGTTTCACCGGAATCGCCTCGAACTCCAGCGGGAAGGGCACCAGTGGAGCTGGCTGTGTAGTTAGCTTCCGCAAGATTACTTTTTCGGGGACGAATTCACCCGGAGACCCGATTAACGGCTGAAATGAACAGACACGTGCAGATACGCATAGGACCCAGCGTATCGATACCAAATGTTGATGAATTTTCGACCAAGGGCAACACGCACCGGCACCCTACTGAGTAATGTACAGCTGGTGTCACCTCCTATTTGACAAAAATTCAGGAGTAACATAACGACAAATGTGTAGTAAAATAAAGCATCGTCGTTTTGAAAAATGCCTTCAGTCCTACCCCCTAAATTGTAGCCTCCACAAACCCTGCTTAATAACTGAGGGATCCTACCTAAATATACAAGATGCATTGGAACAAATAAGTGTAAAAACTGAGATCTCTAAGGATGGGATTGAACTATTTGGCCTATTAATCAATGTTTTAACTCTGCCAACATTGGAGGGAAGACCTGGTTTGATGTCGGAACTAACTAGGATCCTGCACATTCAATTCTAAAAAAATTGCTCCGTTGAGTATGTGACGCGCAGCACAGAGATGAAGGATGAGGGAAAAGCCCACCTCCTTAAGCACAGATCTGGGAATGGCGGCAGAGACGGCGGCATCATCGACAGATTCACCGGAAGTTCCACCAGCAGCGAGTTCTAGCATGTAACCCGCCTTGCAAGCAAGCATTTCGGTGCCTATCTGGTCCGCCAGATCTCGCAGAAGCTGCAGCAGAAAGGGACGCGAGTGGCCTGGTACTGCCTCTGCCTCGATGGGTTCTGGCAGATTGGCTTTTGAGAGACTCGCTTCCGCCTCTTCCACCTTCGCCTGGCAACGCTGAAGAAGTGAATAACTCTCCAGAAAACGGCTGTTTCGAAGGTACGCCAGAGCCAGGTAGTAACATCTGAAGCAGTCAAGGTAGAAATTTGCGCCGGTTGCAGTCGTGTGTAGGCGAGTGATGACTCAGAAAACCTACCTTAAAGCTTGATAAGCAACAATTTTGGCCTTGACAAGAGCCCTAATATCGGCGTTGTCTTGGATACTACCGGGTAGAGTGAGCACCTCCTGGAGATTCTGCACGACAGTATCGTAGAGGCGCGCAAACTCGTGCGGCTTGTGATAGCCTGAAGTGACGAGATTCCAAGAAGCGTGGTGGTGTTCTGGTGCTACGTTTGACATAAGCGTCTCCAACTGGTAGAGAGTCCGCCAAATTGTTTTGTTCAACTTTGAGTATTGCATGTATACATTCAGACGCTGCAATCGGGGAAGCTGCGAGTGAAACGAGGAAATACGTTAACTGATCATTGATTATTGTAAAAACCGACAAACTCGATAAGCACAGTAGTAGACATCCACAAGTTACCACATTGCATTAAATAGTCAAAGGACCATGAAAACAAGAATCTATTGGGCTCCAAATAAATGGGATCATTTCCTTATTATTACGGAAACTTTGAAGAGGAAAGGGAGCAAAGTCACCTTTTCAATGCCAGTGGCATTAGCCTTCTGAGAGGTTTGTGCAGGCAATAGACCTGCGGAAGCAACTGCATCGGGGTTAGACAACCAACGTATCTCATCCCGAATAGCGACCAATGCATCGACAATGACTCTAAGAGTTGACTCGCAAATCGTCGCCTTGGTGAAGCTGGACGGAAGCTTGGCCAACTGCTCATCTGCCTCCTAGAAACAGCTCAAATAATTAGTTTTAAACGTACCAAAGTTGCCGAAAAGCCGCGCAAGTCTTTTATGCAGCTAACTCCAGAGCATGGGATACATTGGTGTTGAAATATAAGTAAAAATCTCAGAACGCACTAATACGACCTAAAATTCAATTAATGGCAGAAAAGGTAGGACAGGAGCTGCTGAGAGGTTTACGACAGTGGAATTCTACAGTAATCGCCAGAGTAAGAATGTGTGTTTAAACCTGCCTGAAGAGCCAGAACAGCCAGCCGGGCTTTTTCCAGTTTGACAGGTATGGTAGCACCAAGCCAGGTAACCTCCGTCACGGAGCCGGCCTGGAGAGCCTGCATCTGCTTAAGCAGTTCGTCCAATTGCTCTTCGGCCAGGATACCCTCCACGTCAGCGCGCATCTCCCGCAGCTCATTAGCTGCTGAAGTATCGCCGATGCTGTAGGCACAATAACGGATCTGCGGTAGAATCTCACCGGTCCGCACTGCGTACATGGCCCGCAGGTCCTCGTCTACAGAGCTTGCCAGACCCGAGTAGATCTGTTGCGCCGACTCAAGCAAATCTTTCGCCTTCATCCAATCCTAATGTATGCATGCATATAAGCAAACATGATTTCAGAAGCCCAAGGCTAAACGTTAAACGAATCAATAGATGGAATAGCTGCCACTACTATACATTAAGTTCGCTGCCATATTGCACCTGTCGCTTTTACCGAAATCACAAACTCAGCTTTACTTCACGAGTAATGGAAACCAACCTGCTTTTCAAAGTGAAGAATACCATTAATCCACTGAATGTAAGCTGTCAACTCCAGTTTGGTCTGTGCGCTGCACATCTGTACACTCGCCATGATTTCATTGAGCACTTGTGCACTTTTTGCTGCCTTGCGAAGACGTGAAAGCATGTGGAATCGTTTGCGAGGCTCCGAATTTGCCTCGGCTCTGAGCTGCATGGCATACGCCCAGCAACGTTCTATTTCAAAGACGGCTAAGACGAGATAGCGAGCATCTGTGACCGTTTCGGGAGTCAACTTCTTGGGCGCCACACGAGAACGGGTACCCTGCTGAAATCGCAGCGACTTGCGCATACGCCTGATTTTGCGTGCGACGTATTGTCTGTACCGCTGATAGTCACCGTGACGAAGGCCATGCTGGTTTTGAGCGCACTTTGTAATGTATAAAACTAAAATAAAGCAAGAGAGCTACCAAAATGGCAAACTAAGGGGATGGCAAAATAAGCATCTAAGTATTTTAGCTGACAAGATAATTCAAGTGCTTTCTCCCAATCACCTTTCCTTGGGAACCGAGAAGCGAATTCGAACCCGCAAAAACACGCCTTTATGCGTTAAATAAGCATGCAATCGTTTATAATGACGTGAAAACCGACTCATACTTCTAAAAACAGAAATGCCTAATAAATGTATTCAAGATTTGCTTCGCATGCCCCCTTAACAACCTGAGCATGAAATGCAAGACAAAACCGAATTTCGTCGACGAAATGCGTCATAAAGGAGTACTTTGTTATACCTGGGATATTAAAGTCCCGTCTTTCTCTCGCTATGCCAGACTCAGACACGACAACCATGTAAACGTAGATGATATTTAAGCCTGGCGGTCAACTTAAACAACAATTGAGGTCGAATTCAAATAGTTCTAATTTCCGTTGTTATTTTGGCACAATATTAGTGAAATTACTTAACCAACCATGTTTCTACTATTTATTTTACGCGACTTTATTATGTATTTTATGTGTGTCTGTTCGGTAATTCTTTGTGTTTTGATTGGCTAATTTCCGGGTACTAGTGGCTGACTGGCTTTCGTCGAAGCGGGCTTATTAATCAATAGGTTTGGCAGCGCGACCCAGCAGGGAGTGCCTGTCCGTCCCACTCCGCTTCGCGTCCTGTTCGGTATGCCTCAGTTTTGGGGCGATAGCCCAGACCAGAAGGACGTACGCTCTTGCACATAGATTTTCGTTTGCTACTGGCTAAAGTTCGCGCGACCAGATACCAGCGTCCTACGCTCTGTTCTCTGCGCCCTGCGTCGAGCGCCGCATTGCTTAAAACTCCTGGGTGTGTGTGTGTGTTACGCGTAGCTGCGCGTAAATCTACGTACCCACACAGCATCGCACACGCGTCTCGTCATACGTCCCATTTGAAGTGCAACACGGCATTCTTGCGAATAGCGCGCGTATCCTGACTGTCCTTCGTTCACGCGTCACCGTCAGCTGAGTGTGGGTTGCGTGCTTCCACGACCTTCCCCACAAGGGTACGCGATCCTAGCTCGGAAACGCCACGCTGGATCCCCTTTGCTTCCTGGGCATCACCAACCATGCATCCCGCTTCCTCTTCTAGCCACGCACCGTAAATGCTCTCAAGGCACAAAAGTCGTATTCACGTCCCAGTGAGCGGTTCGAGTTCGCTGATATTGGATGTATCCGAGGAGCAATTCGCCACCGAACTGGCCAAACTTCGGGGTGTTCCTAGGTAAGCTTTCTTAATTAAATCCGTTCCCTATTTCAAGGTGCTTGCTTAATTCACAACCGAGGCTGAACGGGCATACAGTTAACCTTGTGAAGCTGTACAATGAAGTCGCTCTTCGTGGTGGATCAAAAAAGGTGACCTCTTTGTCCCTCTGGGATGAGGTCGCTGGTGCTATTTACCTGCAGCGGGACTGTGTCAACATTGGTCAGGCCGTAAAAAATGTCTTTCAAAATTATCTGGAGCCCTTTGAACGCGTTCATCGCAGCCTGGATGGGCAGTCAGGCGCGGAAATGTCACAGGTCTTGGAAATCGATCTCGCCAACGACTCCGTCAATCTCCAAGTAGTTGAAAATCACCTCCGTCACCGCTGGAATTTAAGCACCGATCTCATCGAATCTGTGGAGTATCGAGCCCTCCTGCTAGCTTTGGAGTCGGGCTTGCCGAACGAGCTGGACTACGCAATCAATACTATCCTCCTCATTTCCTCTCAACGAAATGGTTTTGACTTGGCTCGTTGTCCTCAAATCCTTCCCCTTATGCTTTCTGCAGTGGGAATTTATTCCATTGGTATGTACTAGTTTGTCGCTTTCATTCGATGCGACGTCTTTAGGCCCTTGTTCCCATCACCTCTTAAAAGATGCTTGGCGGTCGCAGTGTAATCGAGATTTTCACACGGTGAGTAACCCCGCAATTTTCTTAATCACTACTTTTTTTAGTTCTGGCGAAGCGTTGTCCCCAGCAAGTATGGTTGCCAATTTCTCAACCCTGATGTATTTTACCGTAAGTGATTTGTTTACGCTCTTCCCAAGCGTTATGTTGACCCTGCCATTTTCATTAATGGCAACATTATATGCAGTTGATAGGAATGATTTTGAACTCGTTTTTCGTACTCGAACTTTGGTAACCGCCGACCTCGTAATGTGCTATCATTTTCATCGTCTTATTTCACTTTCGATATCAACATAGATTGCGGCAGTTTCGGAGGTCTCTTTATCTGGTAAAATAAATGTCGCTTATCCAGTCGTCGCTGGCGCTTCTTTTTAGATGAGCACCTGCCGAAGCACCCTGACGAGTCTCCTTGTTCGTGTCCCTTGACCTTCCGTGACACTATGACCTATCACGATGTGGAGGGTTTTCGCGTGCAATTAGTGGCCATGGTGCTGCGCAATCTCGTGGTAACACCCTCTGGTAATTCGGTGATCCTCAGCCAGGAGCCTGACGTGCTCCGCTTTGTCTGTTTATGCATTTACTCATCCCATACCGCCCTGCGTCAACTCGGATTAGACACTCTAGCCTACCTCCACTTTCCGGTCATCGGCCCACTTTCCGACGTCTTATCCCACCTCCTTCCTGATCTCCTCTCCTCCCAAGATCGGGTTGATACCATCAGGGGTATGCTCGGATTCTTCGTAGATATCTCTTCGTCTTCATGACATCCTTACCCTCTTTCATAAGGTGGTTTTAATCTACTGCCTCGGTTTCTGATTTGCCTAGGAACTGGTTGAGTGCTCACTTGGATGCGTTTGCCGCTGCATCGATACCAAAAAGATTTCCTACTATCGTATTGTTGCACCCGAAGTCGAGTAAACCAAGAATTTCAGCAAGCCTTTGCTGTTCATACGGGCAGGAATGAGTCAGAACTTACCGGCTCCTTTCTGTGCTGTCTAATTTAACCTGCCCTTGTTTCTCAGTTTGTGGGTGAGTGTCAAAATTGGCACTTGCATTAATGGGCATCTGGAAGAGTGACTCCCATACCTAAACACACGAAATCAATCCATGGGGCTGAAATAAAGATCTGGAAATGCATGCGTTTAACTTCCCTTGTCATCAGATGAAATTGCAGTCACTTTCATTTGTCTGTAGGGCTTATGATAATCCGTCACCTGTGCGAGTCTCCAGTGCAATCGCATCAGGGTAATCCAGGGAGCATGCACAATTACCTGATCGAGGCCTCCTCCAGAAATATCGATTTCCTCACTCAGTCACTGCCGCGACATGTGATTGGTCTAGTCCCCCAATTGGCCTACCTCTGTGACCTTCACATGCTTGTGTTGGCTCTTGACGCACTCTTCGCTCTCTCGGCGCAGGGTCCAATGCTCTGCGATACCCTTCTTACCGAGAGGCATCGATTCATCTCCGCTCTCGTTGGCTTCCTCACCTTCGAGGCGCAGTCACTTGGTTCTGATGGTCTCATTCGGATTCGGGTTATGCAGGTTTGTCCATGATCGCTCTTTCCTATCCCACCGTATTTCTTCAGTTGGGCCTCTATTTTATCTTTCCAGCATTCTTAAATCTCAAAGCAACTGTGAAGATGTTTTATATGTCCTACTTTAGGTGTTTTGAGAACCTGTTTTGGTCGAAATTTCGTAATCCCCTAATTTACCTTTTCATTCTGTGGACATGTTTGGTACTTTTATTAATGCAATTTCCCTCCACTATTGTCGCTCATTCGTATTTGCTTGATTTCCATACTTCCCAGTCGCTTCAAAGTGTCACAACACCCCCACTTTTACTTGTACACGTTGTCCGGGGATTATTCTCGTTGGAGTTCTTATTAAACTCGTCTTGGCAGTTCTTTTTGAGAGTGTTGTACTTTGATGGCGTAAGGTTTTAGTGTGGTATGCGTCCCTCCTATAGTAGGATATCGCAGAACATTGCGTAATTCTCTGTAAGAGCGCTATTTCCATGAATGACTTTCTGTAGTATGACCTAACGAATCAACACACCTGCAGCCCACTTTTAGTTACTTGTCCGTGAGTTCGGCTTTAAGGCGTATCTTGTCACTAAAGGAAAGAATGAGTTGGTAGCGATTTTCATTGTCGTGCTCCGCTCTGGCATTAATCCGATTTAAATTCTTTTCACAACAACTGTCCAATTTGAAGGTCTGAATTTCATGTGACGAAGAGTTTAGAGGTATTCGAAATAATAATGGGTCTACTTAGTTTGTCCATCTCCTAATCAAATGAAAGTAATTTAATGTTCTCTGATGCATTGCTTCTTTGCTGCAGTGAACACAATATACGTGAATGGATAGCTCGGTCCACCTCCCTTTGTGTATGTGTTTGTGTGTGCTCCGCGATTAATTGCTCACAAGTTGTGATTTTGTGTGTAGGGCGATACGATGTGCGCGCGATTCACATGCTTAAGCTCTTAATGCGAATTGGCACCCCATCATTCCCAAACTAGCACTGCTTGCACTGTCGGAGTCTTGAGTGTAGTTTTTTTGCCAATCTGGTATTGGATTACATCAAATGAATAGAATTGGTCCTTTACCTCTCTCTATTCCTGTAGGTGCCGGGTCCCACTTCTGTAGCCACTACTGGCTCCGCCAATGCTGCAACGGGTAATATGCCTCAGCCGAATTCGACAAGGCGTATCATGGAGAAACCGGTCGCACCTGCGATGCCTCCACCGGCGCCTGTTAAAAAGGATCCACACCCCACAATCGCCTCGTGCCTCCTTCTGAGCCCCGCGCCGCAACCCCATGCCGGCTGCTACGCCGTCCCGGTACCAGCCACGGGTGTCACCGCCTCTGTGGCGAAATCGCCCTCCCTTCCACTGCCACTCTCACCAATAGTTACAACAGCGCAGGAGTCTTCTGTCCCACCACCCACTTCCATAAACAAGGTCGGTCCCCTTTCTTTTTCCTGTCAGCTCTGAGAGGATTGACTTCCTTTGAATTTTGCTTCACTTGGAAAGGGGGAATGATTAGCCGTTGAGGAACTCCTGTCTTGGCTTTCACTCTGTTGACAGTGCTCATTTCCACTTCTGAAATCAACTTCATGAGGAGCGGTGGTTTTTATTGTGTTTGATGACATTGATCTCTGTTTTATTCTTTTTCCTAACCACCATTAGGACAGAATAAATTACTGCAGTCTCTTTTACATCATTCGTTCCTTTATTGTAGCTTGTGAGTTGTGCGTCAGTGTATTGCGTGCTCTCCTTTGGTTTAATATCCTCTTCATCACTATAGGCTGACTTCTCATTATTTGTCTAATGAACTCAACTATTGAGTCCCGTAATCTAACAATCTGTTGTTCGATGTCTACAATTTTACGGAGCGATCCGATCCGTTTTTTAATTATGTTTTCAAGATAGTTTTAAGTTCAAGTTCTTATCTGTGCTAAAATTCTCCTTCTCTTTTTATAGCTCATTGACGTTCACTTGCTTGCTTCGGGTTCAAACCTGTGCAGAAAGTCATGTTATCCGTTATCTTGGCATTTCAGCATATTCTCATGCTTGCTTAAAGGACCAAATTTCTGCTTTTTTTTTGTCAGAATTGTAATTCCAGTCGTTTGCTACCATCAGCTCGTAGGAATTACCCTTTGCAGCTGAGCAAATACTTTCCTAATCTCTACGACCAATGGGTATAACCTTAATCCTTCGGGTTACCATGAGTTGTTTTCATATGTTTCTTGTAGGCTACCATTTCTGTCACTTCGCCAATGACTTTAGTCGAGACTGTCGATTCCAAGCCACAGTCGACGACAATGGTGATCACGCAGGTGCCGCCTCAACAGCATCCTGTCGTTCCCCGGCCTCAAGTCCTGCCTATGGTGGTCACGACTCCCAAACCCGCTGCTGTCCCTTCATCCGCGACCAACGGAAGGCAGCAACTGCAACAGCAAGCGATAGCGGTAGAGCGGAAGACTAGCTCCTCTCCGCCTTCACATCAGCAGCAGCAACTGCGAGCGCCTCTCCTGTCGTCTTCCTCTACCCCTTCCTTGTCCTCCTCCCTCATAAATGCCCTACCTAAGCCGTATCCCGATGCACCCACAGATAAACGCGAATTCGCAGTGTTTTGGCTCAATAAAAACTACGAGGTTCATCCGCAGTCGAGCTTTCCACGGGTTCAGATCTATGCTGACTATCAGAAAGCCCATCAGGCTCAATTTGGATCCTCATCTGGCGGGGCTCTCTCCGCAGGCGACTTTCATGCCATGATCAAGTGAGGCTCAGTTTATCTCCTGAGGCCTGTCTTTTAATGAGCTGTTCGTACTGTTTTGAGAAATAGCACAATTCTGTGTTTATTTTTGGCTTGCGTCATTGCTCCGATGCATCACTGTTTATCTTAGTCTATCTAGACCTAGTAGCTTCAACTGATCAGTATCACTTTCTCCAACTACTATCTCTCGGTATTTCCGAATAAATGTACTTGTGTTTTGTTCCACCCAGAGTGCTGGTAACTCGTCCTCGTACACATGGTTCAAATCATTCGTTGTCATTTTTAACTTTAATCATGGGAGGACTTGCTGAATGTACTTTTCTTTTACCGAAGATTTGTAGCCAACACAGTTTTGGTGAACAGAATGTCAATCCATGGTAGGATATATCCCATTTCCTATTCTTTGTAGTGCTTTTTCTTCTCTAATCCTTATTTTGCTTTTGTTGTTTGTAACCGTATCTGGCCTGTAGTCTCTTATCAATTTTCTGTCAGACGAAGTTGGTTTTGTGAACGCATTTACTGTGTACTTATGCAAATGGCTTGACATCGGCGTAGAGGTTGTTTCAGCTCACCATTAGAATTAGAATTAATCTTCCTTGCGGCACGCGATCGACGACAGTGCCTGACCAGGGCGTGCGCCGCTTGCGCCTATTTCTATGCCTTAGCGTGAGTCAACAACGTTAGGCTTAGTCACTGTTGCAATGGTAGTAGCAGTCCGCACATATGGTACTTCGCTCGTTGAAACCACTTCCCTGCCTAAAAAGCACTCCCACTTGCCTTCTAGGATGGTGTTTCCGCCGGTCGACCAGGTAAAAGTTCTTGTTCCCAACGGAAACGTCGAAATCCACTACAACAAACTCAAGCATGTCGATGCACCCGAACCGGTTGAGCAAGCTCTCGGTAAGTTTCGAATCTTTTCTCCCCCCTAAATCATTAACTCCCTCGAGGTTATCCTCACTTTTTCACCATCAGGTGTTCAGCACATGCTGGGAACGTGTCTGGCGAGTCAGAATTCTGACGGGAAGGGCCTCACTCACCGGACGACCGCTTCGGCTTCTTCGAGGGTGAGTGGTGCCATCTAGGGCGTGGCGATGTGTCGCTCCCTTGCCTCCACGTGGTTTGCACGTTTCGTACGAACACAAACATAAACGTGCATGCACGCGACATCTTAGTGACCTGATTGGGGCACGCCAAGGTCGTGCGTTGACTTGGCGCGTGCGCACAGGCACGTGTCGTGTGTCCGTATGTGTGTAGGCCACGTGAGTATGTGTATGCGTGTGTCGAGACCTTGAAGCCGCATATGTAGCCGTGGTTGGCGCTCTCTTACCGATGCCACACCGCTTCTTCATTTATTGTCGTTAGCACGTCACGCATGCACACGCACGCACAGCCTTATTTGCGCTGTGTGCGCACTCGCGCTCTTGTGCGCTCTCTCCCTCGATCACCACTGGGAATTGCTTCTTTTGGAGCTTAATCATCCTCAGTGACGTTTTAATTCTGGTCTACTTTTCTAGAAAGTTGGGTTTTGCAAACTGTAGGACATCTTACTCGTGAAGCGCTAAGCTTTTTATCACTTGGGCACAGTGGAGCACACTTTATAGCTCTCGTAGCCTCCTTACGGTGGATTGGCTTATTGTGTTACTATTTTTGGTGGCGCCATGTGTTGGTCTCCATTGTCGGGGTAGTTTCAACGGTAATTCATTTGTTGTGTAAGCTTGATAAGTGGTTATGGCTTTATTTGGAGTATAATCAATAGGGCAAACGTGAAGGGCCGGGATGTTCATACTTTTATGTGTGCTTTTTGCAAGCACAATGGGTACATTTGTTAATTTACGGATCGAATGACTTCAAGAGCTTTTTTCATAAGCAATCATCTGGAAGTTGCACCTCAACCTGCTCGATGTTGTGGCATTTGTGTCCTTCCTGGAGAAATTATAAGGCCTAACGGTTTGGAAGCAGGTCTGTTGTAAACGTTCACAAGACGCAAGCGTAATTCCGTACCGTAGCTATAGCGACCGAGTCACGGGAGGTCAGAAGGCCATCGTAGTTCCGTATGTAGTTAAAATAAAGAAATACTGTATTATCTTTATTTCTTCCCCAGTCGAACCGGAAGCGCAGTGCGGTCAACTTGATCGAAGGCCCGTCTGCGGAGGTAGCCGCGTGTGTGAAGCAGGCGCGTCTAGTGGAGGATGCAGTGAAGGTAAACGGTGGTGGTGGAGGGGCGTTGGCTAACACCACGTTCGTCAACGGTGCCAGTGCGCATCCCATCAAACTTCTTGCTACCAACGCTGCGGCTTTCGTTGACGGCCTCATCCCCACCTCCTCCAACGGTCCCATCGAACTCACCACCAAGTAAGAAGCCTCTTTTCCTTGGCTTGTGTCCTTGTATGAGAGTTAAATTATGAACTACTTTTAATCTTTTAACTTACTTCACAAACCCTTTAGTCAATAATTCATCCCCATTGACCGTCTATTTCATGTCAATCGACTTAGCCATTGGTGGCGAATTATCCTGAACCCGTAGTTTTCAAACATATTAACTCATTGTTTTAATATTGGTTTTTCCCATTCATATTAGTCAGTTTTTCATCAATTTAAGTGGTATACACCTCCAACAGCCGGTAATCGCAGCTTCCGCGATAGTCTTTCCAAGCATTGATGGGAAGCGTGTGTTGAACGGCTTTGGCAACGCTGGTGGCGGAGGCGGCGGTAGCCCGGCAGGTGGGAGCGTAGGCTTGAGTGCAACCGGTGCTACCCTGATCGACAGTTCACAGGGCGTTCTGCAATTTCGCACCCTCTTGCCCACCACCTCCAATAAGGTGTCTCCCCAATGTCGGGCCTCTCTTGTCATGCAGTCCACTGCCGCCAACGCCACAACTTCCGGCGTTGTTACTGGAGCTGGTGGCAGTGGTGCGGGAGCCGAAATTGCCGCTGCACCTACTCTAACCTGCCTTGGGACCTTCATGACTACTTCCACCGTGAGTGGAGTGACCGGAGGAGCCCAGCAGGTATTTGTATACTCCCTCGCACCCAATGCACAGCTCTCTATTGCGCCCACCGCTGCGACCATTCTGCCCGCCGTGGCACCCGCGCCCACAACTGGACCTGGACCCGGAACTTCTCCACAGCCACATCATCAGCCCCTCCTTACTGCAGCCACTGTTACCACAATACCACAGCAGACGCGCCTCGCAGCCCCTCCTATAGTCTTCGCTTGTCGCTGGGCGGAATGCCGGAAGTCCTTCCCCTCTGTCGACCGCCTCTTCTCCCACGTCTATTCTGCTCACTTCACTCCTGTCAAAGGCCAGCAAGAAATCGTGAGTTTATCCGCTGTTGCACGTCTTACCACCAATGTGAAGAGTTCAATTCACTTCTGATGTTTCATTTTAGTTTTAGTTTGTTTCACCGTTTCTAGATACTTAATTACGGGTCCTTTACAATAGCGTATGTCATCGCCAAGTTCATGCACTGAAAAGTTCATCTCCTGAACTGCGGCTACAGCTCACACCTGTTTTGAGCCAGATCATGTTCTGCTAGTTTCGTAAAATCCAAATCTGTAATTTCTCTTGATATGTTTTTCCAAACCTATTAATGTTTCTCCTCCTTCCATTGCTGTACCTACGTGGCTTTTATTGCTAAGTAGTCCATTGTCAATAATCACTCGACTGTACTTCTCCCTTTGTAAGCTCAAGCGCTGCAATACTCTAGTCAACTTTTCTTGTAGACTTGCAGGTGGTTGGGCTGCAAAGAGTCCAGCACTCGGAGGAGCTCACTCTCACTGCTGGACCACTTGCACGAACAGCACTGTGTTACGCATTCTCCCGGCACAACTAACAAGCTTCTCTCCAGTGCTTCGACAAACAACATCGCAGCGGAGTCGGAAGGACCTCTCCTGACTCCCCTAACCACAATTAAGCCCTCTCTCAGCGCGACGAGGGCTGTAGTGGCCGACTGTGAGTTTCGGCAGGCCCTCCAGGCTGACTTCATACCAACCACGTCTGAGGCCACGCGAGAGGGGCCTGTTACCAAACACGTTCGCCTCACGGCTGCTCTAATTCTTCAAAACTTGGTCACTTACTCGCCTGCTGCTCGAAGGTAAGTTTCTCATCGGGCCTCTGTGTGAATCTTTCAAAGCGCGTCTATGTTGTCTTTCTCGCCGGCAGACATCTGAGGGCCTATGAGACATTATTGTGCGAGGTGGCTCTCTCGGGGACAGAAGCGTCGAGCACGCTGATCAAATGCCTCGCTCTCCTCTCTGCATCGCCGTCTAGTGAAGACGGTGAGACGGAGAAGGCCCTTTCCCTTTCACCTCACAACCTCAGGTAGCCCAACCTCTTCACCACTTCCTCTGTACATTCTTTAATCCTCTCCCCTACCCACTCTGTACAGTGACCAGTCGCCATTTTTTTATCTGCATGAAAAATAACGACAAATGGGACGACAATGACGATATCACTCTCACGATTGTACAGTTCTCGATGTGTACTGACTATCCCTGTGGAATTTTATACATTATCATTGCTGCCACTTAACACGTGATGATGATACAGCTCGATGAATGCGTTTTACTTATGTCCAAGCCAACTTTTCTTCTTTCTGTGGTGGTAATGTTAATTCACTCCTTCTCATGTATATTTTTATTCTCATTGCACTTATGCCGGCATCATCAAATAAACATGCGTGCATATTTTACCTGTTGCCTCCCCGTTCGTGCTGGGCAGATATCGTAACAAGATGTTTCGCACTGGGGAGGAGGTTTTCGTTAACCTTACGCATTTAGGTGCTCTTGCGATTCACTTTCTGGTTCATTTCATGGTTTTTGACGACTTTGCAATGATGGGCATTGCCCCAACTTTGTTTGTGCATTAAGTGTCTATCTTTGGCGTTTCCTTGATTGTCTTGTTGTAGCCGCCACTGCCAATCTGAGCTGTCCCCTCGGCTCGCTAAGGGCTTGCAATCGCCAAGCTGTGCCCACACGGCACCTCTCTTGTTCAGTTCTGTTAAGCCAATTGATCGGTAGCATTTTTTTATCGCTGGTGGAGAGATTTCGCTATCGTTTGTGGTTTTTAAAGTGAAAGTGGCGTGGTGTTTCGAAAGCTTGCTTTGTAAAAATTATTCCAGCAACTTCCGAATTGTCTTGTGTTTCCTACTTTCCATCGCTCACAATATCTGTCACCAAGCGGAATGCGAGGCAATTGTCTAGTAAATGCTCACAGATTTGTTTGTCAAGCTGGGCAAATTTGTTTTAATGCACACTTTTGGGGGTGTTTCTGTCCTCTAACATTAAATTTCACCAAGGATCGCTCAACATTTGTCTTGGATGTGTGACCAGTTGTTTTCGATTGGGCAAATTCTAGTGTCACGCTTACCCCCAGCCCAGGACATACAAGCAGGCGCCAATGTGAGACTCCCATCTTCTACCAATTTTAAGCCATGTGCTTATGACTCATCCAGTAGCCCACTAAAGTGGCTGTAAAGTGGAGACAGCCACATCGGAATTAGTTCCTAATTCACTGTGACCTTCCGTCCTAAGCTCATCGAGTAATGCTCCGCCACAACTTGTTTCAAGTCGTACCATTTCTGTTCACCTCC
Source organism: Taenia hydatigena (assembly GCA_036345935.2). Taxonomy (NCBI): domain Eukaryota; kingdom Metazoa; phylum Platyhelminthes; class Cestoda; order Cyclophyllidea; family Taeniidae; genus Taenia; species Taenia hydatigena. The sequence continues at coordinate 4,985,183 of JADWOT020000009.1, forward strand.
TTCCACCCCAATGGCGCGTTCTATTCACGCCTTTCCCAGTTAAATGGTTAACGAACACTAAGTGTGATAATTATTCCCTTGTGAGGCGACTGTTCCGCCATTATCAGCCCTCTATATGTGATAAAAGTGGTTTGTCGACTTCATTCTATAAATAGTCAAGGCGAACGGTGCGTTAAGTGAGTGTGATGGAGCTCAACAAGCAGTTTTCATGGCCAATTCTCAGATCGCCCAACATGGTCTGTGTTCTTACGTTTCGGACCTTGTTGAGGGCTGAACTTTGCTACCAACATTCGTGAGCCTTTTGTAGGAATGGGTAGGACCTCTGCCTTGATCGCACGAAATAATTATTATTCTCGTAATAGTATTTAGCAAATGTTGTGCATACTTTATTTTACTCGATCATCTACTTTACTTGTGTTTTAATGCCCTATAGGCCAGTGCTTGTTCAACAAAGCAGCGGCATTTTTGATAGGTTTTCATGGGATTATCGGGGTTCGTAGCGTCATCAGTCTGCACGAGTTTTTGCTAAAACAAATTAGTTCCTTATTGCAGCAAATGTGCCACAAGAACTGAGTGTTCATTGCTGGACACACACTTAGCAAGCCTGATGGGACAATCGGTCGACATTGGGAAACAAATCCATTCCTGGCGGACACATTGTAAACAAGAAAACCAGGTTGTCCCAACCTATTCGCCTCCCTCTGCCTCAAGAAATCATTCGTCCTGCCTTATCGAGTCATGTGCGTGGGTGCGTGTACGCGGGTAGGAATTGCCAGAAGGAACTGCTGTGTGGCTAGCGCGACACTTGACGCAGGCACTCCTGGCCTCGGTCGCGTAAACAGCGCACGTATGAGCGAGCACCGATAGGTGAACAGGCGACCGGACAGCGCGAGCAAAGGACGTGCGGACAGGCTCGCGAAGGCTCGCGCACGCGTGTGTGTGGCATAGACAGACCAGCAACCGAGACGGCCGAGATGGTGAGAGGCAAGGGAAAGGCAGTGGCTGTAGTGGGACAGGTGCTCTTTCTATTGGTTGGCGTGCCGTGTGGCCGAAACACCATCGCGTAGTGGGGCGCGCATTAGTGTCAATTAGCCTCGGATGGGAGGCGTCGATTTTGTACGGCTTGAAGACTTTAATCAAGCATGCCATAGAATACGGCTTCTTGAAAGAGCTATGAATCAAAAGCGTGGTGCTGTTCACTACTACTTAGAATCAGGCAAACTGGGAACCGTGGTAACGCGATTCTAGACAGTGTTAACATTAGTTAAAACCAGTGGTACGGATCTTGTCGAACGATAATGGGTACCCTGGGGCGATTCGGATTTTGGAGGATTCTAGTAATAATTTTACAGGTTTCAATGATTTTTTGTTTGATAGATTAGTATGGCTCCGTCCTTAGCACTAAAAGGTGTGCCAGTGGAAAGTGGGGTATCGATAACTAGTGGATGGATACCTTGGAAATGCTGTCTGTAAATGTTAGCCACTCTGATCCTCCAGGGAGAATTAAAGATCACAAACGTTTTTTACCTACTGACGCCTACCGACATTTCATGCGCTTCAGATGATTACGACAATATTAGCTCCGATGGCAGGGCTCTGCGGCGTTTCAAACTCACGGTTCCCTGCTCAAGTACTGCTCAGGCTGAGATTTTACCTTTGTAACTCATAGCCAGCCTTTTATCGATAGGCTATTTTGATCCGAACTTATTAGAGGCTTCGAATAGCGAACAAATCAGGGAAGGACAACTTATAGAGTGGCACAATTTGTTTCCCTTCTTGTAACAGGTAAAAATACGTATTTGGAAATTTCGTCGTATGGTATTAATTTCTACCCTTTGCGAACCACATGAGGGGAACACAATGGCAAACCGGAGACGAAGTAAACAATGTGACTAAGCCCTAACACTAAGCGCGTTCACTGATACCTGAAGGTTGGTCCTTTCAATGGGATGCAAGTACGTCATTTTAACTTTTATTTTGCTTCAATCACAAATAGGAATGTAAATATTGTTTTCTTTTTTAAATGACAAGGCACTCTTCTGAATCTAAGCCCCGGTGCAGTAGAAGAGTTAGAGATGTGCAATGCTATTTCAAGCACGTCACGTCAATAAATTACGCATTCGCTTTGAGGTTAAAATTTTCTGTATGTCCTAGCATATTAACTCTTCCAGGGATGTCTCTGATACCTTATAAACAGCGAACTCTGTGACTTAGCAAAGCAACTGTTGGCTTTTCCGCTGAGCAAAAGAATAGTGCACAATAGTGACTAGTAGTCAATTTCGCCCCCAACCCCACCTCCACCCCCCTCCCCCCAAAGTTATGATGGGATGCCCTAGCAGTTACTGTCATCTTTGGGAACTACGATAGCAGCTACTACTCAGTTTCACTTCATTTTCTCTCAGTCACGCAGTGGACAGATTTTTTCACCCTGGTCATTTCCTCTGCCCACGTCACCACTCCTCTCAAGCCATCAAGGCAACCATGATATGCTCAGTGAGTCACCGCTGTCACCACCAGAGCCGCCAAGGGTGCGCGTGTACGGCAAATGATACCTGCAACCGTCACTACGACGCAAACTCTTGTAGGTGGTTAGGTGGATGATCTTACCCTGCGCCGTGGATGTTCACACTGCCCAGGCTGGCAAACAAAACCTACTTTCGATTATTGAGATCTCATACTAATTACATCGACATTTACTGATACAATGATCCTATACCCATGGTGAATAATTTATCATTCATTAGGTTATTTAGTACTTCTAGCTAGTTAAGAATGTCTTGTGGGACTCCTATTGTGCGCTCAGAGGTTTGGAGGCATAGTTACATCACTTTATAACCTCTTCTGACGTCCTAAAAACGCACCGACTCCAATTCTGACGCACACGAAACGATGTAATTCATACGATATACTTCCATGTTATTTTGATATCACGGAAAATCACTAAAAGTGGCGCGCGACTATTGAAACAGCTGCTGCCTACGATATACCACTACTGTGGGAAATGACTTCAGTTTAGCTTGCTTAACTGAAATGATGTCCACAGGATGGGATTACCCACGCTCCCAAAGTTCTGACAAAAAAATGGAGAGATCACAACAATTAGGGCACACCACTTGTGGGAGTGCGCCAGTTGTTAAAAGCGAGCCCAATCAGGAGCTGCATCGAGGGTCATGATAGCTACCAAGGGGTTGTGTCTTGAGGATTGTTAGGAGCATATTTGGTGCTAAAGTTCAATCGAATTGCATTTTACACATCACTGGTGGACAAGAAGATCCCCAATGATTTGATTTTAAATGCTTAAGCAGCAATACCGAAGCCACATCGTCAGAGGTGTAAGTAAGCACAAGTGTTTCCGATTTTGATACCTAAATATGAGCCAAACCCATCAGTATTACGATGCAACTCGACGGCACCAGTTAGCTTTATTACTCTAGTTCTCCACGTCGCAAACATTTTTGGGAACTTGTTTTTAATATCGCTGCTCAACAGAAATGAATAAGCTATAGTGATTTACGGTATTAAAATCTACGAAAGGCGAAGCGAAAGCCGCTCAGAAGCCACGAAGACCATCTTAAATTCAGCTACCTTAGAATCTCATACCTACTTTTCCTACAATTATGTCATCTGGAGGAAAAATCAGGTAAAATTTGGTAAGCTTTAGCAAAAAATAAGTGAGAAGGTGAAACAACTATTGCTCAGAGTGTGATAGAAATGCTTTTAGATGGGCTTTATTAGTAAATATCTCCCAATATCGAATTACAAACTATCGAAATTCTTACTCTAGCTTTTATCAAATCGGTGCATTTCTGATTTTGTCAGAATTTCGATAAGGAATTACAATGAGTACAAATGAATGCCACCCTTGTTAAAATCCAGGTTCAATCAAATTTGGTTTATTTGGAGATGGAGATTCGGTCAGTTGTGGAAGAAGTAGAAATGTGAGTCGAAGCGGGGAGGAGAATCTGTTAGAGATTTCTTGAATCCATATTAAAAGAAGAAGAGAATGGAAACTAGTTGGAGCCCTCAAAACGTTTGGAGCGAGGCAGAGAAGTAACCACAGTGATACCGATGGTAGCGATGTAGACAAAGAAGAAGAGACGGTCGAGCACCAGGGCCATGGTGCGCCATTCCATTGCGATGGCGTTCTTGCGCGCGCCCTCCTTCTGTCGATTTACAAATATCCGAACGTAGCGCTTCAACTCGCGCACGTCGCGCTCCAGACTGGTGCTCGAGCTCAGCATAATTGGTGAGTCCTCGGAGTCCAGGTTTGCTGCCGGCGCCCCTCGCAGTGGCTCTGTCGCCGAGGTGTGCCAATCAAGTTGACCGGAGGTGCCTCCGCTGCGCCGTGAGAGGTCTCCCACTGAATCGCCCAGACCCATGCAGCCTGGACAGGTTGCATGCGTTCCGGATGCACTGTAGGCGGTCCGATTACCCGCTCCAGATATCTGATTTTTCCAACTTCCACCACCGTCAATGCAGTTTGTTGTTGCTCCTTCCATAAAACCCATGACGTTTCGTTTAAGTTCTATTACAGTGTAATTATTGTCTCAACTAGTCATTATTTTGTTCCCATCATGACGATCATCCTTTGACCTCCAGCCTTTGTGTGTCATGAGAACGAAGCTTTTGTCTAATCTGTATCGAGGGTGAATAGAGTGCTAAATCACAAAGGGCATCTGAGGGGACTCGATAGCTTTAGCGATGGCTACGTCGGAAAATGAAGCACACATATAATTCAGTACCACTGAGATACTTTCAAGAGATAACTATGTTCGCACTCGTACTTTTGCGTAGGATAGCACTTCAGTTACACTCGACTAAAAATAAAAAGAATGATCAAAATGGACAACAATTATGCTTTATGCAAAGCATCCTCATTATGAAACCGTATTTTGCTGTTTTCAATATCTTTTGATTAAGCACAAAATTGTGACTGAAAACAATTATTAATAAGCCAATAGAGGTTCAAAAATCTCCGGGATGAAAGGTATTGGCATTGCTTGGTTGCCTAACCTGCCACATTGATTATGCAACAGCGGACCACGACCTTCAAACCCCATCCAAATCTTCAGACAGATTTGAAACTTCTATTGGTTTGCTCACACCCGTGATCAGAATGAATGGAGGCGTGACTACCTTGGAGCGCATCCTTATGTCAAAGGTCTCATTTTTGATAGAACCACTTCTCATGGAGCCAGATATTTAGTGTAGGAAGGTTTGGTTGATTATCTAGTGTTTTGGGCTAAATGTTATCTCATTTTCAATGATCCAAACAATTTCAATTGACCGGTACGCATGGATATACTCCACATATTCGAGAAAGATAATGCATCAACATGAACTCGGGTGTCGTCCTAGGTGAACTAATTTGGAACAAAAGGCGCACTTCGAGGTCTTTCTTTAGCCAATCCTAGACGCATTTATGCCAGAACCATGTGAAGCATATTTCATGCGACAATAAGGAAGGGTGCAGGATCGAACACAAAAAGGGACCCGCGTATCTCCTCTTCACGTAATTACCCATCACAGTCGTTCAGAAGGAGGGCATAAGAAGTAAGCCTGGGATGCGCCCCTATTTTTACTACCTGAAGGTGCATCAGATTATCACAATTCCCATCTTCAGAGTTCCTTTAGAGCATTGAACTGCTAACGTAATGGAAGCGCCTTGGAATACACCCCAAATAAAGGCAGGAGCCATGATTGATGATTTTGACTCTACGCGGTACATAGATGAGAGTCACCTAGCTGAATGTGAGTTCAACCACACCATTCACAGCGCTAGCCAAAAGGAGTTTGGCGAGGTCTTGGCCTCTGTAAAATCGGTTTAAGAACCTACCGAAGGGCAGACGCCGAGGCGACTCGTTGTTAGTTGTGGTGTTTGTGTTATTCATGTGGTCGTCATCATCGTCATCGTCCTCAAGGAACTTGTTAGTGGGTAGCTCAGGCACGCGAACCTTGCGGCGTCGAGAGCCACGACTGCCCAAGCCGCCCGTCCCCGTGCGTGTTACCACGTGACTTAGTGGCTTTTTCTCTTCTGGCAGCGGAATGCTCTGCCGAACCATCATGAGACGACCCATTCCCTCGATTATTATCTGAAACACATACACACCAATACGCTCACATGGACACATTTAATTCGCTATGGCATAGTTGCGTGGATGAATTTAGGCATAGGCACGAATAGAGGAAGACAAAATTGTGAATGAGGAACAGCGTTAATAGAAGGACAGGTAGATAGATCCAGAGATGAATGAATAGCCACATAGGCGGGGATCGTTGAATGAATTAACATGTTATGAACTGGCTTTTTGAGTGTGAGCTTGGATCTTGTTGACCTCCCAAACAGAGTAAACAATAAGCAATCCTTCTACACAGCATGGCAACGGGCATGAGTGAGTAGAGGAATAGAGTGTGAGGGTATGCAAAAGACTGTTGGCTATTGAAGAATGGTGGAAACAGTTGGTAGTTTGTTTCACGTATTTATAGTACTACATTGGTTTTGAGCTCACAGAGAGCATTTGGAGGTGATATCAACCAATCAGGAAGAAATGAGTGCGAGCCCGACTTCCTAAAATGGTCAGACATCAGTCACGATCAAGGAAACTTCTAAGGAATCGAAACAGGAACATTTTCTGAGACTGCAGTCGTCACCAGCAGAATATGTTAGTACCAGCGATGTCATATCCGGTTTCTTTTGGTAATTTGCTTCACAGTTTAAAATATATGCTTGCATTTTTCTTGTTCCTTCTAACGAGATTGACGCAACTTTAGGTATCATCCCGCATCCACCATCCAAAATAATGCGTTATAGGGCAACGATTTTTGCTGTGATAATGTTGTAAGTTTTTATTTCCTGTCGCGGGGGCACACCACACATTCATTTTACCCGTCCAAGAAGTCGACAGCTCAATGCTAGCAAGATTTGTACTTTCTGTGTGGGCCAAACTTTTGAAGACATTCCACTTTTGGTAGGTGAAATTCGTGAATTTATAAGTGTCGAAATTATTTGTGAAGTCTTAGGTAAAATTAAAACAATTTTTGAAGCCAACTTTTAGATGATATTTGTGAGTGCACCGCAAAATGCGGTAAAGGTATCAGGTTACTGCGAACGAAATAGCACATTTGTGGAGAATGTTTTGGTCCCATCAACTAATATAGGCGTGATACAATGGTTATTTGTATAACTCTCGGTTTTGAGAAGGACGCCCACCTAAGTACCCCTCCATTGTGCCTTCGCTGGGTAAGTTGAACTCGGAGCCTTTACAGTAGCCACAAACTCTACCTTACGTCAAGTATACACACATTCATCTTGGGCGTTGTGCCTTCTTTCGTCTTTGAGGAAGTCGCAGGGCACTACACAGGCATGATTGATAACTGGTGCATGGATTTTACATTGGTAATGCTGACGATACTTATTATTAGTGGTGGTTAGAATCTCTTCCAATTTTAAAGCTGAACTATGTTAAATGTTTATGTGTTTCACAGATTTCACTCATGGTAGTTTTGGCACGCATTTCCTGCCTCAGTGAAATACAAAGTGACTAAAGTGGGAAGTGGGTTTATGGAGACCAAAAGTCCCACCTCAAAAATACAGTGAAGTGAAATTACGTTTCAAATCACCTACTATAGAGCATTGGCACACCACTTGAGATGTATTGTGGAACAGAATCACAGAAATGTGGACGAACAATTGAGAAGATGTGGAGCCATTACTGACCAAATCCTGTGCTTCGAGTAATCATCAGCGGAGCAGGCTGTTGCTAATTTAGTAATATTCTTCAAAAAATGTCAACTTGCTCCCTAGAGTACAGCAAAATTTATTTAAAATTTGAGCTTGAGGATTAGAAGAGATATCAACAGTTCATTACCGTGATACTTCCGACCTGCACATTTCCGGAGGAATGAGCAATTATTCTCAAAAAAATTAGGCACCGTAAAGATGTACTAAATATGAAATTGGCAAAATTTAATGAGTAAATTAAATTTGTGAAGCTGTCGTCAGATGTTCTCCAACTCTCACCAACTACGGTAATCTGCTCATTCGTAATGGGATGACAATAAGGTGGTCGAAAGGTAGGAAATGACTTACGCGATGAAGAATGGCTGGAAGCGGACCATTGCGAGCACCTCGGTAATGAAAGTGAATGACAAGTGTAGCGAGAAACGTCGACAGTGTAATCATAATCATGTTGAGACAGAAGTAGGCACCTGTTTCGCCGAATAAACGCTCCGCTAAATAAGCAGCTTTGACACCTGGTAGACTAATGACAGACAGTTACTCACCTATCAGCGGGAATTCCTTGACAGCATTCGGCGTCTGACCGGCCAACACAAGGAGAAGGAGGAAAAATGTAACGAATATGTTCATTCCTAAAAATACAAAATAACAAATTTTGTGTAACTTGGACTCATTGAAGGAGGACGGCGGAAGGATAACTTGGACTCATTGAAGGAGGACGGCGGAAGGATAATGTAAACAACGATGATACCAAAATTGGACGATTGCATATCAGAACATGAGTAAACTGTTAGACACATAGGGACATGCGATTAAAACGTGTTTTCTAAGGCAGGTAGAAATTCCTCAGTTATGCACGGTGGTAAAGAATCTATCAAGAGTCTTTCCAGAAAATTAAACATGGCACCCACCGTCTCAAATTCAGCCCATATAACTCAACTTATCTTCTCCTTAATGGCTCGTAATTTCTCCTTTATACACTGTTATCAAATATACTCTAAAATAACAAAAATGCAGAGATTAAATGACATTTAGCCTTTAGGTTTTAGACTCCATGTCTCGAGAGTCCGAATGAGGGCCAGTTGCTTCGCTCATGCTTAATTACTTCTCTTCTAAAGTTTGTTGAGATGAAACCGCTTCACTATTTACCATTGCAAGTAAATTTAAGCAAGCAAGATTGTTAAGGTTTGTTTCCGTGCGATATTTTTGATTTTAAGAAAATCAGAGAGATGGTAAAAAAGTGGGTTTTCTGTCATCAATAATTTCTGATGAGTATTTAAGTAGTCAAGGAGATTGCTGGAGAAGACATCTAAGGTTGAAATGGTTGGTCTCTATCATACACTAATGCTCATCACTTGGAGAGCAGACAAATAAGCTAGGCGAAGTTAAAAACCTATGCAACAGACATCACCATAGCTAACCCTTTAATGGTTCTGAGCCTTGTCTATGGGTTGTACAAATAGTTGCTGTTTCCTTATCCACCCATCCGAGCTTTTGTAGAAAAGTCTTGCACTTCTGTAGTTACCTGCCGTTGGCTTAGAAATGAAAGGTGGAGGGCTGGTTACAATCTATTTGGTGGCCCCGATAGTTTTAAGACTTTGAATAAACTGAGAATTTGGCCAATGGACAACATTCAGCGCAAAACTGCCCCTCTTACTTGTTAAACCACGCGATGCGGCGTTATGTATACATAGCACAAGCCCACTTTCGTACTTATTAGCGGCGGATTTTGTGCACGCCTTCTGCCAAATAATATTCCCAAACCGTAATGCTCACTGGCATCTCAACTTCCCTTTACAAACAATTCCTGCCTTTGAAGTTCACACTTTTACCTCATTGAAACGTTAGCTTTATTCCATTTCCATAATGCTTTACTCTTTGCGAGGGAAAGAATAACATTTTATTCTATTCGAGAGCATTTTGGGATTGCTACGTGATCTCGTAAACACTGCTTCTCACTACCGGCCGAAACATTCGTAATGTGAGGGCGTTTTTGGCTTATTCTGTTTCAGTAATTCCGCTAGGCTGGGAAGGGCCCGTTGGATTTGCCTCCAGTTCACAGTGTTTCGTATGGGTCTGCAAGAATAGACCACTTTCATCAGATGACTCTAGGTGACGTCATAGCATGCTCACCCTCTTTGCATTAACTTGCCACTAAAAGAATCGGTTCAGACAAATACCAAACACTTCTCAGGACTGCCACTATTGAGGGTTTGAGGTCTGCCTATCCGCATCAGTGATTTGAAAATTAATGCCGCGAGCCATTTAAAAATAATGCTTTAGGTATTTAAAGTTCATATTTTTAATGCCACTGGCATGGCAAACTTAACTTCTTATTTCTTTTTACGAACATGTATGCATATTGCTTTGATAGATTGTTTAACACTGCCTTTGGATTACGCAGGCACTTAAATCTCCACAGTCTGTACTTCCGTTTGGCGGCTGGACTCCAGGCCACGCCAGTGGTCTCTCGAGCCTTATTTACGTCATAATAATATTTTCAGCCACACTGCTGTGACTTCTTACGACTGCACGAAAGATTCAAGTGCGTTACACGAACACACACACACACACACACACACGCATATATATATATATATATATATATATATATATATATATATATATATATATATATGCTACGCATTGAGAAGTTCGCCAAAATTCAAAAGATGCAATAGTGCTTTCATTCAGAATGCGCAATTTTGAAACATAGACGAAAACTCGTATCTTCCGAGGCAGGTCTTTTGAAAATCATAGAGTTGTTTATACACTTGAGGTAAGTCTCCAAACAACTATCGGATCGATTTGCAAACATTGCAAACAATTACTTAAAAGAAATGCGGAGGCCCGGAAGATTTCTTCTGCTTATATAAAACAGGGTTGTGGCAGCTTTGGGAGACGCTTACATCGGTGGCAATGCTCATCAAAGTCTCTGTGCAACAACGACCACGGTGGTACGTAGTGTCTGAATTGCGTCCCGAGATAAATTACAACAAATACTACCTCGAATATATGCATGCGTAAATTTTACATACCGAAGCACAACGGAAAGAAAAAACCGAGTAGGTCGCATTACGGGAGCAAATTACATTAATAAGGACAAAACACCAAAATACCGATGGAGTGTTATTCATCAGTTCCTGCTAAAAAATCCTAACAAATCGTCCTAGTTTGTCCTGAATTTCCGCGTTTCAAAGTAAAGCAGTTTTACGGACTAACCCAAATTGCATCGAAAGAGTCGTATGAAGGGGACTGGCAAAAGAGGGAATCCCTTAAGATATTCTCACAGCGAAAATCCTATGATTGGGAAGCAAAACATATTGACTTACCTAGCATCATTTTAGCCGGCGATTCTGGTGGAAGCCAAAAGACGACAATTGTGAGGGAGGAGAGAAGGATGCAGGGCACAACGAGGATGAAAATGTAGAAGCTGGGATTGCGGTGCAGACGCACGCGGTAGCAGAGGACGGTGTATTGCTTCGTAGTGACTACATCGCCGTCTGTCTGGTTCCTCTCCTGATACCTCTTATAGGCCTTTATCTAGAAGGTGGTATACCTCTTTCCAGTAATCAGAGTCCGAATTCCGATAGTGGTGAAAGCCAAGATGAAACTTCAAGATTGTCAGGTTGAATCAAACGTTAAGTCGATAAATCAGCCGTTGCATTTCCGATTTGACCGATTATTCTCCTCCACAATGCTCCATTCACATGTTCGTGTACATATTTCATTGTACACGAGTGGAAAATGCAAATCAGGTCGACTATAACGTTTTAAGCCTTAGGTTAAGTAGCATGCGTTCAATTCAAATACCTCTGACATATGTCGAAAACTTTTGAAATTGTTCAAGCCAAATCCCTTTGTTTCGTTAAATCAAAAGGTACTAATTTCTCAGGCAGGTAAGATTGATGTTTTTTTTTTTTTCGTTTCCGGCAGGAGATGTGATCTAAGACTCCCAAGGAGTAACAAGATGCGTTTCAACAAATTCAAGAAGTGAGTATGATATGAGTGAGTTAGGAAGTTGTGTTGGAAAATCTAGCCGTCATCTTTGTGCAGTCAAAAATTCCTCACCCACTGTCTTACTATTACCACCATCCCGGTGAAAACGGTGTTTCTGCATAGCCCAATAATGCTATGCGCAAGTTTGGAGTTAAGTGCTTAGAAGTCGTTGTATTTCTAAGCACAGGATTTAGCGAATGAATGAATGATTCTCAGGCGAAGCTGTCAATGTAAGGCATCACGAATAGCGGAGTGGTGTGCTGCTTGGTAGACGAGATATTTCAAATCCTCAGATAGCTGAATTCTAAATAACATTGGTCGGAAAATTCTTGGCTAGTGAAGAACAAATAACTACCATGTTCAAAATTAATTAACAGTTTCATCATCAGGTTTAGTGGGACTAGCAAGTGGACTGAATGCGAGCGCTATCGTGTTCATCCTAATCAGCAAACTACAGCTGCTTTTTTTGCTTCTGAGGGCGTCACTCATCTCGAGACAAGAAAATACATCTACTTTTAAGAAACCATTTGGGCGAAGCACTTTTGGATCTCGGTAATCAAAGAAGAAACTTGTGAAGCAGTCCTCTATGAGTAGTTGTGATCTGAGGCTTGTTACCTCATTGCAGCTGCTTTCGATTAGGAGGGGGAGGGGGACAGGAAGACGGGGTGACACTTTTGCGCCTTTTGATTAGTGCACCAAATCAAATGTCAGCTTGGAGCACACCGGCAACCTTGAGTGAAGAGCATGGCCAGCCTGTTCTCATGTAAATGTGGATACTAACTGTCAACGATGGGAAATGGGAATCTTTAATGAATAACGCTAAACCAACTGCAAATGCTGCATCCACAAGAACAGATCCGAAGCTTCATCAGTAGAGGTAGTTCCAACTTTTGTACTAGAACAAGCAAAAAGTAATAACGTTTCACCATTCAATGTTTGCGTATAGAATTGATTTGAACTCCGAATTCTCGCATTGGTAACATTTCAACGCTTTGATATCTTTCGCACTGGCATCACTCTCCAAAAAGGGCAATCACAACATCTTGTGGGAATCTATTGAAATCCCACTGAAAAGGAGCAATGTCAGCTAAGTTCCGATGCGCTACACAAAAACCGAAAAATCTTGCCATTGAGATAAGGTAATTGTTTTTGCCTAACATGCGAAAAAGTATGCCCTGTTTACAACTTCCGTCCCACTTGTGAAATGTAAACGAGTTTTTCGAAATGGAGAGTTGCACAAAATTGATGCAGTACTGCAAGAGTGAAAAGCGTGTGATGCCAAGTCGAATAAATTGATCCACATACGCGGAGTAAAGTTGGGGATTTTACGGACTCCTCTAACACGAAGTCCAAGGGTCAATGCGTCTGTGAGATTTCGTTTTCACTTACCTTTAGCTATTATGAAAATACGTCGACAAAACACTTTTGAACTCATACTCTGCTTTCTTATCATCTTCCAGAGGAATTTCAGCGGAGTCAAAAATGTGTGCTGTTTCTGAACGCGAATGTACTGAGAGGCCAGTAAAGTGGCAGAGGCGGCTAGGAGCAGAGCCATGGAGGGTGCAAGTAGTGTTTTTGAAGGAACAAAACCGAAGATGAGTTGAGAGCGGGTATGATGAGAATAGTGACTACACGTAAAGCTGGATGGATAATGGCTTTCTTTTGAATTAAACAAGTTGTAGTACGAGTAAAAATGGTCCCTTCGACCTCTGTTTTTCTTACTGCCACGGTGCAAAGGTAAATCATAACGAAAAATGGGAAAATTAAACAAAAAGTGCCCCTTAGAAGTAAGCCCTTCCTTACTACTATGCCACATAGGTGAACCACCACCACACATCGTACTGTCGGACGCGATCAGTAGTAAACTCAATTCGATGCACTCATTATTGGGAAATGTGGAATAATACTGGAGTAATAATAGTTCAAAAGGCCTTCTAAGATGACTGTTAAGTGCCCATTGGACCCAAATGGGAACACGTCCGAAAACCCGATAAGAAGAATACCGACACATTAAATTGGCAGCACAAATGCCGTCAAATAATATCTGCTCTACTGGTCATAACCAGATCCGCAAGCGCATAACTACAGGCTAGGCAACTTCGTCACATGGAACCCGAGACAGTTAATTTGCGAAGCAGCCTCAATTACAGTGTAAAAGCGTCTATCGCTTTGGAACTGACCTGCTTGGTGCGGTTGGTGTGCACAATATCCTTCTCCGCCTCACCATCGGTCCTCCACTCGTTACTGGGCACATAGTCCACAAAGTCCACGTAGGCCATCGGGATGGGTGACGTCGAAGAAACCCACCAATCCAACTCTAACTGCGTCCTATCGTACGTCCACGAGCCAAACTCCAACGTGCATATCTTATCAAAAATGTTCACAAGTGGATGCAAATGGCGCTGTAATCCCGGTGAATATATTCTTTTAGATCCGTTGTAAAATCTCATTTAAACTCCCCTGTCTGACCATAGGCGTCTCAGATCTAACTTCTTTACATTACCACACCATAAATTTTCCCAAGTATGGACGTTCGGATAACTGGCCGAATTAATAGCCGAGTCTTGCTAAAATATACCACACCGATTTTGACTTTAACCCTTTGAGGGGACTAGCACATAACGTTCACGGTAAATAGACACTTTACCTCCTTAAATGGACACAGTCGACGCTTTTCTGCGAAGGCATGCATTTCATTAGTGAACTGTTCGAATTCGGTGTTAATTTATGTGCACCATCAACTACAAGGATTGACAAACTAAATAACAAACAAGTGGTAGTGCATAAAAATATCAATCCATTTTCGACACCAATTCGGCTGATGTCTACCAATCTCCAAATTACCTGAGTGTCGAAAGGAAAGTAGGTGATTTCAACCTGACAGGTGCTTTTAAAGAGAGCTTGTGGAACCCAGAGAATGCTGCCATCACTGTGAACAACGACTCGGGCTATTCGGTGCTCCCGAATGCGTTCATCAGCACTGAAATAGTGAAATGGGAGAGCTATTCAAAGAATAACTTGAGGTGACTTATCAATTCTTCTCTTCGTACATTGGCAGAGTTACTACCTGGTAACTTGTACAAACATTAGCACACATTTTTAAGCGGAATGATTTGCCATTAGAAACACCTGCTATCACAAGAGTCACATTCAATGGTGAAAATGATTGATTCACAGTAAAGGCACTTGAAATTCATCTTAAATTAGGCAACAATCTAAGCGTCATCGTAAGTCCACAACTCACAAATTAAAGAGTTGAATGTCCGGAGTCCAGACTTGCGAGGGAAATATTCGAACTTCTGTAACGTTTCCATGTTCAGCTGGGTTCCACTGAAGAAGTGAATCGTTCCATTTCTAATGCAGCAGAAGAGTGGCGTCAGCGATCATGTATGCGGTTTTGGGAAGCAGTATGACATTCACTCCCCTCTATTCCAATGACGTGACGCACTGCTGCATCGAAGCATAGGATAACTTGTAGAACTTACAAACATTGGCAAATAATCAAGGTTTGTGCTTACTTATCCTCAAAGACATCAAGTGTGTTTCTTACTAAATTGGAACTAAATAAAACCTAAGCATTATCCATGCCATTGCAATTTGGTGGGCTGCCATTGATGTCCCTTTACAAGGGAAATGGAACATATTTTACCTAGTTTTCATGACTTAACGATAAAGGAGGGTTATTTTTCACCTGATGGGAGCATCAAATGTCAAATAATAGAACTTATAAAGGACAAATGGGTGGTATGAAACAGTGTCCGGCATGCACAGGCAGTCGAATCCTCATCGAATTTATTAGTGTTAATAACGATTAGACAACCTGAAAAAAGTTGAGCCAATTCACGTTTCATAAAATCTTATCATCCTTTATACGGTGCCAAGTAAGATGGTAAATTCGCGTGTCATTTGCTGGCGCCTCGGTATCAAACCGGATGCAGCAAAGGGACACACAAAACTTACATACATAGACCAGCAGTTTGTATGTAGAATTTGCTTGTTTTCGTCCAAATCGAGGATTTGAATGAGCTGCAGCCCATAGTTGACCTTGAGGATTGTCTTACTGTCGCTCACAGGCCGTCCAATTACCCCATATCGGCGATACCGCTCAATCAACATACGAATCAGGGCCTTCTCGACCGATTTGGTCTTGTTGACTAGCAAACGAATGAGGAGCGGTTAAGCTAGGAGAATGCACAAATCCTGTGAGCGCAGTCAGGTAATTTGGTGGGCACATCAGTGCCCATGAGAGGTGTATCAAGTGCAAATAAAGTCGCCCACAAATTAGTATTCGCTAACAATGCTGAGCGGAGGCTAATAAAATCGCTTTATTACGCCCTAAAAATAACCCTACATCATTAACAAGAGTTGATGAACATATGCTTTATCGCTTGTGTCTTCTTATCCGAAAAACACGTATATGGCAGCGTTAAATTGACAAGTAGCAACGCTGAGGCCAAATTATTCCAGCACCTATTAGCGAGCACCCAATAAAAGGCTGCTGACTAACTTTTTGCAAGAAAATCAACTACTTTTTAAAAGTCCAATTAGTTCAGCCGCTAGCAAATGGCACCACTTAATTTAAGTATAATTGGGCATAATTTTAGCAATTTAAATATAACGTCATGCTGCAGCTCCATTTAAGCAAATGACTCGGGTGAATATATAATTGTGCTATGGGAATGCATGCTTAAGACTCAGGATTTTACTGCTCGCCAAAGGGATAATGATAAAAGCTAATCGGAGTTTGCACGCTAATTCTCTCATCGTCTACTTCAAATCTAAATAATTTTCGGCAATTATACGCCCAATTTCAGGCTGCATATGCGGTAAATTTAGTGCTTGGGAAGTCTCAAAGTGATGTTAGCACGTTGAGTACAATTATGGAAACAACCGTGCCACACTGTAGTTTGGCAGGAAGAAATGCTTACTTTTGGGGTGACCTTTGGGTGCTGGACCAAGGCGCCCATGTCCAGCGAGTAGAATCACCAGGAGACACAAAAGAACCAAACGACGTCTCATACCGAACACAGGCAACTAGCATCGATACAAGTGGGCGAAAGAAATGCCGTGAAATGGGAATGATATTGCGTGAAAAGCCACATTCACAGACGGTGATGTGATTGGCCGGTTCGTCAGGGATTTCATTGGCTCTGATGCACCATTGATTGTCACTGCTTCGCGCAGCTGAATAGCGAACAAATTTTTAGTTTAATTTTGTATAATACCCTTCCCAGAGAATGGACTGTGGGTCTAATCCAGGCACCAAAACATAAATACTTAGAGCTAAACAAATTAATGTGGCATGGGTCGAAAAGTAGGAATGGCTAATACTCAGTGCGTCACCTACTCAAAGAACAATTACCTAACATCCAACACAGCAGAAGTGAGAAAAGTCCAGGGTTTGATCCTCGGTCAAAAGTCTTTGGAGTACAGCTTGCAACGTTTGAAAGTTCAAAACTGAAGACAAACTCTCTTTGGGTTCTGCGCTGCCATAACAACAATCTGTGATAGATTTGATGCAGAATAGATCTTGCTTATGGACCCCATGTCAGATTTGTTGAGCTTTGAGATGACTTAAAATGATGTAAATAGCATTTTTATAGAATCAACCAAGAATATAAATGGCTTAACTCCTACTGCAAATGAGGGGATTGCGATCCCATTGATATAATTATTTATTGTTTGGAGGCAACAAGTCGGGCGTGCACCTTACCACAGATCCAAATACTAGTCCTCAAAAACGTTAGACCAAAAAGTGATAGGAATTTTTAGCATTAGCACCGATCCTACAAGGGTTTAGCGTGCCTATTTGATCGAATTTTGCATTCGTACAAAAATAGAGATAAAAAGCCTTATTTTGAAAATGCTCAAGATGTCGAAGATGGCCGAATATTCGGATCATCAACCTCAGGATCAGTCGGCGAAATAGTCGCGCTTCGAAAATGTCAGCTAATACGACTGACAGTAATAGTTGTTTGCGCAGATTTTCGATTGTTGTGCGGATAGGTGATAGGGCAGGTGAGAAGCATTTTCACCGCTGAGGGGTAACACGCTACTATTAATGAGCTAGTAGGTGGCCCACAGGTGGTTAAGAATGCACACGGTGAGCACTTTGGACGATGCGTTCCCCACGATACTACACCCTGAAACATCATTCCAGATTTACAACACATTGCAGTCCATAGCGTTGGAGTATTTTGCACCGTTTTGACAATCACAACACTCCATGATTAAATACCTCCTTTGCTGTGCCATCTAGATTCGTCGTCCCCTTGCAAAGCCAGTTGTACATATGAGGGAGTATAGGTGAAGCACTTTTCACCTAGAGGCGAAGGAAGGATGTTTCGAGGAACCATATTCGCAGCATGAAAACACCTTAACTACATGAGGTAATCGGAAACAATAATTGACAAAAATAAAGATACAGAGCAAAAGAATTGGCAAAAAGTGAGATTGAAAAATTAAGAAGGTAGAAAGGAAGCATAACTGAGTGATTTAGATATATTTTCCCCTTAAATTAAAAAACAAATGCAAAGAACTGATATTAAGCTGATCTACCTAAGGCAAGACCGTTTATTCAAAAAGACCTCCTCCTCCCATTCAATACGCCTACAAAGTTTACAGAAGAGCGGAACTATCAAATGCCTCTCTCTCTAAGACAACTGGCTCTCCGATGGTGTAGTACAAACATCATCCGGCACTAACATTCACGACCTTCGCACGCGATTTCAAACTCTATCCAACTAATACAATCAGAAATAAAGCATTAACACTAACTCGAAGGGTTTTCGTGTATTATACATCCGCATGCGATACTCGAAACGAGTCTACCTGCTTAAGGTGGCTTCACTGGTTATAATCATGGAGAAGTGAGACTAAATTCTAGTCCACAAACTTATGAGAATACTTACAGTGTCCACATTCAACAGCCTACCAGTGATTATCAAGCAGCTCTAAATGATACAGTACTTACAAGCGACCTGGCAGATGATAAAACGAAGAAGGCTTCCAAATTTAGCGTTGCTAAATGTTATGAACATGAATTCTAAACTCGACTTACTTTAGCTCCAACGTAAGAACCTACCATTGGGCAACAGACGGAGAGACAGTTGCTGACGTCAATCACACCAATGTGAGTGATGCACTCACCAAAATTGAGGCTCGGCTCAGGATCTCAGGATATTGGGAAGAAGAGTACTCGGTAGATGGGAATGCTAACATTGTTCCACCTTATATCGCTGTACACGAAGACGAGTTTGCGCCGCACAAACCATCAGTCCACAGAACAGAAAAGAACGATGTAGACGCAGCCACGGAACGGTCGCTAACACCTTCACCGCATCGATTTGCATGCTGCCTTTGCTCCCAGCTCTAGAGACGCACAGAGTTCATCTCAACCGTTTTGGTCGGACGGTACCTGGTTTCATTGAACTCGCTCTCGAGAGAACACTTTTAGTCTCCGACAATCCAGTTTTCACATTAACGATATGGAGTTTTGCCCAGGGTGCCTATGTTACCAGTACCTTGGCGCTTCAGTACGCTAAAAATCGTTACTCCTGGACTTTTATAACCCATAACGTCTTCTGAAAGCACACATGGGAATCAGTAGTCGGAATAAATTAGAATCAGCAAACTACGCCTCATCGCTTTGCAGAAGGTCACGCTGTCTCATTCACACAAATTCTCTGCGGATGTCTTTCTGAATGGAGGCCTACCAATTCAAGCATAACTAAAAGTCTACCATCATCTAGGTGATGCCAAACCCGAAGAAAGACAAGCTCAATCAAGGTAGCCAAAGAGAATAAGAAGAAAGTAAATATTGAATGAATTTAATAGAAACAAGAAATGGGGACAGTGTAGAAAGGGGGCGCACCTCATTACAACTGGTGCTGTTCAACCTTGTGGGGAGAGCTATCGTAATCGACGGGGGAGATTTCGTCAGCGACGTAGAGAGAGGGTGCACAGACCATGTCACGATGGACAGCAAGGTGAGCTGCTTCGATGCGCGCAGCTAGAGTCTGGTCGCCGAGGCCGCGACATGCCGAGCAGACGTGGCGCAGCAGCTCATCAAGGCGCTGCAGCGCGCGCAGCACGTGACCCTCAGGCACATCAATCCCGCTCGTGTTTGTCAGCCCCATCACCGCCGAGAAAGGCTGCCCGCAGGCCCACGCGAACGTCGCGCCCACCAGCACCGGATTCAGCCGCGTGTCTGCCTCCGCATCGTGCACGCCGTACTCTAACTGCAGTCGCTGCAACTGCATACGCATTACATCACGCCGGCAATGAAGACCCACTTTTCCACTCATGCATAACTTATGCACAGGAATTTCGGGAAAAAAGGTTAGCTAGCTACCACTGCTGGCGGTAAGTGGCACCGAATTAGAATTGATGTTCATTTTTGACTCAATGCTCACAATGCTTCTTTCAAATATATTTCCTGAGCAATTACAACAGCCATTTTGGCATCCGAATGTCCGCTTAGTACCTGTACGTATCCACAAAAACCTTCTATTATTTAATAAGTCGGCAAATAACGTTAAGATTAAGGGCAGTTTGCCGACGTTGCTAAATTAACGAGCATTTGATTCCCTTAGAGCAGTTTTGTTGAGGCAATGTGAAATCAAGTGAGCGAGAACACGAGAGCCAGACATCATCCTAAGATACGTGTTTGGTTGTTATTGCGTGTGCCGCCCATGTATTGATGATTAGTACTGACTGAGGAGCAAATAGTAAGGCGCAGTTCCCATTTAAATGTCTAATTCGTCTAACATTTCTGCTTGTTGAGTTTATAGAGCTCGAGCAAAATTAAGCTTGCAGAAATAATAGAAGCAGCTGCAGTAGGACGTTGACGACCCGTGAATGTATCAGATCACTGTTTTATTGTTTACTAGAAAAAGATATTGATAGTCCAAAATGATCTCCACAAAACCGCTTCAACTTTCGTGAATACCAAAAATAACCATTAATTCAGGACAAAGTAAAATAAAATGAGAAGGTGGCATTGAAAATATATGGGATAAGGAAAAACGTTAGCGCGATTTCATTATTAAATGTAAATCATGCCACAATGACACCACAGATGACTCTGGAAATCAAATTGGACAATTAAACCTAAAGTTAGATTGGATTTTTATTAACTTTAATTAGATTAATTACTTAAATTTTAATGAATTCAAATCTATTCGCCTCGTATTCTCAAGTGTGAAAGAAACTGCCTTGCAAAAAAACAACCACGAAACGATTTGACTGCACGCTCAGTGTTAGGAAATACTAGAATTAAAGGAACCCATATACACATTTAGCATACACTTTGAATAGTTGAAATGCACCGTAGTACTCGAGTTACAAAAAGTGGAATTCAAGCGCATGAACTTGGAAGATTATGGAGATGTAACGGAGTCCAACCTGTTCAGCCTTGGTGAGCATGAGGCGAACAGTCGATTGAAGGTGTTCGGGTACGGTAGCGGGCAGGAGAAAGAGGCTAGCTGGGTCACAGATGGAGGTGGTAGCTGTGTTCTCCATCTCCTCACGGGAGGAAAGGACCACGCGAGGCGCAGGAGGGTCGTTCTTCAACGTCGTTGTCCCGGAGCCACCTCCGCTACCGCCACCACCAACCATTCCTGATTCACAGACGAAGCAGGAGAGGAGAGCAGCAATGTCTGGAGGCGAGAGCTGAATTATAGAGCCATCAAAAAGAACCTCAGACAGCAACACCTCCATCTGCTGCAATTCACATGCCACTATGCCTGTAGGAGAGGGAGAAGCAATGCACATACACATTTAGTCTAAAATGAAATCGAAAATGCATTTTACGCAAATGTCTTGAACTACATGCATTCGTCCAGTCGAAGTATTCCGCAGTTTAGGGGATTATCCTGAAATTCAACTAACTTTATGCTTTCCTATTAACGATGACAAGAGCCATTTCAATGATATGCAAATAAAAACTGCTGAGAGATGAAATAAAGACATTGTAGCTCAATGAAGCAATGCTTCCCAATTGCGTTTTGTTTGGAAGAATTAACAAGCTCCAGCACATAACTTGGGGCGGTAAACACGCACAGATCTTCCCTTAAAAATCCAGCTCTTGAGTAATTAATTTCACAAAAGCGAGCGCATTAATGGACAGTTTAAGTGTTTTGAGGTTCCGAATTGACACCAGTGTGCAACAGAACGAACTGGAGAACACATTGATAAACTAAAAAGGGGGAAGCGTTAATGTATTTGGCACAAAAACAGTTCATTTTATAGTATGGAACATTCACTATGCTACACTACGACTTCATGACTGATCATGAATTTTATTACTCCCTCGGGTGCATATATGACATCTTAATAAAAGAAATGTTAGACCATCTTGTGTGTCTACGGAAGCGAAGTGAAGACTGCGGACTATCCATGCACACAGTTTAAACAAAAGTGTACCCTTGCGCGTAAGGCACCCGGATCGAGTATCCTTGTCGAGGAAGCCGAGTTCTTCGAGAACACGGACTCGAGCCTCGTAATCGTCGAGCAGAGTATCTTGATTTCGGCTCAGCTTTGCATTAAGGCGTTTGATGGCCCAGCGGCGCCTCGTGACCCGATGCATGAGACTCAAGTGGGCGACAAGATTCGGACAGGTGGATATCTGGGGCGAGAGGTGGTGCTCAACAAGGGGAGCGCTTAACTCCTCCGTTATCGCCACCCACTCTTCCGCCTCGGAGCCACCCAGGCCAAGGTGCTGCCAGAAGGGGATGTTTTCAAGTCCTCCACTTTCGTCTGTGGAGGTGGCGATAGCGATGGCAGCAGCGAAGAGAGCCTCGTTAGTGGTAGAGAGAGGACAAACCTGTCGGCGTAGCGCAGCAAGATCGCCTGCATCGTCGTCGCGCTTCTTATGGATCACTACATGGAGACCCTCGGCAGAGACCATCTGCTGTTGACGGAACCAAGTAAGGTCGCGAGACAAAGTATCTGCAAAGGTTTTGTCACTGGCGCCTTCTACAATGCTGCAACTGACACCCAACAACGCGGTCAGCGGCACATCAGTCAGCACAACTAGACGCGATCTACTTTCCTCCTGCGACTAGACAAAAAAAATATAAACATCCTCAGCTTATGGACTTACATTGAAAGCATACGATAGATTATTTAACCTTAGAGCTAAAATTCATTTTCCCAAATCATTGTGAAACTATACAAGGGAGCATACATACTTTGGGGCAGTACTTTGGCATTAGATGAGGTGGAAAGGGTGTACATCCATAGTGTTGCTTTTCTCCATCTACAAGAATGTCCTCCTCCTCTGGAGTCCCTCCAATTGCTGTTGCACAATCACCTATTGGCGAAGGCGGAAGCTCCCAGGTCACTACTGTGAGCTGAAAAGAACATAACAAATAGTGGCTAGCCAAAGTAGCTTTAGGCTGGGTGATCGGTTCTAACTGTGCATAATACCTGCTATTCAACTTATCTCTTCATGTAACTTAAATAACTGCATAACAGATCTCTGAGTCAAATGTACATCTTTCGATGCAACAAGAGATCAAAGTCAAGATGTATAGGTAAACCAACACTTCATCAAATCGGCCCTCCAAATCACTCTCACATACCGCCACTACATTTGCAACTTTCGTGACCTCAAGGACAACGCCCATAGTGATCCAGTTGGGGACGCACTTAGAACCAACATGGGCGACCAAACGCCCGCCAGACATACTCTGCGCGGCCGAACGCACCGACTCAGCGGAGAGTTGAAGCTTCACTAAGCGGCCGGGAGAGAAGACCTTGCTAAGTATCGACAGAGGCTGGTTCCCCGCAGCACTCGAACACGCATGCGAGAGCTCACGCCAGCGACAGCACGCCTAATGAACACGAGAGTGTATGAACAGAAGGCTAGGATGAGCGTGTAAAGAAGAACACTCAAGTACAAGGTAATAGCCAGTAATCGCCCCGACACAGGGCATCGCAGCAGAGTCCTGAGAGTCGAGAGGGTAAGCAGGACATCGTACTTCGGCTTGAGTGAGGATTGCATCGTCATCAACTTGACTGGAGACAGCAACGGGAGCCACCTTGCCGATAGGAGTCTGAGACGTCGCTTTGTGCACTGTCGATGCGTTTACTAACTGCCGCAGCCAATCCAGCTGACGCTTTCGCACCAACTCGTAGCGCAGATCGTTCGCATACATGAAGCTTTGATGAATCAGTTCCTAATTTGAGTAAACATCAGTAATGCCAGGGTTAGTGGGAGAGCAATCTAAGGGAGAAGGCGGTGGACTAACCTGAGGTGTTTGAAGATTGCCACGGTGGAGGTAGAGAATCATGGAGTAAGTGACTTTGAAGCGGGATGTCAGTTTAGTGGCCTGGCCCAGAAGCATCTGCTGCAGCTGGAGGTCAGTGGGCATAGGGCTGTCACAGTTGTTCGCCATTATAATCACCGTTCCCGTAGAGTCCAGACCGCGTCTACCCGCTCGTCCTGCCATCTGGGTGTACTCACCTTTAGAGTGAAATAAATTACTGCTACAAAGTAATCGCTAATGGGTTTGATCACTACACAAAAAGGCACCTGTTGCTATTTTTCCATGATAATGATGAGTAAGGGGGAAGTAGTAAACAAAGGCAAGCACCTGCGGTGAGTGGTCTGCGTTGGTCGCCGTCGTGCTTTTGAATAGCCGTAAAGACAACACACCGAGCAGGCATATTGACACCCATGGCAAAAGTCTCTGTGGCGAAGAGAATTCGCACCAGACCCCGTTGAAAGAGCATCTCCACAACCTATTGGCACAAAGTATCGGCTATAAACCAGCAAATTCTCATGAAAATAACACTCAAGGTGATCACACAATGAATAAGACGATGGAGCAAACGAAGATACCATTTACCTTGATAATACTTTAATTTACTCCAACAACCACAATATATTACATAGGCGTGTAAGGACAATTAAAAATACGTCACTTCAGTACATCATTTCAATTTATGATGGAGACGATCGATAGAATTAAATCTTTCAAACAAGTTGCACACTTCCACATTTGTTTGTTTATAACCAAATAATTACAAGAATAAAGATAAAAAACTTTTGAATAACCTTTCCTTGCAACAACGTAAAATTACTATAAGACACTCCTAATAGGATCTCCTTAGTATAAAAAGTTGATGTCAGCTTGGGAGCGAAACGGCAATTGAGACAAACACTTTCTGATAAACTAGGACGAATGAACTATTCTTTGCCACCTTAATGTAAATAAGCTGCCCGATTCTTGATCACAAGTTCATTTTACACTTATGGAAAACAAAAAAAAAATAAATTCTCAGACCACGTAATGCTCCGAGAAATCAGGATAAATACAAGAGGGACGGGTGCGCCATACCTCCTTGAGGAGGGGCAGCATGCCAGCGTGGTGGATAGCAATGCCGCGGACCGTGAGATTGCGGACAAGAAGGACTTGGGAGAGCAACTTGTCAGAGCCCTTTAGTCGAGGCCCTATGGCGGCGCGTAGGAACATCACTACCTCGTTCTTCTCCGCTAAAGGGCAAGACAACTGCACTGAAGTCTAGCATAATCACCCTGCCAGTCTCATGAATTCTATCGTACACTTGACTTCAACTGCGGCGATTTCCCTTTCCTCTAGATGGCTGCAGAACATATACCCACTACCGAAACCCCAGTTCCAACTATTATTTATCGTAAATAAATTGCCCACGCCAAGAGGACTACGCACGTATACAATAAAGCGTCACCATTTTTCCTTATGCCAGATCTTTGGACAAGATCAGTCTTCTACGAGTATATCTAATTTCAATATAAGGTAAACAGAAAAAAGAAAGGGCGAAGACCTACACTTGTTGAGGAGGTCAATAGAATCGAGACACTGTACGAGGTTGTTGATTTTGGCACGAGAGAAGCAGAAAACGATGACGGGCATGAGCTCGTGCTCCTGCAGCATGCGAATCAGCCCAGACCACACCGTTATGTCCGACTTGCCGCTGCGATTGTAACCCTCCGTAGCTGCTTCAAAATCGATTCACGCAAAAAATCGTTAAGGAAGCATACGAGATTCAGCCCCCAAACCCAAAATGGTAGAAAGTCTAACAAGTTAAATGTGCCTACAGAAGCGTGTAGTGATTTCAAATAGAACTGCGGTTGGCGCCATTCCTTCCTGGAAAGCCTGTAATAAACTTTGTTGAGACCTGAACATAAAGGTGCATGTTTGAAAAGGTGGCAAGCAAGATAGCTGAAGCAGTGAAGAACTGAGATTCATGCCCACAGAATTGTAAACATTGTCGCTTACCTTTAGGAATGTAGTTTTGTCTACCAGGGGTATTGACCTTACCCCCAGTAAACTGAGACTTGGGTTTCCGTTTGACCTCCTTTTGGGCGATTTTGTCGGAATCAGCAGCATCAACAGTTACCACAGTCTTGGAGGCGTCGCCCTTCTTACTTACCTTTTTGGGTTTGATAAGCGAGTTCTTGGCATCCTGGTAACCTGGGTGATGTGATGGAAAGAGAAAATGCTTTATCTTATTGCACTAGTTCCATTAACATTTGGAGCCACAAAACACTCAATGTGAAAAGGCTTTGAAGGAGGCAATCCATTTATTTCGAAGAATTGTCTGAGCGAAGTGATACAAAAACTGGTGTGTTATAAATCTAATAATCGTTGTGCAATAAGGGCCTTAAGAGTCTGAATATGAAGACCACCGTAAAGTACATTTTTGAAGTTTAATTCTAATGCTTCTGATAACCATATTGGCAATATGAGGATATAAATTTATTCTCGTAACGTTCTCATTACATAGTCTTGTGCTATGTGAAGCATGACGTTTGGAATAAATTATGAAACAATGGTCTGGGGATTAGAAAATATTAATTGCCTACCACTTCTCTTCTTTAAGATAAGATAGGTAGCAAGCATTCCATTTACTGTCTAATACCATAACTACGTTTTGAATTAACTTTTGTGAATCCTCTTTACGACATTATATGATCTTTACAGTGCGAAACGACTTCAAATTAAAGAAAGCCAGAAGAAGGGGTCATAACAAGGCATCTGAAGTGATCACTGAGTAGCAAGCCAAAAGATTAAAATAAAAAGCATCGTAAGTAAACCTTTTTACCATAAAAATTCTGAGAAATCCCATTTTGGACCAACAATGAAATTTTTCAGGTCATTCCAGTGGATGGGAAAACAGAAAATGGCAGGGATCACCATGAGATGGAGATGGAACTCCTAACAATTAGTAGATCATTGCATGCACATAGTTTTGGTGAGTAAATAAATGTAAGTTTGACCATAGAAGTGCTCAATAACATGCCTTGGAGGGTGTTGAGAAAAGAAAAAGAGCTCACCAGAAAGCCTGTTTGAATTGTCTAGAGAGACTTTATAAATACCTCCAGTGTTTCTACAGCAGTGATCTTACTGTAAAAAACAAGCTAATAGGCCTTTGTAGTTTACTTAAAACTCAGCGGATCCTTAGCCAAAACATGTGTCCACTCGTCAACAGAGGCAACTACACAGGAATCATTGCACAATGTGGGGACGTAGAAAAGAGGTAGGAGGAAGGAGACGGCTCACCTTCACGATTGAACCGACCCTCTTTGTCGACCACGAGGTAGACATTCTCACGGGTGGCGGTGTCGCAGCCGGTGTAGACGTGGTGCTCGAGGGGCACGGGGCGCCGGTGCGTCTGGCAGACATGGATGGTGGTACCGCCACGGATGCGGCCCAGCCAGTCAGCGAACTCGAGGGCGTTGGGCAGCGTGGCGCTCAACAGTACCAGCAGCACGTGCTGTGGTAGTAGGATCATCAATTGCTCCCACACGTGGCCCCTATCCTTGTCGTTCATGTAGTGCACCTATCGGATGTTAGTGCAATAATATAGCTTCCGCTTGTCTCGCTACCCTTCCGCTGCTACCGCTACCCCTTGTCAACCTGTTTTGTTACTTAAGCGTACTAGAACTAAGCAAGCCTAGAAGTGACTCCAAACCGTTTTAACGTGTTTAATATGCCAACACGACGACATTTGCCAAGCAGAACGTAAAAACGACCACACACATTTAAGTGGCCCATACATTGAGCATGACCACTGAGCATGCGAGAGTAAAGAAAACCAAATGGAAAATCTCACCAGCACAGTGGGTCAGAAGACAGTCTAGTAATATTGTGAAATACAAAGCAGGCTAATAGGCCTCTGCATTTTGGAAAAACCTATCCTGCACTAGAAAGTAATTCACGTCAACACGACTAACCCTCCTTTCCAGCAGCCGTTCTCATGAGAAATAAACGGCAATTTCATAATTTAGGCTTTAGATTTGTGTCATTTATTCGCTTCACCTTGCAGTAAAACTTTCCTTAGTTTTATGCATTACTTAATGCAGTGGCTCGAAATCCGGAATACATATTAACTACTAGAGCTGGAACGTAAATGTGTTACAAAGTGTAATGCTTCGTGCCTTGGTAATAATGGATGATGTTAACTGATCGAACTCCAAAAAAAGAAAGGTTTAAATAGAAGTAACGCCATTAGATCTGATGAAGGAAAATAATATTGGGGTGCAAATTACTCCTCATACTCGACTGAATGGCAGCCGGCCTTCAAGCAAAGCCATGAGAATGCACACCATGGAAAGCGAAATAAGCATGCATTGGTAGTGGGAAAAAGTCTTATTCCTTTAATGATATGGACGAATGTAACCCATTCATCAAATGCGAGAATATTAATAATATCAGGCCAGTCAGTCAATGCAACCTAGAGGTAAAGAGGGAAGGAAAGAAATACCTCGTCCATGATGACAATCTCGAGATCGCGGATGGTGTCGGCGGAGTTGCAGAGCATGTTGTGCAAAATCTCCGTGGTCATCACGAGGATGCTCGATTTCGTGGCCACCTTGATGTCACCCGTCAGAAGACCTACGTCGTCCCCGAAAGTCTGCCTAAGTATGCGTGGTAGGACATAGGCCAAAGTTCTTATGTTATTTCGTAATCCTTATAAATAATCCGTCTAATCACGCATTGAAACGTTTAAAAATGAGCAGGCGTTGTGCAAATGATTCAGCATACTGGTACTTTAGGTAACCGCTTTAAGCACGGAGACTAACTGCAAACGGCAGCTGCAATTAGTACAATACCGTGTCAGACACTCAGCGAGATTTAGTTGACTTTCAGACGATGCTTATAACTCTTGAGAAAGTTTTAATTAACCTTAAGCAATAGGGGAATTTGGGAAGATAGTTAAAGTTTGCTCCTATCTCTGCTTTGCAGTGGATATTTAGACAAAAAATTGGGGAAAAAATGATCCTGTAAATTGCATAAATTTCAAATGACGTCATATGAATTCACCTATTACATCGATTTCTTCATCATCGCGGGTTAATGTGTGAAGCCGCGAAGACTACCAGAGTCACCCTTGATGCACCTAAAGGTGCATCATTTTGAAAAGGAGAACGTCGATAAATACCCATTAAAATTTTTGTCGACGCGTCAAAGATGTATTTCTGATCGCAGTAACGACGATCTCACAAATTCTAAGCTTGATGCTAGTACTGCAACATAAATGGCACCATCGTAAAAAATACTAGGTAGGATAGCTGCAGTGACCGTCGAGGTAAAGCAAAGATGCTACAAATGAAGGGACAATAAAGTTCCTGAGTAACATGGAATATTCTGTGCAATGAATAAAGAAAAATACTCTTTTTTTGCCTGAGAATAACCGTTCCTTGATATTTAAACCAAACTTTATCCCAATTTCAGCCGATTACCTAAGGGATCTGCCGTAAGTGTGGCTTCCACTCTCACCAAATTTTGATAAGTTTTGCCTCAAAAAATAGAAAATTATGAACCAAGCTATTCCAATAATCTCGGTTGGAGCAAAATAATAATAGCCGAGTTTTGTGTCTACAAAAGGTAGCTTTCGAGGTATCCTAGATCCCGACATTCGCAAAATGATTCATTACCATTAATTGCTCCACTGACCCTAGTCGATTGCAGCTTAACTTCCGCAGGAAAATGTGATAGTCATTAGAACAAGACCGCTCAGAGAAGATGGAAAACAACACCAACTGCTAGCCAATGCTGTTCCGTAAAGTGATGACAAAAAAGAAGTAGAACCACCGTAGGAACTGATGATAGTGGGTACCTGAAGTCACGAAACTTTTGGTTTGAGAGAGCCTTGATGGGGCTGGTGTATATGGCGCGGGAGCCGCGGCGTTTGCACATGGCGCATGCATACTCTGCAACCACCGTTTTACCTGCCGAGGTGTGTGCCGCCACAAGGACGGATTGGTTGCGCTCCAGGCAGAGGATCGCCTGCTTCTGGAAGGTGTCTAGCTCAAATGGCCACTCGAACGCCGGGTCAGGAACCAACTCCGTCAGTGGCGCCAGCGTCTCTGTGCTGCACTCCTACAGCATGCGTGAATGAAAATTACATGATGGATAATTATGTCCCAGCTGGATTCCCCATATGAAATTTAGCCATTATAGTTGACGTTAAAATTGCACTATCGAATCCCAAGTACATCTTTTTACTGAATGGTAATCAGTAAGAAATCCTTACAAGCACTGCATGCGAGGTTACTTCATTATTGGACTGGCGTAATCGCCTCTCCGATGCAGTCTGAATTTCAAGATCAACCTTATCCTCCCCTTCCTCCTTGTCTTCTTTTCTTACTTTACTCTCCGATTCAAAGTCACCTGCATAACTCGTCGGTTTCCGCCTAGGTTGAGCACAAAGTGGGAGAAATTCCTCAGAGCAGAGTGAGAGATACCTATCAACCAAGCCGTCTGCCGAAACTGTGGAAATATTGGTAAAGCACCTTTTTAGAAGACTTTCGCCATTACTACTATAGGATGGCGAAAGTAGTTTACAAATATCTGCTAAAAACAAATCCGCTGATGTTGCCTGAGACGAGGGATTTGAGCCATCAGAAGCGAAAAGATTGCCGGAGCAGGAGTAGTCTATGTAATTGTCAACAACCTCGCCACTGTCAAAGTCTCGAGGCACCTCAGCGTCAAAGTGGGCGAGAGGGAGGGAAGGATCGGGAAATGAAATCGGTGGCTGTCCCTCAGAGAGAGGAAGCTCCTCCTGGTTAACCAGCGGGTCGAAAAAAGCAACCGAGTGCAGTGGTTCCAGGTTCCAAGGGTCGAGACTTTTGGGACAGGTGGTAAGAAGTTGCTCAATTTTGCTCGGTTTCGACTTCATCGTGCATAAATCCAAACATGACGCAGGAAAAGGGATCACCTAATAAGCAGCATATTGATAGTCATAATCATTGATACTGTGGTGGAAAAAAGGGTTACACGTAAGCTCATAGGCTCAACATGGACCAAAATTTAAAAGGGTTAGACAAAATATCGTAGATCGAAGCATATTTAATTAAGTGGAAGCAGGCTTTTACACCATTTAACAGCAAACAAATGGGAAGTCGCGCAAAGCCACAACTAAAAAAACATTCGGTCCAGGAACGAACAACAAAATCTAACTTGGTTTGGTACAAAATTCCTCTAATGGGAAAGTTGTAAAGATTTGGCACAGTATATCGTCAGTTCAGGATAAGATATTTACAGTGTGATGACATACTTGTGGGAATAGGATGACATGAAATGCGCCGTGTAAGTGCAAATCTTGCATGATTTATGGAAAAGTTCTCACAACCTTTAGGGAAATTTAGTTTACAACTCAACTTCAAATATATTTCTACCACCTTTAGTCGAATCAAAGCCTGCACAAGCCACTTCATATGCAATGAAAATACAGGCTGTGTAAAGCGACCCATTAAAAAGTAGCATCAGAATCAAACCTTACTTGCACGTTCCTGCGGAGACCCGCATAACATCAAAATACGGCGTTTCACCGTAATACATTAAAACATGCTTTAAAGGAGCTGTATCCTGCCTGAATAAGTAAGGAGAAGACATCATAATAATGATTAAACCCTACAAAATATAGTAGTCTAATTATTTGCATGTTTTAATGTTTGCTAAATTTCGCACACATGAGGAGCTTCTACACTTTCCCAAAATTTGGTCCCAAAACTACCAAATAAAGCTTTGTTTTAAGCTAAGTAGAGCATTCCTTTTGGCAAGTTGCCAGTGATGCATTAATGTTTTTATAGCGATGCACCGATGTTTTGACGAAACTTCACCATCTCTCGAGTTTCCTTACTAAACATGCATTGCAAAGGTAAAACTTTATTGGTTTCCAACTAGCTCACATTTTAAATTCTTTTAGATTCTTCCTTAAGCGCAAGTGTATCGTTCTGAGTCTTCAATAATAGTTGATAGGCTAACTGCGTGGCCGGAATGTTTTGGTGCAGAGCGGAAATACAACCCAAGCAGCGGAAGTGTACTTGCAGCTGCATGCACAGCCAAGCCAAATATCAAGTCACTGCAATAAGTCCACACGCTCTTGAACCACGCTTTCCAGTGTCTTATGGCTGCGTAAACTTAGTTTCTATTTTCTGTTTTTTTTCTGTTTTGCTAACTTATTTACGCTTTTGCAATTGAGCATCTAGAACTGTTCGCAATATTTTATCCGTGAAATGTACGATATAGAGTTTACCGATTTAGGCACCTTAATCGTGGGGCTTCTCTTCATTTTGCGCCGCTGGTTGTTAAGCCTTATTACTGGCTTAGTGGTGCCGCGCTCTTATGCCATTTCAAAAAATTTAAGTGCATATGGCCTTTCTTGAGTTCTTAGTGGGCCAAACCACCAAGGCGCAAGATGTGGCCTTAGAGTTCAAGAGGGTTAGAAGGCCAGTCATGGCCGGAGAACCATGTAAACAATTCAAGTTTTTGCTGGATATGTTGAACAGACAACGCATCCAGCCTATCCGACACATTCCTTTTGACCAACACAGTCCCTGAAATAGCACATTGTCACAGGGTACATGCGATCACTAATCCGCAGCCAAATGATGACCGTAGCACATGGCTCGTTGAATTTCATGACCGAAGGTCATAAATAGTTACCTCCCGTTGATTTTTTTTGTTTCAGTAATATCATTTCAAATCAACCACAATTTTCTGTAAAACTTTCATTGAGTTAAGGTTATTCAGTTTCGATGTGTTCGTCGGACTTAACAATGATATTCGCAATCTCGGTCAAATGATACTTTTTCTCTGAAAGACCTTAGAACTTGGCGATTCCCTGGGTTTGCTATTGTTTTACACAGTTAGATGGATGGACTTTCAACCTATTACATAAATTCATAAAAAAAGTGCTAGTTCCAGTTAAAGAGGAAATTGACAAGTGAAGCGTTTTTTTATGGTAAAGGCTAACTAATGTTTAACGAATTGATTAGGGAGGATACTGACGGCCATCCTCATTTGGGTTCATCACTGAATGGGCAAATAGTGGACTCCGAAGTTTAGGTTCTAAATACGTCTTAAATAAAAGTGGGACAAATTGACAAAGATTCCCGCTTATGGTACTATTTAACTAACTATAAGGTATGGACGAGGAGCACTTAACCTAAACTTGACAAACAAAATACTCGATTCCCTAACTGTTTTTAGTTAATCTCTCTAGATCGATTGTTACTAGCTGCCCCTGAAATCTCATCAGACGTCACAAGCGTTATTGAAGTGTGTGGGTCGATGTCGAGCACAGATAGGGCGCGAGATAGCACAAGAGGAGGTGTGCGCCTGGGCACTAATATTGAGCAAAATGCTTCTTTAGGTAACATAGAAATGCATTTTGAACATGTTGGTATCAAAATACTTACACCTGAAATTTTTGCCAACTTGATCATGAATTTTGTCATCACTATGCCGTAATTTGTTATAGAGGGAGCATTAAAATGGACACTGAGGTGCGGTTGCAACAAATTACATACCTTCCCAGCCTTTTTACGTGAGAATTTGTCCTTTGTTTTACATTTTGGCAGAAATAAATGTACTGATCTAAAGCTACTCACTTAAAGAACAGTAGGTCTTTGAAACCCAGTACACTCCCTTCTTCCACTATCTAATTCCTTGTTTAATATTTTTAACTCTTTTAGAAGCATATTAAGGCGCCACGAAGTCTTAGTGATAGGGGAATGGCCTTGAAAAACTTGTTTCTTTTCAAAATACCTTTATCAAAATTCAAATCTACCCTGTGGATTAAACTTTCTCATTACGTATTCTCACAAATTGGCCACATTGGTCAAAACCCTGTACCTAGGATGATTCATTGGCTCCTTTCAAGACAGTCGAAATAATGGGAACTCGACGAGAGAGGATTATTTTG
The DNA here is from genome assembly GCA_036345935.2 of Taenia hydatigena. Taxonomy (NCBI): domain Eukaryota; kingdom Metazoa; phylum Platyhelminthes; class Cestoda; order Cyclophyllidea; family Taeniidae; genus Taenia; species Taenia hydatigena. The sequence goes on from JADWOT020000009.1 coordinate 5,019,123, forward strand.
TGGATGTAGCCAAAGCCATCCTTCCGTCGTCTTTTTTAGCCAACCAACAATCGACATAGCAGAGATGACCAATCGGATGGTTGTGCGCGATCGAAATACATCGGAGGTGACTGCGTCCTCATTGGCCGTCTTAATACTCCCAACTAAGCCTCCTATAGACTGCCCCCAAGTGTTTACAAATTTGCAAGCGAAATCCAACTGCTAAAATAGGATGCAAGACATACGACCGTAAGTCGTCAGAGTTTTCCATTAAGGAACTGGATGAATATAGCAAGTTTAAAGCATTTCATTTCATTTTGTTTCAACAGAAACTCCAAATTTTTTCGCAACAATGAGTGAGTAAATTACGCTTTTTTTAGAAAGCAGCTCTATGCCCGATCAAAGAGCATCCCTGATTTTACGAAACAGAGGAAAATCGCCAGCAAGTGGAGTTGTTGCATTGATTCACCATCCTGCAATAATGAACGTTGGATCGCCTCTGATCACTCCAACACGAATTCCTCAAAATCGACCCTTCGCAGTCATGTAAATTTTTTATTCACTTACATCTTCGTGAGTACATGCACTGTGGGGATTTGTGAAAGTGTTTGCTGTTAATTTCCTAATTTTTAATGAAAAAGAGGAATTTGGTCGTGGACGTCAGTGTTTTTAAAATAAAACCTTGCTTAAGTAGCAGAGCGCATGGCATTTTTATATTTTTATGGGCTTCCAGATACAGTTCAAATCGTTACCATTTCCTGACTATTGTCATTTAGATATGGCTTCGAACAAGCGTAAATAATAAAGTGCCGCTCAGGCCTTACTTATTGTGTAATTTTTATTAAGGATATGTAGGCTTCCTAAACTGTTCAAATCGGGATTTATTACCAACCGCACTGTGAATAGTTGGGGTAAAATAACTGCTGCTTAAAAAATTAGCTTGCACAACTTCCTTCAGGAATCAAAATTTTAAAGTAATAGGTATTTTTAGACCCCATTTACATTCGACGGAGTTGCTTTCGGCCACTGATTACATTCGCATGTGCTAGTGGTTAACTGACCATAACCTCTTCATATGTTTCAGTTTTCTTAGGATCACAAAATTTGTGGAAAACACTCAACTTACTGTTTCTTACTTTTTACGGTAACACCTCAGACCACGAAGAGTCAACTGGCTTGTGCTGTCTCCTAAAGTTGGTTCTAAATCAACCAATGTACTTAGTAGTTCTCAATTGACCCAAGGCGACTATCTTGACACAATTACTATTCAGTGAAGCGTGGAGACTGTTTTGATTTGCTAAAAATTTCTTTTGTTACATTGCACACAATCTCAGACCTCAAAATATTTCATGCAATTTATGCGTACACATATCGATAACTTTCCAGTTCATCCTTTTCTATATGTCATTCTTTCCTCTCTGATCCTAGCCCTCAGTGGCACTTCGACGACTACGTTGGAGACTCCGGAAGCATCTTCCAAAAGCGACCTTTTATAATGAGAGGGAAGCGCTGGATCCCAACTGCATTCTACAGAGCCACATCGAACGAATACCGCACCTTTGGGATTCCCACAATGAATCCCTTTCTAGTGTGAGGGAACGTACGGGACAAGAGGAAGAACATGGCTTCGTTTTACTCACTGAGGATGATTGTACTGAGAATGGAGGTGAGCATAGATTTCACAGTCATGTTCACAGAACCGTGCTGAGATAACTTCCATTGCAAAAACCCAGAACTTTTCAGCATTTCGTGCACTTCCCTGCGGTTTTTGATAGGTGAAATGAGGCCTCGCAGAGTAAGAAAGAATTTACGCGGATCAGTTCGACTCTACTAATGTTATTTACACAACATTGAAAATTGAGCTAATGCTAACAAGAAAGTGGCTTTGTATTAATGCAGTTTTAAATACTATTTCGCCTTAAGTTAGGCACTCTGAAGGTTCCTCGATGAAAAAGGTAAAATCCTAATCCAACACGGAGAACGAATCTCAAAGCATTAATGGAGTTGGGTTTTATTTAAAGAATCTGAAATGCCGACTGTTTCAGAAAATAGCGAGGAGATAAAGTGGTCCAAAGCGATTTCAGCCAATGGATTCAAGCAAAATTTCTCCAAATATATTAATGGAAAAGACCTTTGCAGTCCATGAAAATCGGAAGTCACTCAAAATGGTGTCGATCATTTTCTAATTGTTAAAAGAATAAACTCGCTTTAAATAGTAACACTTTTTATGGTCAGCAGTGTTATTTAAAATGAACCGTTGCTTTTAACTAGTTTAAAGACCAGAAGAAAACAACAATGAAAGTTTTATTGGTTCCCTGTTTCATAGGTAACAAAAGCCCTTACCAATCCCGTGTCATGATTGAGGTAATCGATGAATTTCTCCTTCAAGTGCGAACTAACCACCAGTTTTAAGGTTCAACCAAACAGCACACTGCGAATTTCAAATGGTACAATTTACATTCGCAGTCAGATTGTACAACTTTTTCATCCCAATAATATAATCACCTCACCATGGTTACAAAGTATTGATCAAAATCTCAATTGATCCTCGAAAATCCACATTTACACTTTTGAAATGACTAGCAACTGTAAGCTTTTTTGCACAGTTAGTCGTTCTGTTGGGAAGAGTGATGATCACGCCAGCTCAACGTAAATAATCACGTCTTGATGGTAGCTGAAGAGGAGGCATTTAGCCCATAATGAATTGCCTCAAGTCATTGTACAAGTGATTCCTCACACAATGAGATGTGCGACACTTTCCTGCCGTTAGGACCCAAGACGGGTCCATTAATCAACATTATTTAGTCCTGTCAGACGAATCCAAGTTCCCCCGAATGCACGTGCAAGCAGCAGCTGCTGTGACAGAGCAGTGATCCATGCGGCACCAGTTCATGCAAATTTAGGTGAAGAATAGAGCTGTAGTTTGAAAAAAATTTTCAATGAATGTCTTGATGAATTCTCGAGGTGAATAGATTTTACTTAGATTTGAGTCGGTCATCGTGACGGACAATAGGGGGGAAGGGGAAGCTTAATGGTGGTGGCCTGGCAACAATAACAACGCCAACTTACTGCGATTCATTTCCAACCCTTTTTTTACCACTTTTTACATTAGATAAAGGTAAAATTTACGGTTGCTACCTTCACATTGCGATCCGCTCTTAACATTTATCGTGTTTTAATGAGGACTATAGATTCCGTCATATGTGAAGAAATACCAGCACCGTGAAGAATAGACTTCCATAAATTCTTGTTTACCAATGCATGTTCATGCGTATCAGAAGATTGGCCACACCTCGATGCGGAAGGCATGTACCTTGTCAAGACCTCTTATAAAACTAAACGTGCGAAAAACATTTCCGTACTGCGCAGTCAGTCAGTGATGCAAGTATTTTTTTCCTCTGTGGCTTCGCGTGATGATTTTCTCTAAAGATGGTAAAAAAGCGACGGCTTGACTCACACGTCTGATTTCATGATATTGTTAGGAGGAGACGGGCTATTATGACTCTTTGGTCTAAAAAGTCAGTTTATTTAATGTGACTGACGATGCATGCGTCTAAGGCATGTGAACAGAGGGCTCTGCTCATCACATTAAAATTAGCTGAAACAAACAAATGAATGACAAGTAAGTCCCTCCAATCTCATACGAGATCGCCGTATTTTTTCTCACATGTCTCACCGTACTGCTCCACCTTCTGTATCGTTTCAATTAAATATTTTGATAAATAAATAGTAGTTGGCCAACCAGATTACTTATAATATGGCTAATGTCAAATAAGTTTAGCGTCATCAAAATCAATTTTTTACAGAACTGCTTAACTTTTTTTGGTTTGGAACAACGGGTGAACTTTTAAATGTTCACCTCGTTCTCTATGAGTTCACTGAGATACATTTTAATGTGTGAAATCATGAGGTTCATATCGGTAAGAGAATGCAACATGAACCTCAACAAGGTGGTGAGTTTCGTTGAATTTCGTCATTTGAAAAAATGCCACTAATCGTGCGTGCGCACTTACATGTATTCATCCATGCGTTCATCTTTTCATCAAGCACTCCAAAAATGTGAGAGTTAATGAATCTGCTAATGTTAATGCTCTGCGGGTTTGATTCATTCCATTTCACCGGGGCAACTAAAGCAGGAAAGAATGCAACAGCATTTCCGGCCATGATGGGTTTCTCCTTACTTCCGACTCCCGGGCACCATGATTTATCACGCACATACATCAGCCTTCGTCACTGTTCCACCAATATATTTTTTTAAAAACAAATGTATACTCTGCAAAAATCACACCTTAATTATCCCTACGGCAATTAACCATTGAGCTATTCGTGGATAAGGAGCACATTTCTCCCTTCCCATAGCATTGTTGTCGAATAGCTACACAATGGTGTTTCTTGCCTAATTATCATATTTACCAAATTATTGAAATACGCACGCATTTCCTATCTCCCGAAATCCTATTTACGAATGATTCAACAAAGCAAAACTTTTATTTTAGACTTTTCAGAAAGTGAAAGCCACGAGTCCAAAAAATGCGGTTGACCATTCATATGAAGGAGGGGGTACGCGCTGTCTGCGATGAAACCTTGTTTGTTCCCAGCCTTCCCCTTTATTTGACTCCAACTTTATTATTCTTTATGCTTTTTTACTACTTTCTGAGGAATTGTTGGTAGGTGTGTACGACAACGTCTACCATGATGGTACCAAAGTGCCTCTCCTTCAATCGCTGTCATGCTGTGCTTGCGCAACCACTGACTCCAAGTAACATTACTTCGGGTTTTACATACTTTTCCAAATGAGACTTGTAAAGTGATATCCAGAGAAGCTTCCTTTTATCGTCACGTTCAAAAATGGCTTGTATTAATTTTTAGCGTCTGAACCTCTTAAAACGGTAGGATAAACTCTTTGAATGGCAGCAATTAATTTTGAGGAAAGCATCTGCCAGATTTTGGAAGAAAAAACACGTAATGTCGATGCTGTAATTAGGATAGGCAATCCATCTTAATTAACGTTTGCTCATTCACAATCGAAAACTTTATCATGCCACGTATCTGGCTAATGCACACAGGGTGGAATGGAAGTCATTTTAGGAACTGGATGACATCGTGTTTGATATAGAGAACCGGGTTTTGATGAGAGATTGAAAAAGAACAAATTTACTCATACGGCGATTGCCAAAACTAATAATCACAGTAACACAATGACCTACCTACCTTCAATGATAAAGTCAATCGCCAAAGATCGGTAAATGCCTCCTGTCTGGCCTGGACTTGCCACATTATTCTACCTAAATCACCTAAATCCATATTGCATCAATAATGAGTAAAACAGATTTTGAGGCATTTGCTTAGGGCTTTTTAACTGGCAGTCTTTGTAAGTTAAAATAAACTTTTGGCGGCGCAACTTAATCCTTATATCATGGATATCTATAAAAAAGGGACAGTTTATGGCTTTATTCACAAGGTAATTTTTTTTCTCGTTGGGCAAAACCACTGTTTCACAAATCATAGGGTAGATGCATCCGGCTTTCTGGACATGTCACTGAAGCCACGGGTATAGCCATGACGAGGCTGTGGCTTTGGCTGTGTGCTTTTGATTGACACATCAGTAAATGGGGAAGGACCGGAGTACCCCTCGTTGATTTTCCGGCTAGGCGCGGTGTCCTTGTGATGAAACATTCATCCCGAGGTAGCACGCTTAAGTGGTGGTCTTGATGGGAACTTGCATCATAAAGTTTTCATTAGCTTTCATCATCTACACCCTAAATTAACGTCAGAAACAGGAGACGACTTAGTGGACAATCTGTTTAACCAACAATTCGTTCCGACAGTAATAGGCCGCTTTACATTAAAGGCGCCACATTTCAGATTGTAAAGTGGCTATCAGTAGGTTGGAATTCTGTTGCGTTTCTTGTGATAAAATTGGGTGCCAGCGAATCAAAACTACCCATACTTCAGTAGACGCTTTTTTGGAATTCTTTTTGACACAACGACGACTACAGGTGTTACAGCAAGCCTGCAAATATCCAATTCAGTCCCGAAACTAACTAAATTGCCCAGTCATTCAATGCCATATAGCTTTGCCATTGCAACTTTTCGCAGACTTGTTGGCATCAGTTCATGAGTAATGGAAATTTGATGCGTTCTGGTCCTTACAAACCCAAAGAGGGAAGCTGGCAAGCTTAATAATTTGAGGCTGCCGATGGATCTTGCACAATCACTTTGATGTGTTTATTGAATCTGTCATAAGAGGATATTCTAATAGTGCATTTATCCGCCCAGTTGACAAAGCGATCGCTGAAGTAATAGCTATCTAAATACTCTCAGTTGGGAAATTTTTTAATCGAAAAATGCGTTGTCGATTAGCATTACTTTAACTCGATATAAGTAAACGACAGCCCATCGTCACTTGTTTAATGTTAAAGGAGATTTTTATAATGAATGATGCGATAAGTGTACGCGATTCCCTTTCATTGTTTCCATTTTGCATTAACAATCATTAGAAACCTTCTTTAGATTGGTAGCAGAAGAAAAACTCCACCACCTCGTAATTGCACTCGCATTTTCTGTGGCCGAGTAACTTTTCCCATAAAGATCTGCAACCACTCAAATTTTGCTACTTCACTTTCTCATGAGTGTGCAAGCCCACCCGGCGGACCTGACCCACCGCAGTTGGGAGGTTCGTTTGCCTCAGAACGGGGAGTGGTGCGAGCACACGCAGTGATAGAGAAGAAGAGCAAACACTGCAGCACGCGTAAATTATGCATTAGGGAGGAAAACAAGCGAGCAGTAAACGGACGAACTAACGAGCCAAGGAGGGGGTGGGATAGAATAAGCGGGCGCTTGAGAAGTGAGGGTTCTTGGAAGAACGGGATGAGGGAGGGAGGGAGGGCTGAGTGATTATTGTCTTGGCAGCTGTCGAAAACGCATTTCCCCTCTCGAGTGATGAGATGGAGGTGGGCTATTAAGTGCTCACCACCAAATACACCAGCACATGCTAATCGCATCCCCAGGCTTTGTCTTCACCTTCAAGAGATGGTCGAAATAGAACACTTATAATTTGAAATGCTACTTATTATGTCATTTCTTAAAAGTCTTCTTAGGGCGAATTAAAGTAGTATTATTCACAATCAACGAGTAGAGCACCTTCAGAATAATAAGTATAGTGATTAGGCAACATTAAATGCAATAGTTCAGTGTAATTAATTAGGGTAGGACAAATCTAACGCACTCAAGATAATTGCAGCGATGTTGACCTTACAGACACTATTCAAATTGTAGTAGTCGTGTGAACTCAGTAACGCGGTGGTTTCATTTTTAGGCAATTTTAAGTCGGCCATTTGACCCCGGATAATTTCAGCGCTGGTTAAAATCGGCATCTTCAGCACATCCATGCAAGCGTCACTGTTTTTAGAGAACTATTCGAGCTAAATTCTTTTGCGGCATTAGTGTGGTACAGAAATGGAAACCTTTACGAAAGATCTTATTAACAGTTATGGTCGATAATGGTTAATGGAACGCAAGCGATAAGAGCGAGTGCTTCCATATCTATGACTCTCATATCAGTGAATGAGAGAGATATGAGGATAAAAAACGCATTTGGACCACTTATAGCATTCGGCCGCTCTCATACTCTTCAGTCTTGAAAACGCCACTGCACAAAAGTAAGTGAAGAAATCGTTTCCGCAATTTGAGGACTGTAAGCGATCCTGACGACCGAAGATCAGCAGTCGATGGAACACCCGCCAAACCGTTCGCTGTCCGCACCCAAGTGTCAATCACGGAGGGCTTGTCGGTGAGGGAGGTCGAGGTAAGCTCGGGCATGGGAATCCGAGGGTGGCTTTTATCAAGATTGCCCCAGGTGCTGTCAATCAGGCCTGAATTTGAAATGAGATGAGAAGGCAGCAGCAGCGATTCATCCATCCGCTCCCCTCGTTGCCTAAGGTTAACGTTGTAAATATTTGATGCGGACACCCTTCGCGAGCTTTACCACTAGGTGGCTTTTCCATAGTTATGACCCCCTCCCCTATGCCCAGACTCTCTTTTCACCTCTTCTGAGTGGTGCTTGGTTAACACGAATTCAGAAGAAAATTTTTCAGTGAGGGTACCTACGTATGGGGTTGCCTTGATTTCGCCTTTTTTTCGTTGACAAGCCCTGAGACTAAGCAAACTGGTGAAATCAATCTTCCTTAACCATTTTGGGAGCATGGAATCCTGGACTGAGAGGCATGCGCGTATTTTAACATCACTATTAGGCTTGAAGGACAGCTGAGTTTGCCATGATAACATGAGTACTACCGCTTTCTGTCCCTGAAGGCCAGAGTACACAAATAACATCCAATTTGTTCTTCAAAAGCACTTTACTGAAGAGTTTTAGACTAGACTCAACTACTCACTGTAAATGCACGTAACTCTGCCCTTTCAGCTGGGAAAAAACGTTCAAAAATTAATAATTGCTATACGTGGGCACTATTTTGAGTTCTATGAAACGAAATGTCAAGTCCTTTCTATTTTAGAAATGTACCAAACAGTGGTGTTTCTTGGATTTCACTTTGTCGTTGGTCTCTTGAAAAACACACCCTCGAAATCCGTTTGTTTTAACTACTTTCCAACTCTGTCGCCGAATTTTCAGTGATCTGTCACATTTTATTCAAATACACACCGTAGTCAGTCTCATGATCTCAAACGACCCGCGGTTAATTTGGTCACCTCGTGAATGGGCTAAAAATGATTTTCCAAAATACGTTGCGACATGAGTTTTGGGTAGAGTTTTCCTTGTGATTGGGGTTATTTGAACCAAACGATGCCTTAATTGGTCTGGAGGAGAACATGCAATAATTAGCAACTGCAACACTTTGGGTATGGCCTCGACCCCTCACTCAGTTGAGTGCTTATTGTAGACTTTAAGTAATACTTTTAGCAGCTGGACAGGGCGAACACGTCAGCGGAGAAACTCCGCTTTTATGCACACGCTTTCCACCGGAATCAATGCAAAACATGGCTTCTACAAATAGAATTGGCGCCGGTAGGCAACGAAAATATGTCCTTATGAAATGTTTACTACACAATCACCACTTTGAAGAACATTTTAATATTTTTATTAAAAGCACTCAACATTTCTTTGTTCCATCATTTACGACCACACGTTTATTCAAGAGGCGGGACGTCCGGATTGTCAACAAAGGTGGGACTATTTTCCCTCTCCTTACGACGGCTAACCGATGCCCGCTTCTCCATCGCCAAGTCGCCCAAACGGCTATCCCCAGCGTTTGTGATGTTTCGCCAGTCCACCGAGGCTGTCGTTTCGCCTACCGTCAGAAAATTAGACTCGCCTCCCTTCGTCTTGCTGTGGCAAGATGGAGTAAAACAGCCAAAGCAAAATCCTTGGATTTCTGAGGCTGCACTGTTAAGTCTACACCTACCCTTGTTTGCTGACACCCGCTACTAGTTGCATGGCATAATTACTGGATCATTGAAAATATCCATTACTGCGACTCTAACACATCAAACACACTCGGAATACTTAAGTGCAGTTTCACAAACCAAGTAACGCAATAATGTCACTACAGAAACTAAGTCCTACGAAATGAATTGTAAGCAATCTCAAATTCATCCTATTTTAAGCAAAAGGAGAGTAAGGTACTTATCAAAAGCCAGTTAGAGGAGGATGCTGAGTCTTTAATACTACCCTCCCTCTCTAGAGCATTTCGAATATCCCTTGATTATGATACCCTGTTCTATAATTAATTCGATGTTTTTTTTTTTTTTTTCTAATTAATAGTTCTAAAAACTTCACCCGAACTCCTACGGAATTTGGACAAAAGCTTACTCTTTGCTTTCAGTTTTCTCTGCACGACCAGTAGTGCGTTTCAACTTTGTATTCTGAGGCTCAATCATCGAAGAAGACTATAAACAAAATCATTTTAATGTATTTGTGAATAAGAAGACATCCACTGGAAAAATTAGCGAAATTCATTTACCCCTGAATTTGAGTTTAAATAAACATACAATAAGAATGAACGTCAAATCAAGTCTAAGGGTGAGCAAAGCAGAATGTGATCAAAAAGACTGCTTACCTTGACTTTGGGCATCCGAACGAGCAGTCGACCGGTCACACGAGAACGTTGGACTGAGGATTTGTCCGGATGGACCTCTTCAGAGAGAGCCATTTGGAACACCTTAGGGACAGCCATACGTGACAGTCTGCTCAAATCTGACTCCACTTATTATCGAAATTGACATCCGATGACATTCGTCAGCAAGTGAATGTATTTAACTCTCCTTTCAGCCCGCATCAGTCGGGCTTATTGCCCACTGAGCTGAGGTGATTTCACTCGGACGAACAAATTATTACCCACAAAAATGTCGCAACTTACCTTATTTCTAAGTGTCACACGAACATAATTTGTCTGTACATCACAATCAATTAGACTGGTATCCATGTTTCTGCAAAGATGAAATAGTAAAATTCAGTAATACCAGACAGCTTATTGCAAATGTCGTTTGTGCAATGTTTCTCACTGAAAATTATTCTGTGAGGTGGAAGAATTAGCGGCCCGCGCTGAAACGCTCACTTTAATAATCAGAATGTACGATTTAATGCAGCGTCATTTGAAAGAACACGGCGTAAAAGGTTGTTTACTTCTCACCGCCAAACTTTCCACAAGGGCCTTATAGAAAAGAAAATTAACTCAGGTAACCAAAATCTGGCGTTGAAATGTAGTCTCCACTTCAACCAGAATAAGCTTGTTGCGTGTGGTACAATGCGCTGACAGAGCCGACACAACGAAACTAGCTTCAGTGAGCTTCAAAACACCTCAAAGTTGGCATCTTCCCCCAAAACTGTTTTCACCATCACTGCCTCCTCCGCTCTGACTAACAGTTTACATCAGATTGTACAAATCAAGGCTTCTCAATTCCCTAATGCCTAAATCAACAGCTACTTCCTATTGCCTACGATTCCAGTACATACTTACTACCTGAAACCTACGTTTTCTACTTGAACAGGAACACGCAACGCTAACATCAGCCCTATTTTTACATCAATTTAAACAGGTTCCTCACTATCACTTCAGTGGAGATTACGCATGCTTCAAAGAATGGCATATCGAAAAACTCACTTGTATGCAGCGATATCAAGCACGAAATGCTGCTCGTTCTCCACGACTTCTTCGTAAAATTTAAATTCAATCCTGCAAAATGGTGACCACACAAGTAAAAAGCAGCAAGCTCAGCAAAATGAGTTACAAATAATTTGGTGAAGCACACCACAGGCCACCTGACTGACTGAAATCTCCAATCCACTCCTCCCCCATGGACCTTGTTTTACTTAATTTTGCTTAAACTATTTCCATCTCCTCCTTCCTTGAGACAGAAATGCTAATAGGAGGTAGTCTTGGCTGTTAAAGTATTAGTAACTCTACTTATCACTATTTTAGTACAATAAGTTGCCTCTGTCAGTGCACCAGACACTAGTCAGGCTCATGCTCGAAAAATGGCAGCTTTATAAGTCATTTTGCACCTTTTTCATTGTTTCTAAAAAAAAATAGACAGCTAGAAAAAAGCACCTACTTTGGCTCATTTATGTTGTAAGGGCGACCGTCTTCAGCAAAGAAAATTTTTCGTCTCGGCTTCGTCTTTCTTCAAGATACAAAAGTACAAAGAACTTTAGCCTTCTCTTGTTTAACATGCTATGCTAGACCAAGCCACAAGCAAGTATAACACACATCCTATAACCCAAAATGATTTCACTTAAAAGTCTTATACATCCATACACTGATTCCAGAAGGTAAATTCAACAAAAATATTAATTGCCTATACGTTACTTAATACCGGTAAATAAAGCACATTTGGCGCACTCAAAAGAGGCAGATTTTTTCGATTCTTGCTCCTTCTGCAAGCGAAGAAACTCGTATGTTTCTCTTCGTGATTCTGGAGTGTAAGGGCCCTTCTCTTGCCAAAATTCCTCTGCTATCTTTCCTATGTCACTGAAATGGACAAATAACCAGATGTACCGCCCTTTGATCAAATAATTATTAAGATGATGTGGAACAAGTATAATTTTTTTAAAAGTATTTGTCGGCTCTAAGCCTAAATGGAGATCGTTCGTACAGCTGCTGGGTGGAAGACGTTCCAAAGTGCATACGTAGTCTCTTATGCCCAATAAAATGAACAGCAGGGTGGACATCTATGTTCAACACTCCATCCAAATAGGAGCGTCCAAAAACTATAGTATGATTCCGAGGAGAGGGTAAAATAAGTTGCTTCTCTGGAACATCCATCAATAATATGTAATAGGCTACCCATTAAATTTCGCTGCATTAATGCCGGATGCAACAGATTACAATCGCCAATAAAATTTCTGAATATGTGTGTGAAAACATGCGAATCAAATATTTTTCAAAACTATAGAAGCAGAAAATTCTGAGAAACGTTTATTTGTGTGTACCTATTAAGCATCAATAGATAAAGGCGAATCATGTACTTATACGTTTGCAAAAACCGAAAAAATCCTTGCAACAATGGTAAATAAGCCCTGAGATGCATAGTATAAAATGCCAAAATGGCGTTAATTATCAATGCGTCACCCATTGCTTTTTTCCAACTTTTTTGAAAATATTTCTCTCCGCTGCTGAGCTTGGACTTTCTCAAGAGCCTGGAGATTTGCAGAAAAAAACTCTCATACCCTTCTGCAAAAGTACTCTTTTTGCGAGTTCAGTATGGTTTTGTAATGGTTCGAGAGATTTTGAAAAGCAATAATGCGTTCAGCTTTCCCGATCTCTTCACCGTCTAGTACCTTCACCAGTAGCCAAAATATTTTAAGCTACCTTTAATTGAGGCAATGTGGCGATGACATATTCCCTGTATCCAGTATAGTCGGTGCATGGGTTTCCTGTTAAATAACTTTAAAAGTAATTATATGCATATTTTTGTACAGCTCTTCGAGAGTTCCCAAATTTACTAGGTTTTCCACACTGGTCAAATCACCGATAAAGTTCACCGTAAGCTCCAATTTCTTAAGCGATTCGCAGCCTAAAATCAAACTTCACACGTAGATTTACCTTCTAAGTTCTCAATTATTTCAATATTATTTAGAGCCAAATTAAGGTATTCCAGTTCCTTTAGGCGATTAATATTTTCTGCAGAAAACTAAGGTAATACAGACCATACCAATTTTGGAAATAAGATTATTTTGAAGATACAGAATCCTAAGCCTTTTGCAGTTTTTATTTAGAAACTCAATTCTAGCAGAAAGAATAATACAAACAAATACTTTTCGATATCTTGCTGGTGGAGCGCCAATTCTTCCAGGCTACATATTTCGCCTTCATTGTGTTCTGCTCGTCTGCGGACCAATTCCTCAGTAACTGTCATTAAAAACGAGCTGAATGCTACATACTCTGAACCATCGTTGACACCAACTCAACTACGTTTTCCCGCCTCTCTACACCCTAAATCAGGACGCCACAGTGGAGCGACTAAACAAATATATTTTAAATTTATTGTTTGGTGCAACTGGTTTAATCAAATATTTTTGTGTCTGCTTGTTAATATACTTTTTTAAAGCATGTTTTTGAACGTAAGTCTGCAAAATAATTGCGCACTAAGCTAATCTTTTTCTTAAATATCGGTTTTGATAATGGGCCTCCTAAGGTTTCCTCCATTGTACTTTCACTAAGCCACTTAATGTTTGTGCAGTGTTTTGTTTGTTGGAACTACCGGTTTTAGTCAAGGCCAGAGAGGTGGCCGTACTGCCCTAGATGCTAGCCATGCCAGCAGCCTATTTCCCTCTGTCCGTTGAATATACATATTCTACCCTAGTATTCTGCCTTCTTTTGCCTTCGAAGGAGCCTCGGGACGCTAGAGTTGGTGTCATGTTGTTAGTCACTAGGCTAGTAGGAACATTGGAAATACATATTCGGCTCGAATGTTATGCCTTCCTTCGTCTTCAGGATTGGCTGAAGGCGCTAAAGTTGTGGCAGCAGAAGGCGAATCATATCTGAAAAAACGGTTGTTTTGCTTTCTATAACAGATTGTCAAGCATTATTGTAATGCTTATGTTCCTCAAATGTGCTTTTTTTGGCTAGAGGTGGGATTCCCAGGGGCGCGACTTATCCCGTCCTGAACTCTCCTACAAGGTCTCTCTGCACCCCTTCCAGTATTTTCAATAAAAACGCCGAAGCGTGCTTAGACTTTTAATAACAGGGGCGATAAGAGGGAAGAGGAGGAACCCTCTACAATTATAGTAACTCCTAGCCAAAGGTATGAAATGACGTCTGCCTTCGATAAATATACTAGGCCTGCGTTTTGCGGGAATGCTCTCAACAACTGAGGTGACATCATGTGTGGCCATGGATTATCTGAGAGAATCTCTGGGAAGTCGTCTGCTTTCCCTGCATAAAAATATCAAGTATAGGAATGTGAGACACCTCTACTTCACCTTTTGCTGGATGGGGTTTAGGCAGGCACGGCTTTGCAGGTTTAATGTGAAAGCAAATTGGAAGAAGGAATCTGCAGTACTTTGTTTGTTGGAACTACCGGTTTCGGTCAAGGTCACAGAGGTGGCCGTATTGCCCTAGCTGCGCAGGCTGGCCTCAGGGCCATGCCAGCAGCCTATTTCCCTCTGTCCGTTGAATATATATATTCTACCCTAACACTGCTTTCTTTTGCCTTCGAGGGAGCCTCGAGACGCTACAGAATCGACGTGAAATCCGACCCCCACGAAATGAGCCTTGACTTTAGGGGGTGCTCATACAACTATTTGTGATAACCATAATGGCTAACACATTGCTCGTTTTTAAATTTAGTTCACTTACAGGATAAAACTTTGATCAATAAATATTATAAAAGGAACCAGTAGCGCCACGGTCGAGTATTTTTTAAATTTTGATAGAATTTCGATGCCTGGCATGTTTGCGAGTGTTACCTTACGGTACTGACTGCGCTGTGATAGCGCCGGTGCTGACCTTCAAATGAGTGGGGGCTATGCAATATGTTGGTTGCTTGTCGGCTCTCGACCTTGCTGAAGGAGCCATTAGATGGTCCACTACTGTTACTTCGCTGGGTGGACCTATATTCGGGCCCCAACAGTAGCCCCAAGCCTTACTGGATGTCAAAAAACTACGTTCTGCTTGAGCATTATGTCTTATTTCGTCTTTAAGGGAGTCTTGGGGTGATAAAGTATTAGTATTCGACATCTCCTTTTCTTTAAACTTTACAACAAAGTTTCTTTATTAAAACTAAAAAATTTGCCACTGAAACTTAGCTTCGCAATTGCACCATTAAAGTTTATCTTCAAAAGACACCTTTCTAATGTCACCGATTTTTCGAAAAGGTTTAATCGTAGAATACACGGAGTGATAAGTGGATTGTCCCGCAATTTCTATGGTCTTAGAAACGCACAACTTGCTGCGACGTCACTTGGCATAAGACCTACTAATAAAAATGAGATTTGTTGCTAAGGCATAGAACTTCTTGGACGTCATAGACTTCATACAGTCACTCCAGCAGGTTAAATCACACCCTACGTAGGGTGAGGTGCTAATACTCGTGGCATCCCAAGTCTCCCATGAAGGCAAAAACACCAGAGCAGAATATATATATATATATATATATATATATATATATATATATATATACATATATATATACACATATATATGTATTTAACTATCTGCTAATTTATCAGTTTCTTGGTCTCGAAAATTTCGTACGCAAGTATTTGTTTATTGCTTCTGCAACCATTAAGACTCTCCAGTCACAGCAAGATAAAACCTCTTGTACATATTACAGCTTACTTCCTTTCTAGTGGCTAAAATACCATTATTCTGCATATTGGGGCTTAAAAAAACGCACCTAATGCCGAATATCTCCCTCATCGCGGCAAAAGAGTACAATTGACAGAGTGACTTTCCATAATTACAACACCTCTGTCCATTCTAGATAATTCCACACATAAAAAACGTCAGCTAATCATAGAACTGAGGAGTCGAACACCTGAAAAACTTCGTTCCGCCCATACACTATCGATGACAAATTCTTTGGTCAAAACTGCTGATTTTTTTGAGGTCATGGTGTGCTATAGAGATCGGTCATTTATGCAAACAACGCTTTAAACTCACAATGGCACTTGAGTCTCAATGGGATGGACTTTGGGACTCAGAGAATGCCTTCGAGTCGCGCTTCTTACAGAGACATCTAATCACGAAGGTTGAAAAGAAAATAAGAACTACATTCTACCAAAGGTTTACGGAGATAAAATACTCTTCTTGGCAGTTCGCTTGGACGCATTGGTTATGCGAGTGCTTAAGTTTTGGCAGTATTGCATCCAAGCAACGCCAAGAGACTATCAACCCTTCTGTACGCAAGTAATGTATTTGTAGCGTCCCAAGGCTCCATTGAAGGCAAAAGAAGGCGTCCTGACACCTTCTGAATTCAAGACACCGAGTGTTAAAAGTAGCGCATCAGTTACGCAACCCGAGCATAACTGTAATACTTATGTTCTTTAAATGTGCTTTGTAGGCCAGAGAAGGAAAAACAATTTGAACCTGGTGGCGGAGCGGCGTGGCGACTCACAAGAGCGTAATCCATCCCCGTCCTAAATTCTCGTACTAGGCCTCTCTGTACTATCTCCCTTCTATAATAAATATGTTAAAAACGTGTTCCGACTTCTAATAACAAGGGCGACCAGAAGGAAGAGGAGGAACGCTCTACACTGGAAGGAATGAATTTCGGGGATTGGATGAAAACTGTGAGGTTTAACATTCACTTGTACCCTCAGCGGCAGAGAATTCCGCTGATCCTGCATGTTCTCCTGCAAGAGCTTTTCTCCGCAGCGATTGATGCCGGAGTCTCACCTGACTCCGATCTTGACCAGTGCTGCGAGATACTGGCCCAACTCGTTATTGACCAGCGAGAGGAGTCGCTATCTAGGGAGTTTTTCCTCCGCGATAAAAAATCAGGCAAAAATGACGAGGAATACGCGGGAGTCCTGCAAATCCTCGCCAAACGGGCCTTCAGAGGCTGCCCACCTAACAGGGTGAAAAGATGGGTGGTTGTTCAATTCAAAGCCGGAGTCCGACCTCCGTCCATCGCAGCGAAGCTTCAGGCCATGAAGACCAGCGATCTCAGCCAGTTGGTCGATGCAGCGACTAGGAAGCGTCAGGAACTTCTCCTGACTTCGCCGTCCCACCAGTCCAACCGCCGACCGAATTCCACACGTCCACGTTGGACTCCAGCGCGCCGTACCTCAAAAGCAGGTGAGCCAAACTATTCTTTACCCTGCTTACCCTCCCATGGTTCCCTCCCATTTATGCGAGTCTCTGACAAGCTAGAGGGACGCCCCTGCAATTTCCTCATTGACTCAGGCGCAGCCAAGTCATTGGTGAATCTCCAAGCGCTCTCAGATCTCCGCAATAAGTTTCGCACTGGTCCTCCCTCTGCAAAACTTCTCTCAGCAGAAGAAGGAAAGATGGAGGTAAAAGGGAGACGTCGCTAAAAGTGTCACTGGGGAAATAATCGTGGAAAATCCAATTTAATATGCGCCCGGAGTTAGTTGGGGACGCGATACTTGGCATTGACTTCCTTTGTAACACCAAAGCGGTCCTGAACTTCGCAACAGGCACATTTGCGACCCAGCAGCATAAGGAAACAACTCCAGTCAGATATTCTCCAGAAAAGGACGCAGACGAAATCTGTAGTGCCCTTTTCAAGGCTGCGGGCATTCCGATCAACAACCTAGATGAGCGACAGCGAGAGAAAGGAGCTGCGCCCATTGCTTAGCAAGTATCCGAGCATGTTCTCATGGCAAAATGCGAAACTTGGACGAACAAACAGTCAAACACAATATTGACACCGGTGAGGCTAGGCCCATTTGGCAACCACTCAGACGTATACCTCCACCCCTCCTGGACGAAGTGAACCGTCTGGTGGAAGAGATGATCAAGGATGAAGTTATAAAACCATCCAAGTCACCATGGGCTTCTCCAATAGCACTGGTAAAGAAAAGTGACGGTAGTCCACGGCTGTGCATCGATTACAGGAAGTTAAATGCCGTAACTAAGAAGGACGCCTTCCCCTTACCTCATTATCAACAACTCCTTGGATGCTCTGCATGGATCAAAGTGGTTCTCCACACTAGACTTAAAATCCGGATACTGGCAAGTAGAAGTGGTGGAAAAAGATGGAGGGAAGACGGCTTTCAATGCCGTTTGGACTCTGTAACGCTGCAGCCACTTTCCAGCGCCTGATGCAGACAGCACTGATTGGGCTTTATCCGAAATATTGCATAATCTACCTCGATGACGTCCTTGTTTTCGGTAGAGACATCCGCGAGCATAACGCCAATCTCAAACTAGTCCTGGACCGTCTGCAGGATGCAGGTTTGACCTGCTTTACCAAACTTCGAGACCGACGCGCCTCCCTTTGTACTGGACGCGGACGCCAGTGACGTGGCCGTGGGCGGTGTACTCTCGCAGAGACAAAGAAGGCAGAAAACACGCCATCGCCTACGCTAGTGCCAGACTAAACGAAAAATGAGACAGAAGAGTGCAACAGAACGTGAGCTTTTTGCCATCTACACAGTGGTGGGACACTTCAAGCACTACCTGATAGCGAGATAGTTTATAGTGAGAACAGACCATCAGGCGCTGACCTAATTGAAAACAATGGAAAAGATCGACCGTTCGGTTGCACGCTGGTACGAGGAACTGCAACAATATGACTTCACTGTGCAGTACAGAAAAGGAAACTCGCATAGCAACGCGGATGCATTATCCCGCAGACCTCTCTCAGTGGAAAGGCATGGCGGTGTAGTAAGAACCCTATTTTTAAGCGAGCTGACTAGATATCAGCGGAGAAACACATAGAGTACAGATCCTGACACGTCCCTGGTATACGACAGCTTTCTGGCATCCTCGTTCAAGCCCACCGCGGAAGAGATGAAATCGTCCAGCAAGGCAGCCAGGCAGATATGACAGCAATGGTCCAAACTCTCTCTGGAAGATAAAGTCTTGTGGTACCAAGAAGGCGTCACGTCTCCCAAGCGCCTGGTTGTTCCAGGTTCTCTGATACATACAGCCCTTCAAGAGTTGCACGAACAGTTGGGCCACGTAGGCGAGAAAAAGATGGTGGAGGCCTCGATGAGGCGATACTGGTGGCCTTTTCTCTCCCCAGACGTGCACGACTTCTGCCGAACCTGCATTACTTGCAGCAGGTTCAAAAACCCTCATCCCACAGCAGTTGCACTCCTGCAGCCTATGCCTACAGGATTTCCGGGCGAACGAGTGGTTATAGGCATCATGGGTCCTCTACCTCTTACCAAGAGGGGAAACCGATGTATTCTATTTATGGTTGACTACTTCACGGAAGTAGCCGAAGCAGAACCCATGAAGTCGCAAGACGCTGGGACGGTCGTATCAAACTTCTTCAATCGTAGGATCTGTCAACACGGAGTGCCTGAATCAGCCCATAGCAACGAAGGTCCTAATTTCGAAAGCCCACTCTTTGCTGAACTATGCAGGTCCCTTGGAATCGCAAACGCGCACGACACCTGGACACCCTCAGGGCAACGGACAAGTAGAAAGAACTAACCGAACCCTGATAGGGCAACTAAAGGCTTTTACGAAAGAGGCACGACCGAAAGAGTGAGATTTAAAACTTGGACGCGCTCTTCTCGCTCTAGGGCTATGGTCCATACATCAGCCGGTGTCTCTCTGTTTAAGATGCTCACAGGCTGCGAAATGAGAGCTCCTTCCGATGTATTCCTACCGGGTAGAAAGTGGCTGCTGACAACGCCGCGGAGTACGTACTACGTCTCAAAGAAGGGATAAGAAAGACGTTTAATCTTGCCCGTCGACATCTGAAAAGGTCTCATACCAGACAAAACAAATGCTACGACAAGCGCAGCCAACTCACCACCTACCACGAATGAGATCTCGTCCAAATATATCGGCCGATTTCCCTGCCTGCGGCACATGGCAAATTTTACCACCCTTAGAGTAAAGACCCCTTCAGCGTGGTAAAGGTCCTCTCTCCCACGAACTACCTCGTCCGGAATGTTGAATTCCGTGCCCAGCCCATAACCGTCCATCACAATAAGATCCGACCTTACAGAGATGCTCCGCCGGTCGGTTACGAGGACGAAACCTATGTAATCGTAGAAGAAAGGAAACCACCCGATGGTTTAATTGTAGTGCTTTATCTGTTTGTGCTGCCGATTTCTGTCAAGGTCACAGAGGTGTCCATATTGCCCTAGCTGCGTGGGCTGGCCTCCGGGCCATGCCAGCAGTATATTTCCCTCTGTCCGGTGAATATATATATTCTACCCTGCCACTTTGCCTTCTTTTGCCTTAAGGGAGCCTCGGGACGCTACATTGGTGGCAGCGGAAAGCGAACCCGACTCTATAGGGATTTTATCCCGATCTCTACCGCCTACGGCATGTTGCAGCGGTGCGAAAGAAGTGCATGTGCTACGGATGGGCCACAAACGACGTCCACCTCCGGCATTTACCCCTTCTCCGTGTTCTACAAGAAAGCTATCAACAACTGAAGCGACACTAGCCATGGACCACCTGGAAAGTTTCGTTTCGAAGATTACCCCTATTATACTTGCTTAAGGAGATTGGCGTGCTGACGCCTCCCTACGGACATACTGATGGTCGGCAGAACCACTTATTCTGGACTTTGTTTCCAAGCCAAACGAAACTCGAAGTGCAATGCACTGTGAAGAGGGATCACTGACGTTGGTGTCAAGCATCGCCTCAATCGCATCGAATGTCGGCGACTGGCATGGTTAGCTCGTGGGTGCTTCTTGCAGCACTGAGTATGTTGTGATGGCTGACGCGGGAGGTGTACCAAGGGGCGCGTCGGGGACGACGCTCGAAAGAGGAGAGGGGCAATGCAGTGCTTTATCTGTTTGTGCTGCCGATTTCTGTCAAGGTCACAGAGGTGGCTATATTGCCCTAGCTGCGTGGGCTGGCCTCCGGGCCATGCCAGCAGTATATTTCCCTCTGTCCGGTGAATATATATATTCTACCCTGCCACTTTGCCTTCTTTTGCCTTAAGGGAGCCTTGGGACGCTACATTAATTAAAACAAATCAATAAAAGTAGCACCGGGTACGGCGCTCAAAAGACGAGAGGGCCATGTAATACTTATATTCATTAAATGTGCTTTGTAGGCCAGAGGAGGAAAAACAATTTGAACCTGGTGGCGGAGCGGCGCTCTGCTATCTCCCTTCTATGCTAAATAGGCCGAAAAGTGTTTCGACTTCTAATAACAAGGACAACCGGAAGGAAGAGGGTGAATCCTCTACAATAATTACTTTAAATGAAATATTTGAAATTTTGGTGAAAAAATCCGTAGACCAAGTCAAATATTTTATTTGAACTGGTGCTGGATTACTATAAAAAATACAGGGTTTGCAGCGTGTAAGTCTTTTCTCGAAAGTCGTTTAGTTTACTCTGTAATCCATCGCAATTTGTTTAAATTGTTCTTAAGAATCCATCTCACGTGGGGCTCCATTGTTGGTGCTTGCGTGCTACGGTCATGGTAGGCTTTGTGTGTCTCAGCTTGGTGACTCCTGTCTGGTTTTTAAAGTTGTCGAAGTGTTTGCTGACTTGCTTTTTTTTGCTTTTCAGACTCAAAAAAAGAACCGGAGTGAGTTTTGAATGTTATTATTATTGCTACTTGTGAAATCTAGTTTCGGCCTCAGTGTTAAGACTTTTCCCCTTTGATTGGGGCATTATCTCTTTCACAGATTCCAATTTGCAGTCCGCAAAAGCGAACGGTCCTTCCGCTACCAAAAGTCTCGGGAAGAAACGCCCTCGAGAAGAGGACAGCGGAGATGATGATGACTTGCAAAACAAACTTGATGCCGTTCAGGTTAAGAAGCTTAAACAGATGATTGCTGAGGACGCAGACGAGTCCGGTAGTACGGAACTCGATGTTGAAGGAGAGAGCGAAGGCGATTCCGACGGCGATAGTGAAGAATATGGAGATGAGGGCGACAGTGATCACGACGGCGACACTGGGGATGAATTTCCTGAAAAGGTTGTCAAGCCGACAAACTCTCGCGAAAAGGTGCAACAGCAGCATCAGCAGACACCTGTCAAATCTAACTTGGACAAGACGAAGGGTACTGCTAAGCAGCCAGAGTCAAAAGTGGGGGTACAGGAGCAATTCATAGTGTCGTCATCCAATATTCTTCTTTTTAACATCCCGAGAATAAGTGAGAATGAACTTTGTGGTTTTCTTGCAAAGCGAAATGTACATCCGGAGTCAATATCTTGCATCAACTCCCCCGTAGCTCTTCTCGGGTTTGCGGATGACGCATCCGCAAAAAAGGCAGTTTCGGCATGTTCTGGAGCAGCTTACAGTCAGAATGCCCTTGCCGTTGTGTCGATTACGGGTGGGGATATTGGGCTGATTCGTTCAAATAAAAATCCCCACCCGGGCCGATCTGACGCTCCTCTCACATGCTTGTTTGTGACGTCCCTTCCAAAGACTGTAACAGAGAAGGAGATTTTGAAGATTGTTGGTATTGAGCCAAAGCATCTGCGTATTATCACCTCAGGACGTAAAAACCATGTATTTAATGCATGTTACGTTGATTGCAACTCGGAAGGTGATGCTAAAAAGGCTTTTCAAGCGCTTCAGAATCATCGATTCGGTGATACGCAGGTTAAAGTATTTTTGAAACCCCAAAGCAACTTCAATCCTATCACGGAGACCTCATTGATCGTTGCTAATGTGCCCTTCAGTGCTGAGGTTGATGACGTTAAGAAGCAATTCCCATCCGCCAAAAAAGTTGAGCTAACGCGGAGGGGATGCTTTATGCTCAGCTTCGATAGCGCCGAGGAAAGGGCCAAAGTTCTTCAAGAGTCAGAAGGGAAGGTCATGGGAGGGCGGGTTTTGCGCTTTATAACCTCTGATAAGTCTAACGCCGATTATGCTGTTTTTGTCTCAAACGTCGCTTTTGCTGTTACTGCCGATGAACTAAGGGCGGCTTTTCCTGGGTGCAAAAGCGTTTTTATGAAGAAGAGGAGTGATGGTCGGTTCAATGGGTAAGGTGTGATTTAATCGTTTTATTCGCGACGTCTGAATGTGTGCTGAACGGCAATTTATCTGTTTCAGTAATGCAGTCATATACTTTGCTACCAGAGAGGCAGCAGAGGCTGCGGTGAAGGAGGGCGCTAAGAAAGAACTCAGGGGAAGGGTTCTCAAAACGAGGATGCAAGATGGGTCTGCTGGCCCTTCAACTGACAAACAGAGTAGCGTCATTTCCAAAAGCTTTGTTTTGACTGGGTTTGGTTCCTTCATCGTTGTTTTGTTTTGTAGAGGAAACCGAGAAACCGAAGCCTCGGATAGAAAATAAAGCAAAGACAGAGCTTCCCGCCCAAGTAGGAAGCGAGTCTGATGATGATGATGATGTGGATGAAGAAGAAGAGGAGGAGGAGGAGGAGGAATCAGACGATGAGGAAATTGATGAGGGTGACAGTGAGGACGACAGTGCCGATGACGAAGAGGTTGATGTGGTTGACGAAGGTGATGTTTCTGGCAGTGATGTTGAGGAAGGCGGTTCAAAGTCCAAGCGGTCAAAGCAGGACAAAGTTTCTGCTGCTAAAGGTCACGGTCGTGGTGGGAAATGTGAGGTTCGCGGAGGGCGTGGCGGTGGCTTCGTTCATCGTGGAAATCGTGGCAGCGGACGTTTTCAGAATCGTGGTAATCGTGGTGGAAGAGGACGCGGAGTATCTTTTAAAAAATGAATTATTGCGGCGTATTCCATGTAAATTAAACATAATAAAGCAGCTTACGCTGTCTTTAACTGCATTCATCTTTTTCAGTTTCTGGGTTCAGCTTTCTCGGTCTCTTGGGTCCATTTCTGCATGTGTTTGTCTTAAAGCCTTGAAAAGGTTGGAGCGGTTGTGGGTAATCGTAGTCAGCGTTGATATTTCAGTTGAGGAACTCGTGTCTTGAACCGCCGACCGTGGATGAATACCATAGCAAGCTGCGATCGCGTAGTTTGTGTGTGTGCGGCTACCCGGGAGGGATGAGCGAGGCTGACCTCTATCCCTTCCCCGCCGCTGTCAGCATCTCGTGTCAACAAGGGGGGTCAGTATTCCTCACATAACCTTGGCCTTCCTGTTCCAATCTTTGTGGTTTTATCGCCCGGGAGGACTAACTATCACTTTGTCTTTTCTTTGCTTTTGTGCGCTGCTTGAGCAGGTTTGTCTTGTCACGCGCAGTGCCATGACGAGTGGGGTGATAACTCGTGGACCGAACTCCCCTGCGGACAGACATTATGTTCCTTGAGAGTGCGCAAGCTATTGATTGGGCGATCATGGTGTGCTTGTGTCGGGCCACTTCACGCACATGCATCGCTTGCCTCTTCAATCTCTTTGCCGCTCGCACCTTGTCTCTTCAGTTCTTCATCTTGTTTGATACAATTTCGATCGGATGTCGATAGTCAGGCTGCTTTCATCGAATGTCAAAGTGGCAAGCTCGTAAGAGGTCGAAATGTGCAGGCCCAGATCGTCCCCTCTACTGGTTCAGGTAAGCTGAAATATTGATAGATGCCCTAGTCAATTCCGAGTCAGCTGTTTGTTTTTGTCTATCATAAAATTCCGGTTTTCTAGATCATAAATTTGGTGGCGGTAGTGGTACTGTATATCCTCTACTGGATCACTCCCGCCTTGGGCGCGGCGACAACGTCTGCGGTACAAGCTCTCCTAGAGATTATGGCAGTAATTACCTTTGCTAAAGCCCCGATTGCACGCTGACTCTGCGCAATTTGGCCTGGTCCGTAACGGAAGATGATCTGATCCGGGAATTCCCGCGTGCAGTCAATGCTTCCATAAAGTTGGATGAAAGAAAGCAATCTCGAGGGTGAGTTGAATGTCGGCACGTCTAATAGTGCTCGATTTACTTAGAATTGACTGATGTTTTCTAGGTGGGCAACAGTGACATTTGTCAATCCAGATGATTGCCGACGTGCTGAAGCAGAGTGTTTGGCCAAATCGATAAATGGGAGGCCCGTCCGTGCAGAAATGGGACATTTATTCGAAGGGTCTTGTGGAGACAGCTGTAGAGGAGGGCGTGACGGTCGACGGCCATTCTATGGTGAGTTCCAATGGCTGGTCTTCTGACCTTTTTCCTGGTTCATTCCCATTGTCAGTTATGACTAGTGGTGCAAACGCCAGGCATATTGAGGCGGCTCCCTCTTTCATGATGAAATTGGGGCTCAACACTCTGACACATGTGGACATTCTTAACAAGCTACTACTTTAGATCGCTACAATGGTGCTGGTAGCAGTGGAGGTAGAAGAGGAGGCGACAGTTACGGTGGTGAGAGTATACGCTCCTGTCGTTGATACGATAATGTAGATGGCAATGAGCGAAGATCTTGTGGCGTCGGCAATATTTTTGGGAGCTTTGTAGGCCAGCGCCGCGGAAGTGGCGGGGGATTTGATCGAAATCGACGAGATCGTAGTCCACGTTACCGACGTACTGGTGGTGGGGCTAGAATTACCTCTGCTGTTATCCGTCGACATCCCGGAGATTCATCTGACTCCGACTTTGACAATCGTGGTTAAGTGCAGATATCACGTCTGTTTTTCGATTCCTGCCTTTATTCATACTTGTATCTGTAATTTGATTCATCAAATGTGATTCAATATTTCCCCTCCTTTCCCCCAGTATCTGTGTTCCTTTTGTTTTGTTTTATTAATGGTGTGAGTGAATAATGCTTTGCGTTTTAGTAGCAATGCTTTGAGTGGGAAACTGAATTGGTGCTTTATGGTTGTTAAGTCCTATTGCGCTGGGCTTTGTGTTATGAGGGCGTTTTTTAGGTGTCCCGATTCCTTTAGTTTAGGCTGCAGTACGGTGGTTGGACAATGGTGCCCTCTCTGTCATTAGATTTGTCCCTAGCTCTAGTATGCCCTTGTTTTAAATGGAGGACGGGGTCAGTCTGATCTGATGTAGCAAGTTAAACAGAACCATTGTCTATGGATGCTGAAATCCCTGGGAATGTAGCTTTACCAAAGGTCTGGTATCTTACTTCCTCGTCATGCAGGTTCTGATAATCTGTCAGACCATTTCTGCGAATCCGCGCCTTCATGTAACCTTGTCCCCGGGGGGGTGGGGTGGGGACGGCATTACTTTGAGGCGTGAATGTGTGTTGTTCCATGGGTAGCGGCGATTAACGGTGCAGAATGCCACCGAGTCAGCAAATCATCTTGCAGCATCACCGCCCAATGCATGTAATGGCGTCAATTCAATCGGCCTGCACACATGTCTTGAGCTATGTGCTCCGTGTCATCCGCCTTTGAAGTATGCACTGCGCCTCGTTCCGGTTGCTGGGTCTTACGTTACGGATGCTTTTGACTCGATTGTACGGAATGGGTCCCCCTTGGGACGATTCAATCAGGCTGGTTTCTCCACCTGGATGCTACATTATTCGTAATCTGTGCCGAACTGTTAACGTTTTTGCCCTTTGGAAACCGTAGGGGTTAGTCATTGCCTTAATACAAGTTTAGACGACTTATCCCCGAAACGCAGTTATCAGCGATACCAAATAGAGCCTTGAGTGAGGGGTTCACGACGATGCCTCCATTACCATGAGTGTGGCGCGATCAATAATGACGCTGTAATTCATATCGTTCTTACCATTAGCCTCGTGCTGCTATTTTCAGACTCGTAGGGGTAAGGACATCTATCAAAACCTGCTCTGGGTGATTCATACCCAAGACCATTTTGTAACCACATTGATTCTCAAAATGATAGCCCTTGTTAGACTATGGCTTTATGGGCTATATGAGATGCTTAGTTTTGATCCGAGCGTTTCTTTTTTCCTCCACTACCGATGTGGCAGTCAAGCGATCACCTCTTGCACCGTACCGCTTTAATGCCTAGCATCTTTCAGTTCTGTGCTAATGGATGATATAGCACTCAACTTCCTGTGCCTATCATCTGCAACCTGCATGCCTTAGTCGGAGAACTGACCTAGCGACTGCCATGTCATCAATTACCGGTGAATTTCTACTCATCACAAGTAGATTTGTATGTGGTGACTTTTTGGTCCGCATTAATGCAAAACTCGATTCTTTCTAAACTGCCAGTCTAATGATTAATCAGATTCCACTTTGAATGGGGATGGAAGTAACTGATCACAGTGGCAACGATGCGGAATTATACTTTCTCCTTTGTGGTTGTGGAAAAATTTAGAACTGACTGTTCAACAGGCATCATTTCCATCTCTTGGTTGCGCGAGACATGCTCTGTCAGGAAGTCCATCTGTAAGACTGCTTCCCAAGCCTTGGGTTAGTCTCTGGTGTGTTTAGCACTCAACGCTGCTGCTGAAACAATAAAATCGTCAGCCTAATATTGGTCCAAATACCATGTAAATATTTATATCGGCTACCTTCATAATTCTCATCCGTCTGGAATGAAATTGTAATTTTCACACTTGATTTACACAACCGCGTTCTGGTGGACAGATGCGGGCTAAGTGAGAATCAGCACTACCACAAAATTTCTCTCCATCTTGGAGGTGTTCGCTTGAATGTTTGTTCGATCACTAGTGAGCTATGACGGATACTGGCGACTGATTCTCGTCCCAATAGCAACAAGCTTTTGAAGCAGACTAAGAATGGACTCATCAGGTAATCGCACAGTTTTGAAACTATCGTCGGAACAAAGACTTTTACTCATTCGATGACTCTCAGGTTGGAGCTGATCGCACCAAGATAAAAATGGTGGGATTGTCAAAAGCCACAGTAAGTAATATGTTGTTTTTGGATTCTGGCTTATCCCCATGGCTTTCTGTCTATGCAATTTCTGCTACTAATCCCCAAACCCCTTGTTGAAATTACAATTTTATCCAGAACCGCGCCCATTAAGAGTATTGGGGTGTTACAATGCATTCTGTACTCTGAGGTGATTACGCAGCTGTGCAGATCACCTTGGGGTGTCTAGGTGGCCAATATTGCTATCACAGAAGGCACTTAACCGCTCCTAAGAGTGGAGTTCCTCCTGGCGAGGTAAGCGGGTGTTTAGTAGCTCCCGCCCCAATAAATAACTGGAGTAGGCCTTATTTCCTACCCATTAGCCAGCGTTAATCCCACTGCTTAAACGCACTTCAACAAGGCTGCTTTGCTTAGACCCCAAGGGAACTCAACGAGTAGGTGGTGTCTGCGCCTCCCACACGATTAAAATGAACACCCAAATAAAACTACTGTAAGTAGTTGCATGATGCTTTATAATTTCAAAACTCTAACTATTGCCCAACTAGTGAATTTACAATGGTTAGCAATGTACTTACAATAGAGCATCTGATTAAGACAGCTTTAAAATCAAAATACTATCCTCTAGTGTAAGTCGATTAACTTTTGCCATTTATTTTTACAATCCAACTAACAAACCATTCATTTGTAAGAAAATGCACACATATTTTCCGCACAATTTGTACCATTTTCTCATTAAAGCTGTGACTTCAGTAAACTAGGTCATGAGAACCTGTATTCACGACGGCTGTTGAAACATTTATTTTGGTAACAGGCAACAAAAAAGAATTTTTGGAGCAAACACCAAACGTAGGTACTATTTATCGATGGATTGCAGTGCTACATGTTTGCTTTGCCACACCTTACATGGTCAGAATCCGATGAGAATGAAGAACCTTTCAATTGCGTCACTCCTGTCTCCCCATCAAATAAGTGCCTATTCTTAAAATACTTTGCCTTGTGTACCAAAGGGTCCTGAAACCGAAGGTATAAAGAAACAGCAGAATCCCCTAACTTTAACGACTTACGTTGCTAGTTTGGGCTTGCACTAATGAAAATAGGTGCAGTAAACTTGAGAATGCAACTGTATTTAACCGCTTCGAGTGATGCTAGTAGCCTCTCAGGACTTTAGTAGTAGGTTAGTAATGTATTCCTCTATGCTACTACAGCTTACCAGGATTTCACGAAAGGGTCGAGGTGCTACAGATGGAAATGCCTATGCCCGCCCCTTTTTCCATGCTTTATTAACTTTTACCTGATTGAAAAAACGCACAAGCACGTGAGGAGGTCTGGGAACCTCGCGTCCCAACTAACTTCCGCGTTCAAAAGGAACTATATTCTGCAACTGGCGTTGTCCACCTCTGACCTCTACAGCCTAATTGGCGCTATTGCTCCGCAGTCAAGAGAGCTACCGACACGCTGCAAAATGAATCTTAGCAACCCTTTTGAAAACCCAAAAAGCAATTTTGTTTGATCTACAAGCACAACACCAACCGAAATATCTAAGGAAAAAAGCAAGTGCTCCATCCACTAACAAACACCCCAACTTCACGGTGTGTGTATTCGATTACTCAAAACGTGTTCAAACCAAGTATGAATTATAATAATGCAGAAGGGTGGGTCACGGACGTTAATTTGAGCAGCATAGCGTCATATAGTCCGCATCTGATCCTCGATTCTAGCACACATCACCTTTGTCAATAAGTATTATTCGTAATGACTGGTCAATGGCTTAGCGACCTATTGCAATACCAAAAGCCTGCAAACCCAGACCACTGACGTAATTGTGTAGCGCCAGCCCCAACAATCCATCGTTTGGCTTGATCGATTCGTTTCACCCAATCCTGCCGACCCAAACAACGGGTTTAAATCCATACACTGGAAGTGAATAGAAAGAGAAGAAAAGTGGGTGTTATGTTTATCTTTAATAACATCCCGGCATATTCGAGTGATTTTTTGCAAAAAAAATACCGAATAACAGTAGCTTATGTGCATGCCATACCTCAAAATAAACTGAACTGCTAGGACTTATCAGGCTGTTAAATTGAACCTATACTTAATTGAAGATGGTTGCGCTAGCCTTGCTCCATCAGCGCCACCTAAATATAACTAACGCAGTCAAAATAAGGGAGCATCGGTCTCAAACACAAAAATGACCACAAATTACTATCTGAAATCTACTACATGATATTTAACCACAATTCTCCGTTACGTAGTTCGGTTTCAAAATCAGAAAATTAGGACATAACCGTGATAAATCCATTGAAACGAACGATCAGTATCAGATACCTACTCGGTGCCCTACAGAACAGTGCATCGAGACTCCCCAAAGACATACGAAGACATTACACTCGGGTTGGATACATACTTTCCGTAAACAGAAGACATTGAGACTACTGGCACACTCCAGAGACCAGCTCACCCGACCAAGGCAACACAACCAACCAGGCGACCATCTCCGAAACCGGAAATCAAACACACCTCTTGCAACTGAAATGCACCAACTTAACCTGACACCGTGAAACAGTCTGATCAACGATGATAAGATGCACCCACCTAGTACGCTTGACTGGTCAAATGTTAGTCACCATTCGGGTAGCTGTCGAGTAAGGTATATTGTTGTTTTATCTACGACAACAATCTCGTCTTCGACGCACCTACCTTCAATCTCGAAACGAGAAGTGAACATAGAAAGCGCTCCAGTAATTTTAATCGTACGAGAAAAGTTTGGAGATCGGTAAAATTTACGCAGAACTAGAGCTCATCTCTGCCTTGGTGATCAGTGACGCTCATTCAGGCCAGGAGTTGGTATAAACTGACCGCATCCCACCTAACTAGCATATCCCAACAGTCTTTCATTGATTATGTGCATAGGCTTAGACACTCTCAATGCGCAAAGCTGCTAGGATGCAGGATTCAAGGCATTCCAGTACGAGATTTCTTCCATAAAACAAATGAAACCGCAAAATAATATTCGGCGGTCGACACATGAACTGAGAGGGCCTGTGACACGCGTTCACATCGCCGGACCCGGTTCCATTCGCTGATTTTGTAGCTGCATCAGCGCCGCCTCAACCTTGAGAACAATTCACATCGTCCCATAAGCCTTTTCCATCCCCCTACAAGCCTTTATTTCGGTAGTACCTGTAGCGTTTCGAGGCTCCCTCGAAGGCAAAAGAAAGCAGAAGACTAGGGCATAATATACATATATTCAACGAACAAAGGAAAATAAGATGACGGCATGATCCGAAAGCCAGCCTACGCAGACAGAGCAATAGGGATACAACTATGGCTCTGAGCGAAACCGGTAGTTCAAACAAACAAAGTACTGCATCACTTGTAATCATCTTCAGGAAAGTTTTGAGTCGTTACAAGCGCATCTGAAACATTTTTAATGTTCATTAGTTGAGAAACCGGTCATGTTTTGGATTTTGCTGTTTAAAGTGAGGTAAGCCTCGCAAAATGATTTAAAATATTCACAAATTTTTCAAGAAATAATTTAGCGGATTGTACTATTGCAGTTGCTAATTGTTATACCGCTTTTTGTAAATATTTGCTAAGTAAATGTCAGTAGTGAATCGTTTAAAAAGGCGCATTAGCGGGTGGGCATTTATGATATTAGCATCGCGAAGTTATTCTACATCGATTAGTGATCGTTTAATAAGTGCGTGTAAAGCTGATAAATTTAAGAAATTTTTTATACATTTTGTTTTAGTTTATAGATAACCACCGCCTTCATCGAAGGCATCACTGGAGCACCAGACGGGGCTCTATCGACGGTGAGGGGGACTAGCATTTGCTCGATTTCATGATTTTTCCACCCATTTCCTGCTATAATTTGGCAAACTTAGTGATCATTGTAATTTTGGGACTAAACGTTGTTACTCATGGCTGTCAGAATTCCGAACTCGGTTCAGTTGTTGAATGCGTTAGGTTGTTTCAAGAATGTTGAGCCTGCTTCATTGATGTTTTGGCGCAGTAATTCCCTGTCTCTAGTTCTTTTATCGCAATCTTGAGTCTGAGATCGCTTCATTGGTTTGCAGAACTAGTTGAATGCAAGTTAGCTTTTAAACATCAAGCGCTTGTCTTCACTGTCGGATTAAATGTGCCTCCGTAATCTGCTCACCCTTAACCTATTTTTAATGCATTAAGGAATAAAGCCATGCCTTTTATCTTATGCGTCTCTGAACATAAAGGTATCTCTGTTTCCCGACTCCCTTATTATACACACTAAGGATTTTAATTTCCACTTAAGAAATATAGCGTTTTTCCTCCTCATAGCGGGCGCTATGTCGGAGGACAATTCTTGGCGAACATCCCTACCTTCCTCATCCGCGACCACCTCGACAGAACCAGCGGTAGTTAGACCAGATACATTAAATATCGGTGCTACTACCATATCTATGGATCTCCTAACTCCCCAGTTGCTTCAGTTCTTGCAAAATTGTCAACCTACCGCAGCATCTACAACATCTACCCCTGACGCCAAGGTTCTTGAGTAAGGCTTTTCACTTTAGTTGGAATTTTAAATCCCATTGCCTTTGTTGGTTTGATTCGTATCGTGGTCAATATTAGGTCGCGGAATCCGATGTGCTGTGACTATCTCAACTCCAAATTGCGTTCAGTTTTTCTGCACCGTGTTTTCTGTGTCTCATTAAACATTGTACGACAAATTTAGTAAAACTTTAGTCTCATTTAACTCATTACCTTGTATTCAATTTTTCGGAACATTTTCTTGCTTGTTTTTCTCTGTTTTGCATTCCATAGAGGATTTCTTATTTTCATTCTGTGATGGATATTTGATTTTTATGTCGTGTTGGATGACTCAGCTATGTTTACGTACAAATATGTCTGCTCCTGTACCCGCGCAATCAGATAGGCCTTACATGTACTTTGCTAATTGCTTGCACATATTTGCCATTGTTTTTGTGGGCCAAATTAGGGTTTCTCTCGTGGACTCATCTCGACCCATCTTTGAGCGGAAAATTATTCAATGTGTTCAATACTTGGGGTTTACATTCTGCTCCTTACCTGAATGAAACCAGCCATTATAGTCGAACGGAATCAAAGTAATTTCTAACTTGACGGCGTTAGGATTTCTTGTCCAACGTTGATTCATCATATCCTGGTGAATTTCATTTTAAATAACCCCTTAACTGGAACTATCTTCGATCAAATCACAAATTTCGAAAGATCACAGCTTGTGCCTTTTAGCGTTACTCACCTCTTCCCATTAAGTGTTTTAAAGTTTTTTGACTTTGATTTGGTGTTAGTTTGTTAAGTGAAACTTAACTCATGGTAATCGGTGACGTGCGATTGGTGAAATTGCGCGAGCATGTGCGTGTGGACTGTTGTATGGCCCATGGATGTGCGTCAGTTATACTTGCAGGTCGTATCACAATTGCTGTCTTCACACTATGCTGCCTTGACTTATTATCAATCATCCATCTTCAAAATCTGAGAATAATTGCTTTTGTTCACCCAAAATCATAGGCCTTCTAAAGTGAAGAACTTGGCGCATTTTTGAAATGCTATTTACAGACTTGTCTCCTGATATCTAATGCTCTTGGTTTGTCTGAATTGGACCTGTCATTTAGTTTTGGAAAATTAGGAATCAAAGGCAGAGCAAGTCATTTCTCCTGCCATTGCCTTACTAGTCTTTTAGTCACAAGTGTTTTATTGTTGAATTCAAAGCAACTATCATTCAAGCAAATTCAGAGAACTTACACTGCCAACCGCGCTATTCCTTCTCCATCTATTTTTTCATCAATATTTATTATTCCCATGCATTTAAAGATTACCGCCTCAGTTTTGTTTCCATGCCTGGTGTTGGCGCTCGGTGGGGTACCTATTAATTCATCCCCAGTGTTTCATTGGCGGGTAGGCAAGCTCTGCATCAATTAATTCTACCCTAATTTGGTTTCTTTCTGCATCATTTCTCGAATTCTTGCCAAACAGAAATGCGAATTAAAGTTGGCATCTGGTAGTGACTGTCGTCTGCATTTAAATTCCTTTTTTTCAATAACGGGTGATTTTTGTGAAATCGACTAGTGCCATCTCGAAGTCTTATGGTACTGGGATCGTTAGTTGTATGCGCATTGTGAAGTTCAATTGGTGACCGCTGTACAGCGGGCACAGGCGTGTCTGTTCTTGTATAATCTCAAATAATCATGCTCTATTTGTGTGCTTGACTACGGATTCCATTTTAAGTACTTCATCCACCTACTCATCGGTTCTGGATAGGGGGTATCGCCTTGGCATTGGCAGCATAGCGATGAGTAATCGCTGAAATCACTGTTCTGGTAGCGCTAAAATCATTCCGCATTCACAAACTCTGCTCGACTCGGACTCCTACGGCGCAAGTTTTTGCATCCACTCAGCTTGCCTCGATGGGGACAATCGATGATCGGTACGGTGTCCGAATATCGATCTGTGCGCTGGGCCTTCTGTCAACCCCCTCTCACCATCCAGTCCTTGCGACAAGATTTTGGATTATAAAGTGCAGGAAAATGTTATGCAGCCTATCGAAGCTAGCACCGTATTACCCAACTTCAGCTCTACGTGGGTCTGAGGCACGATTTCTCGGTAAACTGTAATGAATTCAGTGGCTCAAGGTTACTTTGCACCCCCTCTCTTCCTCCATCGCAGCGTTACAACAACTGAGGGGAGACAAAATGCACTATTGCATCTACTTTCAAATTCTTTCCTTGTCTACCTGTTCCATGGACCTTCTGGTTCGTTGATCTCCACTCGTGTTTTGCATATAACAGCGCCCACCAGCTTAAACGCCCACAAATCGGAGAAGCTGCTTCGGGCGTTTTTCTTTGTGTGGCCAAAATTTCCCCCCTTAGCTCGAATGTTGCCAATCCAAAGGGACTAGATATTCCCATCCCCACTGATTATAAGTATTTCTTGCTACCGTCATTACCAATAACACTTATGCGCGCTCTCAAATCCCTCTATTACGTAATTTCGGTAACTTCATTTGCCATTCGAACGTGCTGGTTTATGCATTGACGTGACCCATTGGCCTGTGAGACTATCCATCACGCGGAAATGCTAACTTTTAATAGGCCATGTGCATTGTCTGGTTATAGTAATAAACCTGTCTTATTTTCTTTTAGAACTTCCATGTCGCTTAAATAAATGATATTTCTCTATTTTCATAATTGGTTTAAAATCCTTCTCCTCTATGAACAGATCGCCGTTGTATACACGGATTGGTGTCCCGGCATGTCCTTTAAGACCACTGGCACTTAAGGTTAGCCTAAGGACACTACCTCGGAGTTGTGCGATTCTGTAATCCACTTTTCATCTAAATATCTATGCCTTCGTTGCTCATTTTGACCTCATGGTGCCGGTCTTTAATATACATGAGCATCACTTCCACAAATACCTCCATTTTACGAGTCATTTGTTTCACTTAACGCTTTGCAGTATTTTTAACCACAAAATTAGAAAGTGCTTTTGCAATTTCCAAGATACGAAGTGGGTAATTTTTTATCAACTTGACTTCTACCAGTTAATTGGTTCTGTTTGCTAGCTCAACGACGTTGCTCACGAATTGCCACCACTCCCTCATTCACACCTAACACGTCTGTCAACAAGTGGTTCTGTTGTTGGCAGCGTCCCCTCGGCGTGTCGCACGAACAGCTCCCAACACATGCACGTTCCATTTCTGCCCGTTATATCTTCTGTATTGCAATTGGTTTGCAATTACCATGATGGGTGTAAGTGAAGAATAATGCATATATTTCATTCCACAAGTACTAGAAGCTCTTCATTCTTTGATCGTTAATGGAGCATTGCACAAATGAACTCTGTGTTTTGATAAGAACGATGCAGTATGCGCGAATTCTTCACAGTAATACTTGATTCCATCGTAGACCGGAATCGCTGCAACCTATTTACTTCATTTCTCTCCACCTCTCACTTACACACACTGCACATGCTTTATCACCGACGTAGATGCCTGCGCGCGCGTGGGTGTATGTAAATTTGGACGGGGATGCAGAAACAACAGTAGCACCGGCAGCAACCAGAAGTGATTCACGGAGTATGGTTGGTGTTACATTGTCGACGCCTACCTCCTCTGTGGTGTTTTCAATGTTATCACTGCAGAGCGCCGAAATCGCCGTTTCTCCGAGGTTATCATGCCTCCCTCCTCACCGCCACTACCTGTCATTGCGCTTCTTTGCCAGCTCAGGTGCGCGCCTTTACGTCTTCATCGCGTTTTTTTGGAATTCGGTGCAAAATAACACTCGCTGTCTTGTCAGTTCACTTGAAGCAAATGTATGCTTCTTTCTTTGCCACTGAGAAGCTACTTTCATGTCAGTTGGCTTGCGTCATCACTTGGCACAAATTTAATCCAGCTGCCTTCACTTACACGGGGTTTTGCGGTTAGGACTGTATCTTACTATTCCTATTCACTGGCCTTATTTTTCTGTTGCGTATTAATAATGTACCACCAAAGGCTAATACTTTGCAATTCAAACTTAGTGTTGATAAACATTTTTCGCCACAATTACTGGATTTGAGTGATTTTTAGTGCTTTTTGGCGGTGGCATCTCCACACTGTCAAGCCAGTTATCACTCATTTGTAGAACTCGGAAGTGAATCATTCAACTCTATCATCAAATGTATTTCTCTTTAGCTCATAACTGATTGCATCCTTTTAGTGTTACATGCAGTGCACCTTCAGCTCAAGCACCCCGCAGGCTCGTGAGGTATTACAGTGGACACAGCAAAATGACTCGTGAATAGCAGGACAAGTTGGAAGTTACTTAAATTCTATTTTCTAGCGCTTTATTTCTGTCCAGCGTGAGCTTGATCTTCTACTTGTAGCAGCTGCTGGCCACGTAGTTCAGTGAGTGCCTCAAGTATCGTTTTTTTTGTGATTATCGCCTTTTCCAATCGACCCGACGCCCCATTTCCAAGTAGAATTCCATTTGTTCCTTATTCTGAACATTTTCCAATGCATTACATGAATTTGAAACATGTGATTAATCGCATTCCTTTACTACTGATGTTTATGGATAATTGACAATGTGATTTACCACTTTTGCATGCTGCTCGGATGCCAATGTTGTAGCACTGCCTGCTAGAAGCTGTAAGTTGGAGTTTCCTTCACGTGGCAGTATTTAATTTGCTGACCACACCTTTCTCCCACAAGGCGGGGCTTTGAAAACGAGTAGAATACGCTATCGTGCTCCAGACGGTGCTTTATCATACCAGTGGCCTACCAGCAGGTGGTCGCCTTGGTCTGTTAAGACATGGCTCTCCATCCTATCTGAAGTGTGTGCAAAACTGATGCAAGTAAGGAGTAGTGGATTGCTGCAGGATTTACCGAAAACGCGCGTATTTATTAGACGTGGACTTGATGCTTCTTCGGAACTGTCCGTGCTTTGTGCAGCAGGCGCTGCCTCGCTCTAGCTTATTTGCTTACTCACAACACCGCACTTCAATCTCACCTCAGCAGCACACGCGCGCGGCCACCCACCCACCCACCCACTTCCAAATCCCCCCCCCCCGTGACTCATATTGGCTTGATTGGGAGTGGTGGTGGTGGTGGCGGCTGTGCCATGAGTCACTGCAATGTGCGGAGGTCGAACCGACTTTTGTCTGTTTTGCTTCCAAGTCTGTCCGATGCATTGATGAGAAAATTTACCTAGTAAGCTCCACGTTCATTGGATGCAATTATCGCTATCATGTGTTTGATTTTGAGTGCGTCCTAGGACCTAATCTTGCAGCTCTTTGGGATGCATGATCGGATTCTCGTGGACGTAAAAAAGCTATATTTTATTTATGAAAAGGGTGTTTGCAAAATTTTGTACTTCTATGGCTTGGCTTGTGGGAAACGTGAAGCTTTAATTTCAGCTCCACACGGACAAGCCCCTTTCGATGGAATTCGCGAGCATCATCATAATTTTGCACCAAGCGGATAATGATTCGAATTCATTGGCCAGCCTCTTTCTGTTTCATCTTCCCACTTTAGTAGTCCTGAGGTATTACGTGATTCCATGGCTATAATGTGTATCCCCTATGTGCGTCAAATGTTTTTTTTTTCAGAACTTTTAAGAATTTATAATTTAATCTTCGTTGATGGGAGAATTTGTTGGACATTTCGCTTCGGGTTGGTTGGGCATTGTCTTTGAAATCAAGGGGGCTACCCATCCTTCCCAGTTACTTTTATGTGCGAATACGCATGTAAGGCTTTTTTTGTCGATACGTTTGATTTCAGACCATCGCTAACATCTTAGGATAGCCTTCGATTCACCGAACTATGTCGATGATGGAGACTCGGTTGGGTTCCCCTGTCTTCAAGTTAAAATATTGCCTTGGAAAGTGGTAACCTTTGGGCCAATGTAAACACGCTAGGTTTTGCTGGGGGGTGTGCTACTTTTCACTATTTGTCTGTGACTCCCTATTTCACCAATAGAAATTGGTGGTAAAGTAGTTATTAATGTCTACAAAACAGAAAGAATGGGATGTATTCGAGCGATCTGCTGTGAATTACATACACGTGCTTATTTTCTCACCCGATGTTGTCTGCTGCTCAAACCACCAAATTTGTCACGATGCGAGTCTACCTACGCAGGTACCGCTTCGTGCTTACTATCCAGTGCCAAACTCGCGTGGCCTCTCTTTTAAATAAATAAGAAGCATTCTATCTGGCTCATGGTTATGTCCCTCTATCCTGTTGCATCTTCCAAGGTCTCCAGTTGTTCACTAACTTCTTCACTAGCACGGTCTTGAATCTCACGTTTTCGCGAATATCTATTCTCATCTCTACTTTGAGTGTGATGGATGGTGAACGTTAAATGCGTTAAAACTTCGGTTTCATACAATGCTCTTCTTGACCATTGCTTTATGTTGGATGACATAAGAAATCGTATAACGTTGGTCAAGGGACGTTTTTCACACTCAAATAGTGCGCATCATTTACCGTACCGTTATTGGAAGAGTTCTGTCCCCTTGGTTAACAATTTACGTGAGAAATTTATCAAATTGCCATACGGTACCGAAATTCTAGCTGCCCAGTTGGCTTCATCCCACTTGAAATAATTAAATCAACGGTTTCTGCTCTTCACTGCTTGCGTCGAGGGCCAGATCTAATAATGAGGGTCTGATGCGTACACAATTCTTCCATTCGCTTAATGATAGCGTTATTACTGCCAGGAGTGGAATATCGTGTCAGAATGCCCCATCATCGAAGAAGCTAGTTGACTAGCAGAGGGGACCTCAAGGCTTTTTCCCTTGACTATCGCTCTGCCTCGCCCGCCGTGTTTGAGGTCGTCCGATGCGCGTGTGATTCAGGTCTTCCCTCGTCATCCCAGATGACTCACAGGTGCGCGTAACTTTGTGCGTGCGCGCACGCACATGTCCCCGACTGCTTTAATGATGTCATTGCCTAGTGAGTCATTCTTTGAGACGGAGGCTTCTCTTTTATGGGTTGCGGTTTCACCTTCTAATGCAATTTGTTCCCCCTCTCCTCTTATTTTCACTGACGCGACTTCATGCTGCCAAGGTGTCGAATTCTGGTCGCTTGCCCCTATTCAAATAATAGTGGCTATAAATCATGTACTTTGGTTGGGGCACTAAATCTTACAATACAAAATCCTTATTTTAACAAGTTATCTTCTGCGCTGAAGGACTGACAACAGTGAACTCGAATTATCACTCAAACTCCAAAATCCACATATCTGTGAATTCAGTAGATTTGTTGCAGTACATAACCCCCAGGCTATGGTAATATCGCATCCCACGTGATGGGCGTAGGCAACTATATCACAATCTAGCTACCTTATGTTTCTAGCGGTTTCATCCCACAATTGACGAAATCTTTTGCGGAGGCAACGGCTGGATCTTCCGAAATCACAACAACATCGGGATCGAGCACCGCAGTGCAGCCCAACGTTATTCCTCAAAACAGCTTCATCATCTCTAGTGGTCCTGCAGATAGTTCCAACAACCAGAACTACATCCTCATCTCACCAATAGGTACGGCTGCAGCCGCTGTGTCCTCTTCAATCGCTGCACCGCTAGTCAGTTCACCTACCACTGCAGTAGTTCTTCCAAACACCACGGCCGCCGCCGCTGCTGCTGCCGCCTCCCGTAACCTTCTCCTTCTGAATGATACTGTTGCGGCGAAAACGAATGTAACCGCCGGGGGGGAGCTGAAGGAGGTCGCTGAGCAGCAACAGCAGCAGCATCACCATCACCAAGACGTTGTTTCGTCTTCTACCAGTGGTCTGCAGGAGTCTTCATCACTCCTTGATAGTGACACCAATCGTCCCACCCGACCTTCCTCTTCGGACTCCTCGCTGTTCGGTGGAACGCAGCCGATGGGCCGGAGGCGCTGCTCAGGCCTCTTCTCCCGTCCTGTGACTGTAGGGGAGTCGCTGACCACGCAGCTCAACCGGTTGGAGCAGAAACGGGCGAGGAACCGCGATGCTGCCCGTCGGTGTCGAGAACGAAAGATTCGTCTGATTGAAACACTGGAAAAGAAAGTTTCACAGCTATCCGAAACCAACAGACAGTTAAAACGGGAGCTGGAGCAGACGCAGGGTGAGGTGGAGGGCCTGCGACAGTTGGTGGAACAGCACATCAAGCCCAGGATGGGGGGCGGATGCAGCCTGCCCCTCAAAGGATGACAACTTCCACTCTCTTCGCTTCTAACTTCCCTTTCCCCCCTCACGCCTATCGTTTGAGCGTGTGCATTTAGAGAACCTCGTCATACCGTCTTGCTGCGCCCTACTCGCCATACTGCACTTTCATGAGACACCTATCCATTTTCATGTGGCGTGCCTGTAGACCTATCAGCATGCGTTTGCGTTGTTGGTGGCTAGGGTTCTGCGTGATTGTAGCTACGTTATTATTGATCCTTATGCATCGTCTACTCCTTTTTCTCTTTCCTCTGATCTAGGGAAAAGTACCAAATTTGGTGGAAAGATGTATTTTGTAGATCCACAATAACTATCTGGACGCATTATTCCCGTGCCAGAGCCTGCTGTATTGGCCACCATTGGTGTAAGGAAGTGAAATTTGGAAATCGGAGCGGGTAAAAGCAGCCACAACGTCGTCAAGACTGGCGGTGAAAGAAATTCCTCCTCGATTGACATCCACGAGTTCATATTCTGCGTTAACACCGTCTTTGAGACCCTGAGTGGAGAGTAAAAAATAGAAGTAGGTTAATAAAATTGGTAAATCCGAATGTAACACAAAACACCTTGGCAATGAGAATCCAGGGCACGCCGAGTCGACGGAGATCAAGCAGTTTTCGCCCAAGGCTCAGGCGGGGCCGATCGTCCACGAGGATGTCACCACGGGGAAGAAGACCCGCGAAAAACGTCGGACCTGATGTGGGGCTGATGGATGGTGAAGGAAGTTCCCCAAAGCGAGCGAGAACTCTATTCAACTCGTCCGCTGACAATGCATCCCTGGCATTATCCTTAAGCAGTCGGAAAGGAGTCGTTGCTACTAGCTTGAAGTAAGTAGCGTGGTTCTGCAAAGTGAAACGCACTTTCTGTAGGGCGATAGCTCCGCTGTACGGCGCGAAGCCCAAAGGCCAGCGAAGTTCTGTTGGTGGGTTTTCTTTTGCAAGGGAGACAGTGAAGTGCTCAAGTGCCGTAGCCAACAGACGTGTTATACCAATGCCGTAGCAGCCCATTTGCAGAATTCTGACAGAATGCAGAAGTAGTGAAAGGCAGCGTACTTGATTCCATCCTGCGTAGTCGTCTTCACATTGAAGTTGGATGTGTACTTATCTCCGAGTAGAAAACAATGTGCAAGCTGAAGGGAGATGGAATTATTCCCAATAAAAGTGGAGTCGACGGAACTGAGGCACTCAATTGCCATGGTACGGAAATAAGATGGCAAGACAAATGTGAAGGTTACAATCGGATACTACCAGTCCATGGCGGGGTAGGTGGTTTTTTGAAAAAATCGACTTACCTCGACCGATTTGAACTCCCGTCGATCTGAGCCACAATCAGGGCACATTCGAGAGCCTAGAAGGATTTGTTGAATATTCCAAGATGCGGTACCTGCATTTCTGGCCAAGACAGCTTCATTGCAGCTACAACAAATGCCGTAATTTCCGTGAGAGCAACAGTTCCTTTTGATGCGCATATTCTATCACTTTAAGCCATGCTAGCGTTGAAATCTTGAGTTTAATTAATGTGATGAAGATGGGACATAAAAAGCCCTTAGAAGACTAAGAAGGCTCAAAGTACGTTGTTGGAAAGCATACCTCGGACAAACCAACAGTGTGTCCTCCCCAACCGGCAAAGGACATTGAAACTCATGAGAGAGACAATCACCCATTAGTCCTCCCTCGGCCGCAACTGAAATCAATCAAAGCAACGAAAGTCTTTTCAGTCTGATCGTTGAGGCTCTAGCTTGGAGACAAAACATGTAAAATGCAAGTCGAAAGCAAACTACGTTTGAACCGGAAGTGGGTCCCAAACCAGTATGATAAAAAGACGCACCCTTAAACACAGGTAGATGAAGTGCACGGAAAATCTCCGAATAGGTATTTGACACAACATCGTAAGTTTCCTCAGCAGTTTCTACATCCACATCAAAGGAATACATGTCTAAAAAGAACAAGTTTGACAGTGGCAAACTCTCCCACCTTTCATCAGAAACTCACGACATCGGAGAAGACCCAATTTGGGTTTACTTTCATCGCGAAACTTTGAGGAGATCTGGTATATGCGTAAAGGCAGAACGCTGTTTCCCAAATCGAGACGACTGACGAAATCACACGCCTCCTCCTCATGTGTCTAGAGGACCAGAGAGTTAATTTAAAAAGCGTATGCTCACTGGCTGCAGGCAGAGTGACCGACCAATTCGATCTTTGAGACAAAACATTTCGCTGCCAAATTTGCTCCATCGCCCCGACTGGACCCAGAGTTGTGACCTACCAAGCGTCGGAAAGAGACATTTTTGTCCACCAACCTCGGACATTTTGTAATCAATAAAGGCAGTGAGTTTCTCAACAACGCGCAAAGCAATTGGAGACAAAACGAACGTTCCTGGAGAGCTGACGGATAAAACTCCACTATGAAGGAGAAGCTTGAGACAAATTAGATAGAACTGGAACTCACTTTATGTGACGCTAGACCTTCTTCCTTTACGGACACCACAGCCGTGCCTTGACGCAGTAGTTTTGAAAAAAATGTAAACCGATGCATTTTTGACCTAAAGTCGAAGCATCCCCAATTAAATACATCCACGAAGTAATCGCTAACCTTGGTGTGCTAGGAGTAAGTTAACGTCTCATTAATTACCAGACCTGCTTACGATGTCAACTGCGGCGGTACACTACATGCTATTGCTAAGACTATCATTAAGAATGCTGGCTGCTAAAATGTTGAAACTTTAGAATCACAAGCACAAATTTGATCCATATATTGGGTACATTCAAAGGGCGATCCAGGACTTCAATCACTCCAGGATTGAAAATCGACTCAGTAATGTAAACAAGCAAAATAATCTTGGGATTTGGCATGTGACTCGTAGTAACCATGAATATTACTTCTCCTAGTAAAGCAAAGGCAAAAATGGAATGCAGATAAGTTTGGTTGCTTCAAGCTGCGGATTTCGCAGGCTGGAGTGACGTACGATAGTAATGATGATAAAGCGCAAGCTAAATAAAGGACCAATATAGCTCTTAACAAATGCAAAAACAAGGTGTCAAGGTACTAGTACAAAATATGGCGGGATGAATACTATCTGGAGTAAAAAATAGGCGCCGTCAAAAAAGAAATAAGTAAACTTACACGTCCTGTTGCCCAAATCGCACTAGCACACTTGGAGCACCGAACCCGAGTTCGTCAATGCGCCCAGCAAATCAATTGACCGATGTAAACGCACGGTTTCAAAAAGTCCCATCACTTTTCCGTTAATTATATATAAAACTAACAATTTTGCAAGCAAAGATAAAAATAAATTATTTATGGATTAGATTAAAGTGGATGTATTACTATGAACTCCCTGACGAGTGCGTAGTTTGGAGGTGGGGGGTTAGGCGAATCTGCTACAGTTGGGTCTCTATTTGAAGGTGAGATTGGGTTACATGTTCATGTCTTGGACATCTTTTGCTGGAAACGCAATCAACTTAATCTCCGAGCCTCACGGTTATGATCGTTCGTTCTTTACATTGTTCTTCAGTCGCTGTACTTAAGATAGTTTGAGATACCTTTTTTGGTCCGCGTCAATTCATCTGAGTAGCATTACGTTTTCTAAATTGATTCGCTACCTGTTGTAAGCACGCACACACAGCACTGCATGAATTTCCAATTCGTCGAACCTAGTTGACCTGCGCAGAACATCACGCTGTGTTCACAGAGCTACGTCCAGACCTTTTATTAGCAATGAAAACGCATATCTAGCCTACTTTTATGGCACCATGACAACATCTACTTTTTTTCGTTTACTAGCAGATCGGTATGGGTAACATAAGCACGGGAACACCTAATCAAAGGAGCGTTTCAACATATGGATGTATTGGGTCTTCCAGGCAATGTCCCACATGCGGAGGCACTGGCATTGTATATGGTAGCCCGACCTATCAATTTATTATTACCAGAAGTTTAGTTTTTCCCACACCCTTTTAGTATGCATATCTAGGTAACATGAATCTTCAACATAAAGCTTGCTTTGTATATCCCTGCTAATGTTTGTCTGCGCACCTCGTTTTACCTCGTTTGCTATTATAGACATGATAGGATGTGCGAGGCTGCACTAACAACGCCTGGAACGAATTCATACATAGTAACTGTTGAGTTCTTCTACCTAGTTGGTTGACATGGTTATAATTTTGCCCAATTCTGGACTTAGTTTTCGTTGTTCTAATCTACATTTTTTTTATTCTTGTTGCAATTCCAAATGTGACTTGAAATGCCATGTTTTTGTT
The DNA here is from genome assembly GCA_036345935.2 of Taenia hydatigena. NCBI lineage: Eukaryota > Metazoa > Platyhelminthes > Cestoda > Cyclophyllidea > Taeniidae > Taenia > Taenia hydatigena. Next base: position 5,063,798 of record JADWOT020000009.1, read on the forward strand.
TTTTTCAAATTTATCGATAACGCAGTCCGGATTCTTTTTTAGTCATGAGCGTGTGTCTGATTTGACTATCAGACACTTTCTTTGAACGCGTGTCTTCATCTTCTGCATTGTTTCATGCGAAACAGATATTACTCTAGAACCAGAGCTCACTTGCTCTTAGGTCTGACATTCCGGAGTTTGGCAACAATGAGGAGCCACGGATCCGTCTCATAATGAGTTTGTTCTTAGGATTCAGTTGGGAATGCAACCATTTTTTTGTTAGATTCAGACTCTTCTGCCAGTGGCGGTGAATACATCGCTCTGATCCCTCTCACCGACAAGCGCCTGCGACCGCAGCGGATCACAGTGAAAATTCTCATCACCGTCATCCTCTGCCTGGTCCTCTCTGGTCTCCTGATCTTTTTCCTCTTGCCACGCTCCATCAAACTCCAGTCCTCTGTCGCTGTACTCCTACCCAACGATGTGCAAATCACAGACGACGTTGTCTCTCTAGACCTTTCTGTAAGCTGCTTTTCCTCTCGCCTATTTTACCACCCACACATTCCTTCCTCACGTTCGTCAGCGCAACCGTGAATATAGCAGCTGGTCATTTTAGTTTGCACAACTCCTGTAACGTTTTAAGTGAGCATTCGTTCTGCTGATCCCCTTGACACTTTTTCAGGCTGGTTTGGATAGGTCTACAGAAAAAATATATTTGGTTGTCATTGTTTCTTTCACATTTGTCCTGGATGTTAAGTGTTTGCAGTTTTGCTTTAAGCGGATTCAATGAATGTGAACAGGGAAATCTTGACTCTTAAGCGAAAATCAAAGGTTAGTTTCTAAGTTTTCTTGTGTTCATTATCGATCGGCGAAATATTCTCCCTATTCACCTGTATGGGTGGAGTAATGAGTCGCTGACGTTCATGAAGTTCCTTCGAAGAAGCCCTAGTGATGTGTTATTCTTCCTGACGATTTGAGTATCACCATAATGGGATTACTTTTTTGGCATGAGTATTAGCGAACGTCTTAACCCTCTCTCCTTTTCCAGTATCCCTTCAATGTGACGAATTGGAACTACGTGCCTCTGCATGTAGAGACTGTGAATTTGCTCTCGCTCTACCATTCCAAGGTTTTGAACGTAAGTAAGGCCAGAGTGGACGAATGGATACCTGCCCGTACGACCAGGGAACTGCATTTCAACCAAATCCTTGAATTCGATGAACCTGTCTTCTCTATATAGTGCGTTTCTTTGCTGTTGTCCGGGCGCTCAATTAGGAGCCAACCTGAATAATTTATTGAGGTCGTTTTCCCCTTATTGAAACTTTCTTATTAGGCTCTTTTTTGCGCCATACCCGTTTTTGTTGTTCAAAGCACTTGGTTTTTCACGAATGATCGTTTCAATTCGGCTCGTTGATTTTTGTGCAAATTAGCAAGATGGTTGTTGATGCGTGCATGCTAGTGCCGACCAAAAGTTTACGGGACATTGGAGTTGACACCTAAAACGCCATAGTTGCTCCGAAAAACTCTTCTTAACTTTAAAGTAAATGGCCCGGACCTCTATTAGTGATAATGCTCCAGCCTTTTTCTTTGTTCTCACAGTCTTGCGAAACTTTGTCTCAGTAACAATACCGAATACAACCAAATTTACATAAGCTTTGCGTAAGTAACGTTTCGAAATTACGTGCTAGACTGCACTGTGTAGCCACACCTACTTTTTTTCTTTTAGAACAAGCATTCAAGTTAACGCTTTGAGTCAACGTTTCGAATCAGTTCTAGACAATTTTCAACTGGTCAGTTGCCATCCAAGGTACCAGGTTCCTCCTCAATCATGATTTTGTCATGGTTTTTGCCATTATTGACTCTGATTTCATATTTCAACATCATTAACGTTTCCACTGCATCAAAAAAATCACTTTAACTGCATCATTAAAGCGTTCTGAGTATTTCTGCATAAAAACACTAAGCTAGTAGGTGGAAAAATCTCGATTGAGTGATTTTTTTTCTAAAATCCCGTCGGTAGAAATTTGCAGGAGTCTGTAAATCATTGCTCTAAGTAGCTTCTTAAATTAGCTACGTTTGTTAATCGTGCTTGTTTGTGCTATCCGCGAGCGCCAGGATCTCTAACGTAAACCTTTGATTCGCCTGAGATCATTCGGTCGGACGATCACACACGACGGTAGTGGACGCGTGGAGTAAACCTTTATTAGTCAAATAAGTTCACCAACGGTGTAGTTTTGTCGATGCCACACTGAATCCATTTTAATTGCGCTACTTACTAAGTATTCCAAGCAGTGGCTGGGGCATTGCTTTCCCGTCTTATTGAGATGTAAGTTAGTCATGACATGAAACCTCTGATTGATAGCCCACTTCCTCTAACGACCCAGATGAGTCACGTACAAATTTCCTTGAATTTGATTTCCCGGACTATGTTCGCTCTCGGCGTTGCTGAGATCGAGTTTTGGGAGAGTGCGCGCAAGACCTGTTGGAATCTTTGTATCTTCTACAAATTGGCCTTCATTGCCAAAGTGGTCGGTGATAAAAACGACGAAAGCTATACAAAGGTGGCAACTGATAGACACCTGGGAAAGTGGTCCAGGCTGGCCCCTCGTTCCACCCTGAATAACAAGGCGCTACTGAAATAGAGGCTTGTAGAGGGATGGAAAAGGCTTATGGGACGATGCGAATTGTTCTCAAGGTTGAGACAGCGCTGATGCAGCTACAAAATCAGCGAATGGAACCGGGTCCGGCGATGTGAACGCGTGTCACAGGCCCTCTCAGTTCATGTGTCGACCGCCGAATATTATTTTGCGGTTTCATTTGTTTTATGGAAGAAATCTCGTACTGGAATGCCTTGAATCCTGCATCCTAGCAGCTTTGCGCATTGAGAGTGTCTAAGCCTATGCACATAATCAATGAAAGACTGTTGGGATATGCTAGTTAGGTGGGATGCGGTCAGTTTATACCAACTCCTGGCCTGAATGAGCGTCACTGATCACCAAGGCAGAGATGAGCTCTAGTTCTGCGTAAATTTTACCGATCTCCAAACTTTTCCCGTACGATTAAAATTACTGGAGCGCTTTCTATGTTCACTTCTCGTTTCGAGATTGAAGGTAGGTGCGTCGAAGACGAGATTGTTGTCGTAGATAAAACAACAATATACCTTACTCGACAGCTACCCGAATGGTGACTAACATTTGACCAGTCAAGCGTACTAGGTGGGTGCATCTTATCATCGTTGATCAGACTGTTTCACGGTGTCAGGTTAAGTTGGTGCATTTCAGTTGCAAGAGGTGTGTTTGATTTCCGGTTTCGGAGATGGTCGCCTGGTTGGTTGTGTTGCCTTGGTCGGGTGAGCTGGTCTCTGGAGTGTGCCAGTAGTCTCAATGTCTTCTGTTTACGGAAAGTATGTAATGTCTTCGTATGTCTTTGGGGAGTCTCGATGCACCGCGTTGGTGGCAACGGAAATCATGGTCGGTCTTAATGAACATTAACCTGTTTGCTACCGCTGAGTAGGATAGGAGAATCACTGATGACCCATAACATAAGGGTCGAGGGTGACTTCAACCGTCAATAGGCTATTAGCAACGGAAGCAACACTAGCTGTGAACCATTTGTAAAAAAGCCCCAACGCAGTTCCGCTGTCCTACTGGCTTATAAATGTTGATGATGTAAACAGGCGCGGAATCCTATCCCCACGGAGCGACATTAAATCTCGAACACCCTTTCATAAATTTGCTTTTAGGCCGGTGTTCTGTCTGCGAATTTAGTTCCCGAACCGGATAAAACTCAAGATCTAATGAACTTTGAGGTCATGTGTCGCCTTAGTTGAGCACGTATCTGATGACTGACACATTTGACTAGTGAGTGGTTTAAATCAACACTGAATACGTTGTGACAACTGACGTGGAGGGCACCGGAGAGGACTAAAGAGGAAGAGGGACTTATAATGCCTTGATTATTTGCTTAACTTCCGGTTTTAGTCAAGGGAAATTGGGTAGCCTTTTGTGTCTTCGCCGGGCAGACTGGACTCTGGGCCATGCCAGAGTTCCAATTCTTCTCTGTCCGTTAAATATACACATTCCGTCTGGGTATTATGCATTCCTTTGTCTTCAGAGAAGTCTCGAGGCCCCACATAATAATGCTAAATAGTATGAACAATACTGTTGTAGAACTTCAGGGCTTTCTTGTGTTGCAAGGGGTTAGATTAGCGCGATGCATTGGTTGTTCGCCTTACCTCCGTAATTTGGTAGAGAAGCCGCTTTTGTGCCCTACTATTGCATTTATGCAGGGTGGGCTGGGACCCAGGCCGTGCTCCACGCCCAATTATACTTTCCTGACGTGAAGAAAATTTAAGGTTTCGGCATAGCTCAGCGGCAAAACAATCTAGGAGAATTTAGGTGTCCGCGAAACCAAATGTATTGTGGCGTTCCGAGGCTTCCTCGAAGGCAAAAGAAGGCAGAATACTAGGGTAGAATATATATATTCAACGGACAGAGGGAAGTAGACTACTGACATGGTCCGGAGGCCAGCCCACGCAGCTAGGGCAGCACGGCCACTTCTGTGACCTTGGCTGAAACCGGTAGTTCCAACAAACAAAGTACTACAGCATAGTTAACCATACTACCGAATCATTACAGTGTTTGAAGTAAATCCATGTGTCCGTTTAGTCCATGAGGAAATGTACCTTGTACCATAGATAACACAGCCCACGTAGACAAACGACTCAAAATAAACCACGTTGTTGTATTATTAATATGGCACCCAAAGTTTAGCATGTTAATTGCGGAACATTAGTCTTCACATCGTTAATTTCCTTCAATTACCAGAAGTCTACTTCGCACCTTTTTTGTTTTGTTCAATTTCTGCTGTGTGTGTTGTAGAATTAACATTGTTAAATGTTGTTAGCCATGCTTCAGATACTGCTTCTTTTTATAAGCCATTTGTTTAACTTTCCATTGCTTACACATTTGGCGGACGATAAGTGCTTCTTGCGTATGTCCCGGCGTTGTTCGATTTATGTTAACAATTTACCTGATTCTTGCAGGTACATGTTGCTAGCTTGCTTACTGCTTTACTAGGCATGAGGATCTTCGTAGAACTTTTGGGCGATATGGTCCCATTATAGATGTGACCATACCCACTGATTATTACTCTGGTCGTATGAAGGGCTTTGCATTCGTTGAATATCCTTTTAACAATGGCCAAACTGTTAGTAATTTTCTTTTGAATTCTATCGTTTGAACTCAATTAAGCCCTCAAGATGTCGCATTAGTCGTTGTTGGGTCTCTTGTGCAGGCCTCTTATTACGAGAAGCACTTATACTGATGCCATTAGTTCGCCGCAAAATTTATCAAAATAATGTAGGGAGCAAAATTACGCGTCTGCTTCTATTTTGAGCGCAGTTTCATTCCTGCTCGCAAGTCTTTTAAGTAATGTTATTTGAATGCTGTGTCTTCGGGGTACAGCTGTAGGGATGCATCGTCTAGCCTGGGGTATTTGTTCCTTCACTTGACCTTTGATTTGGGGTGTGCACGTTTGAGGATTCTAGAGATGCTGAGTACGCTCAGCGGAGCATGGATCAAACTCGATTCATGGGTCGACGCATAGAAGTGGAATTTACTCGAGGTTATCGTAAAAGTAAGTAGAGTCACTTTGTCTAACAAATAGTTTAGCTCCCGCCGAAATGAGGGATCGTGCCAATCGCTTTGGCCGTCGACGCTCCAGGTGAGTTGTTCTGAGCACCTCCACGTCGCAGTTTACTTTGTAGCGAGTGTCTTGTTGGTTTAAGGTCTTAATTTCGGTGTTTCATCTTGTGTAATCTACGTCATTCACGCTAAAATTGCATAAGTGGACACTCTTAGATTACTCCGGCTACTCGAGTCCCGCTGCCTCTTGTTGAATAATCCTTACTTTTAGATCTGTCTCTCGTCAGTATTCTCGTCGTTCTCGGAGTTACTCCAAGGCTAGTGATCGTGAGCGTTGGGAACATGACAGACGTTCGCGCTCGAGGTCAAGTTCTCCGCGCAATGGTTCGTCTGGAGGACGAATGAGGTCCAACGGCGAATACGAGGATCGCAGTAACTGTCGTATATCCCCCTCGGCGATGTATGCTGATGATCGGCACCGACGCCATCAAAATGTCAGGTCTGGCTCACAGCGCTCCCGTTCTGCCACCTAGTACTCTCTCAATTCCCTCAGCTTGTATCGATGTACAGAAAGGTCTATCGTATGGTTTTTATAATATATTCAACACTATTTGCAAAGCTGTTGTTTTACTTCAGTAGGGAATAGAGGGGTCCAAGAGTTGGGGTCTTTTATCATTTAAGCTTTTTAATCCTCAGCACATGCTTTCCTCTGGAGTGATACGTGTGTTTTGCCCTACCGGACTGCGGTCTCGCACTTTGTGGACTTCAGCCCAAGTTGCGTAGAATGCATGAAGGTGGTCTTAAATTGTCGGGTTTGTTGCTCTCCTCCAGAATTAACTTAACTTCGATGGGTCATTGCAGATCTTCGTACTCATTGTGTTACCTTGTGGCAAAAAATTTTTGTCAAAAGTTGTCCGTGACGCTCCAATCTTCGATGTGTCAATTCCGATGGCGTGAACATCTAAACGAAACGTGGGATGATCGATCCTCGAACCTGTCTTCCATTTGTGCTGATAGTGTTGTCATTTGTAATAAGCCAGGGACAATTAATATGTTAAAGCGACAGAGCAAAGGCTTTAACGGCTGCTATCAAAACATTGAGTTATATCCATAAGATTGACGGATTGATAAGTTTTTAGCACCAAATGTCGCTATTTTAGGCCCACCTAATCGCGAAGAGAAGACCCCTTGAAATAATAAGACTTTACCCATCCCGACTAAAGTTAGCTTTACTTCTAGTAATCGAGAGGTTCGTTCTGTACAAGATGAGGTCCAAGAATCAATTTGAGACTCAAGCAATGTGGCGAGGGGAACGCCTCGTCACCATCCACACTGAGTGTAGACAAGAGAAAGAACTTCCTGTAGTTTCCGTCGGAAAAGACCCTTCGGCCCGGAGAGTCGTCGGAACTTCATTCCTTGATCTCTGTAAATTTGCAGTTCAATTGAAAGTGGCTCCTGCGTCTCCAAGCGATCCAGATTCGTCTCTGTCGGCCAAGTCACTGTCAGCCGATCCTCATCTATTAAGTAGGGTTTCAGTCCGACCTGTCTGAGTACGTTAACTACTTGACGTGTCATTAGGTGCAATGAGGATGAGTGAAGGACTTGTGTTCTACATCTGGCTCTGCGCGTCCTCGCAGAGGGTGGTCCCCCACTTTCACCTCGTTCATTGTCATGGTAATTCCCACTTGGGAAGATGGTGCTTACAGACCTTCTGGATTCCCAAATTTTGGGCTGAGACGAAGCAGGAACTCGTGTGCTGAGGCAATGTGTCTTTGGCAGTCGAGTGTCAAATAACGATGGATTTTGATTTACGCGTTGAAAAAACCTGTTAAAACGACGATAAACCCGGCCCAAGGCAAGATGCTCCCTAGCCTCACTTACCAGATGTCGAATCGATCGAAGCATGCAGTCGGTTTTGCGCGTTTTGAATTTAAATTCCGCCTGTTACTTTGATCTCTTGAAGATTAAAGTCCACTGTTTTACTGATAAACCATGAGTAGAAGTGATTTACACTAAATCGTACGATGTCATGCGTTTAGTGATTAAAAATGTCACAAGCCCGGTAGTTTCCATTTTCAAATCAAATAAGTGAGAATTAGCCTTTGAACCTCCCCCCAAAAACACCAGATTTTTCAGGAAGTGTTTCCACAAGCTATTCTTTTGGAGCCCAACGGAGGCCCATTCAAGCAAACTTTTATTCTAACTTTTTAATCAACTTGGGTCCACACAAATCCTTCATTTCCACTGTGATGTAAGCCCATACTGGATATGTTGCCTCAAGTTTATTCACTATTCCCCACAAACCACTCAACTATTTCGGGAACAAAGTGTTCGGTTGTAAAATAAGTCTTGTTAGAATGCCTAAATCACTTTTTTTCCTAAAAGCTAAACGTCAACATTAACGCTACCGTATAGTCCATTCAAGATAGAGAGTTCACTAACACTGACGTCAATTTGTCCCTTGCAGATTAGCAAGCTTCGGAAACAATGAAAAATGCCAAATCTTTCATTTATTCGCGTCAGCATTGAAATATGGTTAGTGTCCCTGCAAAATGCGAGATCCCACTCGCTCGGGTGGCAGTTCCTTTGACTCAGTCTCGGAAACGACGACCTTCAAACAGGTCCAAATATATCATGGAAATCAACTTAATGCCTGACCATCATATTCGACGCTGTCATTACTCAATTGTGTTCAGACTATCTGACAAAGGAGTTGAACCCTTATCCTCTATGGTACCAACTTCATCTTGTAAACTTGCACAAATGCGCATCAGACTTCTGATACGCAACCTCTTTTTAGACGCACCTCCCTTTCCATAGCCCTCATTCATCTACATTTCCCTGTAGTTTACCATTGCGTGCATGTATGTAAATAGGATTTATTCGGTTTCTTTTTATGAGGAAATGACATTCACTCTGCAGATGTCATGCAACAAACGCTCAAGCAACTGTTGGTCTGCATCATGCGTCCGCTCATCCTCCCGTTCGTTCACTCGTCAGTTCGTTCACACGCGTGTGGTCCAACGCGCTCGAACCAGCGTCGTGCCTGCCTTCACCGCTTTCGCAACGAAAACACTTGTGAGGTTGGCGGCTGTTGGCCTAGAAAGACTCCATGTCTCCATTAGTGACTAGTGAATGGCTAAATTTCCTCTTGGAAGCGCGTCACTATCATCTCCGAAGAGCTCAAAGATGAATGGTGATTATTTTTCGCCGTCCTTCCTCCCTTTCTTTTCCAAATTTATTTTTATATATTAAATGAGGGGATATAGTGGATGCAAACAGAGAGCTACGAAAATACTGTAAATTACCTTCAATGCGAAAGGAGGAATCACAGACTTAAATTAGATTTATTAAAAGCTGAACATTTGGCTGATAGATCTTTTTATTCACAGATGAAACGTCAGTTACTCAATTATGGTGGAGGAGCCATCGCTTGTGTTTTGGTTGGTCCCCGACCCCCCTAATTAGTTCCTCCAAAAAGTAAAGAACTGCAGCTCTACTAATGGGCAAACTAGTTCTCTTTCTTCTTCCAAAACGAGTGAGTGGTGATTGGAGAAGGAAAAACTATTTATTACGGCAAGGCGTATATACTTCTCCAGGAGCACCCTACATCCTTGTTGGTCCACTTGTTTGCAGTTCGCACGAAGTCCTGTGAGCAATATGCCCTGTGCACGTATTCAGCGCCTATATGCGGGAAATCTTTCCCCTTTTTTACATGATGCTGCCAGCCTTGGAAAAGCGTACTGCGACGACCTCGGCAAGTTGTTACTGTTTGGGGCACCATAAGTCAATGTGTGAGGGAAAAAATAAGCCCTTTAAACACACGAACTGGGTATTTTCTAAGAAGGAAGTTTTGGATTCCAGAACAAAGGGCATGAGATTGTAAATAAATTAACGAAATCTTTACACGCTCCTAATTTTTCCTGCAGAAATTAAAAGGAAAGAAGTCAACCGTAATGAAACCTTTGCCGCGGAGGACTCATTTAGTGTTCATTAATTTGTCAAAACTTAGACGGTCTATTGCGTAGAGAACATTTGACGTAATGGTAATCGGTCATTATCCTCTCGCCGCGTGGTCCTTTGATCTCCAGTGAAATATTTGGTCACTCGAATAGTTATCTTCACAAGCCTTTTGCATTTGAAGGAGCAGTGGAGCTGCCTGCCCACGTTTAAGTATTCCGAATGGAAACAGAACTATAGGCCGTTCGTTGGCTATGGCAAAATTAAAATACCTTGCTACTGGACAAAGCAAACCCAACGCACGAAACTCAGTGGAACTCGAACCCAGCGTACAACATTATTCCGAATGATCAACAGAAAACACAAAACACCCGCTTTATTTCGAGGCTAACTTTGCAGGAAGACAAAATAAATAAAAATAGTTAATCATCCCACCGCTCTAAAAATTCCAAAACCTTGATACGCTTTATTTCCCGAAGCAGGTACCACTACGCAAGACTTGGATTAAGCGGATGGTGGAGACAGATATGCCGAGATGTAATTGCACAATTCTTAATTTCCATGGCGACTACAGTTCAAGAAATGCATTGAGAAAAATTAAGATGCGAGAATTACTCGGAGTTGTAGGTATTTCATTGGAAACATCCTAACGATTTCTGAAAAGAGGTAAGCTCGGGTAAATAATGTAAAGCCAAAAGGTGGATGTCCTTTCAACAGTGCCAAAATTCTAGTGAAAGATAAGACCGATGACTTCAAGTAAGTATCTAAATGTGGCATAGTAATATTTTGCCTCTAGAATTTGAAATAATTTACAGGTAAGTAAAAAGAATGCTTACAGTCGAGAAGTCCTTGAATCGCGATGGAGGGGAAAGGATGTGCTATGCTTGTGGGAAGAACTAAAAGCGAGGACAATCAAAGTGTGACGCAGCGCATCTGGCTGGATTAGCATGAAACTGGGGAGAGAAAATATTCCCAGCATCACCTGGCCCACAGTTTTAACGGAACTACCATCTCCCTGTGTCTCTATCGCCTGCCTGACCCCTCGGCAGCTTTTTGACTAGGTCCAGTATGAGCTTGCAGCAAGTTTTAAGTTCCAATTCGCCGTCATTGCCGCATCCTATTTATCACCTCCTTCTGTTTCAGCGTGAGAAACTGAACGGTCCGCTTCCCACCTATGCATTGCATAAATATTGGACTTCGTTTTAGCAAATTCTACTACTCAAAATACCTTCATGCTCATAGGCATTTCATTCAAACAGCGTAATTTGATAGAGGGAAAGTCATCTAGCATGTATGGATTCAAATTTGGCCCAGCTCAAAATTATTTTTCCAAATTGCAAATTAGACATGAGGTAATGAAATTAAGTGGAAATAAGGAGTCCAGCGGTACAGCAGCTTCACGAAGTCGGAACGAGCAACTGTTTAGCCTCACTTTTTGGAAATCCATTTAGCGAGAGATACTAATCTTCTGTTCCACATTTGCCTTCTCCTATGCCTTTCCTTTTGGTAATTTAGCTTTATGTGCTGAAAGTTTATAACTATGATAAAAAATCTTCCTCGTCCATGCACTTAGTGCATAAGCAAGATTGTCAATGTTTAGCTCGAAGAACTTGAAATTGTTTTATCCACCGGACTCTCAATGTTTCGTATTTTGAAGGTATAAGTAAGTGCGTGGTGTTACAAGAACAGCAGGATGTTGGTCCAAATCCGGAGATGTGGGTTGTCAAAGCCGAGGAGGATGAGTAAGATCGGTTAGAGCAAAGTCATTGCTGCCTTTATGTGCTTTAAAATGAGAATTAATAAGAGACCTTGTGGATTATTCAAGAATGTAATTGCGCCAATCCACACCATACTCAACAAGAATCACAATTTCCGTAGATCAAACCACACCTTCATCGTAAGGACCCTTGGAAGCAGTCGTGCATGAGAATGTTTTTGAGGAGTATTACTAGGCCATATTCACTGGATTTGCATATTCCAGTTGGCTTTGCAATCCAAGTTATCCCAAAAGATGCATTTAAGATATTTCAGAAATATTTTCACCCAGATCATTACATGGAGTCCATATAAATCGTTTTCTTGTAATTTTTCCTCAAAATGTTAAAAGTAACAGCCGCCTCTCCATTGTCCTAATGCAGTGGCTTTCATACTTAATCCACGTTTGTGATGCAGCAGGTTCGTATTTCCCTCTTCCACCCCTGCCCTCACACAATTGGAATAAGCAGACCGTTTCAATGACGGCATCTTTTATTTACAAAGTGGATGCGGTGGATCGCGGTCACAGGGGTTTGGAGTTCGTTTTCTTCTCAGGAGCCAATGGGGTTCGATCAGTCATGGGGTTTGCCCATATTGACCGCTCCTCGTCTAAAGGCTACATTAAAACAAACGTGCACCACACCTGCTTTAAATTTACACCATGCACTTGGGAGCACATAATAAAATGCCTCAAACGAGATCGGCAGTTGCGTCACTGGTCTCGCATTTTGCACTGTTATGTCAGTCATGATATTAGATCTACATTTCTCCATGCCTTCCATTGTATGTTGTGATAGATCTTAGTAAGTAAGTGCAATGCCCAAATGAAATCACCTTTAAGCCTGTGCGTGGCTGACACCCTGATCGCTACGCCGGGGGCTGACAGCTGTGCAAGTAGGAATTCATGCGACCATTACAAAACGCTGTGGGGATTTCACTAGACCAAACACCCAAATTCCTTGACAAATCTGCTCCTGAAGGCAAAGTCAAATTACATACTCTAATATCTTAATCGCTTAAAATTTGTCAGGTTTACATTTTTATGCATCCACATTGAAAATCTTGAAATACCTAAAAGCATGAATAAAATCGTCGTTTTCGTGTACTATGGATCAAAGTCTTGTTTCCAAATATGAATGTTACGCTTTTGACACTTTTTAAAAGAATTGACTTATCCAGCATTTTTAAGTTGGTTGAAAATTAGGCATAAAACTATGCCACACACAGTCAAGTCAATGCGATATACTACTTCCTACTCAGAACCTCATAGTTAAGAGTTTTGGAACTACTATATAATTTAAACAAGTCAATTAAACTTTGTAATTACTTTCCTATTGGTACAAGATGCAGGAGTGTCAAAGATTATGAGTAAAGTTTTACGTCTACTGTAGTGTCCACTCTAGGCTCTCTCCCATGGAGCCTTCAATCGTTGTTTTACTTATGCTTCGAAACGGCAGCCAGTACTGCCCCAAAGCAGATCAAACTAAGGTCGGGCCCTGCCCAGACAATATCCGGGGTTCTACTCCAGAAATGTGACCATCTTAAGCCTTACTTAACAAAATTGATTAATTCAATAAGGCCAAAATTACCGCTTCTCGCATAAGTCTGCTGTTTCGACTACATTTGAGTGTGTCCTGATTTGTAAAAGAGAGCTTTAAATCTGATTTATTATGGGCCTATTTTGTGTCCAGTCAATGTCTTTTGATGAGCCAGGCCCATCGTGATAATTTGGGCTGAAATTGCAAGACATTAAACTCCAATATAACAATATAATGGCCGCTGAAGTGGTGGCTGGACATCAAATGCCAAATAAACAATTTTGTAAAAGCAAGATTGCTTGTTCCACTAACAGCAGCCCTCGGTGGAATGACGATTGCTTATGTTTCCGGACGCGAGACACGACTGCACCGTAAAAATGGAATCCCTACAAGGGTGACCCAACCTACATGATCGCACAAATGGCATTTGTACCACCCTCACAGACACGCGCCCGCACCATCAAGATTAACAGCCTACGAGCGTCGTGGTGCTGGTGTGCCCGAACATGCGCCTTCCACATGCGCACCTATGCACGCGCACATCTAATCGCTCACTAGACCACAATAGGGTGTGATATTTGGAGGAGCTTAAGAAGTACCATCAAATTCGCAGCACCCCTTTTCTACATCTTTCCTCACCGTGTGTGGTCCGTTGCGTCGGCACCAAGGCGACGGTTGGTCCCATATCGTTCCTAGGTTCTGTGGCTGTAACTCCCACTCCAACCCACGATGGTGGAGTGCAGTAAATCATAAATAGCAGACACGTTGGCAACAGTGACATTTGGAATCTCATGTATTCATTTAAAGAGAACCGACCAAGACCCCCCACGAAGATGGCGGACATGGTCATCTTAAATGTTCTCCCATATATTTAAAGTTAATTTGTAACCTCATGGTCATCGGGATGACCTAAAAATTAAAATCCTCAGTTTAGGTTTAGTTTAGCCACCATACATCGTTCTCAACGAACTAAACGATCTGCAGTACTGTGAGAGCCGACAATAAACTTTCCAATTGCAAACAAATCAAACAACGATTTTCTACCGTCAATGGAACTTTGCTGTGTAAAGCAAGGAAAATGTGAAAGATCTAAAGATAAGTTGATCGTTTGATTTGAATGCAAAAACGTTGACCTAAATTATTTGCTGTCAGTAGATTTGATGCAGCATAGAAATATCTGTCCGGAACGATGATCTTCACTTTGTTCATTAACATCGATCTGGGATATGCTGAAGGCACTTGAAGATTGACAACTAATTTGTATTTGACGCATGCACAAAAACCGTCCGTAGTAGAATAAGTTGCTGTTCGTACTCCAGCAATGTTTTTACTCTGCTGAGGGCCATCAAAACGCATTGAAATCGTCCCACGGCCACGGAATTGCCTCGTTGACCTTGCACTATGGTGAGGTCATGAAAGTCAAACGCTTATCCAAATCGAATCTAGGTTTATTTAATTTTTCTGCAAGCGTTAAGATGTTATCTGAAAGCATTTATGAAAACAAGGATTTCCTTTTTTGTGATCGAATTATGCGTAATCTGTTGCCTGAAATTCGTCCAAAATTGAACTGTTGAATAATTGCTTCATCGAATTATGATAACTCAGATAAACTTATTTCCGACACAGAGATGCCACAGACATTTCAAGATGGGTGAAAACAGCCCCGAGTTGAGTCGGGGTAGGTTTACCACCACGCCGAAGGCATCCAGACTTAGAAGCTGTAAAAAGAGCTGAAGGCGAAGACACTCATTTCATAAATTTTCGGTACCCGTAACCGATGACGGGATGGGTAGGCTGCAAGAAGTGCAACAAAAATTCCATGGTCAAGGCTACCCTTGAAACTGAGAAAAATACAATAATGCTTGATGCTACAACATCCCCATAATAGCTTTTGTTAAATCGGCACTTCGATCGTACCTGTCAAATCCAGTCACTCAATCAAAGACAGCGGCTCAGGTGATGTGTAGAAAGCCCTCACCCTCAAAATACAATGAAGGGACTTCACTCCAAATCACTTTTCACAGCTCTTTACACTGTGCACTTAAAAAGATTATTTAAGCATATCTTCCCAAACCCTACTTTTTTTATCTTGCTCATGAAAACTCTACTGTCATTACGGCAATCTTCTAAATATTGTGCTAAGCACTATGATGAAATCATAAAGATGGTTATTGCGTACCTAGCTTCACCATTGCCAGGAATTGTTCAAAAGTCAGCCATAGTCTTGTTAGAAAAAACAAAGCAATTATGAACTTTTAGAATCGCAAAATCCCTGCTACAATTATCCATGCCGATGGAGTGGATCTTTTTTCTTTCTTCCCATCCTGGCCTTCACTATGCTACAATGTTAATTTGGTAGCAGCAGCGGTGAGAACCAGCTCCATCACTACCGGCACCCTCCTGCGTTCCACGGCCCCGTGCCCAGCCTGCTTCAAGGGCCGGCCACGACAACATCTACGACGACCTCAATTGTACAAAACAGGAGTGAAACTAGGAGCTACATTCACTAATATGCTATAAAATCTTGGTTTCTAACGCGTAAGGTTCCTGAGAAACAAAGTTTTCTCATCATGGCCCTTGGTAATAATCATTTTAGACATTGGCGTAAGCTTTGTGCCTCTATTGGAGAGCAGTCACAGGCGTGAATTTTAGCCGCATACACGACGAACAATCAGTTGATTGTTCTGGAAGCACACACCTTGACGTGATCAAATTATTCTGTGGCAACACGATCTGTGGAAAAAGAAGTAAATACACATAATTTATGCTTCACAAGCAAATTCAAATGACATCCAGCAAATTTCGGTTAAATGTTATCGAGAGTGGAGAACGATGAGTTAGTATCCATGTCATTCACTGCTATGAGAAATGGATTTTGTTGTGGGATCCATTTAGTACAATAAATGTTTTTGTTTGCAAAGCCCTTTTTGAATAGAGAGGATGAAATTCTTCTGGCGTCTAACCTGGCATTACTTCCCAGTGGCTTTAAAATATTAGCTTCATTATGACCATAATAATGATCTCGGCCCTACTTCAGTTTATTTACTCAACTGGACACTTTATTTTACCAAAATCTTTAAGGCGGATGATTTTTTTAGTTTAATAAAATTAAATACAGGCACGGGTCCAAGCAAAGGCGGTAGAATACCAGTGTTTGCAGTAGCAGCGCCTGAAATGTTTGTCGCACAATATTCTCTTTACTTGAAAAGGGATATAAAAATTTTTTTCCCAGTTTTTATGGAAAAGTGAAAATCATTTTCGTTTAGACTGGAAAATGCTACTTCTGACTCATGTATAATTAAATTTCCAGAGAACACTTTGCCTCAAACAGGA
Source organism: Taenia hydatigena (assembly GCA_036345935.2). Classification (NCBI taxonomy): domain Eukaryota; kingdom Metazoa; phylum Platyhelminthes; class Cestoda; order Cyclophyllidea; family Taeniidae; genus Taenia; species Taenia hydatigena. The sequence continues at coordinate 5,080,008 of JADWOT020000009.1, forward strand.
TTGTCAATCAATTATTCAGGGGTCTTAAGGAAGACCTAGGCATATTTATGTTTTGATAGATGGTAAGAAGGCTTTAAGTGGGATCGCAGTTAAAATCACGGCGTTACGATGCTGTGATTAAGTCATTTAATTTTTTAAATCTATTGTGAAGTCAAAAATTTTCACCATATTGTCGTAACGTTGAGCTACTGCTACGCTGAGAGTCAATGGTTTTTACTGCATTGCTCTTAGGGGAAGCTAGAAGCGAAAATTGCGAGTGAAATAATATTCGCCCCAATTTTACTCCTCAAGCAGGATGTCAGCAGAGATTGCAGGCTCACCGTCTCAGGAATTGATGTTTTGGGACTCACAAGTAGCCGTTACAATCGGTGAGTGTCTAGCAAGCTGCTTACAGAGAGAATTAACTAAACAGGTGCATGAAAGCAGACTCCGAATAAAATGTGTGCAAACGAATAAACTTGCCACCAAAATGTATTATTGCAACCACAAATACGGCACACTGATTCAGAAGAAAGCCCTCGACCGTTCCGTTTAGTTCCATGCTGCAAAATTTGTAATAAGATATACTGGAAAGCAAACCAAGTTTTTGCATTACCTTGGACAGAATGAGGCAGTAGACGCTTCCATATATGGAAGTGAGTGTCGACAACGTGGCAAAATTATACCGAATGCCACAGCAGGGACCTTAGGTAATAGAGCCCAAGGAAAGTGAAAAATTGGAATGCTTATTTGGGTATTTTAATAGAGGCCCCAAACTTTCACTACATGTCACGGAAAAATACATTCAAAAAACATTATCCTGCCAAAGTTTGTACTGTCCAAACAAAAATTGAAAAAAATTAACATAATTCAGAAACTAGACAAGAAATGCAGCAAAAGATTCAATTTCACGTTTACATTCCCTTAACTCTTAATGCAAAAAGTATTCAAATGAAGGAATTTCATCTGAGGGCTTTAAATACAATTTAGACTAATAATATGCGTAGAACACTCCCACAGTCAATCCCTGTATTCAAATTATCTTCCACTCTTACTAAGCAAACATAATTGGACACTGACCTGGTACTAGCACTTCCTCCAGAATATCAAAATGCAACCTGCCACGCTTCACCATTCCGACAGTAACCCATTCCCCAGGGCCATCGCGTCCAAGACAGGTAAAAATGAGCCTGCCATCGAGGAATCTTAATTGCAAGTTAATATTTAATCGTCCGTTCCTTAATTTTTACCTCATTTTGATAATGGACCTTTGCAAATGTGGCTCAGAAGGGCACATCATTTCTGTGTTGCTTGAGTAGATTTGAGAAACTATGAGCAGGTCCAAAAATACAGCCTGGTTAACATCGCGCTCCACTAAGAATAAAAGGCTTTGAAATTTCAAGTTCTTCGCTCTAATACCAACAATTCATGGTTTTCTCTCCCTACAATTCTTTTTAGAAAATTGAAACCTTGACTCTTGAAATTAAGTAAACTTTAAAAAAGTCAATTTCTTTCATCAAATCGCCATCGGGGGTTTCAAATTGTGCTGTTTGTAGTCGGATATGTACGACCGAAATGTTCTAGCCAACGCAGAAAGAGCCAAAACAACGGTGGGATGGAGACTCTCAGAAAGAATGGATTAGCTGACAAGTTCATTTTTTGGTTGTTGCTGCTGCTGCTGCTAATCTTGCAGTCACCTTTTGAACTGACAAGGTAAATGCTACCTCCAAACCAGGAAGCCTTAGCATTAACGAGAATTTGGCCTTTGTAGTATCCTTTTCCAGAAAAATGGACATCACTTTTTGCGCTGTAGGGGAAGGATAATAGCACAAAATGGCAAACTTTTGTTGTGATTTTGGATAATGAGATGCAGAGGATGTGGCCATCTGAAAAATTATCATAAGGATTTCTTGTGTATGTATGTAAGTTCTAAACGCATTTGAGCAGATGGTATAAACTACCTTTTTTGGCAAAAGCTAACTTATACCAATTCATTGTCTAACTGGAAATTATTTTGTAGTTAATCGCCTCTTCCTGTAACACATTATGTCCCTTGATCTCGGCGATAGCTATAAAAGTCATGAATAAGTGACCGAAAATGATATTTTTGTTGCTTTCACTAAAAGCATAAAACATTAAGTATGCACTTTCGAGCATTGAAGCTTTTCAGAAAGCAGAAAATATCGACGCATAGAAGGAGATTTGAAAACTCACTAGGAAATGCAGGTACCTACAACATCCATAATTCTACAAGCATTCACTATCTACTAACAAACAGAGTAGATGTGAATTTTGTACAATGACTTTCTTCCTTTGAAATCCAAAAGCAGGACATCACGGGTGCTGTGGGGTGGAGAGGTAACTCAAAGAACGTTCCACATCTTGTTTTTCGAAGAACTCATTGAGTTGGCTGAAATGGCCACCTCAACTCGCATGGCCTTCGTATTAATTAGTGTTATATCCTAAATGCCGCTGGGAATAAGCCTGTTATGGAAGTTTTATTGGATCGTTCCCCTAATAGCCTTTTTATGTGGGCATCTTGTACCTCTGGAGTCATCCTAAACAGTAATGAGACGTACAACAGAACGATGTGTTTAAATTGAGTACACGATTTCCCTGACCTTTACAATTCCCAATACTTTGGCGTCTACGCCGGTGATATCCATACTACTTTCCAACAATAGATCCGACTTTAAACTTATTTAGCCCAAGTCTTAAGAAAAAACCGAAGTACCGACGAAAATCACTTGCTGAGCGCCCGATTTATACGCGGTATGGGCATGTTCTGGTTGTTCTCACCACCCAAAAGTTTTAGCAAGGGCAATTCGTATTTTCCTCGTCCAAGCAACCGGGCAAGGTGTTTGCTATCTCGCCCACCAGGAGACGCATTTCTTGTCCTCGCCGCTGCAGCCATCGCATCTCAAATCAAACTCACTACATGGGCATCCATGTGTCACTCAGGTAAATGAAAGCGTGATTCACTGGCCATGGCTGTCCCATGCGATGGCTCCCTCCAGGATTAAGAGGATATTTCAAGACCACCGATTCATCAAATTGCGTTTCACGACAACTAGGGCAACATATTTTCAACAAGAACCCATTCCTACAGAAGTCACGGAGCGATATCTTTTTTAGCCCCGTGCATGATTTCAGTAGCCTACATAGCGCCTTAAAGTGACCGCAAAATGGCTATTTCATATGTCCTATTTGCATGCTTTGAGGCGACTTGATGATTCAATTGCTTTACAATGCCTTCAAAGACAAATTTTTTGGCACATCGGCACCCGTTAAATGTTAACGGAAAGGTTAAATTTAACGAAAACTAAAGGAGTTTTATTCGACTGTTTGTAGATCAGAAACAAAAGCGATGAATCTATTTTATCTTCTGGTCAATTCACTACTTTTCTACGTTGCATAAGGGATTCTTATTGAGGAAAATAATAAAGCACCCAACTTTTTTAGAATAACAAATAAGATGTGCAGATTGTAAAACTACAAAAAAGGCGTGAATCCATGTTCCCTCAAGGCTTTTTTTGTAGCATTTCCCTTGCGATACTGAAAGGAAACTGAATTTTGAGATAGAGAGAAAGGAGTAGGAGTGTAGAGCAACGCTTTTCTGAGAGGCTTAAGCCTTTCTAAAGGAGCAATTAATCAAACCTCTCAGTTAAGGGCTGGGGACAGAACAAGCGAGGCCTCCCACGAACCTGTTATAAAATTACGTCTTCTTTAGATTAATCTTGAATCCATGTGTGCACGTATAAACAGGGCAACGGAGTCCTGGTATAATTCCAGACACCTAGTTTCCATATCAAAACATGAATCTAGTTAGAAAACTGCCTGAACGGAGTATTAGAGTTTGACAGTCAAACAACAAATCATTGATAGTGTTGGTACTAGCACCATTTGATTAGCCTTTTTTAAAATTCAGTGATAAAGGCATGAAACCGCAAAGATGAACTTGGCCAATGAGCTTATACTGACAGTTTAGCGACAAAACCTTCGACCATTGTCAATAATAATGGACTAGGAATCTTTTCTAGGTGCTTAGGTGAATCACAGACCTGCGCTTTTTTGGACTTTCGTCCCTTACGGTGACCTGGTGCTGTGACTAGTTAGAAGTAGGGCGATGCGGCTCTGGTGTAGGGAAGAATTTTTAGTCAACTACGCACAAGATCAAGCCAATGCCAATGTAAAACTCACACACACGAAAAACAATTTGCAGGCAGTTTATCTCCACAAAAAGAAAATGTCACAAATCAGTGGCCTCTAAATAAGAAAATGTGTAAAATATTTAGTTAACGAAATGTGCGTTAAATCAAAATGATGGGCTTTATGGCCAAAATGACGTGTGTAAAGACTATTTCAGATATTTTACATAAAAAAACAGCATATAAGTGTCAGCTTTTAGGCAATGATTAAGACTTAAAATACATATTGTGGACACAAAACCAGTTAACACCTTTGTGAGGAAACACATAATTCATGAGATCACTTGAAACTTGCCGTAGCAACCTTTACGGAGCTTCTGAAGTATTGCAGATACGCGCGCACCGATGCACCAATAATGCAGAGGAAAATATAGTTTCAATGTTTGAACATAATAAATTTACTTTTAGGCAAAAAACGCTGCCAAAACTGGGCTAAGGGGCTTAGGAATACTTCGTTCTCGTAGGCAAACCCCATCAATAACATAACCCATTTAGAAGATTGGAATCGAATGCACTCTTGTTGGGAAGGCATGCTGACTCTCGCAAATGGGAGATTGTTAAAATGATGTTCCCACAAATTAGGTTTTGGGTCCGTAAGTACATGCACCTTATTATTCTGGGTTGGAAAGTAAAATTACAATCACTGGTTTTGTGCTATTAATGTTATTTATTCTTCGAGAAGGCGAGTCATTTTCCCCCTACCTCCTTTCTATTCATCCCCACAACAAAATTTTAGCCAAGGCATTTCCTCCTACCGACGGAAAAGCCCACATTTCTTGAATAAGCTCTAAGATGGGAGAGGGGGGAGGACAGGCGATTATTCATTGCCTTTTATTCACCTCCGTTGGGCAATGTGTGTGGTCTCTCGGTGCGTGAATTATGATAAATCGTGTACACGAAAAAGCCTCGCAACTGCTAGATGGAAGGGAGAGAGCGGGTGAGGGAGCGTGTGATGCTTGGGTTAGCGATGGGTAAAAACGAAGTGCCTGAATTTGATCCCACGTACCGCTTTCGTTTTAGAAAAAAAAACTACTGAGGACTTATATTCCATCTGCAAGCTGTGCTAAGCCACACACGCGGACGTACGCAGAGAACATCCATCTAGATCATGTTGTTAGACTGGCGCTGGTGGCCAACACGATCGTCCCACCTGTCAACTCGCTTGTTTCCCTTCCCACCGGCCCAACTTTCTTCTACCTACCCACTTACCTACCGCAGACTATCGCGCCAAAGGAGGCAAAATGAAAATAAAGGGATTATAATGGATGAGGCGAAAAACCCTACAACTACGTGTTGTCCGCTAGCATTGTATCTAAATTGTGGATCGGTGATGAGGTGTGCTGAAAAAAGTGGAAGTAGCATGCCAATTAGCACAGGATTAGTGGTATAGCATCAGCAACAAATTGGGATAACTGGGTATGCTTTTGCTTAAAATATTGGCATTAATTAATTTTATTGAGTGCAATCTTTCATCCTTTATTTACTATTTCTGCCCAACATGTTCAGGAACTTATTGTACGGCTCAATCAACAAAGACCAAACGCTCTTTTATGTATTTTTTTTCTGTTTGCAGTGTAGTTTGTCCTGCTTTTAAATGTGAACTTATCCCATTCATAATCTGCTGCATTGCGTGCTTGAGAGTTTAAGTGAATAACGTCTAGGTAACCTCGCTTGTAAATGGAGATTTATTTTCGCTGCGCCTTATTTTCGAGGCTGAGGGCAGTCTCTTCACGAGTTCGGGTCACCTTTCTGATGAATTGTTAACTTGCTCTTTATTTCTACTTAAACGTTTTTGTTCAACATCTTAAAGTCGAGACCCTGAAAAAAGGTGAAGAAGATTGTCCCGACTACGATTAAGCTATTTTACTCAGTGTTTGCCCTTTTGAGCCACACGGAGATTTCGTGTGTGCAGCATAAAAGTGTAATGTCACACCGCTTAAATTTAAGGTGAGAAGATAGGCTATGCTAAGCATTATATCACTAAGACTTTCACAAATTTTCGAACGCGATCAAGTTTGCGAAAAAGACTCGTCTAGTCAAAAGCAAAATAGCATAAAAGTATCATTTTTTGTTGGCTTCGTTTCTGCAATAGAGTAGGCGGATATTGCCACACCCGCCAACCAGAACGGCTGCGTCAGTGAATAGGTTTTTGTGTGGTCAAACCAAATTGCCTACTTCAGGTGGGAACTGAAGTAGGTAGATGCCGGTTTTAATCCGTAGCTAAAATTTTGCAATAAATTAAGGTTGATAAAATGGAGAATTTAAAAGCAATTATACGCCTTTTGAGTTACAGAATAACCAAGCTAACTAAATTTTGTCCTCACAAGGGCATACCAATTGCAAAGGTTATGCCCCCATAGCTTGAGTCACAAGAGTACAGAAAAGCTGTTTTGATTAAAATATTAATGGGAAATTTCATAGACATACCTTCTGATGCTTCACAGAATTCAACTCTGAAAGCGCCATTGTTTTAGATTTAGTTTTGAAATTAGTCTATCAAGAGCACAAAATGCAGTTTGAGGCGGCAGCACAAATATTCACGCTAATGCTAAATGAGTATCTCAGGGTGCTTGAAGATACTTAAAAACTCCTCTATTACCTTTGAAGTAATGTTGGTGAAACACCAACAGAACAGATTTCTTACGCACCGTCGACGCGACCATGAAGTTCTATCAAGCTTGCCATCAATGATCAAAATAAAAGTAGCATTTTATCTATGAAGTAATTGAAGCTTATCCTCAATAGAGTATTGTGTGAACCCTGAACCCTCCATGTAGTTCAATAAAAGGAGTTCAGGAAGAGTAGCACTGAAGGTCAAAATAATATATCTTGAAAGTTTCATCAGGAATTGAAGCGACTGATCAAGTGGCTAGTTGCATTGACTGCCCTCGCATGTTCTTAAATCCTGGGGCTATTGTGAGCAGGGAATGCACCACTCTTTGTCTGCATGTAGATGTCTCCGTGGTTTAGTAATAACGAATTTGCATGGCTAGGAATAGACCGCATTGACATCCATTGCGCCTCCATTAGAGATTTAACACTAAGTACGCGTCGTATTCAATGCCTTGAATGCTCTTTCTGACGTACCGAAAGCACGTATTCCATTTGGTTTCTAAATCTTCTCGATCGCGCCTCAACAAAGGTTTCGTCGGAAAAGACTAATGAAACTTCTGAATTTCTTACCAAGCGCCTCTGGACATAAGTTACAAAAACAGACAGACCCTGAAATACAGTAATTTTTAAACAAGTTCATCTATTTCCATTTAAGACTCGTTCCATTTTGTCAAAATTTTTAGTAGTTAGCATGGCAATTTTTCATAGTTAACTTTTGTCAAACATCCTTCTTGCTGATAGCTGCGTTCTGAAAGGCACACGCAGTTATGAGCTTTTGAAAGTTTTTAGACTTCACGGTGTGCCATGTTGATCAGAGCCGTTTTCCTGAGATGCGCTTAGTGCATAAACCATGGAAGTAGACGCACAAAGACGTGGAGGGTCGGGCCTTTGCAGAAGTGGGCATGCTACGCAAAGCATGTTCTAACAAAGTTAAAATTGCACTTTACATCTAAATGTATTTACGATGTGCGTCAAGTGTATTTGAATTAAAAGTGCAATATCGCCCTGTAAAATTTCAAAAGGAGCATCTTGACAGTAAAACTCGTGCTGATTGAATTTGGCCATTGCAAGAATCATTATGCAGCTTCACTTTGAGACTACTAATCAAAGTGGACGAAAAATCTAGTAAGGCAGCCAGTGCCTCTGATCTTAAGGCAGGCAAGACAATAATAGGATTATTTCTGCCCGAAATTATCCACTCACGAAAACTAGATTAGCTCTGCTCACCTAACGTCGCAAGGGATCTTATCAGTATTGCTTCTAGGCCGTCGACACCGACTTATTTTCCCCTCAACGAATGCCGCTTTAGCACTGTTGCATCTAATTCGAAGGGAGAGTTTTACTGCTCCCTGAGCAACTCGCAAAGGGGGAGTTGCAATAAAATTTGATTTGCACAAGGAAACTAACAACATTGTACTAAGGCACTAACTTATTTAACTTCATTAAAACGCAACTGTTTAAATGCTTGAGCACCATCAAACTCCCTGGCTTGTTGTGGAACAACTAAAAATTGATGAAACTTTCTCTCAGAAATGGAATTATACCTTTCATAGATGTAATTCTATTGCGTGAATGAACTTTCTTAATAATTAGAAGCTACTCTAGTATATGGAATGATTTCTTGATTGCATTGAAAAGTTGTATCCCCAATAGCCTTCATCCCTCTAACGTTGAGAGATCAGTTAAGAGCTCAGCTACATTTTAAAAAAAACTGAATGGACTAGGTTTCAACATCAACAGATATTGCAAAGCTTTCCTCCTGGTACATTGAGGTTTCTCAAGCTGCAGAAATAATTTTCGTGTTCTTACTGACAATATATGTTTTGTCGCCGCGGGCTTATTCTTTTTAATGTGGCTATCAATTTACAATGCTTTTAGTTATTTTTTCGACTCAGCTACAGTCTATTGTCCTTAAAATTAACAAAAAGTGGTTGAAATGATTAAATGTGTTTTTTATTTGTTGTGGACATTTTGAAAACACGACCTCGAGCTCGAGCGCACACTCAAACACTCACAGGAGGTTCCTGACATGTGGCCGCTCGAACCGGGAGCGGCGGGGTGATTTGACCACCCACCTTGTCGCTAAGGCAACAGTAGATGAGAAAAGAAGTAATGTGAGGCTGAGCGAGAGACACCAGCGTGCGATCCGCCCTCTCCACCTGTAGTCATGCCATGTTCGCGCACCCCACAGCAACTGGCCCATACCTCCTGTGCACGCCCTCAGACGAGCACTGTCTCATGGCAGAATGAATGTTAAACGGCCGCTAGGTAAGGGTTCCATTGCCAAATCTAATCAGAAGTTTTTTAAAAAACCATGTTAATTGAGCATCTTCCTGAAATCAAGTTTAGTTGTTTTCTCTGAAGGCGAATGCTTCCAGCAAATGTAAAGAGCAAGCATTGTCTCACACTTGTCAATAGGGAGGACTGAATGGTCAAAAGTAATGTTTTACATTTAATGTCTGTGATTGAAACAAACATTGCAAACGATTGACTAATGCATCCGACTAACTTCGATCAAAATTTGCATCCAGAGCTAACTAGTTAAATGCATATATAGTCATATGACGGTATTTCAATTTACGCTACCTTACTGATTTACTTCACTGCTTAAGCTTAAAAAGAAAGGAACAAGGTTCCTTAACTATCCAGCTGGCTTTGTTGCTTCGCGAACTACCGAATTCCGGGACCCATCTACCACGATTACATCAGCGCATGGCAATGGGCAGAAGGAAGCAAGATTAAGACCTTCGCAGATAGGCTGGAAAATCGCCCAAAAGGTCACTCCGCTTTGGACAGATAATGTAAATAAATTCGTGATAAATTTGGAGAGTAAATAGGAAAATTTTGTAGGGGAAGTAAGTCAAGAAGAGAATCCCGCAATTTGACGTTACTCAATTACACCGAATGACGCGTTTGAGAAAAGAGGCCTTGTAACTTTAAATTACGAAGTTGATATTAGTGCAAAATATCCTCACTTTCCTCTTAATTTTACACAATCCTTATTTTAAATCTTAAATCTAGCAAATCAGCAACAGAGACTCTATGAAAGCATGTACTTCTACGGAAAGCTCATTTAAATAGATTCTCCTATATTTTGTTTGGAAATTTCCACCCAGTTACTATTATTTTCATTTGAAATTTTTCAAAATTAGGCTTTTTTATAGAACAAATTACATGGTAAATCGCTAAGTTGTTTCCTCTTTTAAACGTTGTAGAGACGTTATATAAAGTGGGAACAAATTTTCCGGGTAAACAGGCCTCTAACGGACGCCGCCTTGATCTTTAATACATAAAGTCCACCGGCTAAAGCGAAGTGATAGACCTTGGAAAACTAGCGATTACCTCTTCATTTAAAATAAAAGTAAACTGTTGTTTTCAGTAACGCTTTGTCCTCACAATTCACTCATAAAAGTAATAACAACCAGTGCATTTTATCATTTGCTCTTGAACATGCGCTTCTACAAACCAAGTTCCGTTTCTCCTGTTATCCTAGCTTCCCTTTTGATAAGCAGGCATCAGGTGGTCTGCGATTGCTTTAGTGAGGCCCCCCACATTTAGGTTTTCAATTTTGTGAAACGATTTGGTCCCACCTACTGATCCCTATTTCAATTGCGCACAATTTAGACTGGTATTTTTGCCCGCTTAAGTTGTATTTGACAACGTCAGTCTGTAAGCAACCGATTTAAGAGTCGCAAGGCTAGTATTACCACTAAACGCCTTTTCGACAATGCATATTAAGTAAGGATTGAATAGTGATGATTTTATTTGGCTATAAAATTTTTGAGATACGAAAAGATTTGGCTGATTGCTGCGTTCGATCAATCATACGTCTAATGCATATTCAAATTGCTAGCAAAGTATTCAATTTGATGGATTTGTAAATAATCAGCACGTTTGGGTCATTTAATTTTCGAAATTCTCTATCAACATTTCGGTACCGTAAGCGTTATCCTTCTCTAAAGATTAAAGGAGATAGAGTACTCGGGCAGAATACATGTATTATTGGCGCACTGAAGATCTAGGATGCCCAGGGGACATGCCGCCCCACGGAAGGACAAGGATGGGCTTTTAGGTGCCCGCAGAATCAAAATAAGGAATTTAGCAACTAATCAAAGCATTGCATAGTCGCCCTCCCCTTTTGAACATCGTCCCTCGCTTTGTCCATCATAGCGTAGTCGGTGCTATAAAACGCTCACTAGCCAATCGTGCCAGTCATCAAATTTTGCGCGCATTTGCCACATCCACTGGATCGGGAGTTTCACCTTGTTCGGGGACTGCATTGAGGGAAAGGAGGATTGTGCTATCCATCTCGTATGTCCACCGCTAGTTGTAAGAACACTGATCTAAAAGCAATCATTTAATAAGAGACGGATTTTGAAATAGTTTTGTGGGAACTAGGTTTCGCCTCTGTTCATCCTTGCCAATGTATTCTCACTTTGCTGCGGTCCAGCTAACAGAGAAGTGGAGAGGGTGTCGCTTGTTCATTAAGTTGACATCGTTATCCAAGTATCGTAGGCAGCTCTGTAACAAACCTTTTAAGCCGGTTTACAACTGGTATCAGCTCAGTTGTCAATAGCATTCCTGCCGAAAACCAAACTGGATTGTTGTCGAGAGTAGACACCATTTTCAGCCCTCCTGTTGGGAGACTGCACTGATTATCCCACTCCTATCATTCGCTCATTTTGCATCGTATTATTGTTTTGCAACCATCAATAGAAATAATCGGGTTTGCTTTCTGCTGCCAACGATGTAGCGCCTCGAGATTTCTCTGAAGATGAAAAATGGCACAATGCTGGGACAGGAAAGGAGTTGCCGATATACGGAATGGCTGAGGGGCTATTTGCATGTCGCCCAGCTGAGGTACGGGGGCGGAGCTCTGAAAACCTTTGATTCAAAATAGTCAAAACACCACATCACCTTACCTAAAGTCCTATTTGTTTTGAAGAATAAAGTAACACAAAATCCAAGTTAACAACAGACGACTATCTTGAATTTCAGTCAACGTTGGGGCTTTACGGGAATACGCGAAATAAATCCTTAGGAATTGCCCTGGAACCCTGGTTACACATCTTTCCCATCTGAGGCGCATAAGGTCTCGCCAAAGTAATTAAATAGGTACTCCAAATCGAGTTCATCATGCACCAGGAAGCGTACAACAGGCCTCTAAGAACTCTCGAATAAGGCTTCACGTGACCACTGTTTACCAAAAAATGATGCTGTATTTACGTTAATGTCTTATTTACGTTCATGCCTCGGCATTGACTTATGACTGTTGACTAAATACACTCGCATTTCCACAAATTTGATAAATGCTAGCTCCTCGCTAGATAGGCACATTATCAAGATATCAAGCCTATAATTACTTGAGGAATATTTCATTATTATCCCTACAAAATTTTATTGGGACTTGCCGCACAATACAGTAGCATCTGCGAGGAATTGTGTCAGTCGGGATGCTACACTAATAAAGGCACCTATCAATGTTGCAGTTTTCTCTTTATCGTTTGGGCAGAGTCCAAACGTTAGAGACACTTTTAGCCTTAGACTACTATTTCACTTTGGTACCATTTAGGCATTAAAATACAACATTAATGACAAAATCATGGCGAGATTTTTGCCTGCAATTCACTTCTACTCTGATTTGGCGCATTAATAAAGTGCCGCACAAAATTCGTGGATTTGGGGATAAGCAAAGTTCCTGTCTGGGAGAGGATATAAAAGATGGTATTTGAAAAGCGCATTGCCTGTGAAGTGGAACGGTTGGTGGGTAATGGGAGGCTGTTGACGTTCCGCTGCCGAATCGACTCGACACGTCTGGGGAAGCATTGCTTGAGTCAGCGATGACTAGGCTCCCTTCCTCTGACGACGAGTTGCCATTAAACCTTCAAAATAACCAACTGTAAACCTAATGTAATAGCTGGAGTGTCAGTTAGATATGAAGTTTTTTGTTATCGATAACGTGTTTGAATATCTACTTAAGCATGCTAAAAGTGTCCACTGATACCCATAGAAAATGATGCATCTATTTACCAGTTAGACACCGTGTCCTGGTGTATCTATTAGGCATTTACTCTCTATTGGTGGATGCATATCTATAGGAAACAAAAATTGATAGTTTTACATCTAATTTTCCCTTTTTGACTGTGAAAAATGAGTATTGACACTCAAGCATGAGTGAAATGGAAATCAGTATACCCTCACACATAATCTTCAGGTGAGCCTTTTTCGTTGGTTTGGAGAAGCCTATAATTATGGTGAACATTTAGTTGTGATGTCCTTTCCGGATGACACTTGTGAGGCTTCTGACTAGAAAATAGCGAGAGATCCCCACAAGGTGGAGTCACCTAGGCGGCAAACCCAATGCATATATCGCTTGTACTCCTCCACCATAAGAGCCTAACTGCTGCTGCAATATCGCTAACTGCTCCGAACTTCAACTTCCCACTCCCTTCCCCTTAGAGATGGATTTCTTAGCCGTTGGTAGGCAAGCTTTTCCGTGGAAGAATATTGTAAGTCGTAAGTGACTTTGGTGCATTCTCTTCCAGGCTCCAGACTTATAGTTCCGGTGTACAAGTACTTGTAAGAGTTCATTTTAGCCCATATAAATAATATTTCCCCATAAATACCAGCAGGTAGTAAAGCCCTATTGTTTAGCATTTGCCAATATAATACACGAAATATTATTTCGTTTGTTGGCATTTTTTGTTGTGAAGCCAGGTTTTCGTTGATTAAAGTCTAGTATTTGTCGTCCCATTAGAGTGGAGGGGATGAGCCAGCTATTTCTTCCACTAGAACTTGAAAGCGATAACCAGACAATTATGGCCATCGCTACTGAACTTCCTTTAACTGGAAATGTTTTGCGGATAACTGGAACTCCTTGACGCAGTTTCATTCTACCGTATATGGTGGTTAAACTTTGGACCGATTAATGCGTATTTTTGAATATGGCGATCATGTGATTTCCAAGGTAGCATTGCAGCAGAATCCACTACCCCGCTTTCCAAGGAGCATAAACCACTTCACGCCTATATTTCCAAGACCTGCAATTCCTATTGGACCCTCAAGACGAACCCCTAGTCGTTTCGAATAAAAGTGGATTATTAAAATGCATTTATCTTTCGACCTACAATGCGCTGTTTCCCGGTTCCTGCGGTTATGAAGTTCGTAATTGGTGCATAAGTTGACTTTTTAAAGGAAGGGCCAAGGCATAGGTAACGCATCTAACTTCTTCAAATCTTTGCATGAAATAATGAATGTTTGGTAGCGAACACATCTAGTAGGCACGTCTTGCAGCATTTCGCTTTTATGGTGAATCAAAGACAGAAATACAACCTATTTTCTCCATCATTATCAATAAAAGAACTCTGCACTGACCGAAGGATCCGACTATAAAGTTTCAAAGGTGCATAATTCTAGTGTGATCATGGAGAAAATGTGGATTGTATGGCTGCCCTTCGAAAGGGTGCGGGAAGAGTGAGAGCATTTTATTGGAGCCGAGGTCCTGATTAAGCTTCTACAAGTTAACCCCAATTTACAGAACCGAAAGACAGGCGTCCGACAAGTAGAACAGACCCCACGGATGATGGTGGCCTTCCGTCCTCTCGCACTCCGTCCATTCTCTTTTCTGTCTAGTCCTCACAATTTTGTGAGACCCACACTCGAGGCCAGACGTGCGGGCAGAGAAAACGATGTCGAGCGTAGGCAGGACACGGTCATGCTGGTCTCCTGCGAGCCCCAGCGGGCAGAAGCGTAATGAAATGTGTAAAATAGTGAAAACACGCTCAATTTTAAACCAGTATATTATGTTAGTACTCCATCTGCGCAAAAACAAGTATTCCGTCACTGTCGAGCAACACGATTTGATGGATTCCCCAGATTTCCATTCCATTCCTTTTACTCGACTTTTTTACTCAGTATGTGTGGACGTAATCGTTTAAAGCACCATTTTGCTAACGCGTTGTTTTATGCGCACTACACAAGTGGGAGCTCACTTGCAATACCGTTAAGCAATGCCTAGGAACGGCCTCTTCTCCCCATGAAGTCTTTACAGTACTCTAGTTTATGAATGTGACGTTGTCCATTTATTCTCACATGATGTGGACAATCCCGAGGCAAAAGTTCTGTTCTACCTGATTGATCTGATCAGTTTTAAAGGTCTTTGCTAGGTAAGGAAAATAGAGCGGACATCAGATAGAGATTTCTACTGTTTACGTGGGAAATATCTATTAACTCATCAAAAATTTTATCTCTAGGCGTTTTTCATTTGGTGTCTTCTTTTCCTATCATGAAAAATTTCCAAATAAGTAGATTTTGAGACTGCTAAGTCAGCAACCCCTAATATTTTGGTGGAACATAAAGCTATTTTAATACATTTCATCAGTTACTAGCGCCTATGTGGCATGAGAATCTCGCAACCCACAAAGGTTTCTGTTTTTGCCGAATAGCGGGTGACTTCCTCAAAATCATATTCGTTAAGCGTATAGAGCCTTGCATGAAAAGAAGGCAAAGAAATTTTGCCAGATATGTTCTAACCTAATGGCACTTATTTTCAGATATCAAGCTAGTGTTAACTGTTGGTTGCTTCAGATTAGTTGTGGTGAACGTCCGTCCCCAGTAATTATTTACAGAATAATGTATGCACAACAGCACCAACAAAATGAACAGTCTTTGACTTTGATGAAAAGGTTCCTAGAAAACGACGCTCTACCTGTTTCCCATGGTGAGTTCATCGATACATCTCAACCAACATCATGGGGCTTGGAAGGCAGGGCAGACGAAATTTTGATAATGACTGAGAGTTACCACCACTATTGACCCGAGCCTATCGCTTCCAAGAGTAAAAATATCACCGCCCAGTGCCTGTCTTTCGGGGAGCCTTAAAAAGACCATATTATTGCAATCTGTAATTATCAACACTCCGAGCCAGTGATGGTCCGTTTAATTAGAAGTGAATTTACAAGTTTATACCTTTTCTAAGTAAACATTTATGGGAGCAAATTGTGCGTTAATGTCCCAAGAATTAATTCTGTGTGCCTGGTCTTGGTTGTATATCTATTTCCGTATCCTCAACTATGCATGCTAATGAAATGCTTGAGGGACAAATCTTTGAACTGGTCCATTCTTCGGTGCATTATTTGTCTTTTGCCTAGCCAGACTCGCATCCTCCGTCCAAGGACATGTATTTTCACAAATGATTTCAACGACTAGACCTATAAAATCTAATGGACTTATGGATACTTCCTCAGTATTTGAACAAGAACAGTGAACCCGAGTGCGACCCTGCACGACCGAAAATCCACTAAGTTGGCTCTGATATGACGTGATCAATTGACACGCCTGAGGTACAAAATTGCAGCGTCGCAGAGGGACCACATCCGGACGAAAACCATTAATGAACAAAAAAGAGGATATAAGAAAATCAAATTCTTGACACCCTCAGAAAAGTGCGACCATAGTAAAGGATTTTAGGGTCGAAATGTTTTAATTAGCCGCGCTGCATGAAGCGCACGAACTGGCTATAGGAACAATTCGTCAAATAACTACGCAGTTCCACAACCATTTAATGCTGCCCATTCTTGTGCTAGAAGCAAGACGAAACGCGCTTCGACAGGAGGCCGATGAAGTCGAAACGACAGGAGGCATGCCCTCATTACCAAGCCCATAACGCCTGTAGACAGACGGCTGCTTGTTCATTGGTCAGTTGCAGCTGTGGTCCTGTACAGTCATAGGACAAGCCACTTATGAGCACTAGCCAATAGTGGAGATGCATGACGGTCTGCCAATTAAATGTCTCCAATGGGGCCAAAAATGATGTGGAGGTCCTGCTACGATCTCATTCCATCACACGCGAGCCTCTGATTCGGGCTTGGGCTTCCATTTACGCCTTCTTGGGTCCAGGATCTATTGCTGTTCAAGGATACTATCTTATCCTTAAACGGGTAAGATGCTTCATCCATTTATTTAACATTTTCCTCGGCGTCAACGCGTGCTTGCTGGATTGAAATTGGATAAAAATGGAGCGATAGCTTACAAAATCTTGGGCACATTCATCCCAAGCACTTACCCCTCTTTAATGGTGGCTTAATTATTCAGCAGATGCCCTCATACCAGAATTGGATTATTTTCCGCGGTCGTGTAGAGATGTGAATTTGTTTATCTTCCGGTATTATAGCTACTCCATTAACTAGTGGACTGCAACTACCTGTGGTCAAGTATGGAAAGATTGGTGCGTCAGCTCCCCTGTTTTTGATTCTCTTTCCCCGTTGCATAGAAATTTAGCACCAGCAGTATTCCTCAACTCCGTCTGTGAAGTGTGTGACTCATGTAACTTGCTTGGTCGTTTCGAGTTTACGTCCATTTTAGTCTGCATATCCTTCCTCTGGTTTTGGCTAATGATTCTTCTCTAAGGCGTAATTGTGGTACTCCTCGGCTTGTCCCCGTACTTGTTGAAGTTGCTGTTCGCCGGAGCCATCCAAACATTCCTTTGCCTGTCACTGATCGGGGGAATATATGCGGTTTGTCTGAAACGTAAGAGTTTCTCGCAGACTTTTGGGTTGTGTAATCGTTCGAATTTCAAAGGGAAGATGTGCACTGCGGTATTCCACAATTTTATTCGAGACGAAGAAGACACGATCATTCTCTACCAAGACTTGATTAATTCAAATTAATTCGATTTACCTTGAAATGACTTGATTAGATTTACTTTGTTAGGAGTTTAAGGTTTTACTGAGGTGCCATGTTTATGACTTCTGGGGCCGGTTTATAGAGGGGATCAGCAACCCAATTTCGCACTGACCTCGGTTTTCCCATACATCCGTTAAAGTAATTAATTCTGCTACTCCCGCCTTTTACTAGATTCATGAAAAGTGTGACGCGCTTCGATAAAAGCGGAAATCATCCGCTACTTAGCATGCCTCCACTTTTGCCCTTCTTGCTTTTACACGTTAATCATTGATCATTACCGCACTCATGGCGATCACTCCTATTACAAACCATAAATCAACAAAGTGTTTCTCCTTTCCTTGTGCTGTTATCATTATTCTTCCAAGTGGTTCACTTGCGCGTGTAGGTGGCTTCTAACTGAACTCCACCAATCCATTGTGCATAGCCTTGTTTCCTTAAAATCGCGCGCTTTCGTCGTTACAATTTTCACTGTCAGAATTTTTTGAGTTATAAGAAGATTTTGTTGGTAGCGTTTCCTTTCGCCACGTTGGATGACTGTACCGATTCGATATTAAAACTGCATACGCTACACATCGATACGTTGGGCAATAGTAAATGGGAGGTCCAAGTGATTGAAGTGTAGATTATCCATTCACTCGCAATCCTCGTTTGAAGCTCGCTCATGGCTTAGTTGAATTTACGAGGTTTCGTGGTGTGCGCGCGAAAGTCAACGCACTCCTTACCTTAGACACCGGGCCACCCGCCCCTACGTTTGCAGCGGGACGTTTGCGCAGCTGTTTCCACTCTCTGTTAAGGTGTCTTTTCCTCTCTTTCGCCCCCTCTTTTCCTTTCTCCTTCCTCTCCTTCCTTTACCTCAGCTGAAGGGAGAGAAAAGGGAAAAAATCTCGGGGCTTTTGAAAAAAGTACCAAGGCAAACAAGGGCTCCAGAGCAAGAGAGAGGTAGCGAGGATGATGGGGCGCTAGTGAGGTTAGGCGACAGCGTCTATCTTACCTAGTTCAGCAAATTTTCCATGCTTCGCTGGGAGTACAATACGAAATCTACTGCTGCCCTTCCGGATGAAAAAATTGGCATGGCTTAAATGCGAGAGTAGCTAAAGAAATGGGGTTATTAAAAGTTAGGCGTGTCACACACACACACACACACATCTTTCTGCTCTTTTTCTTCCAAAATACAATCCAACTACAGTACTTTCTCTCTCACCTTTCTGCTATTTCTGTTCTCGCTCAGGATTGTCCGGAACGGATGATTCAATGGTCAGTGTTGGAGATGTTTTTTCATCAGAAATTGGAGTTCACCATCCTAAATCAGATTACTTGAGCAGCTGTGTTAGTTTGGCTCTCAGAGAGGCTGGTGTGGCGTGTCGCTGTGGTCAGTGGTGGGGTTCTGAGACCGGACTGTTTAGTCATGAGAGGAGAGGGGGGGGAGGGAAGTAGAGGGGAGCCGAAGATGGGGGAGGGTGGTGAGCCGGTCTGTGTGCACGACGGCGCGCACATGATTGTTCGCGCAAAATAGTGCGGGGATCTTGATGCGCAGATGGGGATTTGTTTACTACGTCTACTTTTGGGAAAAACTAATCGAAGTTAGAAGGCCTGGTGATTAACGAGCACACTTTCAATGGTCAGAGGGGTAGCGTAGGCTTTCTCAGACCACCGAATCGCGGCAATACTTCGGTCCATCGTATAGCCCGTCAAGAGGTGCATATTCACTTTTTTGATCGGTTTTCTCCAAACGCACCTCCAATCGTCCTTGCAAGCCATTGTACATTCTCCGTTGTTTGCTTAAGGTTTGTCACAAAGCAATTGATGCATCCACTTGAGGAAAACTGTCATTTGTCATCCTCTAATGGTCACTAATGTAAGTAAATACAACACTTAACCTTTAAAATGTACATCTAGTCAATGGCGGCTAGACCATTAGAAATCTTCATTAGAATGGACGACTTTTAGGGCTTCGCTAATGAAAATTCGTTAAGCTTACCTTAACAATCTGCTGTATAGCAGCTGCCCTCACTTTGTCATTTCCCGTTCTTGACCGCCTTCTAATTAATCAATTTAAAGTTTGTAGCCTCCTCTCGCATACCTGCAAATGCGCATAGTTTCTCCTAATCGGGTAGAACTGGCTGTCTGGATTAACTTATTAAAAACTTAAATGGACTATTGCCCTGAACTTAGTGGCAGCTGTTTTGGAGGTTTTCATCTTGGACAGCATTTTTTTGTGTGGTAATCCTCATTTATGGCTGCTTCGTGCGGCTGAGGTTGATAAGTGGAATGAATTTTATCGCTTCTTGTAAGCTTCGACAAAGCCACGTTATCCGCGAACGGGTTTCATGGTCTTTCATACGGCCTTAATAGGGATTTTAGACATCTAACCCTTGATCACCT
Source organism: Taenia hydatigena (assembly GCA_036345935.2). Taxonomy (NCBI): domain Eukaryota; kingdom Metazoa; phylum Platyhelminthes; class Cestoda; order Cyclophyllidea; family Taeniidae; genus Taenia; species Taenia hydatigena. The sequence goes on from JADWOT020000009.1 coordinate 5,099,873, forward strand.
TAGTCGATACAAGGTACCCGGGAAGCAGAATGTCAATTGAAGAGGGTAAATTGATTCCATGGGTGAGGAACGAGTGGTAGAGGGCAGATAATTAACTAAATGGGTCTCTTGTGCGTGATGTCTGTGCCTCGTTTGTGTGCGGGGGTGAAATACCGTGGAGTGTATGAATGTCAACACGTGTCCTGGGGATCCCACTTCTGTCTCGCTTCACGCGGTCCTTTCATGGGGCGCCATATATCCCACCTATGAAGCAGGCGTAGCCGTGTTTACGTCCGTACATACGCGTGCTGCCTCCACGAGAAAGACGTTCCTTAACTGTTTTGTCTGGTCACTCGCTTTTCTCCTCAGTGGTGCTGACTGCTACCGGCAGAAGCTGGGTCGATGATACCAGGGTGCAGTCACATGGCCACTCACCAGCATGGTTCCTCGGGTGGGATGGGTTCCGAATCCCAGATCAATGGGTGGAGAGTGGGGCAGTGTAAGAGGGAAGGAGGGTACCATATTAGCAAGTTGGGCCTGCGATAACACGTAACTGCCTTCGAGATTGAGGCGAGCACGCTCGTGGTAGATGTCTACGCATATAGTTACGCGTATGTCTAATCCCTCCGTTGCTTCAACCAGGCTTACGTAGGTGTACCTGCGTGCTCAGTTCCACCGACCGTGTGCATATTCGCTCCTTTTTTAAGGTTGTGACGAAATGGGTGTGTTTCATCTGGGTATTTATCTGCAATTTTCAATAGTTTTACTCCACTACCTTTTTTCGTTATAGTGGGATCTGATAGGTTCTAATTTACTGTATCCAGGCGATTTGCAATTTTGTATTGAGAAATCCACGTAAGCAATTCTCGTGTCTAGATGAGCAGTTTTGGAGGGACTGAGATTGTTGTGCAAAAAGCGTAGTTCTTCTGGCTCTCACTTTTGCTGACCTATCTTTTTTCCACGATATTTGTGGTACATAATATCCCAATATCTCATTGAAGATTGAAGATCTTCCATGCATTTTTTTTTGAAGAAATGGACTGGGAACCAAAAATTGGAAACTGTCGGGGTCACTGATCTTGGTTTAAGAAAACTAATTGATAAGCAGGACTGGAGTGGTGTGGCTTGTTAATGCATAAAGTGGGTGGCCTCATGGAGGCCTGTTTAGATCTGGTATGCGCTGCTGCGTCGATGACTTTGTTTATGCGGCACCGGCAGTGCTCCGTCTACTTCCCGTGGTGCGTATGCGTGTGTGTGTGTGTGTGGTCTTCAAGGTATGTGTGTCACTCGATGACTTATTTACACACGGCTTCGCTGCGGGCACAGACAGACTGGTCGTTTCGACTCTCGTGTGTGTTTAATATGCAGCCTTCTAACCTCCCCGCGAAGTTAAATTTTGTTCACTGCCAATTCCAGTGTCCATACCCTTTTGTATGCCTTCTAAATCGCATCTCCCATAAAAGTAGACAATAAATAGCACATCTAATCTATTGTTTGTCTATTTTTAATTTCTCGGCTATCTCTTAAGTCAATCGACCGTCTAAATGTCAAAGCTTTACATTCCGTTAGAAGTAGATTTATTTGTAGGACCACCAAATTCCGACTATTACTAGATAGAGCATGCGTAGCCACTCCACCCGCAGGTGTGTATGATTTGTGGCGAGATATAAAACTACGCGCGATCCTCAGTGTTGCTGTGATCAGCTCGAAGGGAAATTTACATCGAGCCGTTAAATCTGTTGCGGAATGAAGTGAACTTTCTGCGGTTCCCTTCTAAAAGTGATGCCCAGTTTGTTTCACAGCTTTGTGCCGCGGTACACAAATCCGTGTCGGACGGCTAGCGTGCAGCAGTTAAAGGTAATTTGATTGGTCACCAAGAAAAGCGGGACAAAATGAACTGTAGGCGTTTGTGGGACCCAGACAAGGACATTACTTTCGCTTGAGAAAAGAAGGAGGACTTCTATTGCCGGAATTACTCTAAAATATGTGCGATCTCAGCCATTTTTCCACACTGGCGGCATTTGTTGAGTGGGTCCGTGCTTGCGTGTTTGGGCATGAAACCGAGTCGGGGCACTTCGGTGTGTGTGCGTGTGTACAAAGACAGATGCCCACTTGACACGAGTCACAGTGGGTGGTCTGATACCCTCCTTCTGTGCTTATGTTTTCAACTTCCTTCACGTCACTGCCTTCATCGGCAGGCCCCCGATGAATTCCTGCCCCTTGATACAAATATGTTTAAATTTCTTGTAGCACATGTTTTGCTCAAAAGTAGGGATTGATATCACTTTTTTTCTAGAGGAAATAATACCTTATGAAAGGGAGATTAAATTGAACCGTTACCTATTGACTTATCCCTATTTGGGCTTCCTGATGAAGTACCAAACTTTCCTTTTGTTTTGAAAATACTGTGCGTAGTCTGCATCCACGAGACCGCAAGCCTGGGTTTTGTGCGTTGGATGCATTCCCACGATTAGGGAATGAAATCGGTCAGATGGATAGGTGGGTAAGTTAAGTTGTCAATCCACGGTGTGGTCGAAGCGAGTCTCGTTTATACGCCTTGGCTTTCTGCATGTGTGTGTGATTTCGGTGGCTGAGTCAACCACGGTGTAAATCAGCCGGTGTGCGCACTCACGAGCAGTTACTTTATGCAAATTCGCCGCTAGCGGTGAGATTCATCCGAGCCTCAGACTCCCGCTCGCCCCAGCCCCTCCTCCCGATATCACACTCGAGGAGTAGGGCTGCCTCATTTGTAATTCGGGGGCAGTGTAAAATGTGCATTTGTGATGGTAGTGAGTTCTTTTTGGGCTGACTTTTCGTCGGCGAAAGGACGTTGCAATACTCATCCGGTTACTTTTGTTGATGATTTTTTTTGCGCACTGTATTGACTTCTGTGGTGGATAAGATTAGGTCAGCGCTGGCCACCCGGACATTCCACTGGCCGTGGCACATGTCCACCGTGGGTGGGCTGCTCCTGAGAGGGGGAAGGGGAAGGGGTGACTAGGGGTCACGGTGAGTCACTTGTGCACACACGCACGTGCATTCCGACTGTTTCATAGGGATTTATGGGGCAACATATCTATACGCTAAGGCGTTCATTATTCAGCAGTAGCCTCTATTCCCTTTCATAATCCCTTGGGGAAAGTGTGGCTCATTAATTTTTGGCAGGGAATAGGCAGGAAATAATTTTGAGGAGTAAAAATGGTTTGCAAAAATTGATTGATAGTTGAATCAATGCAGGACTGCCTGGAGTGCCTTTAGCATCATTAAATATCGCATTAAATTTTGCGCTTACTAAAACGCGCTGCTAGTTAGTGTTTCCGTTATTTTACGAAACTTTTTGTCAATCTAGTGTTACCGCCTTTTCCTGGACTGTCTAGGACAAAAATAGAAGGACTGGGCCATTGTCTACTGACTGTTCAAGTGATTTTTAGGTCCCAACCCCAGCGCATACCTTCTTTGCTCCTATAAACGATATAATTGTAGGCGGTTTTAAACATAAAATAACTCTCCGGTTCTTTAGTAGTTTGTAACTTCTGCAAATCCCACGGTGGTGAGCATATCGCAGTAAGAATCCTGTTAGGAGGGCAACAGATGGCATGAGCATCTGACCTGGAATTTTATCCCAAAACTTGTCATAGTAGTTTATGTATTTCATAATTCCCTATTGTAAAGTATTCGCGGTAGTCTCATGGGATTCCATTCCCATAAACTGCGTTCACACCATACAGTGTCAAATCTGCTTATCATCACCACGCGAAATGGTAACACTCGCTTTTGACATCTTACAATAAGTGGAAGTCTAGCTCGCGACAGTTCGTAGAGCTTTGTTGTACGTGAGTCAACATCTCGCACGCAATCTAAAAATATTTAATATTCGTCCCTCACCCCAAACTAAAAGCAGTTACTACCCATGTGCTTTTATCTGCTGTGATCATCCTACCCGAGGGCTTGCCTGGCAGCTAATGTTCATCCTTTACTCATCCCTCCAACTGCGGGAAACTGTTCGTTATTTTTTCAACTTGTTCATATCAGCGTTATAGTCTGTTAAAGTATTTTGGGGTTTTCATCTCAATTTATTACTCCAATGGAAAATGGAACTTATTTACCCTAGCTTCCAAAGTGGATGATTAAAAGCCCCAAAGCAGTAGCTTCTACTTTCCGCCCTCATTGGGGTATTCTTCTTAACTTCTTCTGCCCGCTGTTTTTATTATTTTTTTTCTGCCAAGGCCAAATGTTATTTCGCCCTTCTCTTTGTACTGGTTGCGGCAAGCAGAGACAATACGCACGTTGATCGCAACGCTCCCCAATTGGGGTTACTGCGGTTTCGCCTAACCACATGCTTGATTCCGGAGATGGAGGCTGGTGATCGGAGGGTAGGGGATTGGGACAGGGATGATAACGGCCAACTTAATAATATCACGCACAGACAACCAGATGCATACATAAACATGCACATTTGAGTGGATACGCATCATGCCTTTGCTTTTGTCTCCCCTGACTCTAGAAACGAATTTTGCATAGTAAAGGCGCTGGCATTTCACGCTTCAGTGCACGCTTCACTTCATGTGGACACACGTTGGGGCTGGATGGGTGCCTCTGTGTCCTTTTGGCAATTTGCGATCTCTGTTCGCGCCTATACTGGTCTCGCTCGTGTGCGTTCTCGTCCTACCCAAAATTACCCGTTACTAACCGACTTTCCGCCCTAGGTGATTGCTCCTTTTAAGATTATGGACTTAGGGTGCCTCTGGAAGAGTTTGAGAATGGCTCAAATAAACAGAAGAGATTGTCGGCGAGATGATTTGACAGGATGATTCTATGTCATCTAAACCAGAGCCCTAACTCTTCTTTAAATCACTCATGCAGCTTTGTTTGAGCCAAAGCATTAATGTGTATTTTCACAATAATTTACCAATCCACATCCCATGCGCTGAATAAATTGCTTTTAATGTTCTTTCCATTTGCATCTTTCGCTTCAAGAGTTCATACTTTACACTAGTGGCAAGTTAAGTTACTTTTATTCATTTAAATTCAAGCTGGAAACTCTCCTTGAAAATAATCGTTCACACTGACCTTAGGAGGAAACGCTTTATCCCAGCCATGATCGCATTTAAGAGTTTGTCTCAAAGTTGCCTGGAGGCTTTTTTTTATCTCACTCGACTGTTCAACTTTGCTGGTATGCTTGTGTGGTTACGCCAAGCCGTAGATAAGATCAGAAGGGGTAAGTCTGGCACACTATGTGAAACAGAACCAACACACACGTACACGTCCGCCCTTTCTCTCCTTCTCCTCACATGTTAGTCGGCCTTTTTGCCAGTGTGATGCTGCAGCAATGCTGCTTTAGAGATGAGAATTGCTCACATCAACATTTATCATCGCTTCCTTTCTCCCTCCTAGTGTTTTTGTCAAGAATAGCTGAATTTCATGTTTATGCTTGTTTAGCAGGTCTTTTTGATCCAATGTCTGAAAATTCTATTCTAATGTTCTGAAACGTCAAAGCACGACGTGATCGGTTCACGTGAACTTAAAACTCCTCTACTAGGTGCTATGTTATTTCTTCGGCATTAAAATGTGCGGCCCCTAACGTCTAGTGTGAGGCAGTAGGCTCAACACCATTAACTCGTGCCAAAAAATAGCTTATAAACGGGTTCCATTTTGCACGCTATGCTTCTGTCTTTCCCGTTCATTCTTTCTCGCCAAATGACCTGGTCCATCAACTCCCAATGAACGCCATTTAGTAACGCCTACTGCTTAGAGGGTCAAGGCAATGAGTTTTCTTTTTCCCCATCGTAAGGCAAGCAATTATTTAATTCCCAAATCACCCCACGCGCTTTCCTGTCACTGTCTTCGAAATGGCGCGCCATTTTTGCATATTTGTGTGTTTGTGATTTTGTCCTCTTTATAAAAACGCCAAAAGTGGTGCGATTGTGCATCGGAAACCGGCAAAATCTCGACTTGATTGGCTTTTCGGGCATATTAAGGATGATTTCAAACGCGCTTACTCGATAGTCAGGTTTATGCCTGATGAGGTGATCCGGGATGCAAAACACTTTTGTGTCCTTAAGGCCGTATTGTAGACCTTGAAATTCAACTGCCTTTGCATAGTTGGACCTGGTGTCCGTATTTTGAAATATCTTTCACTCGCAAACTTTACCGTAGTGGTCAAAATGAAGATTTCTCGGAATTCGATTGTGGGTGCACTCCAGAACTCACTAAAGCAGTGATTTCTATGGAGCAAATACATTTGCTTGCACAATTGTAAAAACCGTGCTCAGAAAATAGCACCGTCGGGCTCATTCGAACGAATGTACGGAGAAAAGTTAGCCTCTCTATGAAGCCTTTTCACTCCTCCCCTTTCTCCCTACACTTTCATTGGAAAATGTTTTCGAGTCTAGCCGTCACCTCCACTTACCTTTTCGGGTTGCTTGAAAATTATGTTGCTACTTAGTTGTATACAATGTAAGGGAGCGTCTGTCATTACAACAAATAAGACTAAAAAACGACTTGACGTGGAAACAAAGACCGTTACCATGGCAACTCACAAACTGGCATTCATTCAAACATTATCTTGGTCGCTTGCCCTTTGGGTGGTCGCAACACTACAAACCCGCCCCATGAACTCTAAGAATTGGCATCGAACATTTACGTTGCATGCCGATGGTTTTTGTGGCTTACGTCCTACCGACTGTAGCTTAGTGGAGCTGTGTGACGAGAGTGATGATACTCCTACCACATGCAATAGGAGATGATCGGTCACCTTCAGCAACACAGAAGTGATATTTTTTGGGAACGTCAACAACCCAGAAAGTTCACTTGATTTTAACCATTCTAATATAATGCATAGGCTGAAATTGCCTCCTCCTGCACCCAGATATAATTTATTGAGCATCATGAATGGTTGGCTCAACTTCTCCTAGCCTCTCAGCCTGATTGAGCGTCTCACGCATTCTAGCAATTCGATGCGGATACTAATGGTGCAGCAACTCTTTAAAGGGTGGGTCTGAGTTCTCTAAGAATAAAAGATACGGAAGAGCTGCTTGCCTGTAATCATACACATTCAATGCATAGGCTACAGTTTCCTCTTTAGCGCCTTTATACAAGTTATGGCTCCAACTAATCTCTGTTTAAAACATTAATCTTTATTAGAACAAAATAGGCTTAGTTTTTGTCATGGCAGCTATGTCCTACTTTCTTCCTGTCCTGATTTTGAGATTTTCAATTTCTAATCTTCTCTTACATATTTTAGCTCGATTTGAAATGCAACGCAACAAGTTAAGGCCGCCCAAAGTAGAATTTTCTTCTTCCCTCATTAATGGCTTTACTTCTGTTTTCCCTCTCTACCAGTAGCTCTTTACCTCAGTCATTTTATTCTTTTATGAATACGGGATTATTCCTTACCTTGCCGGCGATAGGATTGTAGGCATCTTTGACAGACGGTGCGTACATTTGCTCAAAAATTGAAAAACCTGCTCATGCATAATAGATAGGAAGGATCTCCATTTTTTTCAAATCTAGTTGTTTTGGGAAATGCATCATGCGTTGTAGTGACGAACTTGCCTACAGCGCAGTGAACCAATAATGGTCACCACAGGCGGTTTAAGATTTGGTCGTTCTTCTTGTTGCAAAAAGCGGTTGTATTGCGATCAGATGTCTAGGGAAGGGGGAAAGAGGTGGTGGTTACCCGATAGCCACAATCCATTCCCCTTCCATCTCGGTGATATACATACCGCTAGCTCAACCGGTGCCAGCATCACCCATAAGACAGCACGGCCGGCGAAGCTTGCGTGTGGCTCGGAGAGAGATGGGTGGGTGGGAGTGAATGGGCGTGCAAGAGACTGACGATTTCCAGTCTTAACCCAATTGCTCCCTTGTTTTACTGGTCACTGATTTATTGCTGTAAACGGATGCACTGTTTTTACGCGCTTCAAATTGTCTCCTTTATTGAAGTAATAAAGGAACTTGGGTACTTTTCAGTGTGAAAAGGATTTAATCTTATTGGGGATTGGTAAATCTAATTTAGGGATAGTGCTTTTTGTATTTTATTTAAATCAGCGAAGGACTTGGAAACAGGGTCAGAGACCTGATGATGGTGGATTGTGATGTAATAAAGGTACAATGCTTTTGGAGTGCTGTAGTAACTGCGGATGCTATCAATAACATGCTTGAGGCATATTTTAAAAGGACATACCAAAAAGGCGACACTCGGGTGAAAGCTCCATCTTATTCAATTGAGGACTTCAAATGTTCGTTTTGGATAATTGAAACACTTTGGAATTCAACTTTTTAGTAGTTGACGTGTGGACAAAGTCAGTCTCTATGCATGGTGAGTTTGATGTGTTTATTTTTGGTAGATGCATTTGAGTCACTTGCCTCCGGACAATGGTCCACGGAAGTTAAATTACGCATGGTAGGGGGATTCGTTGAGAAATAAATTTTGAGGTATTAATGTACCAACTTTGTTTACCCTGAATGCGCAGCCCATCTTAGGTGAGATTAACATTGGTGGCGCACTTTGTGACAATTTTTTGCTTGACCGTCCAAATGTAGAGCTGTTGCCGACTCAACATTTCGCTGAATATGTTCCCCCGGGTGAAATGGTTGCATATTCCTTATTCTATGTGCTTGCGGTACGTGTGGGTAGGCAGTCTGTGGAAGATTCAACAGAGACGGGCACTTTGCCTGTGGAATCTCACCTGTTATTCGTGTGGGAGATGTCTACAATAGTCGACAGGGTGGTTGGGTGATAACCACATGGAGTACAATCATGCACTTACAAAGGGGCCACGGCCAACCTTCAAGGAGTGGAAGAAAGGGTGAGGAAGCGAAAGACGAAAAGTGTTGACGTTTTCTTTAATCCATCATGGAAGCCGAATTTTTCTCCTTTATTTAAAGGTCATTGTAAGCTTTTACCCATTTCTAACCCACTGGAAGCTTTTGAGTTCGTTGCGTGCAGCGGTTTTACCGTTTGGGAAGGGTCAAGACGTTTTTGTTTGACGCTATCTTACCGCGTGACAAAACGATTTACTACAAGCATATCGAAATATGTGCGTTTTTCCTAAAAAAATGTAAATAATTCCCAATTAGTGAATCTGGATGTCTAGACTTCTAAGAAGGTGGGTTTGTGATGCTTCAATTGGGCAAGCATTTTTACGAATGTCATTTTTTTTCTTGGTGATGTTTTTTTCCCTAGTTTTCTTACGCACAAGCCCATCCCACACTTTGGTGCTGGGTGTTCTCGGGATCATCGGGCATGCGCTCTAGATTCTGACCTCTTGTATGTTCTGTAACCCGCTTTCACACCACACCCGGAGGGGAGTCCCCAACGTGGGCTCTCAGCGTTGGATTGGTGCCCACTTAGTGCTCCACCGGCTCTTCGAAAAATTTCTCATCATGTCTATTTGTATGCGTGTTTGCATCCAAGAGAGGAGAGGAGGAAGAATTTCTTCGGTTGAGGGAACTGAGAATTTATTTTTCAGCACTTCTTTTTCTTCCACTCTTACTCAAAATTCGGATGCAAGATCAAAGTCCACCTCCTGTTATTACTTGATCTTTCGTCCCGAAAATTTCGCTGTTATCTTTCGAAGCGCATCAACCGCCTCTTTGCTATCCAGATAAAGGTGATTTACTTTACTTAACTGTGATGGTCAAGTGATAAGACAGCAAAGGTGAACTCTAGGCGATAGTTATGGCAACTTTTTCTGGTGCTTTTGATCCTGACCTTAGGCATTCTTGCGATTCACTCTATCTAAACAAGTGCTGTGCAAGAAGAATGATATTTTAAGCAATCGCTCCCAACTGTATGTGATCTTTTTTCTCTTGCTCGTGATGATTTACTGCCGCTGACAGATCACGCAATTGAATGTGATAGGGGACGAGCCTAGAAGTGGTGATTAGGAGAATAGGGGAAGAAATACAAAGATGGGAACAGAACCAATAGCCGAACAAGAATTGCTCTCATGGGCCGTCTGTGCTGTCAGCGCAAGGCGGCTTGAGAATCCTTCTGATTAACGGTTACCTCAAATCTCTTTCCCTGACTCAACTCCTGGCTGAAAAAAAATCACTGCCGGAGTCCAAACCCATTAATAAGTCCCATTTCTTCAGGTCGTTTGGTCTTCTGTTCGGTGTTTCCATTCCTGGCTGGAAAAAGTCATCGCTTTGAATCGCTCACCCCGTCGCGTCAGAGATGAAGTCATTCCAGTGTTTATGCAATTTCTAAAAAATATACCTTTTTTTCTCGTTTAAAAACAAGCCGAATATGTTTTGAAGGCAACCAGGGGTTAAGTTTCATGCTGTCCCTTCTCCGACCCACCATAACTCTCACAAAGGTACTAGTCAAAGCGTTCGTTATGAATAGCTTAAATTCCGTTACCTACGTTTGACGGAAATAAATAGCGTTGAACCCTCTACTTTATTTCGTCTTATTAGCTTGACTCATATTCTCACTCCACAAAGTCCATTGCAGCAAAATAATTCTGGAAATTTCGGTTGGTTTGCTAAGGGTCCAAAACCTGAGTCATAGTTTTGTTTAATTTGGCATAATAGTACGATTTTATTCTACTGTTTGATTTAAGGGAAATCCTGTGCTGGTCTCCTAATGTGGTGACAATTTTGTACGTACGAAAAATATCATACATTTTCCCTTTTTATAGAATTTTGAGACACAGATGACACTGTTCCCTCCAATCTGCCTGATTACCTTGTTGGCAGTCAGTTTGACTTCCCACACCATTAATGCGCGGCCAGAAAAGCCGACGAATGAGCTGAATTTGAAGAAGGCCGCAGTGGGCTCGGAGGCGGTGGTGGTGGCGGAAGAAAAGGGGAATCTGCCTAGCTTCGTGCGTGAGGACGCCGCTGTGGCGATCATTGACAACAATGACGACGACGAGGACGACGAAGACGTAGACGTCGGCATAGGGGGTGTGGGCGTGGAAGAAGTTGGTGAGAACGGACACAACTTCTTGCGAGGCAATTTTATCCCGGACAGGCAAGTTCAGAATCCTCTATTCTCGAAAACTATAAAGTTATTCCTTGAGGCGGCGTAATCACTGAGGCGTCCTACTAAGTTGGAGGCTAACAGGAATTGTTACCCGTTTTTACTTCAGTTGATTGGATTTGAGTAGAGGTGGATATATAGTTAGCTTTTTCTCTGTTAAACCTGAAAGAGGTTGATCACATGGAAAAAGCCTGTCATTATCGAATCGCATGCATCCTTTGAGTATGAGATTCCTCCCTATCGCATCAACTAACGCTCAGTCTTTGAAGGAGTTGATAAAGGTTGGATCTTTTTCATTTTTAGTGCGCCTTACGCACCGAATTTGGAGTCACCCCACACTGGTGGTAAGTCTACCGGTTTTAACAATTTTAATGCTAGTCATCCTATCGTCCGTTTCACTGACATCAAAGTCCTGTATTTTATTCACGTCTAAATCCCACGGAAGCATTCATTGGTCAGATAATTTTCGGCCGCAGTGGTATTTACTAACTCATCAGCCCACCCACCCACTTACCATTTCCACGGACCCCTCGGGCGTGCACGACCGCTAGGCACAAACAAAGAGAAAATGTTTGTTTATATTGCCCCGAACGGTATAATAAATAACCAATTGCTGTGTGCCTCATTCACCGCCGTATTTTGCACTGCCGAACCGAGTTACATCACAAAGGCGCTTTGCTAACAGTGTTGGAATGACCGGTTTCTGACCGTTTGGTTGTCTCTAGTCTGCGCTATCCGCGGTTGATAAATGATATGAGTTAGAGAGGGAATTTCTCTAACTGGATAAACACCTTTCAAATTTGCCAGCTTCACCGAGTTGTTATTGCGGCCCCCTTGGAAAGTGGGGAATTTACACACTTTTTATCTTCACTGGTGTGACTCACACTGGCGACGTGTGACCGTTTCCGTTGCAGGTTAACAATTTTTTGTTCCCTTGAGGAGCTCAGCAAACGCTTCTCCTGCCTTCATCACCTATGCCTCCTCCTCCTCCTCCTCCTCTTGTTTGCTGTGGACCCCGTAGTCTTTTAAATCCTCTAGAAACGTGAAATGAATTAAATTGCGCAGCATGTTGCCGCGCGAGGCACTGGGTTGTGACTCAAGTTGGACTGAATTATTTACGCAACCAATTCCTTCCCGCGTATGACACGTTTTATTTTGCTTGTGAAATCTTAAAGTCCTTCTAGCGCGAATTACTCACACTACACGCTTAAAAAGAAGACGCGGTTTATCGTTCCGTAGCCGAATTGAATTTTTGGTCCACTTTTCAAATCCACTTTTTCTTTGTTCAGTCTCAACTAGCGAAACAGTTATACTATTTGCGGACAATCAGTGTTTAGCTTGTATTTAAAACATCGCCAATGTGGCGCCATAGGGCAGGACTGGAAATCGGTACACCCGGGTAACCTGACCCACAGCTCATCAATCCACTAGCACTGCAGTCTAGCCTAGTTTCGGCCGGAGGAAATGAGACACTGACACATTATCCGGACTCAACCATGTGCACTGTCTCCTGATCGAGTGCCAAACATTTTCAATTTGCCTATTTATTGTGACAACTTCGAGTCAGTCGAAACGACTGTTCGTGAATTTTGGATTGTTCACTTCTAGTGCTATCTCGTTGTGAAAGATCCCACTGCATGCTTACATTCTTGTTAAAATTCTCCGTACAGAATTGACACTGCACAGTTTGGGAACTGGGGTCCAGTGATTTGCACCCGCAGCACAAAGTCGTCGTGAGCGGAACGCCCCGTAGATGAGAGAGCAATCTGAATCAGTGACCGCTTGACTAAGAAAGGATTTGGTTTGCGTACAAGAACACATCCAATAGCATTCTAAGATCAAAACTTATGGTCTTCTATAGAACAACCTAATCAAAGCTTTTGTATTACTGCCTGGTGGTCGCTGCTTGCACAACTCCGTTCATCCCCTCTCGATTGTTTCGAAACAGATTGCCGAATTGGTCTACCATGATCACTAGCTTCAAACTAGCAGCAGTTACGCATATTGTTAGCAGAGTTGGAGTCACTGTCGCTTTGGCATTCTTGCGGCGCTTCATGTGGTTGTTTGGTTTAAATGAGTTTCATCCATTAAACTGGGCATATGGGTTGCTAGCATTGACAGTACCACTAGTCACATTTTATTCTTTGAGGTTTTTATACATTTTTACCCTGTGTAAATGTACCAGGTCGCACTGTCGATTCTAGCGAGGTCACTCACTACCTTTGGATTCAACGATGAAGTCAAAAATACTTTGATCTGCTGCGTTTTTGTCGTGACGAATGGGAAAATGAAACCCCTTATTTCGAGTCATTCGGAGTAGGATTGCTTGCTTATTTTACAAGTTTCAGAACGAATCTCTAAACAATTGAAGCGGAATTATTATTTTTTTTGCTTTGATTGTGCGTAAGACCTCTCAGGGATTAAATGTGGTATGTGTTTGAGAGCCATTCAACGGCCAAGTACAATTTCAGATGAATGTGCCGTTTGTTTTAAACTGCATCTATTACTTGTGCTGTGTGCGCTCATCGATGCACCCTGAAATTAGCCAGTGTCCCATTCTTTTGTGGCTTCACTTGTATACTGAACGCTCATCAACTTGTTAACGAAACGCTTTGATGCGCTCATTTTTAACGAATTATTTAGCACATTTTTACTGCAGGAGGCATTCTTTGCTGCCAGGAGGCTCCTGTGAATTGAAATATAATGTCAGCGCTCCTCCGAGGACTTTAAACGTTATGATTTTCCTTTCGACCATTGCCATTCGTAAGCCGTTAAGTTGAATGATGAATAGAGGAGGCAAAGCGAAATTTCAGAGCAAAATTTGAGATGTAAGGAATGTGGTCCAGTCCATAGTTTAATTAGTTCAACACCGAACAGAAATAGACAACGTCTTCATTCAAGTAACAGCTCGAAATTTTATTCATATCGGTGAAACCGTAGACACTACTGATGTACCTTTAGCATGACTCACTACCTCGCACGCACGGAGCAATATGAAAGAAACCCAATCTACAGTTTTGATCTTCGCTTCTCAGTAGCGCCACACTGGTCATTTAAAATATCTTCAGTTTGGCAACCCACCAATACCATTAGTCGTACCTTTCCTCTCCTTTCATTAACAGGATCCATCCACCTAAAGGAAGAAATGCACAATATAACCTACAATCCACAGGATGAATCCGTACGCTTCCTTTGTGATATAGTCGGTCAGCCAATTCCCAATATCACCTGGTATCGCGGCAACAAGCGCATCAGGCCGGACGATGCACGCGGAAAGTTCCGCATCAAACCGAAACTCTGGGGCAGTGTGTGAGTGACTATCCGTCCGTATGTCCGCCTTTACATCCCACTGCTATAAACCTCTACTCCCTAGCTCACTCATTCCTCCTCTCATTAACATACATCCCAAATATATTTTATGCTGGCCGTTTCGTGCAAACTTGGAGGAATGGAGGACGCGTCCAACCAGATTGACCGCAGGCCGGTGATGCTTGTAGTGGTGAATAAATCAAGCTAGAGTGTGAATTTATTGACTACACCCCGCCACACGCAATTATCCCATCCTTTACCAAGGCTTATTTCAATTCTGGACCGTGTGTATCGAGGCCATGGCAATGGTGATGCATCATACATCAGTGCGTCTATTTTGCGCCTTTAAGGGAACAGTTACGCAGTTGGAGTCACTTGTAATGCTTGAAACTTCTCAAACAAGATGTGAAATGGCGGCATTTCTGTCTATGTGTCCACGCCCTTCGAGCACGGTAAATACAGGTTTTCTTTGCAAGTAGGATCACTCACTAAAAGCAGAATGTTTCGGCTGGGTCACTGCAGTCACATGTAAATGAGGGTGCGTGTCACACGGCAAATCTTCATTCGCGGCACTCACACATGAATTACGTCCAGCGTCGCAGCGCTCACGGAGTCATTCGGGCGCAACTTTTGCGAAGCGAAACTTTTATTTGCTTTGAAAATAAATTAATAAGATGTTTTACATGTCCATGTGTTAATAAATGATGTTTTTCCTCCTAGTTTGTAATTGTTGCGCAGCAGAATCATGGGAATACTTTTGCATATGAAACCATTTCCCACCCACTTTGTTTTAGTGCTTTTTTGTGCTGATAAAAGTGCCAATGCATGTTGACCGCATGTCGACTGACCCACGCTACTTGCCGTTGGCTGGGTCAATGGTCCACAATGCGGCAGCATGTGTACGACCTTAATGAAATATAATTTATTTAGGACAGCTTTTTAAGAAATGTCCTCACCAACTTCACCCTAATTGTTACCCTCCTCCTCTCATCCCCTCAGCGTGACCTCAGGTTAGTGATTGATAATTAAAAATAATACGCCAGGTTATTTCCTTTCTTCCCATTCACACGGACCGATGTAAAAAGTCACACTTCCCACCCGAGAGACCATCTCCACTCAAACGTACAACAGAGGAGGCAGGAAGCAGCGACATTCCCGTTTTCGTGTCTGATGTTCATCAAGACGCAATTTGCGATTTCCGCCGTTAACTGCACATTACTCACTCGAGTTGAGGCTTACGTCTCACCTTATTTCCAACTCCATTAGACATCCACGCTGTTATTTAAGTAAACATGCAATTATCTGGGGCTGTTTTTTTTTGCTATCGATTACCCACCCAGACGTCTGCAGTAAACTGCTTTTACCGCATTCACTTCTTTGTTCCGGTGGACATGCGCGATTTCGTGGAACGGCTGCGGAATTATTTCGCATAAGTCGGTAAAGCACTCACTGCAAGATAGAAACACATCCACGACCAAAGCCTGAAATACATCCTTGGCTAGCTTTCACACAACGCGAATTAAATCTGGTCGCATCATGATGGAGGAAGGTTTTGCGGTGACTCACGCATATATTTTGGGTTATTACCCTAGGTTAGAATGTGGATAATGTTGCTTTGACTTGTCGTGGACCTAACTCTTTCCTGTAGCAGCAGTGAGCAGCAAGACGACTCACCTCTCCCGCATGGCTAATAGGCTAAATTGCTCCACCGTTGATTTTTACGACCTATTAGGCACCGCAATGAAGACAACCTCTTTACCCTCGAGACTCGGTGTGTGCGTATGTCCTCTTCAACCACGTTTTTGTGTTGTGGCACTTAGTCAGCGCAGCTCGCCAGCAAGTGGGGGGTTGAGGGATTAATCGGAGCAGAGGGCGATGCCTCCCCAATCCCGAGAGGCACTCGTTACCTTTAGTGTCTTTCGCACAGAGAAGCAGAGTAATGCGAAACAGCCTCCTCGTCACTTTAGAGGGATCCGTACTTCGGCTGCTACCCTCTGACACACGCTTTTGCTACTCCCTCTGAGAAAAAAAGACGGCTCCTGAGGCTGTCTATGAACGCGTCTGCACATTTATGTGTTGAATTGTTGTTACAGTGCTTAAGAACTTATTATAGTCGGAGGTTCTAGGACACTTTGCAAACAGTCTTTGAAGCATAACCAACTTTGTGCATAACTAAATGAACAGAGAAGTGCACGTGATTTGTATCGTTAGGTTGTGACACAAAGGCAAGAAACTACCTCCCTACTTCCAGTGGCGTGAGCAGCACAGTTTTCCTTGACGAAACCACTCTACATGAATGGAGGAGGTCAAATTTCACCACGAATGTTATCACGAATTAGCCCTTAAAATGGTAAAAGCTGGATTACTTATTATCTTCCATTTGCTTTGGACAGAGAAACCCTTATACATACCACTTTTTGGTTGCTAAATTAAGAATGCTGGCTCATTATTGTTTGTATTCATTTTTACGACAGTTTTTTTTCTGTTCCTCTTAATTGGTGCCAGTTAGTATAGGATCCCCTCAAATTACTTTTGCCTATCAATAATACGTTCAAAAATTCCAGTTTGTCACGATGAGTGCGGATGTGTGAATAAGGAAGGTATTTATTTTCTCTAAAACAAACGTCTTCAGTTGATTTGGTGTCTTGTTTTATTTTCAGGCTGCGCATAAAGAATCCCACTCCAGAGGACTTTGGGGAATACACCTGCGCTGCTGAAAATGCTGGAGGAAAGCGCTCCACGACAGCCTGGCTTCTACCCCAACAGAGACAAAGTAAGTGTCGTTCCTCCTTACCCAGTAATTTCCGTCTCATCAGACAGCACAACAGCGGAACAAAGTAAGCAGCAATCTAAGAATGTTACTATCTAAAAAAACCCGATCTTTATGTCGCAAATGACTCACCACATGCACTCTCTCATCGCGGTGATTAATTGTGAGGGGACAACTTCTACCTCACGGTTATTGTGGCAACATCAATAGCCAGCTTCCTCCTTTCAGCTCCTCTCTCACCCCCTCAATCTGGATGGTCGGTCAAAGACACACACACGTGAGTCTTATGCCCTCATTTCTGAAATTCCTCTTTGCTCTGCTTTCCTCCCACACACGAATTAAACGCGATCATAGCGTTTGTGCTCGTAACGGACTACACGGTAGCAGAAATGAACTCGAAGCAGTCTTTGAAGTTTGCTGTCCCCAATCTAAATCAATCACCAGTCACTGCGTCTACTAAATGTGAAAACGCCAAACATGCCTTTTTGACAGGGCTGCTCGTCGTGGAGTCTGTGATGGCGAAATTACATAGCGCTGACTCGAGAATCGGTCCGATCCGTCCCTTCCGTTATGATTTTTGTACTACTTTAGAAGCGCATTCATGTCCATGACGCATGTGCTCGAATTTTCATATTATATTATGAGGGAGATGATGATGTCTGATTCCCGAGCTTATCATGCTTTCCTAACTGTTAACTTTACACAGTACAAACGCATTCAACATTTCGTTTCCCGTTTGAAAAAGGCAGCAAGATCAGAATAATTGGTCCTGCTTCAAGCGAATCGTCCATGCTGTAAATAAATAGAGTACCGACACGCGCCGTAAAGGCTTAAAAAATTCGACCAGCTTACGGTTGTCTATGAGTCAGCTCCGGACACAACAGTTTTTTCTCCAATTTCTAAGGGAAAGCGAGATTTCTGGGGTCGCCAAAACGATTGATGTCAACGGGTTTCCAAGATCCCATTTTAAGTGTTGCCGCTTCATAGTACAAATTCGTGTGTGGTGTATGCGGGTTAGCACGCGCATAAATATCCTGATTTTATCACCATTTGGGGAGATTTTTATTTGCAAGAGCCTCCAGTGACGGAAAAGTGCAAAGCATTGGCCTCTGTGCCAGGATATCAATAGGTGGGATCGGGCTTACCACTTTTTAACCTTTATTTAGCGACACGGAATCAAAGAGTGGATTTTGTCAAATCTTCCAGAGCAATGTCTGTGTCCGCTATCTGAATGGCCACCGCGTCTATGTGTCGAATCTGCTTCATCAAACGCTAGTCGAGCAGCAAATTTCAAAGCGTAAGAACCCTTTTTATGATGCTACTTTTTTGGCTACACAATTTCGACTCCACACTTAACGTGGTTTCGGTGACATGCACACACTGAAAAAAAAACAATTTGTCCGTTTAAATTTATTATTTTTTTTCGGTGAAGCAACCCAAATAGTACAAGTGGTAAAGCGACACTTCAGCGGATAGTTATATGGACCGTGACTTATTCGACCAACGTATTATACTATATTGTCGTAAATATAGCAGTTTTTTGTGGCAGTCCATGATAAAAGTTAACATCAAGTGCTTTTTAGGACACCAGTTCCTTCAGCAGCGTTATAAGAGCTTGCAAAACGATTTCGACACCACCATGAATAACCAGTGTCATGAGACCCCTTCGCACTAGCCTCTAGACTCTCTTCATTTGAACGGACCGTCGTTTCCCTTACACTGTTACAATACTGGAACCGCAAATCCTGCAGCCGTAAAAGTTAATGTCTCTTGCATGCAAGTCCATTGGGGCAAAGGAAGAGTAGTTAAATGCTTTGAATATTTTCACACTCGACCTCACCTAGTAAATGGAAACACATCGGCAAAATCTGAATTTCCAAGTCGCAAAACTCAGCTTTCTTACTAAAGAATTTATGTAGAAATTGACTTCAAGCATTTGTGAATCTGACTGTTGACTATTTAAACAATGTGAAGTGGTGGCAAAAATCTGACATTTCATAGGAGCAATAAGAGACTTGATATGGTAGTTGAGTTGGGTTCGACAGGCCTGTGATTTATCTGAACTGTAGACTGAGTTTATAGGACTGTCTCTTTCCCCCAACCTTGGCACCTGGTGTTTCTGTTGGTGCTGTTGTACGAGAACTCTGCTGGTGGCAGGGCTGTGATTAATATCCAACTGAAGGGATGAATCAATGTGACGATGAAGGCGACGGTGTTACCTCTTCCTTCCTTGCCCATCCACCACTCCCATCATTTAACAGTCCTAATTTCAATGGAAGTTGCTGACTCATTGTCACCTTTGGTCGGGCAGGCAGAGGGGACCTTTGCAGACCTATTTGAAAATGCTAAACATTCCCCAATTACTCATAGCCCACCTTGACTTGGTCTGCACAATCTCCGGTACATTTCTTTCACCATAGTCCGTCCGGATAGTAGTTGCCATCGTTTCTGCTTAATGCACTTCTTATGTAGTTCCGACTTTCGGTTTAACACATTTATTAACCATTCCTTCAGCTCAACAACAAAGTGACTGTATAAATAATCCCCTTAATCCGATAGAAGTTGGACGATTGATTCTATTTATGCAGGAGGCAGTCCATTTGCCTTCGGTTTTCTGGGCATGCTTATCCATTGGATAGTTAGGTTACTTTCTCTCCACCTCTCTTCTGCGAACCAATTAAAGTGAGAACAGCTGCTGGAACGGCTGTCGAAGGTAGCGGTAGAAGAGTGGGGGATGGGAGGAGAGAGATTGCGTGAGTCACGGGCCAGTGTGTCTCTGGGTTTAGATTTCGCAACTCGGCAGTGGTTAGAGGTGGGTTTGGTCCCCTGAAGAGGAAGAAAGTTGCATGTTCTTTGTCGTTTCCCCCACTTCCTCCATTTCGCACACACAGGTTTGTGTCGAACGTTGGTCAGTCAACTAATGTCCGCTTTTTTCCAATTAATTTACTCAATTACCATTGCGTGTGGATGTGGGCTACACGCTACTTAGTTGGGTTTAAGTAGTTTAATCGAAATTATAATATTCCAAGTGTTAGCTAGGTATTCAGACTGTATCGCCTCGGGTCCTTAAAGCCGCAATAGGCCATATCAGTAAGGAAGAAGGTTTATTATGAGCATGCAGAAAGGTTCCGAAACTATCAGCATGATTGGTGGACCATGCCGGCAAGAAAAATGCAACCTCTAATCCCCTAAGCATAATATAGAATGATCGTAAAACTCCATTCTCATCGACTTAAACACCCTCTAAAGGATAAATTGCTCAAGTCTTTTTTACAAAATTTGACATAATGTAAGTGTGGTAACAGTTTTCTAATACTTGTAACGACATTAAGGCTCAAGTGATTAATGAAAGAAGCGATATGTAACTTATAGAAAATTAATGGTAGCCCTTCTGTGCATTTGCCTATAGCTAGACCTTATTTACGCTTCTCAATTCGTCCGTTTGGCTGGAGGATTCCTTCTCACCCATTTCCGTCTACACGCCGCAGTCCCTTTCCCTTGCTGCTGGTCTCGAGATTGATTTAAATATTAGTAGCTTCATGTAGAGTTTTTTGAAAGGCAGGAAACATTTGGGTAAATTGGCGCTTTTAGTTTCTCACGCAGTAGTTAATTTCCGACGCGAAAAGTGGTTTGTTGCTCTCCAAAGTCGATACAATTAATGATTAATTAACATTGGCTCCTCTCCTATTCCAAAAAGTACACTTTGCCTTCCGGAAGAAGAGGTGATGTGTTCTAAGAATAAAACTGCAAAGGTGGAGTCTAACTGAGTAGTAATTTAATTGGGTTCATTATTGGCACCTAAAATTAGTGTAGTGATACCTTTGCTTGTATGAACAGTGATTGCCTCGGCAACATTGCTGAAGTGGCACTCGGATGACAAAGACTGCATGGGTCGGATAATGGAGGCCACATGCTACTACCATTTTCCAATTTGTCCGCCACCCGTCGAAGTGAACGCGAAGGCAGCGGATTCCGAGGTGGCCGCAAGAAGGCGTCTCTGCCGCGACGACTGTTACCTAATTACCAAGGGTGAATGCAGCGAGATATATGGCCGTCTCCTCCAAGACACTCAGTCCCAAGGTAATTCCGCTCTTCAATTCCCTTCTCTCAGGAGCAGGCCTAAAATTAGTAATGCTGTGATAGTGTTCCGAAACGCTGACATACTACACCTTTACCTAAGTCTCTGACTGTCCTTAGTGCTGTATGCTTGGGAAATAGTCAGAGTTATCCAGTTTCTCTCTCTTCGACAATCTTGTCAATAAAAGCTGGACTCTCTGGGATGCGTTGTTCGGTTGATGAAGCTGTTCGCTTTGACAATAGACTGCACTGCACAGGATAAATAAATTTGATTTCAGTTGGTGCAGTGCGTATGTCCTGCTTTGTGCCTCTGCCTTGAAAACTCTTGAGGTTACCATGGCTATTAACTGAATTTACACTGTAGAAAGATCAATCAAATCAAACATTCTATCAGGTAATGCGTGCTGGCAAAGTTTATCCAAAAGGGACTGGAAGAAATTTGTGCTGTGTGAAGAGAGCGTGCTCGGATAACACGAACTTGGAAAGCAAGCTGTGGTCGCATAATGACAACTTTGAAAATATACTTCGTAGCGTTGGATTGGATATTATCGTTAATAATATCTGAAAACTGGTTCAGTGTTCCTTGTTTGCGGTAAAGCGAACTCAAAGCAGCACTGGCTTCTAGTCAAGAGCCTTCTTAGTTGAAAGCAATGTCAGTCTAATCTGTACAAAGTATGGCAACCGAAAATGGGAGGTTGATTGGGAATGAAAATTTTATACCCAGGCTATGACAGCCGCATGAACCCAAAATACTTAGGATTAACAAAAGGTTGTGGTAACTGCGTGGGTAATGTTATGCGATTTGTAGAATTAGGCAGAGAGTCTGAAATGCTTTTTCTGCACTTATATTGCAGAAGTATTTTGGAGTTATTTTTGTGAGGAGCATCCCTAGTAAGCAGCACAACATTATTACGTGACAAAGTACAGCTTCGCTAGCACTGAAAGTTATCTGATTTGTAAAGACGTGTAGATCTCTGTTTGGTTTCTCCTGATCGCTGTATCATAGAAGAGGAAGAGATTAAACACGGGTATTTCGCCCGAAAATGGTATTATACGAAGACTGGTAGGACTTTTCCTTATTGCAACTATAATGAATAATTAGCATATTTGTTCTTAATTGTTGACATACATTTCGCTTATGATGTCAGTGCTGACTTCTACGTGACTGCCCGACTATGGTGTGAAGCGTTTTCAACTCAAAGGACCGTTTTAAGTGTTCCAGTGTGTGTGTATGGGAGAGTCACTCCTTCCTGACCAGCTATAATGTTATTTGTGAGCAAGTTTTCGTTAACA
Source organism: Taenia hydatigena (assembly GCA_036345935.2). Lineage (NCBI taxonomy): Eukaryota > Metazoa > Platyhelminthes > Cestoda > Cyclophyllidea > Taeniidae > Taenia > Taenia hydatigena. The sequence continues at coordinate 5,122,291 of JADWOT020000009.1, forward strand.
ATGAATAGCGACCAAAGTGGCTGTTGACTCACATGTTTACATTAGGACACGTGTGTACTAATTAGTAACTACTTGCGAAAAGTTGCTTTGAGGCGGGTAATCATGTAGGAATGTGGGAACCCCCAATCTACGTCCTCTATGTAGGTTGACAGTCTTTGTTTGTCTAATGGAGAGCAGGGTCATGGCTGCGTAATACGAACACACATCATGCACGTCATGATGCTGATGATTCAGATGCGCAGAGGGAGTGTGGGTGGATGAGTGCGTGCTTGTGTTTTATCCGCTTCAGCTTCTGTTTTTTCCTCTTTGTCTTCCTAGCCTCTACCCCGAAGCTTCTTATGGACTGCAACAACCTACCGCAGTTCGACCCTGAACACCCAGACGCCTGCCTGAGAACGGGCTCCCGACCACCTGTCCCTGATCTCACAGGTACATTCAGTCTCCTCAACTCTTCTTTTCTCTGCAATCTTACGACGCAACTGGTTCACCATTTTGCAGATTTGATAAGTAATTCCAAATCTGAGGAGGTACTTAAACACATGGACAACTCAAGACTGCAGAAGGGGCCAGCTCAGACAACACAATCACCGGATCTTCTTCCTCTTTTTATCTCCTTCGGAGTGCTCATTCTCCTTGCACTCATAATCATTCTCATCTGCTTCGCCTGCCGTCGCTCACACAGCGGCTACTCGAATGGCGCCTTCACTGGAGGTTCACGGACTATGGGCTCCCTCTGTGGCAAAGCGGCTGCAGTTGGCAAGAAGCAACAGGGCCGCCATCTTCACGTTCAAAACGCAGTCGAGATGAAGCAACCCATCCCCGAGATTAGTGCGTGTCCGGAGACGGCTCCGTTTGTGGTCAACACCTTTCCTACGACCACTTCACCCAACCCTGAGAGAAGAGTGGCACCGAATCAGCAGCAACAACGACAGTATCATCAATACCAGACACCCAAAAATGTCATTCTTGTGCCCCCACCCACCTCTCCTGCTCCTCCACCACCGTCATCGACCTACTCTCCTGTCGATCCGACCAATTATAGAGCCTTCACGCAGGTCTTTGCTTCCCAGACAGACCATGAAATGAATGCGAGCGAGAGACAGTTCCTAGTAGTTAACAACACTCTCTCCAATCAACAGCCAGACGTTTCTCATAAACTTGATCGTAGCTCCAGTTCGCCTGAAACTGTCGATCGCTCTTTGAAGGCTGTCAACTATCCGCTCGTCCAAATCAAGTTAGTTTCCTCTTAAAATATTCTCTCTTACTTATACATTAACAGTAGGCAACAATAGTATGTTCTTTGTTACAGATTCGGCGATAGGATAGGACAAGGCGTATTTGGACCCGTGTACGCGGGAGAACTACAAGCCTCCAGTGATTATGAGAATAGCAAGCCAACGCCATTGGTGATTAAAACTTTATCGCCAGGAGCACCAGCTACTATGCAAACTGATTTCCGACGTGAGGTAAACATAATGGCGGAGTTGAATCACCCGAACCTTCTGAGCGTATTCGGTGTCAGTCTGCAACAGCCTCCATGGTGTATGCTCTTTGAAACACCACTCTATGGAGATCTTCACGAGGTTCTTCTGGCTGCGCGACCCTCCTCGGACGATGGCGGCTGGTCGTCTGCTGCGGGGGCTTCTCAGACGTGGCCGAGGAATCAGCAGCTCAATGAAGGTGACCGCTTCCATGTTGCCTTCCAGGTGGCCTCTGGAATGGAATACCTCTCAAGGAACCACTTCATTCATCGCGACCTTGCCGCGCGAAACGTCACCGTGGGGGAGCACCTGCTGTGTAAAATCACCGACCTTGGATTGGCACGTGATTCATACGCCATGGATTACTACCGTGTTCCTTCTGCAAATAACCTTCTTTTGCCCGTTCGCTGGATGCCAATCGATGCGATCCTCTACGGTCGTTTCAGTGTGGAGTCTGATGCGTGGGCGTTCGGTGTGTTACTATGGGAAATTTGGACAGACGGAATGCGGCCCTACCATCTCTATTCGGATTCGGAGGTTATCGATTTGGTTCAATCACGTTATCTCCTTCCCTGTCCACACAATTGCTCCCCTCAGGTCTACGCACTGATGGTGGATTGCTGGAATGAGATGGGTTTGAAACGTCCCTCTTTTGAGGAAATACTAACACGACTTTCATCATGGGACCAAGAGGCGCTGGGGAGAGATCCTACATCAAGAGCGATAGACCTCACAGGCAATAATACCTGCAGTCACTCGGGCGACTCAGGAAAGACTAATTCCACAGACGTGTCTACAGAACGACCAGCATCACAGCGTATCTCCTCGGTCCCCATGCCGATTATGGTCAGTGTAGACGGGAGTGGTGGCAGTGCGCTAGAACTCATGCCCAGTGACGTAAACCGCCAATCGGCGAACTTCCCACTCGGACCACGTCCGATCACTACGGGCGCCAACAGTACGAATGGAAAGCCCTTCCTTTTTACCGCCTCTGCATCCTCTACCTCTGCCACCGCCAATGGTACTGGTGGCACCTCCCTCCTCTACTCACCTGATGCGACGCGGGTAGTGTGAAGAGCTTGGGTGGCACCAGTCGCATCTCTCTATTGTGTACAGTAGCTCTTCATGTATATACAATGTAAGGAACCCCGTTCGGTTCACCGAACTGCCATGCCTCTTCCTCTCGTGTCCTTCTTCTTCCTTCATAAAATTGCCTAACCGAGCCGCGATGAAGCTGCATCCGGAATCGCACTCCAGGATGCTCTTCTTCCCTACCTCATTCTCATTTGACAGCCATCTCAAGGAAAAATGGGGAATGGTGAGATCTATGCCTTCGGTGCATGAGACGCTTCCCATTAATCACCATACCAGAAAAACAACTGTTTTCCCAGCTTCATTTTGAAAGGTGGAGCCTCTTTAGCATAGATGGGTTAACAAAAAATAGCCTCGTATGGCAGTTTATTTCTCGCGGGGTTACTGTGTGACTAAGAATGATTGAACCGTCTTAGTTGAGAACTTGACCCATTTACCTCTCAGCACTATGGACTGAGATTTATGTGAGCGAGCTTGGGTGATCAGGTTTACTAAAGACGTCTTTATTTGCCAGAGGGCCAAAGGAGAATGGAGTGAGGCGCGCGCTTACGTAATCCGCAGCTGACTATCAAAAGCACAGGGTAGTTTCATTCCCGTGTCCTTACATTCTTTTGATTGACTTCGGCCTTGGGGTAATTGTTAGTGGAGGTGGAACTGTTTGTCTTATTGCCAGAGTCAGTATGCATCTAAATACAGCAAGTTAAACGGTTTATTTTCGAAGGAGCAACGAGTTGCTACTTGGATGATGTGGTTGATGTAACATTGTGCACTGGTGATGTCCCTGGACTGGAAAGCCATTAACATTGAATGTTAGTTGGAAAGGCTCCGAGACGTGGTAATCCTATAAACCCACCTGTGGATATGGCATGCTTCTTCCAATGAGGTTGCCGCTAACTAGGATAGAATTTGCCATCAGTTCCAAGGAGTCGATCCGAATGCGGATAAAATAGGCTCCTGTGAATGGTGAATTTCAAATAAAGTAGGGAATTATTACCGGTGGAATGAGCTAACGGTTGACGAAACAAATCAAAGTAAACAATGGTCGTTGGCGTCAAGATGTCTTCCTCGTCTAAGTATAACCCAACCTGTTGGACATTACAGAGCATGGAATACGGTGTATCAGGGGCACGAGTTGTACATCAGATCAAAAAGTAGCGTGGTTAGTGCTCTCAACCACGCTTACGACATCTTCCCGGTGTTGCTCTATCGGAACCACCTTCGCGGCACAGATAGCAGGCGATGTAGGCAGTAGTAGAAAACGGTGATTCAAATCTCTTCATATCCTGCCGTGTTTTGGACTTCAAAAAATGAGTAAGTGTGCAAGGTTGTTCGAGAAACGCTAGACAGCTACCCCCGAGCTCGTCAGTGGGGAAAGTCATCTGACAATTTAAACGTGGCGCGAATTTATAAAAAGTTGCCGATCGATAAGTTGACAGTCAGGCAAAATGTCAGACGCTCTGCCCATGTAAGCGTTGCCTCAAAAGCGCTGCTATGCATTTTATAGCAAAACTAGAATTTTGGTACTATTTCTGCCTTTCTTAAGTAAGGGGAAGTAACTTAAACGTAGACATTTCATTGCATTTGATTATGTACAGGAGCGGTCAACGAAGGCACATTTAATTGGCGCACTTATCCTAGTTTAACCATTTCTACTGGAATGGGTCGAGGAGCAAACTCGAACTGGAAGGTTGCCGGCTAACTAATAACTACACGCTCATGCTCTATTCATGATACTCCTCACTCCACTTGTTTCAGGCCATGCTTGCCTACTTTTCGATTGTTTGATGCAGGTACTTATTACCAAGTATTTTATTTCCTCTTGGAGGTAAAAGTGCCAGTCTCTATAGTAACGCGCTAAAATGGAGCATAACTGTCTCTTTGAGACAATTTTAGAACTCTTAACAACTTCAGCATTTATCTTTAAGCAAAGAGGACTTTTTGAGAAGCAGGTGCAACATAAAAAAGAGCTTCATATCCCATAGGATGGTCTATCGATTACATGAGCAGCTCCATTTCGTGAACTAGAACTAAGTCGGATGAAATGTTTGTTGAATCAAGCTTGCAAAAGTTCGCTATCGGGCTAACTCTAGTGAGCAGCGATTTCTTTGGGTCATTATAATTTCCATTAAGAATAAGACCTTAACAGAGACTGTATACTTCCGGACTACACAACTAGTCATGAAGGCTTGCAGCAGCTACTTGCCTAGTCTCCACATATCAATCCCATTGCCTCCAATAAAGTGCGCCTCTGCCACCCTTCAGCATCATTAAACATTCAAGTCCCTACGTAGCTACTAACAGACTTTCACCACAAACGTTTATGAATATAGAAAATGCAGTCGGAAACAGATAGTTGTAAGATCTGCTATGCTACAATATTCCACTCTATCATCACCACAAAAACTTTCTTTTCTCGACACAGGTATGGTCGCCCGTTCATAGTAAGATTACTGATGAGAAAACATCTGCTGCATCATTACTGTTTTCCCGTCATCAATAAATAAATAAGTAATCTAGACAAAGGAGATCACACTTTGCATACGATTTAGCTATTCTATTTGAATTCTACGCCAAAGCCCAGTTGAAGAATAGGATAAAGAATTCACGTACCATTTCCTTCAAATCACCCGCTCATGCTGATTTAATGTGCACATTTACATAATGAAAAGAAGCATTTAAGATCACTATGACACATGGCTAACAATGCTGTCCAAAAATGTGCAAGAACACCGAATCCCAAAACGGGGGGCTTCTGCGATCTCGGCCCCGAAGAGCCACCAGAGAAGGAGTTCCAGAAAGCGAAAGCGCTCTTCCAGTCCATCCAACACGGCAGCTCGAAGAAGCATGAGGGCCTGGAGACGGACAGTCGAACTTGCACGCTGTACGAGCACATGGTGGGCATCACAAAATACATACTTGAGCACCAGCCTGCTCAAGCACTGGATCAGTTTGAGGAGCTCAGCCGCCTGGTAAAACGCGAGATGGGTCTGGAGGACGAGTTTATGAATGCCGGGTTCACCGAGGCCCGTGAGGACGCCGTTGCTCCTACCAAGGAACCCAAACCACCTGAAGTGGTTTTTGCTGAAACCGAAAGAGCTATCTACCGAGTAGGTTCCGTCCATGCAAAAGCTAACGTAAGCCAATGAGGAACAAAGAAATAGTTGACAAAGCCTTAGTGCACTTTTTCAGCATCCGGATCATGCGTGGAATAAATCACCTTTGGTGGAACCACCACTGCCTGCATCCTATGCTGGCAACTTGGAGGAAGATGAGGAAGAGATGGCAGCTGTTCCAAATCTCTGTCAGCAGCTCTCTCTAATTGAGCAGTCCGGAATAGGTAAGAGGGATCTTTGAATGCCTGCCTGTCAGTGGGTTTCAAGTTTGATACGGGAATTTTATTTTCCACCTCAAGGTCTAGGTAGGGAAGAGCTGACGCGAATATTGCTGGCTATGCGCTTTCTATGGAAAGTGCTCCAGGAAGATGTAACGAAACTGCGCTTTTGGGGGAAGATATACGGTCAAAAGTCAGATTACTACATTGTTGAGGCCGAATTCGAAGGAGATTCAGATCCTAGCGAAAAAATTCCCGGGCCCTGGGATAAATGGCGCCCACCCAAGCCGCCCAAACTGATTAAAGAACAGGAAACGGAGGAATTTACAGGTAAAATTCCTCAAATTAGAGTGAAGTTCAACTTTCAGAAAACTAATTCTCTACTTCTTAACCTATTAGACCTGATGCCATTCGCTAAATGAGGGAGCGAAATTGTTTGCTAGGTTAAGCATTATTAGATGTGTAGAAACGAATCGATTAAACAAAAATAGGGTAAACTTAGAAGAATACGACGGTTTTAGAAAGCATCCACAGTAGAAGCGGAGCGATGCTTGATTGCCTAAGCGTAAGTACGTAGATAAATGTAGAGAAAGAAGTGCCTTCAAACGACAGTAACGTTATGCCAGATTTTATCGTTGGCATTAGTAATCTGCTGCAGCGGTGGAGGTGCTTCATGATAGTGCCACTTTGCAGCAATACCATTGAAGGAAGAGACGGTAGCGAATATGCCTGTGGAAAAGCGAGTGCTGATAAATCTGCCAAAGAACAAGTATAAACCGCCCACTCGGTACCCACGAGAGCCGAGAGGTAGAGGTCTGAATCGATGGGACTACTTCGTTTCCAGCAATCTCGGTGAGGACACATGGGTGCGCCTGCCCATTGTGAAGCCGGAGCACATTGTGGGGGCTCGCCAGTCGGTGCACTTCTTCACTGGCGACCCCAACGCTCCCGTTGGAGACCTATCCTGCGGAATGGGACCCTTCCCGGGCCTTGAAGTGCACTACCTCCGCGCCCAGATAGCTCGCATATCCTCCAGCACCCAGGTCTCACCGACCGGCATCTTCGAGCTCGACGAGGAGGAGGAGCCTGAGGAAGGCGTGAGCTTCTCCCATCCTTCTCTATATGCATATCTCTCATCCATTCTTTCATTAATTAAGTAATAATTTACCAAACATCCTTTCATTCCCTTTTCGGCTTCCTTTTGGCCAGCATCTACTAAAGTAACATCTGTAACGAGTTCAAATACTTCGGCTAGATAGCAGGCAAAGTAAGTACGGGTAATATTAGTGCATAAAATAGCAGTACTTTCAAGCTTATTCCATCCGCTCCCATCCTTTGCCGTTCCAATGCTAATTTCATCATTTATAGCTTCCACTTGACGCCTGAGTGTGCGTTTTGCTCAAAAGGCGAAAAACAATTCAGCTAATGAGGAATGCTCGCTGTTCAAGTTTTGCAGTAGCATTGAAACGGAATGTAATGCCACAGGTATTCCCTCTCTCTGAGATCCATTCCTTCCACCTTTCATACCAATGGTCGGTGGGTAAAGTTCGTTGGATTCCAGTTGGTTTCCGCTACGACAATTTCCTGTAAAATTTCAAGTATTTTTCCTTTTAGCAATGTTGTAATACGTATAGTAATTCTGTTCATTTCTAAAGGACAGAAAATTTAAAGATGTGACAGCTACTAGATTGTCTGGTTCCATTACCTTCAGTCAAACCAGATTAAGCAGATTTTTTTACCAGTTTATGGTAGCAACGTAGTTTGGATGAAGGGTAAAGCAACCGTTGTCTTATAACTGACTTGCAGGAGAAGCCAGAGAATTTGATGATGGCTGAGGAGTATGAGCCAATGGAGTTTGCGGATCTACTGGATCCCTCCAACTGGGTTCACCACAGACCCTTCATTTACTCAATCGGACGAATCAACTGGTTGTCACGCAAGAAAGCAGCAGCGGCAATGAAGGCAATCGAGGCTGAAGAAGAGGATGAAGAGGAAGGAGGTAAATGATTCAAGTTTTTTACGTCCTTAAAGTGCAGGTTTGGTCGCAAGTTGTGTTAATTGGCGCCAGCTCTACTCATCCACGAATGTAAAAAACAATCGCTTTGAAATGATGGAGGTCTAACTTTAATGTCTGAAGGAGAAATTTCACAACCCACATGGGTATACAAATAGCTTTCATACCTGATTTGACTTAAGGCAATGAGGCAAATCCGAACAGAATCAACAAAGATGCTTCATGATTTTTGAACTATAGCAACGCTGCAGGATGACAACGAGGACAAGGAAGAGATGGAGGAGGAGGGTGAGGAGGAGGAGGAAGAGGAGGAGGAAGAAGGACCTGATCTTCTCACACCAGTAGATGAGGATAATCCCATGAAGCCTCTCGGAAGAGTCGGCGAATCGTTACTTGGCCATCTTAACTCCACTTCTGCATCTGCCTGGAACATTCGCCCCTCCACCGTCCTCCTCCCCGTCAACTGCGCCATAGCTGTTGTTAGCAGCTCTCGGTGGCCTGGAGCTTACGCACTCTCTCGCAGTACGTAAGTAAATCCATTTTCCAAATTAATAGATGGGCAAAACACAATTCTGTCTTTCCCCAGTAGTTGAGCGTTGATCCAGTACTTTACTAAGCAAAAGATCGATTTCAGTGTTGACTATTAAGTTGTATTTGCTGCTAGATTAGCTCAGAATTGTTGATGAATTCCATCATTTTTGGGTTCGAGGACTCTTGTCAATGTCTACCTTGGTTGGGGGAACAAGTTCTTGGGCGCCAGCTATCAACCACCGAGATCGCAATCACTGTCCGAGGAGTTTGACGACGAGGCGGTGGGTTTGAAGGAGACGGTGGATCCGACGGTCCAGCAGGAAGAGGAGGTACGTTTGCGGAAGGAGGCAAGGCGTCTGGCTATGGCTGCTGCTGCGGAGGAAGGGGAAGAAGAAGAGGGAGACGAGGACGAAGGAGACGAAGACTAGGAGATGCAAAGCCTTTAGCAGAACAAATCGTCGTTTACTGTTACTTTGGCAATAAATGGCGCTCACTGACCTTTAAATAGCAGTCATCTGTTGCCACTCCTGGTGCACCAATAAATTGAAAACGTAAAGTAGTCGGAGCGATGTCTGGTTGAATAGTCGTTCTGAAAACGAAGCTAAGGGTTTACTAGTGTTCAAAACTAAAAGAGGCAATTATTAGGCTAATCTTGACTGAATATAATAGACTAAAAACTACTCCACCATAGGGTTTAGCTCCGAATCTCTTTTACTAAGGGATCACTTGAAATATGATATGCTTTAACTGCCTCGACCACAAAAGAATCGCTAATAAAACTAGGAGAACTAATTTAATAGAAAGAAACAGCATATGGTCGATATGTAGTCGAATGATCCAGATGCAGTTTAACTGTGCGCAGCATCACTTGGATTGGAACCTTCACGTGTTGCACATCTGGTCTGCGGCACGTCTTTCAACCATGCTGGTGGCCTCCAGCCCTTCTATGCTTTATTAATGTGATGTCTCAAGCTTTTACTGAAGTCGTGGTCAGGTCAAGTAGTAAGGAAAACATACGCTTCTAACGAAAGGAAAAGCTGCAAGACTCAAATACCATAAAGCAATTTACAAATATGGCAAAATTCCAAATCAATATTTTCTTTGGCTCTATTGTAGATTGTTACGAGTTTGACGATTAGTCGAGGTGTCGCACCACAGATAATAATACTATCTTTACTTTAATAAGTGGTTTTAGAGAAGAAGGCGAATATGAACTTCTGTTATGCACATTGCATTGGCGATGCATGTTTTCCACGTACTGTACATTGAGTTTTCGCTCGATCGCCAACCAAAATTGTAACCAAATAATACTATAAGTATAAGAGCTTTTAAATTGCTTATTATTAAAGCATAAGCTACGTTTCTACAAATAATAAAGTTCCTTATGCAACTTACAGTTTGTTTAAATGAGCATGGTTACAAATGACGTATTCGAAATTTCCTTACATAACATTGGGTCCATCAGCGGCATATTTAAGGAGCGCCTTTTTCTGAACTCAAGGTATAAAGCTTCTTTCTCCTCAGAATCATGAACCGACGATCTAAAACTTGTTCAAGATGCTTACAAGTATTGCTTACTGAGTTGGGAAATCTTTTTCTCTTGCCAGCCTTCTATGTTAGTATTTATTGCTTAATTCCCTGGTCATTGCCACTTGATAAGTCTATGTATGTTAGTCCTATATGATTTCGAAAATTTGTCAATTTTGTGTGCTAGAAATTCAGAGCATATCTTGTATTTATTCCGATTTATTGCTTCGAACCTGAAGTGTGTGTTGGGACCCGACACCAATGCCTGCTTTCATTTTCATGTTTATTTACTTGGTGATTGGCATTTTGTACACGTTACTTTTATTGACGAACAGCTTTACTTTAGGCCTTAATTTTCTCCCCACCTAGGAAACATGGCAGATAGTGCTTCAGAGTTGGATCTAGAATCCGATGCTAGCTCCATTGATGGTCACACAGGAAGGTGTGAGCAGTTGCAAAGACAAGTAGAGTTACTACAGCAGCAAAATCGAATGCTTAAAACGGAGGTTGATCAGCTTACCCTGCGAGTGAAAAGTTTGGTCGAAAAGAATGAACAACTTCGAAGAAACAGTGTCTCTATTGTAAGACTCCAAATTGTATCATTGAACTATGGTCTTTAGTTGGCGCAGGCTGAGCGGGAGGAGGAATACATTAGTAATACTCTCCAGCGTCAAATTTCTGAGTTGAAGAAAGACAAGGAGTCTCTCGTGGTGAAGTTTGAAGAGGAGGAGGAGCGACTTATTAATGAGTTAAATCGTAAACTAATGCAGCTACAAAAAGACAAGGATAAACTTGAGCGGACACTTGCGAAAGAACAAGAAGCTCAGGTAATCCGAGCCATTTAGTTGAACCGGGACGTTATTATTTAACATCTCAGTTCCTGGTGATATTTTTTTATGAGATACTCAATCTCCATATTCTTGTCAATACATATTTTAGGTAAATAAGCTGAAACGTCGGATCGAAAGGCTTGAAAGCGAAAGTGAATGGAAACAACAGATTTTGGAGAAGTTGAGGCGTGATAAAATTGAGCTTGAAAATGCCTTGGAACAGGAACAAGAAGCACTTGTCAACAGACTTTGGAAAAAAATGAAGAAGTTGGAGGATGAAAAGCGTATTCTTCAGGTACTGTCCATACCCATCTACATTTATTACCCTGCCATTCTTTCGCCAAAATGAATAATAAGTGCTTTATATTGTTATGCTTTTAGGAGAAGATACGAAAGGTTGCTAGTTTGAGAATATCAGCGCATATAATACAAACAAAATACATGTATTTCTATGCTTATTGGGTCAAATGAACTGCCCTCAATACCTGTTGGCGATAAAATGTTACGTTTTTCTTATTACCTTTACTACATGCTGGTTTCTGTTTTCTGTTGACCATTTCCAACCGATAAACTCGTAACAAACCCGTCCATTTTCCATATATTAGGGTAATTTGTAAAGGTTTCGACCTATTGCATTTTTACAACTGAGTTTAGTTGAATGTCACATCGATCCAACTTTTTTCCGGTCCGAAACGGATAAATAATCTTTGCTTTGAAATGATTTTTATTGCGCGAAGGATAAGCTGGAGAGTGTCAGTGCTCCTCCATCAGAGAGTCCGAGCGTGCAAAACATATCTGCGGTGGCTATTGGTGGTGCGAACCAAGCGCAGCACTCGACCTCCATCCCCATGGGTTTTCTGCAAACCAGTCAACATCGTCACTCGGCGGGTGGTTCGTTGCGCGGTTCTTTGCGCATTCCCACTACGGACGTCCTCGGAAGAGGCAGTTTTGACAGCTTCGAGTCGAGTGGATGTCAGTCAGATAACGCTGGACAATCTCCCACTCATTCGGGGACCAGGGGCTCTCTCACTTCCTCCATCAGTCCGCGTCCACCCCAGAGTCCCATGGAACTTGATGGTAACTCCATTCGGGTGTTTGATTAACATCGCGTTATTAGGTATCAGCGGTAATTGGCTGCAAATGCTTTATTATCATTCGCTAAACATTCCATTGTAAAGAACAATTATACCTGCTTCTATTGATCGAACTTATTTTTTCCGGTAGCATCGTATCTTAATCCTGCGTCGCTAATACTGAGGATTGGGCCCGTTTTATTGTTTAATATTAGTCTCTGATTTTTTCCCACTGATATCCAATAAGCAGGTCGAGTATATTGTACGGTGTGAAGTATTGTAATGCACTTTGTTAATTGTGAAAATTTCGAAAGGATTTGGCCTGCTTTTTGTCATCTGCACTTTCCATATTGCTTGGTTTTAGTCACATGTTTTGGAAACCCAGCTCTTTTATTTTCACTATCGCTTGTCTATTTCCACCGAAAACGTAAACTTTATTGACTTCTTGATATTTGAATAAATGAGCCGCCATGGACTTTGCCATTGTATTCAACGCGAATAATTTCTTTTTTTGTGAACTGCCACATCCTCTACGTGCGATGTTTGCATCGCCGCTTCTCGCCTATTCTTTAATGTGATCGGTGTATTTGAGTTGTCCTGCGTTTTGCAACGGTACGATGTTTATCAAACGACTCTCTGAGCAGAATAGTCTTAAATCTATAAGACTGGCTGACAATTTTCCCGTGATCCTCATTATTTTGGCGTCGGATAAAATCGATGGCAATGTTTTGACTTTCTTAAAGTCAATGCTAGAGAAGCTAACGACTTTCCAAGGTTGTGCTTGCCATAAACATAGCGGTGATTTCGTCTTAAGCGGTAAAATGATCTTTTTTCTCGTTGGTTAACGTGCTTTTTACTTCGAGCTTAACCTTCCATGAAAGCTCGTTCTTTTTGCCTACCTTTCGCGAAATACCTTAAGGTTATTTTTGTTGTGTGTATGCGTGCGCGTAGAGATCGGGTCTAATGGTCACATTTGAAGCTCATGTTACCAAACATTTGTATCTGCTACTTATGGTCTAACCACAGTAATCTAACTATTACTGGCGTTTTGAAAGCAAACGTTGTTTCACCCTCATTACTATGAAGTATACTTGTGTTCCGGTTAGTCTGTCTCCTGAATTAGGTTGATTATCGAGTGTCTTCTGCCTTTTCTTCCATGGATAGACACTAGACTTTATTAATGACGAATTTGATGTTTGAGAAAGCCAAACGTAGACGGGAAGCTTTATTGTCGCTGATGCTACAGAATCATTGCCTTCTCGACAAGTTGTAATTAAGCAACTGGTCAACTTAAGATATCGCATTAGCTCTTGATCTACAGGGAGTGAAAGCACGCAAAGCGGCATGCTTTTGAAAACTGCCTTTTCGTCGCCGAACTTTCTGACGCGGTTGGCACGTGCCCTTTTGGTTGTGAAGACGAGATAACACGGGTTCTATTTGCAGCGTCATCCCTACATTTTTTAAATTTTAATTTCCGCAGACTTTTCATCCATCTATCAAGCATCTGTCATCATTTTAAAATGAGCAAATAAACTAAGCAAACTCTATCCAGCTTTCTTCCTTACCAATAATCTTGATAGGTATCAATTAATCATCTTTATTAAGAACAAAACAAGCGGCCAGCTTTGATTTTCTTCGGTAAATGGGGCCATCAGATGTGATATCTGACATTTATTATTAAAGCTATGAATGCAGATGCAATTTAACTGGTTTTTGTTTTTTATATCGTCGCGAAATTTTATTTGTAAGACTTAGCTTTGCTACGATTTTTCAGATTACCTAACGCCAAAAGAGCTATTCTCCCCACTGCTGGATTTTCGTGACTGCATTATGTACACTCGATTGGGTTGCTCTCATTCCTATTTACTGATGTGTTTGTGATTTGGTGAGGAAGTATGCTACCGTGGTGGGTCACATGTGCGCTTGTATGGTCCAGAAGGTAACATCGTGTAGCCGATTTTTTGTAATTAAAGCGTGTTTTGATTTTGGAAACCTGCCTGTCGACCCACTATTGTGCTCGTTCACAAAACACGATTATTTTCATTGCCAATCACAGGTGTGGATTGCAAAGGTTTGGATAAAGCATATTGCATTTTTGCCACTCTATTGCAAGTAATTTTATTGAGTCCAACAAATTTGGGCTGCTTTCGCGGTCATGTGATATCGTGATGCATATGCTTTATTGGTCTGGAGAGTACTTCTGCTTCGTTCCTGCCTTTTTTAGTTTTGGCCCTTTTTGCAAAGTAGAGGATCGCATTTGCCCTTCGTACTTACCATCTGAATGCTATTGGAGTCGCTCGGTCGCAGTCTTAACATTTTGATTCAGTACATACTTTGTTAAAAATTCCAGGTTAAGATCGTGAATGAACTGATTAATTAATAAATTCCATCTGCTGTAAGGCGAAGATATGAACATTCAATATATTTTACAATTACTGTTTATTATATTCTGCAAACGGTTTTTTAATTTAATTCGCCATTATCAGGCTGAAGAGTCATGCTGATTAACATTCATGCCCCTTTTTACTATGACCGCTTTTCTTGTATCCATTTTTGGATGTATTTTCATTTCCTATTTGGTACTTTTATAGCTAGTGTTGACCGCTGTTATGCCGTTCTGGTGCTTTTGGAGATTACCTTATGCACTGCGGACCAGTGTGCTGACTCAACCGATTGCTCAACTTTATTGAGAAGTATAAAGTGCTACTTTAATTATCGTCGTATGGGAGCTATAAACTCGCTTTTATAAATAGGATGTAAAGCAAGAGTTTTTGTGAATCATCATCTATCATCTTAGAATTATAGTTACTAATTTAGCTCTGCTAATAACTCCTGAAGAAAACATCACTTTTGGTTACTTATCATTGTTGATCTTATTGAAATCATAAAGGCATTTTACTCAGTAATTTGTTCGCTGTCAAAAATGTTCGTCCACTGGTTTGTCATCACTTACTATCTAATTTGGTGGAAAAGAAACCGTCACACACTTGAGTTTGCCATATCCTTTAACACCATCCTCATAAGGTAATGTGGTGTGTGCGTGATTTACCAGCTCTCACATCTTCCCACCAGTATTAAGGGTAACTTTTCACAAGCTGCACCAGTCCCCCTCATATAGCTTCGGCATCGGCAGCTTCGGTATGTGGTATTTATTAGCTTGGAAGTACATTGCGCGATCCCCAAATTCAAATTGCAAGTAAGGGCAACCTTGTTTCGCACATTTTCACTGACTTTATCACCCTACTCATTTATGTTATTTCAAATCATACTTGAATGATCGTATGTACCCGGGACATTTCTGGGGTCCGTTTAGCAATTACTGGGGTTTGTACATTAATCGTCTGATCAGATCCTTGCATTCGTGTGCCACTAAGGTCGCTACTACTTTTTAGGAGCTTTTTTGATTAGCTAAATTTTTTCAGATGCCGCCCCGAATCCTCCAGTTCGCAATGCAAATTGCACTGTGGCAGTACTCAGGCACCTATAGTTAATTAAAAAAATTGAAAATAGTTTGAGGATCTCCAAAGTACATAATGGTTGAAACATTAAGCACTGGGCACCAACGTTAAGTAGGCAAGAAAACGTTAACTAGTTCATCTGTTCAGTGTGGTTAGAAATTTACTGTGCCGATTCAACGGGATCTCACCGTCAACTACTATTTATAGATGCCAGCATGCCAACCAGCAGTCTCGTCCGATCAGATAGCTCTCAATCCGGAAGTCGTTCACACCGCAATAGTTTTCAACCCAGCAACACTGCAGTGGCTGAGTTGGCCACGGAAAGCACGGTCGCCGGAGCCGCGTACGTGGCCAAACTGCGTGAAGAGGTCATTCGCTTACGTCGCATTGTTGCTGTTAACCAGGCTGAGCAGGCCCTTCGCTCAAACCAGGAGCGCTCGGCCATAGACGAGAATGCTCGTCTGCGCCAACTGCTGGAAGTCGAAGTGGATCGCACGAGGGCTCTTACACGAGCCCTCAGCGACAGCGAGTCCAGTCTTGAGATTGAGGACGAACGGTTAGCTGGTTGATTACGATTTCTCTCTACAACAGTGATGCCTCTATCCTTTGTAATCACATATTCCTGTCATGTTTTAGGTGTTACAATGACGCCAGGCGTTTTGCGGCGGCATCAAATCGATTACGCACTACCTCCGATGGCTGCCCTGCGTCCTTAGCACAGGGGCCCTTTTTGGGTCCCGGTCATGCCTACGCCGCGGCTGTTTTTCAGAGTCGTAACAACTCGGGTCGCATCTGTCGGGAGTGTGGTCAGCCTCTTCCCTCCGGCAAGGCGCCTTATCACGGCGGTGCTGTAACACCCCCACCCTCATCACCCTCCCCCGGTTCCTTTGTGAAGCCTTCGCCCCATGTTCGGCCTCCGCACTCAATTAGGCAGTCGAGCGCCTCCGCCGCAGTCACTACCACTGGTTGTGTTACGTCCGCCGCAAACGTTCCCACCAGACACTCCGCCAACACCTCTGAAGGGGAGGAGGAGGACGAGGAGGAGGACGACGAGCGCTCCAAGACCCCACCCGCCAGCATGACCGACTAAGGGCTTTGATACTGCTGCTGTGCTGTTGATGCATTTGTGAACGCTTTCCCGAGTTCATATACCTTCCTCTCTTTCATAACATTCGTCTTTGTGCCCACTCCTTTCATCACTACCACCACCTCTTCCCTCCACGTCTTAGCGCTCATTCCTCCACCTCTGAGTGTGTCTGTATCATTGTTATGATCAATATAAACTGTGAACCACTTGTTTCTTGTTTTTGATTCCGTTTTGCTTTGGCTTGCAACAAAATACAATCCTTCGTTGTTGCTTCATTCCCTATTTGCGTTGTTGCCAGAGTCCTGTATGCCAAAATGCGATTATCCATCGGCGTAGTAGCACAATGCACTAACGGTCTCAGTTCCACAAACTCCTGTCCGTCCGAACGATTTGCAGAGGTTTTTGGTCTGGAGTCCTGTGGTTGATCCTGTATTTGTGGTTGAGACTAATTATCGGTTCGCACAGATTAATGATTTGAAAGGGGTCTCACCAACAAAATGGCAGCTCGTAACCTCTTTGGGTTACAGAATTGACTGAGTAGCAGTCTTTACAACAGAAGAAGCAAAAAAGTTGTAGTTAGTTCATAACTCCTGCTTCATTTGATGTGTTTGTTACACTTTGTTTCCAAAAGAGCCACTCATTGGAATCGAAGTGAGACACTGCTTTCCTGTTGTTTTTGTTTGCCGACCGGTGAATTATTAAGATACCTTTTGACTTATAACTATTTACAGCGCAAACATTAGCTGTTTTAAGTTATTTCGAGCTTTATATTTTTTTTACAACTGTAAAGTTCAACCTGGTTTTGGGGATTAGGCTGACATTGTTAAAACTTACTTTTTAGTTTCATTTGTCCTCTAGTCTTAATATCATTTTTTAATCTTCGTTAAGGAGCAATGCTTGAATTAAAAAAGATTTGGCCACTAATTACATAATGTTAGGTCTATTGAAGTTTAAAGGTGTCTTGTTTCCCTGACCTCTGATTGGAAATAACCCAAGTGAATGCACAAAACTTGGTGTTTTGGTGCTTGACATGGGCAACTGTTCCCCATGATCCATCGTTGTCAATTTGGTTGTGTACAGCAACGCCAAATCACCCTTGAGGCCCTTTAATCAAAGTGACGTAACTTTCTGAATGTTTACCATCCCTAGGAGAACTAGGTTAATTTTCGTTACATTGCTTGATTAGTTGAATTTGCTTCATTGGTCCTTGGAAAGGTTAGGAAGCGGTTCTATGTGTAACCATTTCTTGGGTAGAAGCAGTGCCTCACACTTATGTGGCATTTGATTTTCTTGAGTGTGATAACAATTTTACTGTATTATTCAAAGTCCTTTCTCAAATCATGGTCATTGCGTCCCAATTGGCCTTTTCAAGACACAGAATATCAGTCCATTGATGGAACCTTGACATCGACCATAACTGTTTGTACTTCATCTATCGTTATTCATTTACGATTTCTGACTATTTTGCTGGGAAATTGTACTTCCTTCGACTCCTTAGGTAGGCTTCAATGGTTCTCTTTCGCATGTCGAATACTTCGACGTTGGACTTTTTACATTTTCACGTTGTTAAGAAATGCTTCCGTTTATTTTGACAGATAAAAGCGGACAGTTCAGATGCGTAGTTGTTGTACAAGTGCGTATTACTACCCTCTTATGTATCGCTTATTACTATCGTGGTGGTGATAACACATGGATGTCTCGTTGTGTTTACTATTCTATAATCAGTATAAAGCGTATGCGTTACTGGAAATTGTCCACACTCAAGCAGCACTTTTTTTCAGCCTCCTCTCTACAAATGGCCTAGTCTGATTAAACCTCTCTACGTCTCTTTCATTTCAATTGAACTTGCTGTCTGGTTTAAATCGAGTAGGTTGGCCGTATTGGGTTAAAATAAACGCAAAACTTTTTAAAACCTCCGCATTTACATAATCGTAATTGAAATAAATTTCAACACAAATCAGCTACACCCATCAATGCTTTTTGATAGTTTGTTGCATGATTCCATGGCAGTGAACTGCATTCGTTTTCATGTCCTGTTTTCTGGAGAACTTTTTCCTCCGTGTAATCGAATAAGGGTATACGTTGGCTTAATTTTCGTGTTATTCCATTAATAGACACACTTTTTGTACAACAAGTTATCCTTTGCGCCATTTTAACATTTGATACCTTTCTTTGTTGAGAGAGTCAGTTGCGCGTAAGGATGGTAACGTTTCATTAGCACTCAGAGGTTATTGCGATTTCCTCTGCAATGCTATGGTAGATTAGCTGAGCACTACCTCACAGACTAAAACACCTACCCTCCTACTTACTTAAGTTTACAAATATGACATACCTAGCTCTTGGCGTTTGCCACAAATCGTAGATTTCACTTACGTTAAATGGACTCAAGTCAGCGGATGTGAGAGACTAGTTAATAGCAAAAATCCTTTTAGCGTCGGTGTTCACTGCCTGCATTTCACCTATATTTTACATGTACAGCTTTAGAAAGTGCTGATAACAACCGCAAGGCAAGAAAGTGGCTTTTGAATAAAACCACCTGCTACTCAAAAATAGGCGCGCAATCTAGGCCGCCGACTTTCGATAGGTTTAGTCGGGTAATTGATTAGCATTGTGAATGTGCCAAGAGCCTGAAAATGTATAATGTTGTTTTGAAAGGTTGGGAATGAACTACTGCCACAATAGGCTTCTTTTGGTGGAGAGATGATGTCTCTGTTTTCTGTTATTCCTTTGCATTCTTTCGCTATCCGCGACAGTGCTGTGGCTGTTGGTTTTATTTACGTGTGCCTCTCAATGCAATACACAGATTAAAATGTGATTTCCCTCGGCGCTTCTATGCCCCTTAAATGATATGTAATTTAGACTGTGGATTATTCTTTGGTATTACGTAGCTTGAAGCCACGTTTTCGAGTCGAAATTCTCATCAAATCACGGTACTACGTGAGTAGTTTTAAGCTAGAGTGATGTCCATTTGAATGTTTACTGTTAGTTTGGCCCCCCGACCATGTAGGTGTTTTAAAGTTTATTTTTGTCTCGTGTTGGGGTTTGGGCTCTTCAAGTAATTGAATGCTAAGCAGACTTTTGGAGTTGTAATTGTCCGTACTCACCTAGGTGCTGCGCACTTTTCTCCATCGTCCAAATTTTGCTTGTTCTCTGCAAAACTAGTTACGACTCTCGTCTCCGGAGCTGATGCAGTTTGAAGATAGGCACCTTTGTTGAAGTGAAAGCCTCTTTTAATGTAAAATTGATTGTGTTTGTCGATTTGTTTGGACTTTGCAATTTCTTTCCCTACTCGGCGGTAAAGTAACCTTGTGACAAGGGGAAATAAATTTTGGAAACAAAAAAGGTCGTGGCTATAGTGCGTCGTTTGACGATTTTACAAATCTGTAATTTTTACTTATGGTGGGTACCTTGAGTGGTGAGATAGGATCATTTGCACTACCCTGAGGACATAGTGGTTTATGTGCGTTCCGTGCAGTAAAATAGGTTGAAGTCACACTTATAATGTGTATAATTTTGGGACCTTCTTTCCAAGTTCTCATTGGTGATTCGCCCTTCTCGTTGTCAAGTTTGGGTTTCGAAAAGAACGGGTGAATAACAACACAAAGAACTTTTACAGTGACTGATTGGGGAGAATACCGCACCATACGGTCGGTGATTGAGTTGCTAACCAAGCCGTTTCATTTTCCTCTGCTGGCAGGATTTAACGCTTCGCTCATCGGCCTTTGCATTACACCACTCCTAATGTTGAAGGTAATGCGATAAATAGATTGGTCGAAAAGCAAATGGAATTCACTTATCTCCCAGGAGATTTCCAATTACACTCCATATGCGGTAGATTTTAAGCAATTCATTTTCTGGTTTGCTTAGCTTGATGAATTTAAAACTACGATGTGTGAAGCCTTTTTGCAAAACTCTCGGGCTTCTTCTACTGCAAATTGAACTGACTGCGGCATTGTTTACATTCGTTTTCTCTCTAAGCATAATTCATTATTACCCAATCTGTCATGTCTTGTGGGAAAGTGGCTTGAACCAATCGCTTCTGCGTGGCTCGATAGCCCGTATGTCATACACCATTAGCCGCCTTTCGTTGGTAAGGCCGAATGATTTTACAAGCAATTTTTAAAGTTCTTTGTGATGAGCTCGACCGGCACTTACGTAATAATGGTTTTGACGCCGTAAATAACTCGTGAAATAATTTGTAATTGCTTATCGTTTTAGGCTTCACACAAGCGAGCGGATGTATTTTGCCTTGCCCGATTCCCCATTTATGGTGATGAGGGTTACTCTGAAAACACTTGACAGATGGACTTGAGAGATGTGTTCGTTACTTAAATTCGTATTTACTGCAAGGGTCTCAGATCACGAAAAAAATTCCAATTATCATGCTTTATTGTGCGCAGGCGTATTTCAAACTTTTACATAACTGGTTGGGGTGAAAGATTTGGGTACACATCAGCTTTGAGAGAATTCCTTAATTTTGTATTGTTACTGTGAGAATTAGGGACCACCTTTTCTTTTGGAGCAGTTCATAAGTTTTGGTCAAATTTTGGTTCCGTAATCGTTCGTCGCTTGCTATCCCAACAGGTCGTCTGATTTTACATTTCACTTTTCTTCGTGCACAGTGAAGAGCAAAACTGAAACTACTATGAACTACAATATACCGTAATTGTCGGTGCGGGATTATGTTGAAGTTTTGGTCTAGTGGTTTCCACCATCTATGAATTTGGTCAGGGTAGTATTTCACCCTCGAACACCATTCTTGATTGCTACTAGCTTCCTCACGTTGACAATTCCCCAAATAGGCTCCCTGTAGTTATTCACGATTCTTTGTGGAATTTATTTCATTTTTCAGCCCAAGTATGAAAGTACTGACTCCTGAAATCGCATGGCATGAGACATTGCCAATCTACTCTTGCGATCTGCAGCCATTTACCTTGGTATCCCAAACTATTGATTTGGGGTTGCGCGAACCTTTGGTGGAGCTTTCTCTTAACGATGAAGCTTCAACCGATGTCGAGAAACTAAAAGAAGAGACTACAGCTGCGGAAGAAGAGGATGAAAAGAGGACCAGACCTGTATTTGGTGAGACGTGGACACGATTGGCCACCGCGGGTGGAGACAGCATGGTCCGCATGTGGCGGGTCCACCTCGACTGGAGACCGCCGGGCTCTGTCACCGTTACTACCTTCAAGAAGCCCCTGCCCAAGGGCATGCTAGAGGGCAATGCTTGTTCGACCAACAAAAAGACTTCTTCAGGCGCTGCTGCTGCCTCCACTGCTATGGCTACTGTCGCTGCTGGTGATGACGTGATTGGAGGGGTTAAGGTGTCCGCACCTGTGTCTGAAGGACTAGTCTTCTTAGCCACTCTGAAACGACATGAACGGTTGGTCAATGTTGTCCGCTGGTCTCCGTCTGGTAATCAAGCTTTTCTGTTCATAAATTTACCATTTGTAAAGTTGATAACTTATAGAAGATTTTATTGGTCGAGACCATCACAAACTCTCGCCATATAACGCCCGCTCCAATTTTGATGTGTCGCGTGTTTAGGATCATAAGGCTCTTTGCAGGTCGTTTCTTCTTCCTTCCGATTTTTTGTCACAGCAAACTTTAATCTACATTTTAAAGGCGCTTATTTTATGAAATAAAAATACACACAGCGTTGAAATATCCGTCGAACGTTCTTTTGGGAACTCTAAAGCGTAAAATAGTTGTACTAGAACTTTGCTGAGTCGGTCCTTATTTCCAATGTTTGGTGTTCGGTCAATTTCAAACCGCTTAATTGTTTTTGTTAATGAATATTGGTTTGGCTACTGGTTTTGTCTGAATTTTCCAGCCTTACTGCTCACTTTGGTACGCGGATCATGGGGTGATTGCGAATGGTAAATCGCTCGCTTCTCCTCTAAAGTAAATTAGTCTGGTCTCCTTTTGAAGAGTGCGTATATCCTACTTCACTTGTACGCCTCAATTCTTTTCTTTGGTATGAGTTACATTACTTACCTTCAGATTTGGTCTCAGTTTACCTACTGACCTTTGAGAAAGGAATACTCCTTCTTCGTTGCATTACTGTCGACGGTGCTCGGTACTAATCGTACATCTCTTGTCTTTTATCGCTCTTGTTCGCCATAGCTGCCTCATTTCGATTCTATTTATTTTTTTTCGGTCCATTCAATTCACTTTAGTGTGATTTCATAATCTATTTTCTGAATCACTGTACTACCGAAGTTGGTGGTCTGCTACATTCTTGCTGTCCCACTTTACCTTATTATTAGGGTAGTCTACAGCCATTCTGGTTCTGGTATTTCTACTAATTTCCACTCCTTTCGGTACTAAATAACGACAGCTTAGGTTATCGTCACATCCAGCATCATCGTCAATAGTCACAAGGTCGGCGGTGCCGAAATGCGAGGAGAGTTCACTCGAATCGTGTACAATATGCCAGTTGAGAGTTGTCTTCCATTTCATTGGGATGGATCAATCCGAAGCTTTAACTCGGCACGCGATTACACCTGCCTGGTGCTTTACTAGGTGGATGATGATAGCATTTTGCTCAGTAAACGCAACCAAAATGCCAACTTTCATCTTGAATTACCCAGTCGTTATTTGCTGTTCCCGTAATCAGTTAAATAGGGGTGCGTCCTGTATCCACCGAAAAAAATATGTAAAGTCGTGAATTGCGAGAGTTTGTGCATTTAACGTTGGCCCTGGGACTGTTTTGAATAGTCTAATATCTTAAGTTACTACTGTTGATCACTGTTTTATGGTGCAAAAGTAATTGGGGGTTTAAAATCGAACCCATAACAGAGGCTGAGCCATCAATTGGTGTCAGATGTGCTACTTACATCAGGATGAGTACGGTATTTTGTCCGTCTTTGCTACAGGTGAATATTTGGCCTCAGGAGGTGATGACCAATTCATAATTATCTGGCACATGCAGCCTGAATCTGAGAGTAAATCAACACCTCTGTCAATGCCAGGAGATGATGGAGACGAATCAAGATATCTGGAAAGTTGGTTGCCCCTGCGCTCCTTACGGTGTGTATGGGTGTGCTGAGCTAGCTTCTATACTATCTCCTTCGCCGCCTCCACATCTTTATGATAACTTTGTACGGCCTCTGCATTAGGCGCCATCTGGAGGACGTCTATGATCTCTGTTGGTCGCCTGATGGGACTGCGCTCATCTCCGGTTCAGTGGACCAGTCAGTAATTCTCTGGAGTCTCGATCTTTCCGTTGAGGGCGCCTCCGGTGGGACCTGCAAATCGGTGGTGCTTCGCGATCATAAACACTATGTTCAGGGTGTTGCCTGGGACCCTTTGGGTGTCTACGTCGCCTCACTCTCCTCCGACCGATCTTGCCGTATTTATAAGATGGCAACTAACCAGTGTGTCGTCACCTTATCTAAGGTCGATAAGTGTCATTTGTTTCAGGTAGGCACTGTGGCATTTATCGCTTAGCTAAGCTAGAAAATATCACTACCTACGGTGAAACGTTCAAGCGTATTAGTTTTTTCCAATAAGGACTTACCACACATCGATGTACGGTTCGTTTGAATTAGTAGTCAGGATCCTTGAAAATGCCTACTTTTAAGTGTTCAACCGAAGGCGAAAGTACAAGCGTAAACTGTTCGATAATTTATTAAAGTTAAGATTTTGCGCTTATCGAGATTCTGCCTTGACAAAGGCTTAAATATGATTGAAACGGTTGGATTCTCTGATTTTGACAGGATGATTCGTGGAAGTCCTTCTTTCGCCGTCCAGCTTTTAGTCCGGACGGTTTGCTGCTTATCTGTCCAGCAGGCAATCTCGAGACAGCTCCATTTGCTGGCGACATGCCCTCTGCAGTTTCGTCGACCGCCAACAAAAGCGCCTCCATTGCCTCCAAAGTTGACGCTGCCGATTCCGACGTCACTCTTTCTTCCGGTAAGTTAACTGCTTGTCCAACTGCTCTTTTGAAAAGCTTAAATCATTTTTTGAGTTGCATATAGCTTAACCCTACCATCCTCGACTGGAATGATCTGCGAAAGCAAATAACCCGACCTATATGTATCATGTACATGCCACTGGCAGCTTTAGGACAATTGAAAGCGGACATGCGCATAAATAACTGCGCTCATCAGGAATGGCGTTTATTTATTCCGAACGGCAACTGCTTCGCTATCACTACTCCTCCAGTGGTGATCTTGCTATGTTCGCTCGTAGGTGCAGTTGAGGGCATGAATCCTTTATGTTTACGAAAATGCGTGAGTCTGGATGACACAAGACAACTGTCCACATCGCATATTCTTTGATCATGGGCCGGTCTGCTAGTCTCAATGCCTTCTGTCAGCGATGCCTGCAAGGTTGTCAGTGTCGCTACGAGCAATCTAGGTACGCCGCGAAATTGTACTGTGTGAAAGGTTTATGCCATTTAAAAGCAGGGGCATTGGGGTTCATCACTGCGTTATCACAAATGCACGCAAGAATGGTATCACTAACACCATTTGCCTTATTTGATGTATTTTCTTCCGAACACGGGTTTCTAATCAGTTTCGATTGACTCCCCACGTGAAAACCCTAGTCAAAGTAATGAAATGACACTCCACTTGCAATTATTACTATTTTCAAGCGATGTTAATCGTGTAAATTCTTTTGGGAAATGGTCCGTATTATGTCGTCACCTCAAATTGGTGCGCAAGTCCTATCCTATTGCACCTATCGCAATGTTGAGGGTGTGCGGACTAATGCATTTTCGGGAAGGGCGGTCCAATGGATTCCAGTTACCATGTCGTTTTATTTCCCAATGCCCTTAGTTGTAATTAGAATTCAACGCGGCAACTTTCATCGCACCGAGTGCTGCTTTTGGTTGCCTGAGAAATGCAATTTATTAGCTGAAAGAGCCTCAAAATAGTGCTAACCTTTCTTTTTTTAGCGTAATTTTTTCTTCCGATGTCACGATTCTGTTTTAGTCAGTTGTCTCTCAGACCCATTTAAAGTTCCGTCTTCTTTCAAGAGTGACACTAAAGCGCGAAACTTTTTCTCCGAAAATAAATCGCCACTTAAATGTGTTTTGTGTAAAGGTTATAACTGGGTCGGTCTAATACTTCGTTATGCTGGTATTCATGGGAAGGATCATGTTAGCGTCTTCCCCGGATTCTGAGTCATACTCATCGTTGAACAATACAGTCTATGAGGTAGATATAGGGCTTCTGCTGAATTCATCACTTCCAGCCACCACCCCACAACACGCCGCACACATTTTCCTGCGAAATTGGACCAAGAAACCATGCGTGAGTCTGCCAACGGGTTCGCGACCCGTGATCGCTGTGCGCTTCTGCCCGCAGCCCTTTCGGCTGCGCATTACCAATCCCGACCCCGAGGTAGCGTTCTCTAGCCTCTTCAATTTGCCATATCGGTGGATCTTCTGCCTCGTACTTGACGATGGGCTCCTCTTCTTCGACACTCAACAAGTTCAACCCTTTGCTCAGGTAGGCTGTAGTTGTTTTTCCTGTGAACTCCAAGACATCCTGCCTTTAAACAATTGCCTTGTCGTATCTCTAGACTCAAGCGATACAGTAGCTGGCCATGTTATGATCTATTATGTTATTCTATTGTCACTTGATCCTTTGACCTCCACAACGTTTTGAGTTAAGATAATGTTGAGTAAATTCGTTGCGCAGTAATCAATTTTTAAATCGAGTTTACTGCTGAGCTTCGCTCACCAAGGTTTACTATTGTTATTATTAACAGATTGGCCAAATCCACTATCAATCACTGAACGATGCGGCGTGGTCAAGTGACGGTCGCCTGGTAACCGTGACATCCACTGATGGGTACTGTTCCCTAATACACTTCTCCGTGGAGGAGCTGGGTGTTCCCTATCGAGGACCGCTAGGGGTGAGAATGGTCCCTCCAACGGTCAATTCTCTCATCGAGGCAGACTCTAATGAGAATCAAAATGTGTAGGTGGAATGCTGTGGGTTCAAATCCTACAAAGTAGGGCTACAGTGTTATGGCATGGACTCATGCTCCACGCAATCCAGATCCTTCGAGCACTTCCATATCAGAGTTCTGCCTCCGGCCTTATATGTGTCGGTGTATGCAAAGTTCATCCTCCTTTTATGAGGGGCTAGGTTTTCTTATTCTTTTGCGCAAATTTGTGGTCCTAATAGTGCGTACGTGAAATGCAGAGATGCCTACAAATACTTTCTTTATGCTTCACGGGTTCTTATGTTCTTTCTAATGCTACCGGAAGTAATCTTAACATGATTATCGACATAATTTTCTACACAAGCCGGGCCGGTGAGTCACCCGGCAAAGGCGAAAATCCTACTGGGAGTTTGATTTTTAAACAGAACCGAGCATGAGGCGGGGATAACTCCGGAAAAGGACAAAAAGCCCCAGGTGAGAACGATGGAGGCGCTGAAATCGGAGGGGCGCCGACATATCTCCTTTGAGTCGGGCATCCACACACCAGAGCGGCCACACATTTCCCTTCCTGTCACTCCGAACACTGGGCGCTACCTATCGGCACCCGTTCTAGCCTCACCCACAGCCACGACGCCCACCATCGTTAGATCGAAGCAGACGGGTGAAAAGCGCCGTATACCATTCATCACACTTTCCAAGGAAATTGAATTGAACTCACCTACAGCGTCACACACAGAGAAGACAGAAAAGGAGGAGCAAGACTAGCGAAAGAGCACTAGGTGCAAGGGAAACAAGAGAGGAGACGAAGGTGAAAGGCAATCTTTTTGTTATTCGTGTTTGAAAGTTCTATGTACTTTTTCCCATGCTACGAATTTTATACTAAAGGATGCATTTACTACCATGTTTCCCTCTTCCTTGTTCTGATAATTTAAAAGCCGTATACCGTAACGACGGTGAAAGAAATTGCCACACAAGGACGAGGCTATCAAAAGGGGTGCAAGTTAGGAGAGAATATATGGTTCTGAAGGCTCATCGGAGGGTTTGACAATCATGACAACGTCGTTGAGGGAGTAAAAAGAGCGTGAAAAGTCGCCCTCACAGAGGTAGGGTACCCGCGTCCAGCGGATTAAATCAAAACCCGCCGGTTGGAGGACGTTGGTGAGGAAACTGTCAAATTGCACTTCCCAGGCACGACTCTTTGAGACCGCCATCGTCTCCAATGGCTCGTTTTTCGCCGTGGCTGAAAGGCAAAGTAACAACCTAAACCTGAAGCGCTGCAATTGCCTACGCAGTGTAAGGGTAACCTTAGCAACTCTGACCCTTATGATTAGTCGGTTGATCCAAGAATTAGAGTTAAAGGCTACCATATTTAAACTGTATAGATGCCAATTATTGCGGGTACTACAGGCTGGGCATCGTGTTTCCAATGATAAAAACTTAAATGTAGACGAAGGCTCTCGTAGCAAACGATCATAAGGTGTTAAATGGGAAGTTCATTTTCTGTAAAGAAGACCGCATGTGTGGGGACTAATGGTTGAGACGCCGAATTGACGTCAGTACTGAAAGGCAAAGCAAAAGGCAATTCGCTAATAACAAAAGCTTTAAACGTCGGTAACAGACATGAAGAGGAGGGCCAAGCTCGAGAGATGAAAAAAAAATGAGTGAGAGACTGGTGCAGTGACGGGGCGAATTACTTTCGACATATTGAGTGAGAGGGAAGACGAGGGCAAGGATGAGGCGCCCGGTGGTGGGAGCAAGAACGGTGCGCATTCGTCGGAGGAGGGTGAGAGGGGAGGCGCAACGGTCGAGAAGGTTGAGGCACGCCACCACATCGTACTGCCGTGTTGTCGTTGTGCCCATCTCTGCTGGAGTTTTATCCCACTCCTCCACTTCTAGCACCCTGCAACAGACAGATAGGTGGATAGTGACTTTAGCCACACGCACAATTACTCATCGAAACAAAAAATCAGACCCCTTATTTTTGCACTTTTGACGCTATGCTAGTTTCAATTGAAGATAGTGGCATCGAAATGAGTTGCAGTGCATGTCGTTGTGTTTTTTTCGACAAGGTACTCCTGTCGATGAAGTCAATTTCTTGGGCACTGCAAAACACGAATTCTACCCAACAGTTTATGTTGCCAAAATGACACGATTAGCAATAAATTATGTAGTGAACAAGAAACGAAGGGGCATTGTTATTATGAAAGCAATGCCATAAAGCAAGCTGGTACTAATGCTTTGAGCCGCAGTGGAATATTTATCCCATCACAAACACTTGATTAAGATTTAAACACTTGTTTCTTTTCATTTACTCAATTACAATTATCCATTCGTACTTTGACGCGATTCAGAAACTGACGAACAATTTAGAGACAATGATCGGATTGAACAATGAAAAGTATCAAGTGATCCTGTGGATTATTTATGACAGTTTCATTTAGGAATGGCAACTAACGTTTGTTCCACTTGAATCCCCTTGATGTATCACCCATGCCAGGCCCTCACGGATAACAGTAACGGCGGCGGACAGGAGTTAGCTATAGAGAACTTTTATGGCTTACGTGAAATTTGCCTGCCGCAGTCGCCATCGCATGACGGGAGAGATTTCCGTCACATAGACCTCATCGAACATTGGAGCCATGCGCATTGTCACGCGCCCGTCACCGGCGCCTGAGAAGAGGCAACATATTCCACATGAAATAAGGATAGGATAGACACAGGGACCCTTTGAGTAAACGTCATGAGGTTCCGGAAAATCCCAACAGCCCTTTTGATGGAGTTTAGAAAAGGTGTGGGAAGGCTTTAATTAGACCACTCAATGGCATGACGCTTGACGATTTAGCTGTCAGAGAACGACACACAGCATCTTAAGAATTGCCAACAAATTAAGACATTGCACGTACGATGTATGGCACTGCAAATACACTGAACCGTTACCCAAGGCTTCCCTAAATGAAATATAGTAAAAGGTGACAAAGGTTAGTGAAAACTGAGATTTCACAGCATAGTGAACACACGGGTCCGCAAATACGGGGACGAATTCCAAAAAACCTGAAAGCTTTAATAACCATTTATAATCAAGGATTATCCGCAACTAGAATCGAGCTGAATTAAAAGGTTTGGTGTTATTTTGACGACTCACATGACCTCGCGTAGAAGCGACGTGCTTTTACACGAAATCCTGAAAAAAAAATTCGCGTTTCTAAAGTTTTATCATCGAAACTATCATTTG
The DNA here is from genome assembly GCA_036345935.2 of Taenia hydatigena. NCBI lineage: Eukaryota > Metazoa > Platyhelminthes > Cestoda > Cyclophyllidea > Taeniidae > Taenia > Taenia hydatigena. The sequence continues at coordinate 5,151,850 of JADWOT020000009.1, forward strand.
CGCTTAGTTACCTTAATTTTTATTTAGATAACTACGCAGAAATCGCATAAAAGAGGTGTAAATCAGCAATTTCACCAGAATGTGTGAGTTAATTGATGCACTTTGTTATGCCACACTCAGAACTCCTTTCAGAAAAGTTGACAGTGAGAATACTTAGTTTCTTCAAGATACAAAAAGGCAAACAATAAGCAGTAATTAACATATTCTGTGCGCCTAAGCGACAAGGAATGGGAAGAAGTAGGCATTCAATGCCAGCGATGTGAGTGAAAACCTCGAAGCGATTATATAGTGATCTACATAGCTATTACTTATAAGATAGCTTCCAAAAGTTGAAATGAAATTTATGCCTAACTCTTTCTTCACTAATTGATGAGAATTAATCAGTCTGTTCGACACCACTTATGTGCAGTAGTCACCAGTCACTTCATCGCACACCCTAGCTCGATGTGCTCATGGCCAAAGAGAATGCGTTCACCGGAGTAGAAGCGCACAACACCACCACCACCAATGAAAGACTCCAGCGCTCCTCTCCTTGCATCCTTCTCTGTTAAGGGAGGCATCAAAAGCGGTGGTGGGCCGTCCAACATCAAGAAACACGATAGAGGTGCTATAACTGGACATGCCTGCAATAGTTCCACTGCAGGTACTATAAAATACCTGCAATCAAACATCCACTTTATTTTATTTTGAGCATAGTCATAACGACATCGTGGCGTATTGGAGACGTGCTAGTTAAATGCCATTTGGAATGATCTTAGGTCTTGAACTGCAGCTTTCCAGGGTAGATCTGGAGACTAAGCTACCCACCTTAGTTGGATCAAGAATGTTTTTATATTAATGCTCCTTGGACGAAACCAACCTGTACTCAGAAATAAACACTCAAGAGGATTGACCAGAGGGTTATTGATTAAAAATTGATTAAAAGGGTGCATAAAGTCATCCAACTGCAACAGGATTTTTCGACTCAATTACAATTCACGCCGATATTTAAGGTTGAAAGACGGCAGGTTGTTAAGAAGGGCACAAAATAAAAAGTGATTTTAACAAGCTACTTTAGCAGCACTATCCGAATCGCCTTAAAGAGTATAGGGAAGCACAGTTCCAAAAGAAATGCCAAGGAGAAATTCCATACAAGTTCAATTCATAAGGTAACCGAAGGGAAAGATTTGAGCTACGGTCCGTAGAAACCTTACATACATGAAATTCAAGAGAACCCGAAATGGCATCTTTGCGAGATACTAGTTGCTCAGGTCAAATGCTTATTTTTAAAAATCAGACCATATCGCCTCTGCAAACAATAAGTTGGAAGTGCAGAAAAGTCATAAGTGGACTTTTGTAGGCGAACAGCAAGCCAAAGACACGTAGCCAAATGTTCCATAAAAAGAGAAACGAAAAGGATGACTTAAGAATTAAGGTTCGAGGTGACTATTCTACTAAGTGCATGTAACCGCAATTGACACTGGATACCTCGATGATGCTTTAAAGGTGCAGTTTAAGCTAAGAAATAGAATAAACACAAAGCGCACCTAAGTCCAGTAGCTTCGAAGCTTTCCAGCTTTCATCAACATCGAGTAGGTATCGAAAAAGCTTACTAGAGAAGACAAACATTGACCCCCGATTTAGGAGGCTGTAAAACAGAGAAAATAAAGGGTTCAATGTCGAAATATAACTTCATTTTTCATATGAGAAACCAGTTAGAATATTAATAGCTTATTCAGGCGCAACAGAAATGGGTAATGAACTAAAAACAAGGAAAGTGTTTGAAATAGGTTGAGTATCCTTACCCATTGCACGAGGTAAGTGTCATGAACCAAGTCAAAATTGATCTCGATATCGTATGGTATAGTTGTGTAAAAAACCAATCGGACTTATCAAAACACGACTTGAGGAATTGAGTTGTTTCCTCATCTTGGTGGGCCTGAACGAAACGATCCATTGCATACTTTGAAAGAAGATTGGATCGAACGGTATACCACTGAAGAAATAACCATAAAGAAACCATTACATATTCATGCGTCGAATCCAGATGTTCTTGGGTATGCTCATACTTCTCATAGAGTAGTCGTACAATCGGGCTATGCAATTTGATCGCCATACCACAAATTATGGCCTGAAGTGCGTGGAGGAGATGAGTCTTACAACAAATATAGAAAGCGCAAAGAAGCCACGGCCCACTATCCCAGGACCGGCAGCAGTGGACATACAGGTTATAATGTCTCAATGTTACCGCCTACCTAAGGCCGTTGAGAGCAAAATTATTTTGTTGCTGATTGTGGATATTAACAATGATAATCAAATCCATTAAAGCAAATCAGGAAGTCCAAGGCTAGATATTTTAATAAAGGCATAATCTGTATGGCAAAAGATGCAGAATTTCTGTCGCCACAGGTTCAGTTTCTCCTTGATGAAACACAGGCACGACTATCTTGAAGTCAAAAAAAGACAGATTATTTGAGTATAATGCATGAAATCGGCAAAGGGAAAGGGAATGGGGCCGCTGGCATGGTGCAGCTCAGTCCACCGGGTGAACAACGGTTAATCAAATGCCCATAACCAAAACCGTAAGTTAGACAGACAATAAAGGCATCACACAATAGCTTCTCGACTCTTCTGCACATTAATGAGGATTCATTGCGCATATAGCTGTGACTTGTTGTGGTTTTAAGAGGAACTGAGTTTGCTATGATCAATTCATTTTTATTAGCCTCCAAAAGGCATGCGGTATTTGGAGGTGGTACCATGCTCGTTAATGAAATTCGTGCTCATTTTACACATCTCACCATCGTTGCAGTTTATTATATGTATAGAACCAAGTGGGTTCCAGGCATAATTAATAATGCCTCTCATTCAAAGTACAAAACATTTCAGTTTCGAATAATAAGTGGAAAAAATTTTTATATCAACTTGTCATCGACAAATAGGCAAGGGCCATTTTACATTTATGTTGGAGCATTAAGCAGTTTTGACATACGATTATAATCCTAACTTGCCATTGCCTTTTTAGACAAACCTTCCAGCCGACACAAATTATATCGAGAGTGTAATACTTCGTTTGTTTGGACCGCCGGTTTCGATCAAGGTCACAGAGGTGCACATATCGTCCTAGTCGCGTGGGTTGGTCTCCGCGCTATGCCAGCAGCTAATTTCCCTCTGTTTGTTGAATGTATATATTCTGTAGCGTCCCAAGGCTCTCTTAAAAGCAAAAGAAGGCAGAATACTGGGGTAGAATATACATATTCAACAGACAGTGTAGTCACCTATGCAATCCTGAACAAAATCGGTAGTCCAAACAAACAAAGCATTGCATATTCTGCCTTAGTATTTTGCTTTATTTTGCCCACTAAGGAGCCTTGGGACTCCACAGAGGGACTCAACCTGTACGGCTTAAGGCTTTGTGCTGCATCGATGATCTATTACCGTTTTAGATTTTAATAATATGCCCATTGCAACAAAAGTGAAAAAGCTAATTCCTGTTTTAGAGAAGACAATTTTTCACTTCTTGAGTTTCAAAATGAGGTCAGTCGTTTTTTAACGAGGTTCCCGAATTTTTTTAATAATGCGAACTATGGTTGGAATGTCATGCACAATATTGCTGGACATAATTTTAAACAGCTTCCACGGATAACGTCTGTTTTGCTCGTTTAATCGGTTGTTATGGCAACTCTTAGCGACCTCAAGGACGCACTGAAAAGTCTTCTAGCACGGAATGGGGCGCTTAATCGAATTGAAGCACAAGCAAAATTTGAGGTTTTCGCTGCATTAGATGAAATGGCACCTTCACAAAACGTATCCTCGCATATGCAAATCGATGAAGCAACCTTTGTTATCAACGAATTAATTTTGGAATACATGAAATTCAATGAGTAAGCCTTCGTAAAGATTTTATGGGTATTTTATTAACACATGCAACTTGTTCACATTTTTACTTATTGAATTGTCGAAATGTAACATTTGTCTTAATTTTCCTGACAATCTGCCGCAGAAGAAATCATGATCATGTTAAAACAATGAAAGACGTACCCATTTTCGAATATCTTTGATTTATGGATTCTTTATGACGAAAACAATATTGCCATCGTCGTTATAGATTGGTATGCGCAGCTCCACTAACCTAGTCCTTGGTAATGATTGGAATAGATGGCAAATGGCCTCACCAACACTTCTGAGATGTATTTGAGCTCGTCATCGGCATCATTCATGGATGAAAACTTAGCTTTAATCTGTCAATGCCTTTATACATCTTTGATTGCTATGTTTCTATTTTGATGTTTAATCAATATGGCTATCAAGTACGTGCCAACTCAGGTGGGATGAAATTTCATTGCTACATCTTATTACTAGCTTGACGAAAACAATGCATATTAGTTCTAAAATACATAATTACTATCACTGAAATACCCAAGTAGATATTAATGATGCCAACTAAACCTGTGCGAAATTGCAGCCTCCGGTTTAGTGAGTCAGTATTCCGAAGTGAGATGAAGCACAAACATGAACCAATGTCTCGGCGTTTGCTCTGCCAATCTCTTAACGTCAAACCGACGGTCTCCGCAAAGGTGTCGATGGATGACGCGAAGCCTGATTCCGGAGCTGGGGTAGCACTATTTCCTGAAAAACCGGTTCCTCTTTTGTATTACTTTGTTGAGCATTTCAAATCCATCAAGTCCCAAGGAAATTGACTGAAATATGTGCTGATTTATGCTGATTACAGTTTTATTAAAGATGAATGGTGTGTCTTAAAAACTAAGCTCATTGGTTAGTGAAGAAATGATTTTGGGCAAATAATTTCCAACAGCCTAATTTTGATTGCAGGTCTTAACTTCTTATTGTGTCTATGATTTAGCTCCCCTTCTTTCATTTAAATTCAGCTGCTTTCGCCCAAAACCGTTTGGAAGCGTCAGCACATAAGTTTTGGTGATCTTTAAAGAAATTTTCCTAGAAAACTAGAACCGTAAAGAAGTGTGATACTAGTTAGAATCCCTTTTCTGATCCTAAGTTGAACAAACCTACCCATTTTGAGAATTCGAACGGTTTGAACGGTGAATTGGCGCTACCTATCTCAAAAGTACGACTTTTTAAGCTACCAAAGTGGTTTGGCTGTATGCCTGACCTGTTAATTACACTCATTGGTGCCGGGCAAACTAACTTCAAAATCGGTTGTTTTAGTGGGGTCATCTTCCAGTGGATAGCATTCTGTTTACCTTAGCGTTCCTGCCTCTGCTATGGGTGTTTGAAGTAGGTGTTTTGTAAACTGTAAGTGTGTTTTTTGCATTAAAAAAGGGTCCTAGACGACAGAAAACGCCAACGAGTTGTTCTTTTGGTACTTGCATTCAGTTCCAAAAACTTGTTTGACTGCAGATTCAAATGTTTAAAATCGTAGTTGCAAACCCGTGCTCTATGAATTTCTATGATTAAGAGAGGAAAAAGCTTTATGTTCATCGTTCATCACTAAGCATCATGATTTTCAATCTATACCCTGGTTTGGAAAAACTCGCAGGCAGGTTATAATTGTGTTTGATTTTTTATAATTTGCAAGATAATCAAGTTTTCTTCAGAAGTTTAATAAATACCGTAGAAAGAAGCTCAGTGATTCAAAGCGTATCTATTCTAAGCAGTATCCATCGTTATTTTTGCCTAACTTATTATCACCAACAGATAGTTGCGAGGCTATGAAATGACAGGAATTTTTACAGACGCTTAGAGAGAACCAATGTAGCGTCCCGAGGCTCCCTCGAAGGCAAAAGAAGGCAGAATGCTAGTGTAGTACATTGTTTGTTGGAACTACCGGTTTCGGTCAAGGTGACAGAGGTGGCCGTACTGCCCTAGCCGCGTGGACTGGCCTCCGGGCCATACCAGCAGCCTATTTCCCTCTGTCCGTTGAATATATATATTCTACCCCAGCATTCTGCCTTTTTTTGCCTTCGAGGAAGCTTCGGGACGCTACACTAGAGTAGAATATATGTATACAATGGACAGAGGGAAACAGGCTGCTAGCATGGCCCGGAGGCCAGCCCACGCAGCTAGGGCAGTACGGCCACCTCTGTCACCTTGACCGAAACCGGTAGTTCCAACAAACAGTGTACTACATTGGCCCTCTCCTCTTTCGAGCGCCGTCCACGACGCGCCCCTTGGCACACCTCCCGCGTCAGCCATCACAACGTAATCAGTGCTGCAACAAGCGCCCACGAACTAACCATGCCAGTCGCCGACATTCGACGCGATTGAGGCAATGCTTGACACCAACGTCAGTGATCCCTCTTCACAGTGCATTGCACTTCGAGTTTCATTTGGCTTAGAAACAAAGTTCAGAATAAGTGGTTCTGCTGACCATCGGTATGTCCGTAGGGGGCGTTAGCACGCCGATCTCCTTAAGCAAGTATAATAGGGGTAATCTTCGAAACGAAACTTTCCAGGTGGTCCATGGCTAGTGTCGCTTCAGTTGTTGATAGCCTTCTTGTAGAACATGGAGATAAGGTAGATGCCGGAGGCGGACGTCGTTCGTGGCCCACCCGTAGCACATGCACTTCTTTTGCACCGCTGCAACATGCCGCAAGCGGTAGAGATCTGAATAAAAACCCTATAGAGTCGGGTCCGCTTTCCGCTGCCACCAATGTAGCGTCCGGAGGCTTCCTCGAAGGCAAAAGAAGGCAGAATGCTAGGGTGGGATTTATATATTCAACGGAGAGAGGAAAATAGGCTGCTGGCATGGCCCGGAGGCCAGCCCACGCAGCTAGGGTAGAACGGTCACCTCTATCGCCTTGACCGAAACCGGCAGTTCCAACAAACAAAGTACTACAGAGAGGTTACTTGAAACTTTTGTTTCTTTTTCAACACTCGGTTTCAGTTACGAACCCCTTGGTTAGCCATTAAACACCTGCTGGATAAGATGGTCTCTAGGCCATAGTGGTAGTCTCTATACCCATTTTACCTAGGCTTTATGCCTATTTTATCTCCAGTGTAATCTTGAGGCACCAAGCTTAACTTGAGAAAACAATTCTGTACAAATTTTCACAAATGAGTCTGGTTTTCGTTTCGCTACTTAATATTAGTAAGATACACTAATCCTGAGTTGTTTGCATCTTACTTTTGCGTTTGACGGTTTTGCATAAGTTATTTGCTTTTGTTGCGGCACATTAGCAAGTATGTTCAAGGTTGTTGCTAATACACATTAGCGCCTTCCTGCAACTGGCTCTTATCGGTGGGGTTATGTGTGCGTTTCCATTGAAATTAGGCAGTTGGTAATTATCCTCATGTATTTTCCTATGAATTGGGTTGTCTCATTGATTTTTGTTACTTTTAACGAAAGAAGTACGTTGAATTTACAGTCTTACCTTGTTGATAGTGTCAAGTAATCTGTGCACTCGTCTGAAATGAATCGTTCATTTTGAGATGTAATTCTTGTTTGTGATCTCTTTACTTACTGTACAACAAGCGTTTTAATTTTTTGGTATTTGTATCTCGACTTTTATTAATAACCGTTGATTTGTATGGTGTCCTTTTTCTATTTGATCTCTAGGCTCAAATGTGACATGCACAATGTTGGCAAAAGCACAGCTCTAGCAAGAGTCGGTCATACCGCCCACTATCTTCACGCTGATGATGAATCAGACTGGTTGTTGCTTCTAGGTGGTGCTGACTCTTCTTCCTGCTGCAAGGATAGCCTCCTTTACAGTATTAAAAACGACCAGGTCTATCCTATCGAGACCGCAGACTGGCTATCCGAATCCAGCTTTGAGCGTTATGAACACGCCAGTGCCTTGCTTAATAACGAAGTCAGTAATTAATAAGCCTTTTAATTTATGCAGCTTTTATGTCTTTACCGTTACAGGCGCAGAAAATGGATATAATCAGTGAGTAAATTCCTGGGTATCCTCCTTGTCATAGATATTTTATTACTAAAATTGTGTTAACAAGCTCTCAAAGTACCTGAGTGGCTTGTCATTGTATGGATTACTGTGCCTGAAGACTGTATTGCTTCTGTACAGGGTAAATTTTTGGCAAACCATCATATTTTATCAAAGGGACTCGAGTCTGGTTTCTGTTCATAAAAGTAACAAACTTAAAAATGGTTTCAAAATGTCTTTGTTTTAGATGGTAATTTTCTTTCAGCTTTAAAAAACAATGTGCGCAGGTGTGTTTTATAGATAAAGCTAAACTTACCCAATATTGGCTCCATTAGAACTTGATGAGTGCGTAATTGCTTCACGAAACGTTTTGGGTTCTTTGTATTCTTCCACTTGGATGATTGTTCCTTGAATGTTCCATGCACACATGTGTGCTTATTTATCGTTTTAGTGCCTTGAAACGCAGCTTTATAAATGTGTTTAGAGATTCCTAAATTACCCTTATACTTAAGTCATTTTATATATTAAAGCAATTTTTTCTTGGGACCCCAAATAATGCGCTGAGATGGCATTAGCGTTTTCATTACAACAAGTCTTTAGCTGTCTAGTCAACCAACCTATGCTTTTTAAAGCTCATTGTAAAAATTTTTTGATTATCGCCTTGCTAGTGTTCCACACTTTCTCATTTCAAATATAACAACTCAAAAATGGCATATTTTTACGATTGCAATATTTTGCCACATCAGATTCCTTCATTCACTTGGCATAAGCTCACGATTTATATTCTGGCTCCATTTTTATCATTTAATGCTTGGAATTCGCAACATGTGTGTTCTTTCCTTAGAGTTAAATAGACCATTTCGTTTAGTGTGTGCATAAAGAAGAGTTCTCGTTTACAGAAAGATAAACGAGATAGGATGCAGTAGTTTGGAAGTACCTTAAGGTGAACTTTGGCTTGCACTCATACTTCATTAGTGTAACTGTTCGAAAAAACCAGTCCTGTCAATTAAACCAATAGGACTGGGGAAGTTTACTAAAAAAATTTATCATGGCTATTCCTTATCTTTATGACAGTTGGTGATATTTGGTGGAGCCACGGTGGAGCGTCCGCTCAACGACGTGATCCACGCAAAGCTGGAGATGAAAATATTAGCGTCATCACCAAAGCGCCTCTTGGCTTCCTCCGTCTCTGCTGCTACTGCCATCGATGTGGCACCACGCACCCAACACACCGCCGCTTGCCTCACCTCTAGGGGCGAACTCGTCGTTTTTGCCGGTGGTGACAGGGGCAGCGCACCCGTTGATGATCAAAAAGTGGGCAAAGAGAGTGGATTTGGCTTATTTTCCCCTTAATATGTATGTGATCAAAATTACGGCAACTGAGGCGAGCCGTAAATGGTTAGAGAAGCTAATTGATTTCAAATGACAGCATGCATCATCGTGTTTTCCTATAAATGAAAAAAGCTTTGTAAGCTTACGTGTAGCTTGAGACTTACACTACTGGCAAATAACTAAGCAAACGTTTTCTGTGACCATTGACGCGTAGGTGCACCTCTATGAGGTAAAGACACGCCGATGGCAAGTGGTTGAGGTGCGCGATGAGGGTAAGGCACCGTGCCGTCGCATGGGACATTTAATGCTGCCACTTCCGCCTCCACTCTTATCAAAGGACCTTTACCCTGTCAACGCTACCACCTTCTACGTGCATGGCGGCATGGCCGGAAACAATTTTTTTGACGATCTCTTCTCTCTTTCCATTGAAAAGGTGAGAAGCCGTTTATACATTCACCCTTTGTATGATGGTGTGGAAATGCTCTTCACGTTTCCGATTTTCTGCTAACATCTGACACTCTACTACTCAGTGATGTCTTTCGCGATTTTTTTGTCTCTTGTGAACACAATTGACGACTGCGTAGATGTGTATGCAAGCACCCTGTTGGTCAGAGTCTTGGTTAATTTTGAAAAACAAGGATGTCATTTGTTGCCTACATGATGCTGACTCTTTCTTTTTTAAATTTACATGAACCCGCAATTAATTTTCCTGTATTATGTACCGGACTAGGTGTTTACGACCTTTGAGTTACTATTTACCTTTACGTAGCAGTAGGAAACAGGTGCGGCACGTCCTTACGCTTTTATAACCAAACAAGAAGGCAGGCTTTGAAATCACATTTATCCTGGCATTGGGTCTTTATTGTGCTTTTTACTGCATGTCTTTGTTTTACTCTTAGTAAAAAATGAGGATCTTGTTACCTTTTTTCTCCACCCTGATCTCGTGGAGCTTTAAGGAGGTGATGCCAAGGTAGCACCAAGACATCGAGCGAAAAAAACTAGCCCAATTTAACGAAATTGGGCGATTTCGAGTACATTTTATTTCTTCTTAGTGGTAGTAAAAGATCATATACCTATTTAGCTTCATCAAAAAAAACAATTGCATTTGCTATTTCTCTAAGTCCCAGAGACACTTCATAGATTTGCACCGTCTCGACAAAGTATTCGGTTCTTTTTATTATTTAGTAAATGTACCAGGAGTCCATTGTTTGCTTATAAATTTTCATGTTTTAAATCCTCCACAAAAAGATTTCAGGAGAGGGCGAAACCCGAGTGGTCGGTGAGTGGCAAAACATTCGCACTGCGGTGGCGCGGGAAGGGCCCTGGCCGAGTCCTCGAGCGGGCCATGGAGGTGCCTTCATTCGCTCCTCCTCTTCTTCCTTACGCTTCTTCATCTTTGGCGGCGTCAACGCTGATGGCCCCTTGAACGATTTGCAATACTTTGATACAGGTAGTGCTCCAATGGATTAAGTAATACTTGGACGGTTTTAATAAGTAAGCCTTAGTGTCAAGAAACCATCCTAATTTATTCAGGGCACCAAGTACGGCATATGGTGACCGAGGTACGGAATGGAAACACTAAAGTTCAAAATCCTGTCTTTTACTGCTTTCTAAGTTAAGTTAAATACTGCCTCCTACTTACATAGGAAGCTTCTACTAGATTCGATAAAAGGTGTAAGGATTTTCAAAAATTGCTCATGTTCACGCTTTGAGTACAAGTTTTGTAGTTTATACGCTTGATTGTGTCGATTTAGGACTAATAATCAGTCGCCTCTTACTTTGGCTTGGTTATTAAGAAGATACTTCTAGATTTGCATCAGGCACAATAACTATAAGAACCCAAGTGATGGTTAAGTCGCGAGGGGTATAGAGGTAATGTTTTGATACTCATGCTGATTCTAATATTCAATATTCAGTTTGACTCCTTATTCCTTTCCTTTGTCTAAAGTAAGCTGACATTGTGGTTCTGGTAACCACTTCATAATCACACAAGTTGGAATTTGACCGAGTTCACTAGAACTCCGCTCAGTTCCTCATTCGTTGGCATTATTGCCCGAGTTCTCTCGTAATACACTTTATAATACACTTGGTTTGACAATGAGGTGACTTGAAATTTTTTTGGCAACCAGGAGTCTTGTTCTTCAATGTATTTAACCCTTTCGTTGCATGTTTTTTTGTATCAATAACATTAATCGCATACATCCATGGTTTTATCACCATCGTTCTCGAATGAGTAAATGCAATCCCAAGGACAAGGCAATCAAGGTATCAGATGTGTCAGCTGTAAGACTGCAGTGTTTAAGTGAGCCTCAATACACAGAAAAAAGGATTTTCAAATCATGCTGGCAGAGTCAATGCAGTGGACGACAGTTATAGCATCCCAAGGTGAGGTGCCGCAGCCTCGTCTCGATTTCGCCTTCGCCACCCTACGCTTAAAGGTACCTCATCAGAAGTTGACCCCCCAATCGGTACTGGACTCGAAAGATCCTCCTACTGAAAAGGAACAAGTCGGTGAGAGAGTTTTGCTGAGTTCTTGCGTTTTGGAGTCGCTGTAAACACCTATCGCTTTCCTATTTTTCGCAAATTTTTAGAGGTTCCGTTAGTTTGGCGAAATTACTTGTTCATACACGGAGGAATGGACGCTGGTCACGAAATATTTCACGACGCCTACTTCTGCTGCTTAAGTGATGCATAACGTTGGATGATATTCTGTAAAATTACTTTTACTTTTATAAGTTAAGTAGCAATTCTTTACCTACTCTAAAGGCTTGGCTACAAATAAATATGCCATCATGACAATAATTAGTTCGAAATTTAGTTGCATTTATTCCTTAAGGCCTTTGCTCGAGCTATGTTTCAAAGATTTTTTAACGATGAACCGAATGCGCTAATCCTAAAACAGAGATTGGTGACGCATCTCGGCTCCAGATAGTTTGAGATAAAGTTTGATTCATTTGAAGTGCCGTACTTTACTAAAGCTAGCGTAAAGATGTTTCCATTGCCAAGTTTTTTAACAGAGATTCAGCTTTGCTTACTTTTAATAATAACTAATTATTTTTCTTCTCCGAATCGGTAATGTCAGTGCGCTGCCATTACTCGCACGCATTGCCGAATCCCTTAAAACGCCTTCCGTTTGTCTTGGAGAATTTTATTACTAAGCAGATATTCTTTGCTGTACATAAGCCGCTTTTAAGGCTATTAGCATTTTGCTGCTAGGAGTTAGTGCTATTGATAAATGAAAGTATAAATCTTGAAAAAATAGCAAAGAATGCAGAGTAGGTTGAGCAGTTCAAAAATCGTTTTCCCTCAGTTTCATTGCTAAATCTTCAAATGTGGGCGTCAATAAAATGCAGAAGGCATTGAATTCTAGGGGAGACGAACTTTACTGCCAGGCGGCTGTAGGATCTGCCAAACAATGCCTTCTGATGGTTGCAAAGTCGTTATGAAGTAACTACTAACGCAAGATGGTCAACTACTGTATTTCTTCCTGGCTGGAATTTGTATCGGTCGCCATCGTGGTAACTCAAGGAACCAAGCATTAGCGCACAAATGAAGAAGCTATGTTCACAAGAAAGGTGAGCGCCTGAAATCTTGGTAAAAGGGATGACCTAAGGCCTACCCAAGTGTTATTAATTCCATTCTCAATTTGTCAAATCTCGAATGCTAACGCAGACTTCCTAAAAAGTCAGCCGAATTCCCATCACATTTTATTTTTCAACCACGGTGATCCAGAAATTGCATTCTCTTTAAACGCTTTCACCAGAGCCACTGTTTTTGAGAACCTTGGCAAACAAAAGATGGTAAACTCTTTGGACTATTGGGAGTCTTAAAATAATTGAATTTTCCCGCAACGTTCGCAATTCAATTTTGAAAACCACAACGAATGGTGAGGTTTATGACACATCCTTATTTTTCTCAGTTTATTGACTCCATTATGGCAGCATCCATCTATCTGCTGCTGGAGAATGGCTAAGGCAATGGCCAACATACTTATCGGGGGTCCTGCTTCTCTCTGTACAGCCTTTGTGAATCAGAAACGATTGGCAAAAATTTACGCAGTCGTGTCATCTTCAACTCTTTTGGCCTGGCTGTTAAGGCTTCATAATTCGACTCAGCCGTAAGGCTGGATGCAACTGAAGGGTGTGGAGGAAGTCCCCTTTGTTTACATTTGAGGCAGTCGATGGGCTGCTGATTCAGTCGCAAGTTGCAATTCTGCTTAAAAAAGACCTCATGGCATTTAGTACCACACAACTTTATTGCGAAATTTGCAATGTGGGCTAATTGGAAGAGAGTGAAGGAGAAGGAGGGGGAGGGAGACACTTGCCCATGCTGTTCTGAGTGCTCCTCCGACGGTAGTCTGTCAGGTAATAGTTATCATCTTTACCTAACATAGCCATTGAAGGGGCGAGAAACGGCAATGTAGGAAGCAAAGATTAATAGGGCTAGGCTGTTTGCATCCCGAGGCAAGTCTTTTCGCAAAAGTGGTCACCCTATTACTGCTATTCGCGATGAAATTAATTGATTCTCAAGTTCATACCTCCTCCATCCATAGCTTAAGACAACGGAGTAAGCTGCTAGTTTGGAGCTCCTTGTAAACTACCTCCTTGGATATTAATTATGCACTACATCGGTGTTTGTCACTACTTTTACTCTATCGTGAATTACATGCTGGTATCAATTTCATAAATTCTCATTCCATTCGCCAAAGTACGATCGCATGTTATGGCGCTGAAACATCACCTCTGCGAGGGAACTGACTAGTAAGAGACGACTAGAGTTACCTAAACCACTTAGGCTCCTTACTGAGAATTTTGCGCCTTGTAGCTCTGTGTGCTATTAATTTTTGTGCCGTTTCAAGTGGGTGAATATGTGCTACACTGTTAAGGATAGGAAGCTTTCAAAATTAGTGAGTCTTATCGCAACTTGAATCAGCTTCTCCCGATTTTGTTGGATAAACTACAGCTACCAACTTTTGTCGAAGCGTTAACTCCTGTCAGCCACTTAGATCTTCTAGTAATTGCTTAACGTTTATTTGGTACTTATCAAAACGTAATTCAGGAAGAAGAAGAAAAAGAAGAAGGATGCTATCCCTCCTGAACCAATTAGATGGTTGTCTCGGTTGTGAGCTGTACCATTGGATCTTAATCACGAGTGAAACATATAGACTTCCTGACTTGAGTGAGTAGATAGGAATCCTGCCAAATTCCCGCGTAAAATTCATGCCACTACCGCTCCGCGAGGAGTTCAACTTGGGCGGAAGTGGCTGACGGTAACATCGGAATATCATTCAGATGAACTCCCTGAATGAAATTTGCAAAGAGGTAGTGACAGGTGGAGCTTTTGAGGTCGATTAGACAGCTCACAATCGCCGGGTTCGATAGTATCATCACCAACATAGAAAGTAATTAGTAAGAATCCCGTCGAATTGAATCAAGGGGCACCAATCATAGTCTCACGTGGTGATTGGAGGAATTGTAAGTGGCGTATTTGAGGATCTAAGATAACGGTTTTCGCAAAAATTTTAGCAAAGTATATCCCAACTTTGGTTGGTACAACGTTCTTATTAGCGCTCTAGTGACATCTGCAGGTGCTGTAAAGCCAAAGTTGGTTGTTTATAAACAAACGGAAAGAGCAAAAATGCAACTACTGCAACGGTGGCTAAATAGATCTATGTCAGTGAGTGAGAATTTACGGGCACGGAGGTCATGGAGGCCGGGGAGTTAGTTCAGTTAAACGTACATTAATGTGTTGCAAAACCACCAAAATATAATTGAATACAAGGTAGCTATTTTGATATTAGTGTGAAGTGGTAAATTTGGCAGGTGATTACAAGTAGTATCTCCATTTCGACCGCATGAACTGAGGCTATGATTCTCGCTCGACAGGAACAGGATGCACACCCTACTCAACAGTGTAAAAAGTCGCCCTCCGGTGTTTCGATTTTCAAATTTTGAGCGTGGAGTTTTACCTTTTTTTGCTTGCGCAATAATTTGTTTGTTTGTTTGTCCTATCCGGGTTTGCTGGCCTCCGAGCCATGCCAACAGCCCTGATACCTCTGTTTGCTGCAAATATATATATTCTGCTCCGGTATTATGCCTTTTTTTGTATTCAAGGAAGTCTCGGGACTCCTGCTTCCAGTCTTCCTGTTCTTCTTTACATCAACAGCAAATACACTTAAAATTTATGTTATATACACATATACATAATATGCATACATATAATAATGTAACATATAGATTACCGTTACCAACCACGGGAGCAGCAATCCAAAATTTCCTAGGGTATGTGCTGCGAACTAGAGATGAGATGAAGCAAACACCCAAAATCGTGCGTGAACGTTTGAGACTGTAGTACATTAGAAAGAGGAGATATTACGACAACTACAGACAGTTCAACGGATGCCGAGTGGAAGAGTTACAGCTGTACGGGACTGTTTAGCCACTAGGAGTACACTACAAGTTCCGCCACGAATAGAGCAAAGATGCATTAAAGTGATGAATTTAATCGCGCAGTCTATCTACCTTCCATACGATGCATAATTACCTACTCAACCAATTACTATTAATCACAAAAAATAGCATCCTAGCACAACGTACACCGCTAGTAGAATGAGAAGGTGAAGTTTACGAACTAATGGGACATGAAAGACCCATAGAAGCAAACTAGGGAGTCGCTACGCATAAGAACTGCACCAGAGCTGTTGCCCAAGAAGACAAGTGGGTTGGACGGTAGATGCTTGTTAAAATGTACTTTTTAGACTAGGGGCGGTTAGTAAATGCGAACTTTGTGACGAAATGGACGCCATCAGCATTGAAGAAAAACGTTCCCTCAACACGCTTAAACTGTAGTGTTAGTCGCGTTTCAGTGATCACTACCTAATGAAGCATACCTTCGTCCACCTTATCCACTTGTTCTAAGGGCATAAAGCAGAGGTGAAAAATGAGAAAAACTAAAATTATTATACATGAATTGTACCCAGGACCCCTTAAAAATTACTAGTTCATAAATTAGAGCGCCGACGTGAAATAGAATTTTTGGGCTGATGGAGTTATTGTTTACTTAATTTAACCCATAACGTAAACCATTTAGCGTAATGATCAAAAGCGGCTAACAAAATGGGGAGCAATTCGTTTTTCCGGACCTTGCGCGGAAATAACAATTTTAGATTTATGTTCTAAAAGCATACTTACAGCTCTTACTATGCGCCTGTCCTTCCTTATTTTAGTGCGAACTGTCTTTAAATGAATCAAGACGACCTAAGTTAATTATTGCAATACAATTGCACTGGTGACACAGTTTTGAATAAACGCAGAGAATCCCATGGATGATATTCGTGAAGCGAGAGCAAAGGAAGGCGTTTGGTCACCAGACATCGAAGAAAGCTTTTTCGAGGCACTTTCCGTCTATCCACCATGTGGACGTCGAAAAATCATACTATCAGAAGAACACAAAATGTTTGGTAAATTTTCTGCCGTTTCTTGGAAAATATTTTTAAAACTCTTAAACATATTTTGCACTTTTGTCGTACAAAGAAAGAAGTGGATCTTTTGCATTATTTTTGGGGGATCAAGAAGAACATTTCTTGATGTGCAATGATTTGTTGCTACTTTAAAAATTCCATCATCAGTTCGTGCAGAGTATATATGTGCGTTTCTTTGGAAACTAACAAAAATACATTCTATCTTAAGGTTGATTCCCGTCAACCTAATGAATATGATAAACAAGTGCGATTGGCATGGATAACACTATGGTTTTCATAGTAAGCTAAACAAAAGCCAATAAACTAAATATAACGCAAAGTCTTGTGCACAACCAGTGCGCTGCAGTAGTTAGCTTGCAGTTGATTTTGTGTCGATGATATGCGAACCCCATGGTACCGTTAAGGCAATTCAAAAAATCTGGATGCATTAGTACACCAATTTTTAATCAGCGGACGCTTAAACAGTGAGTAGTAAAATGTGGACATTCATGAAAGTCTCCCAATAGCCATTTATACCTTCTAGAGTATATACGCTTGCAAGAAAAATTAATGGAATGCATGTCAGCACAACTATCGGCGCTATCACATAAACTTCAATAATTGTTTTTCTCTTGATTTATGCACAAACTCGCATGTACCAACTTTTGCTTTGCTGTTTTTTCGTAGTAAGTAACCAACCATACTTTTCATTAGCTTGTAATATTAAAAAGGAACTTCGTCCAAAATGGTGATGAATATCACAAGCATTTTGTAAGTGCAGACTCAATTTATTGGTTTTTAATGCTTAAGTCCCGCATAGTTTCAATAAATATAGTTATTGGTACAGCTTAGTATGATGCTATTGCAACTTATAAGGACTTGTAGAGTTCATGCAACTGTTTTCAGGAGATACAGAGCATGGGTGTGGGTCAGACCATCGACACTCCACACTGTGTTTGGCATAATTGTTCCATTATTTTGAAATCCCTTAAAGGTCGGCTAACTTAAGAAATGTGAATTCGCATTACACTTGAAGCAGATGTAGCATCAAAAATTGCCGTCTAGAAATATCTCAATAGGCTGATTTGAACGTTTTATTCAATAATATATTATATTGCGAAAGGCACTTCAGTTTCGGTGCAGAAGACTGATATGTTAACGCTAAGAAAAAATTGCGACTGAATTTTAAACATTTTTATTAATATATAACATGCATGTTAAAAATAATTCGGTTACACCCTCATTCGCGTTAGTTGATTACCATAAGCCTTAAAACACACCGATCAGTTGGCATATTAATATCTGACGGACATATGAAGGAAAACAGTCACATTACGCGATTATAGGTCAATAGGCTATAAAGTTAACTATTCCGATGGACTCACTCGCCCGTACACACCCCCACGACACTCATCATTTCATACTCAGTAAAATCAGCTTGGTTTGTGTGCAAAAAAATTGCAACCAAAGTGATTCTCTTTAAAGTAGATTTTGAAGAGCAATGATTACTGTTTTCAGCAATGTAACTTTGTAGGAGGATGCCTAGGCTTGTTTATTTTTACTTACAATTGTTGCAAGAAGTTTTAAACTCAGCACAAAATTGAGCACCGAAAAAGTGTAATCTTCGGAGTGTCGCACAGCTCTTTTTTCTACTAGAATTTATAGTATCCTAAGTTTACTAATATGATTGTGTGGGATGATTTTGGACACCTTAGTCAGCGTTAGGCAAAATACGGAGTGCCTGGTATGCATTGACGTTTCTTATTTTTACCGTTTATAAGACACTTCGTCTCAGCTAATCACTTTTAAAACTTGCAAAAAGTTTAGGCTATTTTTCGTCCGGATTTGCAAGCTCTTATCAGGCTATCTAAGTAAGCATAGTTGCCTTTGAGGGTTAGAATTCTTGGATCGTTCAAACAAGTTTTGTTTTCAGCATACCAAATAGCCGAAATTGCTATCAAATTCTCTTCAATTCCATTTAGCCTCATGCAAACACTTTTGGTCGGTTTTGGAGCAATTTACTATTCCTCAGCCAATAGGCAATTTACTTGAACCCACATAATTTACTTTTATGCTCTTCGCGCGCTCCCACACTCGTTTTCGGTCCGCCCTCCCGTTACTAGTTCGGTATCCGCTCGAATTAAAGGATTCTGCAGCAGTCGAAATTTTGTCCAATTAATTCTCCTCTCTTGAAAGGGAAGGAGATGCTTTATTTTTATAAGCCTCTCTTGTGCAACAATTTCACAAACCATGTAGTGACCTTACGCTCCCCAGAAAAATCTTCATTGAGTCATATTTAATTGGAGAGGAGCCAACCTTTGTCCCATGAGAGCCATAAAGAAGTGGAGTACTGTAGTATGGAAAAAGGTGGCAAGAAACATGTTCAATGAGACATTCTAAACTGATGGCGTCTTATGCTTCTTATTTTTTTTGCAGGAAAGTCTAGCAGTAGGATAAATCTTAGAATTAAAAAATATTGCCCTTAAATTGGTTAGCAGCCGTTGCGCAAACGATGCAGTCACGAAACCAAGGAGTCAGCAGTGGCAAACACTTCCCCTATTTTACAAAGGAAATTTTGTCTCCTGATCATAGCTTTAATCATTTTTAAATATTTCTGTCCTAAGCTACTGTGTTGTGTTTACAACGAAGTCATGTGCAAAAAGAGCCAAAGCAATTCTTTCCCCTCCGTGTAGATGCAGAGATTCCTTCCAACATCAACGTCATGTGGGTCATCTAAGTTTTTGTTGGTATCAAAATCAAGTCAAATTAAATACATTCAAAAAAATAAAAAATTTTTTTAGCATCGGGTTATAAAATCTGTACGCATGGTAAAGCGGATTCTTCGAAACACAATATGCACATTAAAAGTGGTCTCCCATGCTTTGTCGTGCCTTCAGTGGCTTGGTGCAAAAGTTTGAAGGAATATGCTAGTGGCAACACAAAAATGCATTTATAGAGTAAATATCAGAGCACAGCGAATTCTTTCAAATGACGAAAAATTGACTGCTTTCAAGCTTCTTTTGATTTTCTCAAGTATCAAGCAATCGTGCAGAAGTAATTCTCTCCCAGTAAGAGAAACAGTTTTTAGAATTAATTAGCCTATTTTTATAGGCAGTTTTACTCCTACACTCGCTGAGTGGAAATAGCGCTCAGTTGGACTTAAAACCCTGTCCCTGCCTCCACCCTAATCTCCCTCGAGGGTCGTTACTACATGACGAATCGGATGAAACTGGGATTTGTCTAATTTAATTGATGAGTCGGAAGAGTATCTGTCAAAAAGGACACATCAGATAGAGGAAAAGAGCGGTTAAGCGGTTGGAAATCTAATGAGCGGAACTTTTGTGTCAAATCAAATAATACACACTAAACATCCTTATTAAGGGCGTTTAAATCGATTTAAGTAAGACTAACTACCCGATTAAATAAATTGGGTGTGGTACAAATCATCAGAATGAAATGAATATTTCCTTGGTTTTGAGGTCGGAACGAGTTGATAGCCCGGTACATAAAACTGAGAACTGGGAAGACAAGAACACGCAAACAGGTCTCAAGCCACATCCAAGTTCTTGCACGGAGAAACGGCAGAACCTTGACGCCAAGCCGCGGCATTCAGACACTTTACCTTCCTTCTCCGAGAAAAGCGCATTCAATCAACATGAAAATAAACGGTAAGGAGGGGTAATGTTTCGGTATTTTTATTTTAGACCAAATGGAAATGCTTCCAAACGTACGTCCCCTCTTTTTTCGAGTCAATTTCATGGCGTCTGAAATGCCGGTAAGGCCTGATACTGACAAAGAAGTCTGAGAAGAGGCTTTTACTTTTTTACCAGAAAGTAGTATTTTATTCAAACTGCAAGGTTGTGCATCTATGCCTACCCGAATTCGAGTATACATCACAAACGTTTGCCGTAGTGAAAACATTATTATAATCACAATGTTTTCCAGAGGTTTAGCAGTCACAACCATTTACACTGAATGCTGTGATTGTACATGATTTGGGATCATTTGAAATATTAGCCACCTGGAATAGTAGTGACGGTTTATATGCTAAAATTGCTCAACTGATCATAAAGGGAAGTTATGCTGTTATTGAATGTGGTATAAATACGGTTTCATTTACCATCAGGCAATGCAAGAAAATAAAGAAGAAACGGAGTGAGGATGTTGATATTATCTCGTCTATTTATGGTTTTTGAAGGTTTAACCGGATCAAGAAGTCACGTAGTGAGATAGATCAAGGCTCAAGCATTCGCTGTTTGGCCAAAAGAGGTTTCAATTTAACATGCTTCGATGGCAGGGTCAAAGTGCGTGTCCGTTCGAAGTCCACCTCCAACACTGGACTAGGCAGGGGAATTTTTTTGAGAAAACCAGGAAATTCGATTCAGTATTTCGGAACTCACAACGAGGCGTTACTGCGCAATCAAGTTTAAAGCAAAGTAGGATTGGGATGTTTAAATCAATGGCAAAATTTGATGTGTGCCGTTTGAGTGATTTAAAATGCTTGAAAATGTCTTACTCCGAGGAGCAAATATGTCGCTGGGACAAAAAGGGTAAAGTGCAAAAAATCGCGGGTGAAACTTACTATACAGTCTTCTGTTATAAATGCTAACATGTTTTGGTAGGTTTCATGTATTATACGAGTTAGATGCTCGCAAATGTGAACCGCTATAGTCCTAGTATAAGACTTTTAACTTGAGAATAACGGCGCAGCTGAAAGGGGCATGTTGAAGTAAAAAAATTCCCTAAATTATCAGTGGCGTACATTAGACCTTCGTGAAAGCCCCGGACAATTATATGAACCCCACTTCTGACTGCCTTAAGGCTCAACAGGTTGTGCTGGAATCGGTGGCCCAGCTGCATGACGCCGTTGCGTTGATGCCTCCACACCTCAGCAAGCCGGTTCGGCCGTGTGAGCTGCATGGACTAGAGGACCGCATAATAGTGAAGGTGTTAAAGGTAAAGTAGGAAGGGGATACAGATCAGCATGAGTGATACGTCTACTCCGGCTTAACCCATTCTCGACTTCATAAGGAATAAAACAAATTCACAAAGTGTAAACTGGATTTCCTTTGGAGAAAATACTAAGACTTAGTCCAAAAATGTTAGCTGAATTGAGACTTTGACCTATTTATTTGTGATTTGCAGAAAATTGCGCGTTAACTAAGTTTAATAAATAGTATGGCGTGTTGTGGGTTTACTTTGGTTCTTCTGACTCAGTCACGACTCACTAACATCGAGCAAGCAGCGTTGCTTTGGATTCTATTAACCCTTGATCATGATTTTACTTTTGGTATAGATTCCAAAGCAAATCTAAATCTAAATTGCTATTTATTTTGGGAAACTTGATAATTAGTCGCACATTCCTATACAGGTTTATCAGGATCTGTAACTTCGTAGGATTGACCACAAGTTGAGGATGTCGCAAGTAATTACTGAATGTTTTTTCCTCCGAGTTCACTACAGCTTAGTATTTTGAGGCTTCTACGCAAAAGTACTGATAACTACCTCGTTTCTGAAAGGAGAGAAAAAGTTGAGAATAAATAAGTGACTAAAAGTTAATTTGAAGGGCAATTCTTCAACTTTTACGTAGGTTTTAAAGGTACATGCTAAATCAATGAAGCATCCTTTTGGAAATGAACAGTACGTCGGAAGCGCGGTTTTGTCCACCATTTAGCTTCTTGTGATAAACTACCCTACCTTTGAAATTGCAATTTTGATGTTATAAAATGCATTACTTAGTGCCTACGTGTATTTCTCCTGACAATGGTGATGAGGAGGGCAGTACCAAATTCTCACTTGCCTTCGCATTTTTCGTAAGGCTGAAGCAAAATCGCTGAAACGATTCAGCCGATGCAGAAACGGAATGCTCTGCATTGCAACTCCAATGTCTAACGATTTTGTTGACAAATTTTAGGAGATTTTTATTGCCTTAAAAGTTTAAAAAGCTTACTTGACATTAACCATTAGATTGGGATATAGTGCATCACAAATTTGGCATTATGATTGAATGGGTTCCCTTTTAGTTCAAACACTTCTTCAATCACGACGGTCTCTTTCTTGGCCACGCAAAGTAAGTTATTATTGCTACGATGTAATCGGACAATAGGTCAAACGTTTTAAAAGTGTGCTTTTAACTTTTTTATGCGACTGAAGGTTCGAGGTGTTTCCCTGTGGTCACCATGTTGAATTTCAACTAGAAACACAAATATACGCGTATGGGGAGAAGCTACCAACAACTCTAACGGTAAGCAGATTTAGACAATGGCCGAACAGAAAACGACATCGGTCCTTTCTCTTTATTTGCCTCCGTTGACGCTGAGACTCCCATGAATGCGAAGAAGCTGGATTAGCAGTTTGCTTAACGTTACTAATGACTGACTGATTAAGCTCAAGTGTTCATTTAAAACCAAAATGAAACAACAAACACAGACTTTCAACAAATCCCTTTTGCAACAATTTAAAGAAGGCTTTGTCATTGCCTTTCCCTGTTATTCCAAATCGCATCCTACTAGCATCGTATTTAACCCAAAATTCTGCCCATTGGGCAGAACATGTGGCGATCTATTCAGAGAGGCATGAAAATTTGGTATGCAACGAATGCAAATAGTTAATAATTGGCAGGTGAAAGTTTAAGCATAGTCAAAATGTGTACATGAATAGCAGAAGCGTTCGCTGCAGTCACTTTTTTGGGAAATTAGGTAAATATGCAGTGGCAATGTGTCAATTTTTACTTAGTTTTGCTGATGATTACAGCCTGAAACTGCCCACTTGAATGCAAATGGAACGTCAGTTGAGTTTGAAAATATGCAAGTCAGTCGGTTTTTAGCCAAACTCCTGCTACGCGTGAACGCCACGCGCTCCGAGAGGGAGAAGCGCCGGGCCCTCGAAAACGTGCTGCTTCAGCAAGTAAGTGAACGACGTGGGCTTCTGTGCATTCACTCGACACGACTGCAGCCAGCCCTCAAGCAAGACAATAAGCTTCGTTATCATAGTCGGCTATAAACACTCCGGGGGCAAAATGTTTGCGACTTCTACATCACCTTCCAAATAACCGACTCTAACTTGGATAAATGCTGCCTGGTGCGTGTTTCTAAGAGAAAACTTTTCTTTAGCGTCGATTACTGCTCCGCTTTCATTGATGGAAGTGAAAATGTGTTAGTAGTTTAACTATCTATTTTTAAATAAAGTTAAAAAAGTTGACTTTAGGATTCGACTTTAAAAGATTTACCCCTGACATCGTTTCAAAAGCTTTCATTCAGCCATCTCCAGATGGAGCATACAAACGGTTCTTAAATTTTAACGAACAAATCTCAATAAAAGATAAATCTCAAAAGTCAAGAAGAAAGGGTTGACTTTTGGCAGTTCAAAGCACTTTGGCTATTCGGTTGTGGCGGTGAGAATACAAGGATCTTTACTGTTGAGTCTACTATAAATTTGCGATTCCATTTTTGTTGCTTTATGCACCAGGATAGAGTAAAATAATTAGAGGTGGACTCGAACGCTGGCACTTACCATTTGAATGCATGCAAAGACTTCCTGCTTTAAAAGGATTTGATTGCTTTCTGCCACAGGTAATTGTGTTCTGTAGACGAAAAGGAGAGCTGGAAAATGTGGGTTAATTAGGGAAAATAGTTTAAATAGACTGAGTCCTTCCAGGATGGGGGCGATTTTACAATTGTTGGGTAGGTGAGAAGCCACCAACAGTAGCATATTGACGTTACTCGTGCAAAGACCGTACCTTTTACATTTTAGGTCTTGTCAACTCCAACTTGTGGACCACAGCTGGTGGGAGTGGTGTACCGAATACTCTGCGAATGAGTTTCACCTTTAATAAATCTGAAGACAGGCGTGAAACGACAAATACACATCTACTCACGAAATGTTGCAGTGCTGTTTAGAGAATGCCTTGAGGAAATTCGTGAAGGCATTCTGTTTAGGTTTCAATCCATTCAACATCCCAATTTTGGAATACGCAACAAGGGCCAAACCCATTCTACTCAATTAAATCCAAGTTGTCAAAACATTGCATAGAAAAAAATATAATCGTAGCTAAGCGTTCCATAGTGGTGAAGTTCAAATTTTTTCACTACTATAGATCACCTAAGAAGTAGAGACTCTGGGAATACGCATTCACTTTGTGACAATGATGCTTTCTACAATGTGCTTATCAGGTTTTATTTCTCAAGCTAGGAGTCAATTTTAGTTTAAACCTTTTACTTAGAAAATGAGATTTTTGGAAATAGCGTCACAGACCTCCTTTACTCCATGATATCGCGCGTCCATTAAAAGGGGAAGCAAATAAAACCTTAAAATTGGAGCGTACAAAAGCAGCAGAGCCAACAATGCGTTCAACTCCCACCGTATACTAAAACTTCATTTGTAGCAGCATGAGGTTAATTACTGGAATAAAATTTCTGGATCACAACAAGTACTCGAAAGTTCCTTAAACTGAAGAACTGGACAGGGATTATGAATTTAAACATCCTCTACTTTTTAGTAATGCTAGTGGATACAGCTATGCCAGATTAGGTCTTCGATGATTTCATTTTTCAGAAGCTGATAGCTTCGAGGTTCACAGCAAAATAGGTGTACGCTACGCGGATTGCAAATTGTATCAACTTTTTGCATAGTTATCTGCTACATTCGTGCACATCGCAACTTTAACGCGGTACTTGGAAGTGTTTGGTGTGAAAAAGTTCCTTAAGGTAAAGCTTTGTCGAAATCCAAGGCAGTTTGTGGAAATATCATTCAGCCGACGCAGTGAGGGACATCAGCTGGCGCAGTGTTCCCAAGAACGAGAATTTTTTGCAAATCGAAATCGCCCATTTCGTAAACGCTTGCGTGCACACTTCATAAAGAACGCACTAGCAATAATTACTGCTTGAACTGGCACTGTGGAGTGAAATTCCAAGCTAACAGCGCCACATTCACTCTGGGGAACACTCACCATCGCTTCTTCTGTAGAGGCTACTGCTCTGACTTGTTTGAAGGCGTGATACTCCATGACTTTGTCGCTCTACATTATGTATACAAGTTTTGCCACGCGATTAAACGATCCTAACAACATAGTCTTTCTTGATGAAATGTTGTTTTTACTTAGTGCTTTCGTGTCGGTGAGAAGTAGAGATCTGTACAAGCACTCAGCATTCCTGAATGAGTATGATGGGTTCACTGCTGCTACAAGAAAGTTAACTTCTTGTGCAATTTCAAGATAGGTTGGGTCTACGTGGATTGGGAGATCCATTTCATGAGGTTAACACAGCAGATATTGTTTTGATGGTTGAATGGGAAGCACCGCGAATAAGTAGTTATTGACAGGTGCGAGCATCTTCGGAATATCTCTACAATCCAAATGTTGTGCAGCAGCTGTGAGCGGCTGAGCTCCCCACTGCACAACTTTGGTAAAGTTTTTCTGTAGATATCTGTGAGTTCCACAAGATGAGTCTCACTCTGCTCCATGAACACACTACAACCGATTGCCACCATTTTGGTCCGCATTTGCGTCGGTTGATGGCTGTAGGACAAACTTGCGCATTAGCGTCACAGCAGCATACTATTTTCATACTTACAAAGTCTACAAGTGCCTATTTGTATTAAACACGGAAAAACTATTTTTTGATCTTCGATTAAGATTTGCTATCGGAGAATGGTGACTAAATTTTGAAACTATCGCAATTAACGAAGGGCATTTGAGCAAACAAAATTTATTGTTGGGAGAAATGTTTCATAACAAACGAAACTTGCTTTTAAAGTTAAATGGTGAGAGGACAGAAGTGGGATTGTGTTCGCAACAATAATGCTACACGGGAAACTGCATGGAGGGAATCACAGAGGACACCACAATTTTTATGATGCTGATCAGCTCAGCATCAGTCGTCGCAGGTTATTCTGGAGAATAGTATCTTGCATTGCGTTAAAAACCGTTTGAATGTTCTTTTTATCCACAGCCGTAGTAAAGTGCCTGTAAATAGTCCTCTTTCTGGGCACCATACTTGAGAGGGCTCTTCCTCGTGAAGGACTAGCGTTGGGGGGAGCACTCCCACCCACTCCTGTTTGTGGTTCCGAACTCCTGCCTCGAAACCAACACAATCGGTTATGTCGCGATCCCGAAGAAGTAGGAGTTAGTTCCGCACCGGAAGGATAAACAATAGGATCCACTAAAGAAGCAAAGGATTCCACAAGGAAGTTTTGTACTGCAACGAGATCAAATTCATCCCCATCATCGGGGAACTCTGGAAAATGCGCACGAATCCCGGAAACACGTGCTTCTATCTTCTCTTTGAGTAGGTCGCTCTTGTTGAAGAAGATGATTATGGAGACCCGGCGGAAGGTGTCAAAGTTGATGAGACCCTCGAAGACAGCCATTGCCTCTCTTAGTTTATTTCTACACTCGCCGGTCACTCGATCAAGGTAGAGCTCATCATAGTGGGAGGAGCCCACGAGAAAGAGGATGGCAACCATATCGGTAAAGGCCTGACACCACTTCCGACGCTCCTTCGTCTGCCCCCCAACGTCGACGAAGACTAGGGGGGTTCCATGAACTGTGATTTCTTCTTCAATAATGGAGTCTGTAGGGCGGCGTGACCAAACTATATCCTCGTTCGTAGGAACATAATTCTATTTTTAGTAATATAAATTGGTAGATTAATGTCTAGGAAATGTTATTACAAAAATAAAGGAAATTTGAAATCTTGATAATACCTAAGTCTTGTATTTATCTTTAAAAGAGGCGTTTTTGTGCACCAAGAAGCCCTTGGTAAAGGGAACGACCACATTTATTTAACACATCATTACATGCCATTTTGCTAACACAAACTTACGCGAATAGCAATCTGATGGAGACGGTTGAGATAGTAGCGCGTATTTTCGCTCTAAAAAAGGATGGTTATGAAATGATCCAAAATAAATGAATCCAAAAGCACACCAAACTTCTCTTGTAGCGTTTAACAATCGTGCAAGAATTTCATGAATAAGTCAAATGCAAGAAACCTTTTGATGAAACCCGACGTTCATTACTTTGTTGAATGTGTTAGGAGAGCCCACCTCTAAAATGTGAATTTAAGTTAAGAATTGTTTCAATGACACTAAATCGTTAGTTAAATGGTTAATGAGGAGGAAGAGGCATTTTTGGTAACGGATGACCAAAGGATATTCCTTACAACTTCATTGTTTGTGATATTCACAACGAAACGCACACTTCATCGATGCAAAATACCAGCCAAGGGAATTATTCTCAATACTCTCCCAACAACCCTTTCAAGACACTTTGTTGCAAAAAAGCAATCATTTTGTCCGTTGTGGTTATCGCTTATGCATTTAGATCAAACAAGTGTCCGTAGCTTTTAACCCAAAATTTGCATATCGTTCGTCAGCAGTGCAAACCAAGAAAGTGGGCGCAAATGGTCATGCTCCTTCCATTTAATTGACCGCTGTGATGGATTACCGACGTTGAGTCAACCGCACATCAGTCCTAGCGGCATGGAGAGAATCCAAAGCACTGAAATCCCTACGACAGTATCGATGAGATTTTTCCACTACACTTTTTACCATTCTGTTTTGTTTTTAAATAGATTATCTCTACGGAAAGCTGATTTATGGTGTGCATTTGATAAATTGAAAATTAGCATTTAAAAACACAAATAGACACCACTGAGCCTCATTACAGCCCACTGCCTATGTAATAGTCTTCCGCAATTGTAGCAACATTTTCCGTTAGAAATTGCCTATAAATAAAATCCACGCACTCACTGACGCCCAAATGGGTTTAGGTTCCTGCCTCAAAAGGAATTGGACCGCTTGAATTCGAAATAAATGGAAGAGCATGTTCAAAAAGAGTTATTTTAAGGATGGTCAGCAGGAAAAGTGAGAAAGGGTTTTGCGTTAACTGGGTAGAGTTTTTTGGAATTGTGCTTAAGCCCGTTTACAGGAAAAATAAAGTGGTGCAACTTTACCTAAATAACATTAAAGCCATAGGGTTAGCGTAAAGTAATGAGGGTACCGATGAGTGATCACTGAAAACCGCCCCAAAAAACACGTCTCCTATGCATCCTCTCAGCTCTCGGTGAAACAAGTGTCCGAGATTTGGATTAAGGAGTACTGTGAACGGGGTCATGATAAACAGAGGGGAAAGCGATTTGCTTGTAAACGTGAGGAAATATGCTCTTTCATCAGTGCATAGACTCAGCAACAATCCATCCGACAATCATCTTCGATAACTAATTCCTTTTGAACTCAAATAAGATTCCCAAAGTGAACCAAGCATAAAGTACGTAAACAAAGAAAATCGCTATGAATGGAAGTCCAACTTTTGGGTTTCTGTTGGTGAGGTACCACGTCACATAAATTTGGTCTGGTTTAACGAATTTGAGCCAAAGCCAGGTCCTCTGCGTTTGAAGCGATTCTTATCAAAAGGGTTGCAAAGACGAACAAGAGTTTAACACAGTCGAAGTGGGTCATAACATGAATGTGCATAAGATTTCAAAAATATATTTAAGTTTCTCAAACATAAAAGTGCTCGAAGACCTTTTTTTTCTTCTAGTTCGGATGAACGAAAGGAAAAAAGCGCAGTTTTTAACAGGGAATAAAACAAACGCAAAATACAAAGCAGTCAGTGTCACTCAAATTTCTCCGCAGGCAAAAATAAATGTCTGCACGTCTGCAGGTTCCCTCCAAACCACAGCACTACTTTCACGAGCACAATGAGCAACACGCAATTGAAGGAACATGTGGAAGGAGGCGAGTGAAGACAAGGCTACTATGCATCATATGGCATGGGAATTGACCACCGACCAAGTGTCCGAAACAAGCGCGCTAACTTGTGGGCAATGAGGCTGAAATGGTGCTGCTTCATCGCTGGTCCAATTTAGAGTGAGGTTGCACTAGGCAATTTTCTTCGTGTAGAAGGTGAAAGTACTAGTCTCATTGTGGATTCGGTCTTTCTAACTTCATCCAGCTCGTCAATAGCATCGGGATCATGTCAACAATTGCGTGGATGTTGACTTTTCATCATGCCATCAAGAAAATGAGGCAACCTCGAAACATAAGGATCTGCTGACCCAAGAGGGATGGAAGGAATATGCTGTTCAGATTTTTACTCCAATTTCTGTTTTATGGATCTCTCTGAGAACACCACCCGTTTCTTTAAGGATGCCAGGTTAGTCTATGGTAATAGTATGTTAGGAGAATTTATAAAATGAATAAATAAGGTTAGAGCACATCGTGAGTGAAATTGTGCTAAATTAGTGGGAGTAGTGATCTTTTCTTAATTCACCTAACACGAATGAGAAATTATGGAATACTCAACATCTAAACTGCATGTAAATATATGTATCCATTGCAAGCATTGAGTTAGTCGAAACATGTAGAAGGTTTGATGTTTAAATTATTTTACACTGACAGTTATCGCTCTGGCAACAAAATATGAAGTGAAAGCCTTCTTATCTATTAGATGGTTTACAAATGATCATGCGGCGAAATTCTGGTAAAAAATGAACTGATGATTGAGCGCCCATCGAAGCATTCTACGGCACCTAAACCGAATAGCACACATGGAGCCATTGTTACGCAAATAAAAATCTAAGCGTGCAGAGCGCAAGACCTTACTCCCCTATTTGAGAGAGCCTTTCTCAGTCACGACAAAATGTAATGTGGAATAAACTGTGTGCCATTTAGTAAATGAGAAATGACTGATTTAGCACAATACGCCGAAAGAATCTGACATCGCCAATGCGAAATCTGGTGGAGCAAAAACCAGTCGCGAAAGGCCTAAGCAAATAGCGAATAGCAAACGCAGTTACACAAATTGCGTTCTATCGCACAAAATGCCCGTGTTTCAAATTGTTAGGCATTAGCTACTAATGATCGAGATTTGCAAATGAATATTTCATGCGTACGTCCTCGAGGTGCCATAATCACGGTATGCGGTGCATAGAGATACACTCACAAAGCCTTCAGTGATGAAAAGGTTTCGCTGATCGAAGGTTGCACGAATGCTGGCGTCGGACCAGATGGCGTGAAAAAGAGGTGTCAGCTCAAGAAACTCCTCCTCTGACCAGACGGGCACTTCGCCACAACGGAGACTGCGCTCGCGACGCAGCGCTCGAGTCCGACGAAAGTGCTCCTCAAGTCGCTCTGCTGCCGCAACAGTCCCGCATCCGCTCGCTGCCCAAGCAATACCTAGGGTGCTACGAGCCTACAAGGAAAGCACTTACCAATTGCGATGCACACACTTCTCATTGCTAATCACAAGAGAAAAGTAGCACCTGAGGTTCAAATAAACGCAGAAGAGCTTCAGTAACTGCTGATCTTCAGCTTAAATGCAGCTGGAAGGTACGCGATTGTTGCATGAAGCACTAATTTTAAACATTTTACAATCATTCCAACCTTTCTCCTGGAAGTTTAAGGCGCTGCAAGCTACTGGAACTATAAGATTTTACCGAAGAAACATTAGTCAGTTCCAATCTAATGTATAAAATGCAAATGCTTTGGGTTGAAAGATTCGGACGAGGATGTTATTATTACTGGTAAGCTGGCCAATTGCTGGAAGCAGCGATTTAGCCACAAATACCTCCAAAGGGCTCACCTACTCATTAAATGCAAGAATTGATGCCATGCCTGGGATGTGCTCCAAAATTTGCCATAATTACCGTATTTAGTTTATTTTTGTTCGCCGACAATATCGATGAAGCTCTGCACTCGAATAAAATTAAAATAATGAAATAACAGTCGATCAACTCAAAAGGTATCTTCAAATCATCAGAGGCAGGAAAGAGGTAGGAGAATTCATAAATAAAACTATTGCAGAGGTAGGATAAATATGTTGTGACATAGATATGCTAATATCCACGCTAGCTACTGCCAACCTTATCAAGGTCACATGGTAGCTGTCATTTAAATATCACGAACATCGTCACAGCTCGGAAAACGAATTTGTTGGTCTAAAGCCCGTCGTGTGCTTCAGGATCAGTCGTAAGAAGCAGTGGAAGCGCCATTTACAACGTTAAAAAAGGCAAGTAACATGCTTGCTTGATGTCGCCGTATTCCAGCAAGACAAAAATTAGGGTTCTCCTGATCTTAGCGGAAATCCTATGAGGATCGTAGAGATGATTCCAGTTTTGTATGATCAAGAAAAGACAATATCTGAAAATTCCGCCAAAATGCTAGTAAAGATGATGTAAAGTCTAAGCACACTTACAAAGAAGTAACTATTCCATCAAAACACAATAATCAGTTTGTCAGTGACAGCTCATCTGAATGCGAATACTTTACCTAGATAATACTGCATAAAGCCATCTGAAAAGTGTTAGGCGTAAAAGAAATTTTAAGATGCACAGTTTCAACCGCATAAGCTTTACATTGCAAAAAAAACTCAAAAATAAACCCAAAAATGAGAAACCAGTATGCTTTTAGGAGAAAATCTATATTAGGAAAGATTATGAGTGCAATGGAAAGCATCCAGACGGTAGCCATGAAATAGTTTCAAGATCTGAAGCAAATTTAAGGTTTGGATGTTACAAAAAACAACTACATTGCTAGCCCAAGCAACCTCACTTTGAATTACTACACTCTTTCGAAGTCGCACAAATGCACACTTTTCAAAGAAAGTTTATGAATAATGAGAACTAAGTATTAATAATCCCAAGAATGCACGCAACAAAACTTACCTGAAGTAGATATAACACACCCTTGTATATGTTATCATAGATAACCGACTTGAATGCTTCCATCTCTGTATCCGTAAAGGATTTACCAGTGATAATTCGCATCTGCTTAAGAAAAGTGCTTTTCCCACTTTCACCAGTGCCAAGAAGAAGAATCTTTTGCCCCAAACGCTTCGTAAGTTTTCTACTTTTTTTGCTGATGCGTTCGTTATTTCTGCTCCCTTCTCTTGTTTGTGTGCCATCGAAGAAATTAAGCTGTTTGAAACAATTCGAAGTAAAATTTGACCAAGGCATCACACAACTTGACAAGTTAGCCCCACACTCTACAGGTAACGATTGCGGTTGTAGGAGTGAGTTGGACCCTTTTGACTCTTGTAGTAAATGTCGGTGTTAACGTGTTTAACCTCGTTATGTATGGCGCTTTAAGATTTGACCTTAACTGGAAATTTATGCAATAAGCTATCGGTTCAGCAAAAATCTGCAAAACTTTAAAACTCATTTAAATCTGTTGCAATTCGGCTTAAAGTCTCTTAACTTACATGAGATTTCAAAACAGACATGGTTTTCTTAACTACACACCAAAACACAAGTTATATGAATTCTAGTGCAGTGCGCTGTCAGAAATGAGGTAATACTTATGCTGTGATCACATTTTTAGGGAGCTTGCATTAAATTATGTCATTGTACAATAAGTATATTGTATAAACTCATCAGGTTTCATGCCTTAAACAATGTCTGCTTCAACTTAAAAATTTTGACTTTTTGCAAAAGTACAACTATTTTATGATAAAATCGTGTGTTTATTTTTAATGGTAGAGACACATTTTTTAATTTGTTTTAATTAGCCATCGTCTCCCATTGCAGCTACAAAATGGATCAGTCGTTTGACCCTACCACACTGAAAGTGAATGATTTGCGTGATGAACTGAAGCGACGCAGACTTAATCCCATAGGAACCAAAGCTGTGCTCTTGCAGCGTCTTTCTAAGGTGTTGGATGGTGAAGGAAAAACACTACAAGACTTTGCCAAATCACTTGTTGAAGGTATCGTCATTCATGAGTTGTTATTTGTTGTTAGCCAATAATCCTATTCAGGAATCGGTTAAAGCAGTCGAAGTGGATAGTGTTGTGACTTCTGAGGAGAATTTGGTTGTACGTTTTCTTGTTCGAATATTTTTGTCGTAGACTGTTGCCATTGATGATTCAGCTGTAAGTGGCAGTGAGGTATCTAGGTCTCAGAGTCCTGCCTCACAACTTCTTGTGTCAAAAGAGGAGGATTCTCAGCCTGAGATAACTGCAGTGAAGCAGACGGAATCATCGGGCGATTCTTCCGCGCCGCAGACTGATGAGCACGGTACCTCAGACGACCAAAATCCTCCCGATGAAAAGGTCATTTCTGGAAATCAGCAAGATCTGAAAGACCAATGTTCTATGGGCGAAAGAGAACCTTTGGAGGATCAAGATAATTCTGAGTTTCGGGATTGTTCTAGTGAAAGGGATCGCTCATCGGATCGAGATCCCTCTAGAGAGCGAGATTTTTCGAAAGAGAGAAGTAGACACAGATCTCGGGATCGCAATCATTCTCGTGAAAGGGATCGCTCACGAGGTTATGATCATTCCTTGGATCGGGATAAACGTAGGACGCCACCTCGCCGTGTATCTGAACAGAGCATTGCGATAGAGGATGAAGTCGATGAATGGGAGAAGAAAGAGGATGTATTCCTAGACATGTATAATTCGGACATCAGCTTGATTATTTCCCAGGATGGATTCTCGGCAAAGCCTCTAACGGATGATGGCTTTTCCCTCATGTGGGCTGGAACGCGAACTAATTATGGCATAAGAGATGGGAAATGTTTTTTTGAAGTAAAGGTTGGCAAAGAGCTGCCCGTTGACAGTGTGGACTCGCTGGTTGGTGGCGCTACGCATGTACTTCGTGTTGGCTGGTCATCAGATAAATCAGGCCTTGCCCTTGGGGAGGAAGTGAACACCTACGGATACGGTGGAATGGCCAAGAAGTCTACTGATGGCAAATTCGAAGATTACGGTTGCGAGTTCAGGGAAGGAGATGTTGTTGGCGCATTTCTAGAGATAACAGATTCTGAAGCGGTCATGAGTTTCAGTGTCAACGGTGCGAATCAAGGGGAATGCTTTCGAATTCTAAAATCGTCCTTGGGTGGTGATTTCGCCCTATTTCCTCACGTCTACGTTAAGAATGTTGATTTTACGGTCAACTTTGGTCAAGAAAATCAGGGCGCTTGGTTTCCTCCATCGGATGGTATGCGAATGGTCCTAAACTATGTTTGTAGGTCCTGGTTCCTGGAACTTGTTAAACCAGGTTCCTTTGGGAGATCGTGTTCGCGCTGGACTGCCACCGTCATCGAAGGCTGAGTGCGAAGTGGTTATGATGGTTGGTTTACCCGGCTCAGGGAAGACGGTCTATGCTAACAATTTATGTAAATTGAAACCTGAAAAGCAATACAATATTCTTGGAACAAACCTAATACTTGATAAGATGAAGGTAAATGAATGCTTTCTCGGAATTTACCTAATGCTTCATGGGTATTAACTACGGGTATTGTCTCTGTAGGTTACAGGACTGGCTAGAAAACGAAACTACCATGGCCGATGGGACGCTCTTATTGATAAAGCGAATCAGTGTCTTAATAAACTTATATCAATCGCTTGCAAACGTAGACGGAATTACATACTCGATCAGGTTCGTCTTGACGTCTTTCAAAGATGTGCTTTTTCAGTAAAGTTTTCATGGGCTGCGATTTGTTTCTCTATTTGGTAGTACTTTTGCATTCATCATCAATCATTACGGTCTCTGAACTATTGAGGTCCCTGTGGTCAAATTTTCTCTCAAATCAGAACGTCATTGATCGAAACACGGGGTCTATTGACCATATTTTTTTGGCAGTTGATCAACGTTTGTAAATATTAATTGCCAAATACGTAACCTTTAGCACATCATCGTTGTGCATGTTGTTTTATTCAGTGTCGGATGCGGTTCGGTGCGATGTTTGAGCGTATTTTCCGTCGATTTGGAACTCAACAGCGTGATGAATTTGGCATTTCGCGTTCTTGGGATATCATTTTCTAATCGCTTCTGTCATTGCATTAACAGCGGTAAACTCCCTTGACGACACCATAATCGTGCTAATTCCCATTGTATCAGGGATTGAAATTGCTTGATTACTTTTTGAATTGTTTTCCTTTCGGGTAGAGGACCGCTTCAAACCCCAGAAGGAAGAAGTTGTAAATAACTAATCCGAATTCATCTCCACTATTATGAATCCTACTTTCTCCACAGTAAATGCTTAAAAGTTTTTTTCGTCCGTATGGATTGATTATGTAGGTAAAGTTGCATGCATTCCTGTTAACGAGCGGACCTCGTTCCTGATGACTCGTGATCGTCTCCTTATCCCCAGGATTCCATCACTTTTCTTTGGCTTTCCCTATTTTTGCAGTCGCTAATTTACCTGGGATCGGTCAGGGTTGAGAACACGTAGTGGTTCTGTGACCCTTTTTGTTTGGGCGCATAAAGCTGCGCAAAATCATATTTTCATCGGTGGAGGGCAATCTTTGAAGCTCACATCAAATTACTGCTCACTCATCGTTAGTCGATAACTTTCCGGAAAAGAGGGATGCTTGCGCTGTTTCGCTAACTTTTCCTGAGTATGCGTTTGTAGACGAAATAGGCCACAACTAACAGAAAAGTCATTATTGGATGGTGGAAACATCTGTGATTCATCGAAGGGTTGAATTGTCGGAGGTTCGCCTGACACTTTGATCACTTGCCAACCAAATCGAATGTTTTTTCCCTATCCACCTCGGTTGCGCCGATTCACGTGGCTGCTGTTCGGGTCAACAGACAAATGTATATCCCTCTGCTCAGCGGCGTAAAATGCGCCCTTTCGAGGGTTTTCAACGCAGGGCCATTGTTATCGTACCCACGGATGAAGAATTCAAGCGCAGGATTGATCAGCGTGCAAAGGAGGAGGGAAAAGAAGTCCCAGAGAAAGCTGTGCTCGAAATGAAAGGTAGTTTTTGAATTTGACTCGATGTGTATTTCTCTGTGCCTCTATCGTATGTGTTCACCCTTTGGGAATTGACCGTTTAATAAAGTAACCTCCTTTGGCAATTCAGGTAAGTCCGAGTGGATACTTGTTTTTCTCTTCCTCTGTTGTTCTTATCCTGGGCTTTTATTACGTCAGTGGGTAGGCGTGCGAGTGAGTTGGAAGCTTTCACTCAAAGGCTCCGAAATAACTTTCGGCCACGTGGTAATTTTTTTGCCCAATGTTCGGTAATTTTGTCAGTTGGAAAATATAAAATTGCTTGTTTGCGTCATATCGGACTCATTACTTTCTTCAACAATATCCTTTTTTCTTTTTAGCCAACTTTGAAATTCCCAAATCGATTGTGGAAGACTCTTCAAGCGTGTTTGATGAAGTGATCTTTACTGAACTGCAACGCGACGAAGCCGAGAAACTGGTAAAACAGTACAACGCTGAGGGTAAGGCTAGTCGCCAGGCCGAAAAACGACATCGCACGGATTCATCCAGCCACCGGGACTACTCAAGTGGCCGTCATGGTGATCATCGTGAGTATCATCACCGAGATCACCGTTCACGGTTCGACGGCTACAGTCGGTCTTCGGGTCGTGGTGAATATGATCGGCGAGATTCTCGGTAGGCTGCATTTCATCAGTACCTTTTGGTCATGTGCTTGTTCAATACCATAAGCACTTAAGTATTTTCCATATTCTTGGGTGTAACTATTCCCAGCGATTCCAACAGCTTTTCTAATTTAGTGGAAGCGGTCGATTTGATTACCGCACTGATCGGAGCGCTGGTGGAGACCGAGGCCGGTTTGGTCCTCGTTACCGCGACGAAGGACGTGAATTTGGGAATCGTGAAGGCGGTCGCTATGGTGGTAGTGGCCGTTTCGATAACGATAGTGATTACCGCAGCAGAGGGCGCGGTTCCTATGGCGGTGGAGCTGGCACCGGTGGGGCCTTTCAGCGAAGTCCTCGTGGAAGAGGAGGAGGCTTTGGTGGTGCACCTTTCCCTCCTGATCGCTCTTCTTACTCGGGGTCCCATTACGATCAATATGGTTCCGATAGGCCTACGCACTTTAATCGTGGTGGATATCGTGGAGATGGTGGAAACGACGATGGAGGTAATGATGGATATCAAAGAGGCAATACTGGCAGTCGTGGTGGAGGCTATGCGAATTACGGCGGTGCGGGATACGGCTACTATCCAACTGGTGAGAGAAGACGATACGAACAAGTTGGGGACTCGTCTAGCGGACCACCGCCTGCTAAACAGCCTGCTGTTGGGGAAGGACAGTATCACGGAGGCTTTCAAGATGACGGTAAGTATTTTGTGAATTAATTTATATAGGTCTTTATCAGCGTATTATCGCTTCCTTTTTTCGGTGTTGATTCACAATGTTCAGAATTTTAAACATGTGAAGTATACGCTTTTTCAGGTGGTAATTACAGGGGTGGCTTTCGTGGAGGTCGTGGTGCCGGTGGTGACAGAGGTGCCTCGTATGGTGGTCCACGTGGTGGCAGTTACTCCCAGGCTTCTCAGGGACCTGTTTCTAGGCCGTCCATTTCAACTTATTCTGGTTCTTATTATGGAGCTTACGGTCAGCAGCAGTCCCAGCAGCAAGGTTTGCCTAAAGGTAACGACGGCACTTCTACCACTTATCCGGGCAGCGGCTTTGGTCGCGGAGACGAATATCAAAAGTCTCAACAACGTGGAAGCAGCGCTTTCGGTGGGAACGGACGTTCATCCAGATTTAGTTCAGCTGCTCCTGATGACCTCCTACAGAGGGATTCAACTTCCACTCAAGCTGTTGCTTCGAGGTATAGGTCAAACTACACCGCATCTCAGGGTTATGATGGCGAAAAGGATAGCCAAAGTCAGCAAACTCGTTCACGCTATGACCAAGGCGGTTCGCTAGCTCAGCAAAATCAAGTTGGTTTAACCGTTTAAATATGCAGACGTCTGAGTTACCGATCCGATTGCTTGCTTTTTTCATCACTTAAGGGTGTATACGGAGGTGGTGGTAGTGGTTATAATCAACAAAGTGGAGGAAGACAGCCGTCATCGACCACAGGACCTGCTCAGGTAAGATAGCTCAAGTATATGCAAAAATTAACTTAAAATTATTAGTCCTAAGCACAGCTTAATTTCATCTTTAGCATTAGCAAAGTTTCGTACTAAAGGAAACCAAATGCTATTTTCTACGCTTCTCCCTTGCAGGATTATGGTTATGGCTACAGCCGGCATCAACCAGGTGGTGTGCAGCCGTCCTCCCAAAAAATGCAGCAGGTAGGCTGTTCTGTCCCCCTAACCTGCCACTTGCTAACACAGTCAACTTCAGTCCTCGACTATTCATCTGTCGTGGACAGCCGGATGTTGCACTATCCCCACAAATTTTTGTTATTTGTTTAAAGGGCGAGAGTATTTATCTTCAACTCATACTAGAAGAAGGCAATGCGTGCCAAAACGTCCATTTCGGTGTTGTTTTGAAGGAATATTATCATTATACTTTATGAGCACATTGAGGGTACTGTATCCATTTGAAAATTTTGAAGTGTCGTTTGTTTCCTTCTAAGGGTTACGGTAGTGATTTTACGAATCAAGGAGCTAGCCGACAACAGCAAAAGTCTTCTCAGCAAGTGAGTTTCATTATTCCCATCCATCCTCACGTGAACCAAGTGTGCGAATCTGGATTCCATTTGGATTAATCGTGTTTATTCGGTGACTTAAGATTATTTTTTTGTTTAGGGTGGCTATGGCAGTGGTTATGGCGGTAGTAGCGGAAATTACGGCCGTCAGCGCCCGCAAACGGGGGATTCCTTGGAGGTATTTCAGGCTGCTACGTTCTTCCCACTTTATGTCTAATCATTACTTCGGCACTTTTTTACTAATGGCATATTCATGTAGATTGCTGTCATTTGTGGGATAGGCGTCACAATATCTTGGTGTCGTTTAGGATCCTGGTCTCGGCCATACTTTTTAATGAATGCATTTGTTACAATCATGCATGGTTAAACATTAGAATTTTTTCGCCTTGAATAGAGGTACTATAAGGGATATGGCGATGATAAACCCGGCCGCGGTTTCGACAAGTCAGGCCAGCAGCAGGTAACGCTCATAAAGTAC
Organism: Taenia hydatigena; assembly: GCA_036345935.2. NCBI lineage: Eukaryota > Metazoa > Platyhelminthes > Cestoda > Cyclophyllidea > Taeniidae > Taenia > Taenia hydatigena. The sequence goes on from JADWOT020000009.1 coordinate 5,191,330, forward strand.
AAGTCATATTTTTGGTTTCGTAGTTGATAGTGATTTCCTTTTGTCTAAAACTAATTTCAGAATTTTGATAATGATGCCTATGGTCAACGAGTCGGCGATTTAACAAATCCCAATACGCAGAAATTCCAACTTGTATGTGATTTGTCTTCATTTTGTTGCTTTTTTTGCATAGCAGCTTTCCAGTAATGGTTTAAAACCAACTGTAGGGCTATGGCAGCGATTTTCAAAGTGGAAAAACGCAATCAAAACATGGTCAGGAACCCCAAGGCGTGAGTGTTATCCGCATTACTCAGTCAAATGTTTGTTAAGCAACATGATGCAAATTTTTTGTTTGAATATAGAATTATCACTGGCAACAACTCGCCTAACTGTAGAAAACTGCTGCTGTTCATTGCAATAAACATCGCGTTGCCATTTTCAATCATTTTGCATTTAAATTGTAAAGTCATCGCGTGGCTTGGAGGCTCGAATCGCTATTTGCCCAAATACTAGAGACATGCAATACAAATTGAAACGTTTATAAGGCCGTCATTTTGCGTCTTGTGCCGCGTAATCGCCCTTGATATGATACCATAATAAATAAGTCTTGTAGGGCCATAAGCACATTCAATACTTTAATTTTTCTACTTTTTGAATAGCGAGTCACCCAGAAGGTAGAATTGCATTGAGCACAAGCTTCTTCTTTTCTGGAAGCAAGTGGTTTTGTAGCTTTTATTGTTCGAATCAGGCTGTGTAGTTTGATCATCTTTATGTCCAGCGATATTGCCAGGGTTTTGGTGGTGGACAAAGCAGTGGTTCGAACAAACCGAGCCAACAGCAGGTGATTGGAATAATTTCACAGCGGCATGCAATTGTAAGCATAACTAAAAAAATTAATGTTGCCGTTTTAGGACTACGGTAGTGATGTCTATTGCCAACAAGGCGGCAGCTCATCCAGTCAGGGTCAGCAGGTATTTTTCAGCTACTGAGTTTTTTTGCCTCTCATCATAAAAACCAGCATTGAGTTCTTAAATTTAGAGTTATTCTGGCTACGGTCAACAAGGGACACCTACGAAATCTGGACAACCATTCCAGCAGGTAGTTTTCTGCTTTTCGCGCAGTATAACTGGCTTTTTCAATGAGGATACGCATTCCTAGTTCATTGATGTTTCCTGTGGTGGTTTAGATTAAGATGGTTGACCAGCAGAGGAGCACCGATGAAACATTTTATTATTCGTCTTTTAGAGTTTTGACTCTAGTGGCTACAATCAACGACCTGGTGGACATTTGAAAGTTGGACAAGCGTCACAGGTACGTCAGTGATATGCCTGACTTAATCAATTATTCAACTTGTTGTGTAAAATTATCTCTTGAAAGCATTTTCAGAGATACAGTGGTGAGGGTGGTGGCGGTAATGCAGGAAGCTACGGTCAACAGAGTTCTGCTTCCTCCAAATCTGACCCTCGGGTTGGTATCATTTTTGTTACTCGTGCATTTAAATCCCACATATTTCTCTAATAAATCAGTGATGCATGTGCTTCTTCCAGGGCTACGATTATTCGGCTAGTGTTAACTACGCTTCCTACGGGTACGGTAACGTTTTCAGTTCCGGTGGGAACGCTGCAGCACCCACAGCAAATGCGCCTGTGTCAGTAGGTGCAGCGGCGGCCGCAGCAGCAACTACCCCTTCGCTTTACGCCTCGGCACTGAATGCGGCATCAAAGTCCTCCATTGAGGGTACGCGAACAGCTACACAGGGCTACGCTTCCGCCGCCTCGGCTCAACTGCCCCAGGCGTCCTCGTACGGTTACAGTTCGAGTGGCTACTACGGCGGAACTCCTTCAGGTGCTAGTAACTGGCCCTTTAGTACCAATGCGTCTGTCGGAAGCAGCGGGTCGCAAGCGCAGCAGGGTCCGATTGGTGGCAGCGGCTCTTCCTACGGCTACAACCAGCGTCAGTAAGCTCGTCCCGAATACGATGACATCCACGTTCGTATCCCTTTTCTCCGTTTTGGTCCTTTGTATGAATGCTAAAATTGTGCAAAAGCAAAACTTCCTAAATGTAATTGCCCCAATCGATTTTATTGTTCTTGCCTTTTCATTCGACTGTATGGGAGGTCGGTCGTTGGGTACCGGCCTTTGAATTAGGAGTTCGGTTTTAGGCTCACAGGGAGACTGTGGGTACAATAGCCTTCGAAGGCCTCGAGTGGCGTTAGTTTCGCCTGCAGGCGGTTACCCTGGCTCGTGCTGATCCGTGGCGGTGGGTGTTGAGTCGTTTCCCGTTTGGGCTTGTTGGCTGTCGCGCGACCCTCCGGGCGCCTGCGTTAATTCCATTCTGGTGCGCCCTTTGGTATTTGCAACGCTCACCATGTGATGGGGTTTGGCCTGGTGCCGATCAATATATTTAAGGCAAAATGGGTATAACCTTAAGTCGTAGCCTCCTTTTACTGCACCTCCAATTTAGGTGATGAAAAGAATTGTTTAGAACTTATGGAAGACTAGTTTGTACAAATTCAGAGCTCGATCCATTAAAAACCTGGATTATAATTTACAAATGCACATGCTGTAGCGTCCTGAGGCTCCCTTAAGGCAAAAGAAGGCAAAGTGGCAGGATAGAATATATATATTCACCGGACAGAGGGAAAACGACTGCTGGCGTGGCCCAGAGACCAGCCCACGCAGCTAGGGCAATATGGCCACCTCTGTGACCTTGACGGAAACCGGCAGTTCTAACAAACAAAGTACTACACATACCGTTACGCAGGGCTCGTCACTATGTGGAAAAGTGTTTCTAAAATGATATTGGAAGGAAGATTACCACGAAGCTCCAGGTGACTCATCTAGTGTCTTTCTGTGACAATCATTATCACCTTCGTAAAAAATATTTGTGTTTTTACAAAAAATGCGCTTGGCGCCTCACCGGAAAGATCTAACGTAATATGTTTTCGAGAATATAAAATGCTGCATTAAAAGTTTTAGCGCATCAATTGAGGCCAAAAATTTGCACGAACATCTCAAAAACCGGTGACCTTGACGACTGGGTACTATGAGCGAAATTATTAAATTTATAACAGAAAAGCTCACGGCGCCTCCATTTAATCGCAATTTTAACTTTATAACCTTTGATGGGTTGGATTCTGGTCTGTTGCTTCAGATACTTAGCGATGTCCTGGGAGAACTCGATCAGAAGGTATATTTATATGCTTTATCCTGAAATATAAGCATAAAATTGACATACGAGAAGAAACACCAGAACAAACTACGGTGCGAATTTTGGAAGCTCTGCGAATTCTTAGATACAATGTTCCGACAGACTCTGGGGAATTGTAAGTGAGGCAACATGTGCTCCTAATTTGTAGAACCAAATTCTGTGAGGGTCTTGTAATCGGCGATAAGTTGTATATTTATCCAATTCTGGAGTCATTACTGAAAAATTTTGAAGAACATAAGAAGCGGTCTTATCTCTCAAAATTTCTTACGAAAGTTAGGATTCCATCAGAATTCATGCATGATCCTGAGTTAAGCAAGTTGTATGCGGAGGTTTGTGAGACAATGCCCATAAATAGGCGTTCTCTTACTGATAAAAGACGATGCGACATATTCTGAATTCGATTTTATGCCTACTCGTCTAATTACAGTAGTTGGTAGGGTATCTTGCCTGTCCTGTGGATTTCACACTTGTGTTTTATTTGGTGTTTAAGGCGCATAGAACTGGGTGATTATGTTTGTGTGTGAGAGATGTTGTGAACAAAATTATAGGACTGCCCTCTTAGATATCTACATTTTTGAATCGGCTTGGTTAAGCCAGTGGGTTTTTTTGTTATTTTAAAACGGATACATGGTTTGACTAATAACGTGCGCATGTGTTTGTTTTAGCATGAGGCTCTAATAGAAACATTTAAAAATGCTCATAAACAGCTAGAATCGCTGAAATCCGAAGGCTTATCTACAACAGAAATAAAAAATGACATTACGGCTATGCAAGAGGAAAAGGATCAAATATTGCGCCGAATCAGTCGAATGAAGAAAAAGGTACTTAGTCGGAAGCAATGTCGTATTCACGGTAGTTCGTAAACAGCTATTGACTATTTTTCATATTCCTTACTCGACGTTAATTGCTGATTTTTATCATTTTTAAGTTGGGAATGTTCCCCACGAGTACACTGATGTTAGATATGGCGCGAAAACTGCGATTAGAACGGGAAAGAGAGAGTAAGATCGCGTATCAGATTCAAGAGCAAAGGACAATGGTGAGGCTTGCTGTATAGTACAACATGCTCTGCTTTAGTAGGTGTAATCTTGCTATCTCTTATATAAACACCTTTTTCTTCCGACTTGCAGAATTCTCACCTGTTTTACAAATCACCAGCTTTAATATGTGCAGAGAAATGGCAGTTTGTCGCGTTCTCCTTGGATTTTAGATTCAAAACATAGAGGGGAAAATCGTTGAGCTCCGTCAACAGTCTAATGAGCTACATAGACGGGCTACCGATTGCACAGCTGAGAGTAAGTTGCGCAGTTTTCAAGTACACTTCGGTAATTTACCGTCTATTCATTTTCACTTTTTGGCATTTTATAAGCTGTGAGGACGCAATGTGCACCAATAAATTGTTAAAGAACTTGGGTTTATTTGCTGGCAAAGTGATTTGATATTTAAATTGAAAGTTGATTCTCTGCAATCTCTGAACGAATGCCCGTGGGCTTGATTCGCCTCCTCGAAATTGCATAGCATGGCCGTTCAAAAGGTCTGCATGAATGCGAATCCAAAGAAAATGAATTTAACGCAAAAATTCATTTCAATTTATCCTCGAAGTCGATTGATAAATCTCTTTACCGTTATTGATAGCGTCACTGATGAGTCATATAATTGAATTTATAAAATTTTGGTAAACCATAAAGCACATCAATAATTTTACCAAACTAAACCACTAGGTGGAATATTGCAATGACGCAAAGATTGGAAGCGAATTTGAAAATGCAGACAATTGGGAATTAGACAGTTGGCAGTGCTGTAGCTTTTCGAGACTTCCTTGAAGACAAAAGAAGGCATAATACTTGAGCAACCTGGAAGGGATTGGAGCTGCTGACTACCCCACCCAGTAAAGACAATATGGACACTTAGGAGACTGTAACCAAAACCAGCAGTCAAACAAACCAAGTGTCGCAGTGCAGGGGTCAAAATTCAGCAATCAAGGAAGTGTTTCGATTTATTTGCATGCAGAGCCGCCGGAAAATCGGCGTTAGATCGATGAACGGTGGGAAGTTAAAATTTCATGTTTCTACTTGAGTGAGCAAAACGTCGATCACTTGGTTTGTATAAGTGAAATAGTGAAGTTGCCACCTCTGGGCAGGGTCTGTGCGGCTGCGCATTAGTTTATTTGCCTATCGAGTTGCGTGATTTTGTACTGCTGTTTAACTCAATGGTGCCGTAAGAATTTCCTCCTTTTCCTCCTCTTCCCTTTTACTACCCCTAATGGGGGGAGGTTGGATGTTATTAGGCATATTCATCATAACAGGTGAAACAGTTGGTGGGTAGTGCATTAACAGAAGTTAGAAGGTGGGTCTGTCTACGTCCGGAGTATTGATCCACTCCTTCAGGACCAGATTCAAATTTTTCACCCGCCTCTGGACTAAAAATGCATTCAAAGGAAATAAGTATTACTGGTGTGGTGACGCTGCGCCGAAAAGTGGACGTCTCATGTATTATTCATTAGAAATACAAAGTAGGCTGTGGATTCATTAATGAATGTGCTGCTTGCTGGTGGTTTAGTGGTACCAAAACGTCATACTACCCATTGGTACCTCCCCTGAATAACTTCGTGTAAAAATGCAAATGAAATAGTCTGAAACTCATGCGAAAGTACTCGGCATGCTTAGAGGTTGAGGTTTGCACAGGTTTGTCACTAAGACTTCCATTGGAATTATTCATTTGCATGATTTTATGTACATCAAATCCATTTTTGCTAGGTCAAAGTTTTACGTGGTTTTCAGTAAAACCCTACCTTGATCTTAGAACTAAGTAAGAAACTTGAAGTTAGTAATTGTATTTATGTTCCACAGAACTCCTTTTATATGGAATAAGGACACATTTTTCCAAAATTTGCGCTCAGATCCATTAAATTAATAAGAACTCTGCTTCAATCAAACCTTTGTGGCTTGTATACGGGCTCATTAATGTGTCAAACTTTGCCATTAACTCCAAATGAGTTTGACCGGAATCAAGACGCGATAGGGCTTATCTTAACTTTTCACCATCGCACTTTCAGTGTAAAAGCGCTATAATTTGTAATAAAGTATAATGCGGTTTGATGATTCGCTTCGACGAATAATGTGGAATAGGTTTAGTTCCAAAGCGTACCTTGGTCACCATAATGCGGAAGACGGAATAAAAATAACTTCGTGAGTTAAAATCACTTTTGAGACATCTGGGACTGGAAGATGAAATATTGTTGCCAGTGTTTTACAGCAAACTTCTTCCTGGTACTTTGTGCTTATCGCGTTCTTGCCTGAGTCAATAGCTATCGCATATAAGCTTATGTTTGGCATGCTTTACTTGTTTGAACAAATGCTACCGAAAATTGAAACAGAAAATCATAGTAGTAGTGAATTTTGCCTGGGCGGCTTTGAGCCCCAGCCCACGAAGCGCACACGCCGAGTGGCTATAGCTTATGCTTACAACTGTCACTGGCAGGAACACGTTTTCCTGTTCAGCTCACTTTAACATTAAAACTAGTCTGTATTTGCACTACTTTGCTATGTCACTGTAGAGTTGAGAGGCTAATGCACGATAAAAATGTGTCAAAAGTTCTGGAGCCACTCCTTACGAGCAAAACAGTTTTCATTTGATGGAATAATAATGGACTTGTTGGAGCGATTCCGAGGGTGTCAAAAGTATTCCAATTAACTTCTGTTTTACTTATGTGTAGTGGATAACCAACATAGATAAGGCTTAGTATGCATACAAACCCATGAGTCGCTTTCGTATGAAAAAATAATCTTGAACCCTATTTTTAAATATGTTTAAACGACAAAATCAGTTGACGAAAGAATGTCCGTCAAGTTTCTTTAACGTTCAAAGCTGTGCTGAGTTGCCATGATGCTGTTCTGAAGGTAAGAAAGGTAGATAAAGTGGAAGACTTGAAGTTTTGAAACGTGTTCTAGATCTCTTGCATCGTTTGGAGGAAGAAGTGAAGGTGAACCAGTACCTTGCTGCGGATAAGCAGCCAAAGGAAATAGAAACCACTAAGATATATGTGGAAGACCTTACGAGGGTGGCGAACCATCCAGCCATGACTCATGCTTTTCTTGATCAGCTTAATCAGAAGGTACGTCGTGCCTTTCACCTAGTCACATACATCAGCATTTATCGGGTCTTTCTTGAAACCGACATATTTTAACACAAAACCGCTACATATAAGATAACTGAAGCCGCCTTAGCTTTGTCGTCAATAATTAGCCAGACGGTAGCGATGTTTACTCAAAACTTTTGGTACAATTAATACGGCTATGTTTCACATTTTGGCATGAATTTATTTGCTGAAAATTTATCTCATGCCTCCATTTGTACCAAAGAGGTGGTGTGCCGGCAGAAATTGTTGTGGAGAATATGCAGTTTTAGTTTTGAAGCAAATTGTTCAAAACAAGTTTTATTGTTCTAGCTGAATGGGTTGCGACTTTAAAGGATTGTCAGTTTTGTCAGCGTAAATGCTTAAATCGTTACCCTGGTATTTGTTGTTTGCGCCATCAAACGCGTTTCTCTGACGTTGTGTCCGCAGCTTCGGGATGTTCAGTCGGAGACGAACCGTCTGGTAGAGAAACGCATGGTGGCGACGGACCCACTGGAGGATAAGACAAGTCTCTTTCGCCAGCAGGCGAGCATCGCTGCAAACAGGAAGGAGGCGACGGCCTCAGCGTTGGCGGAAGCCCGAGATAAGCACCTTGCCATAGCTAAGCAACTCGCCGAGATGCGTGAAAAGCATGCCCAGGCACTGCAAAAGTTGTGCTGTACGGACTCTGCTGGTGTCGTCGCCACCAGTACTTCGTTGCTTTCTGATTGTGTCGATTTCACTACTTCTCGTCAGTTTAATGCAGAAGATGTAGGTCCTCTCGTTCATTTTAATTTCATTTCCAAAAAAGCATAAAACAGGCTCTGCGTTGGGGAAAAAAATCCAGCAGTCGAGGTTCTTTAAACCAAAATTAACTTAAATAAAAAGGGAAATTGGGTAATAGAGGTGGGCCTCGAGAGAAAGAATAATTTCTATGATTTTTCTGTAGTTCAAAAATTACTCTAAATGAGTTCAATCAGAAGAAGACAATGCATGTTTTGTGAGGCTTTTTGGTGGACGGATTTGACATCTAATCATTAACGAAGTAATTACCGAGGTAGTCTATTGTTTTTGCGAAGGAAGTATCTGTTATGTCCACTGATAGTAACATAGTTGTCGAGCTGTTAAAGCGTTAGCTTTATGTGCACATATTTCAAGACGTTTTTGCAGTGAACATTGGGAAAATTGATGACATTTTTCTTCTTTCATTTGCACTCATTTTATTTACTGTGTCTTGACGGAATTCACAAATGCACCTATGGGAATGTAGCTGCTTTATTTTAAAGATGGCAACCCTGTTTCTAAGCGCCTAATCGCGCGGAGTTAGCAAACTCACCCTTTCACCATGCATCATCCGGCCAAGTAGATTGATTTACTTCCAAAACTTGTCCGAATGAAGAGTTGCTGGACGATGACGGAACAAATGCTGTGTTTAGAACAGATACAAGCATGATTTATTTCAGAAAATCTGGGCTGGCAATTAATGCAATCTGCAAATCCTTATGTTTGGTGTTTCATTGTATCCCGTTGTTAAACAGGAAGGCTTAACTTAAAGCGATTCTAGGCATGCGACTTATGGCCCTAATTTTCGAGGTTATCATTTCGCGTAGTTTTCAATTCTCTTAGCCATTCATTTGACTTCGCATAAGCAAACGTCAAGAGTAAATGCCACAAAACGTAATTGAAGGTAATGTTCTAAGGGTTAATAAATTACTAACCAACTCACCATCTTGAACGTGGATCACATTACTAGACTGGCGTGATACCACGCGGAGCATGAATCATGATACCGTCGGCAATTGTGAGGCATGGCTTGCAACAATGAGAGGCTCGGCTTTTCAGCCGATACGCTGTGAAAGAGGCGTACCTTGTGCACGACTGGTGAGTCGTGTTTCGGGAACATTTCATTGCACCAACGGAGCAATATAAGCTTTTTCTATTAGGAATCTGTGCGGAACCTTTGCCGGATTCGATCAATTAGGAGACACATCATTTACTAAACTATTTCAGGGTCAAAACCTGATCCATCTGTGGAAGAATTCGTAATTTTTTACAAAACACTTGGGAAGCATAGCAAATCTTGGAAACAACATGTAATTTTGTCTTCGTCCTACTCTCTTGTTGATAGTTCCAGAGCTATGTATCAGAACTGCGTGCAAAGAATACCGCCTACAAGGAGAAACGTGCGTTGCTCAATAACTTAAAAGCCGAAAGGGGCATTTTAACCAGAACGTTGGATATCCTCAAAGACGTTACGCGGCAGACCAAAAAGAAACTGGACGCTGCTGAAGCGATGCAGGGGATGAGCGGTTATTGGGACACAATGACAAAATTAGAAAAGGTTTGTTCCCTTCTTAGCAATCTTTGGTACAGCGAACAAATGCTATTAAATGAAATTTTATAAGTTAAGTATGAAGAAAACATTTACTTAAGGCACTTTCAAAGCACGATTTAATCTTCATAAATGATATACATTACCGCACGTACCTATCTAAACTAGCATATTTGGCACTACTCTTAACCTTAGTTTGATTTGCTGTGAATGAATTCGGGTGCCAGTTGCATTATACTCTGATTTTGCATTATTCTAACTGAATAACTTGAAAAAGGGTGGGTGGCACTCCGGGATTGGCTTCATAGTGGGAAGATTAACTTTGGTGAATGGGTGCCACAAGTAATGTATGGAGAATTGAATAAATGCTTTACAGGCTGTCAGTAGGACTAACAAGTTAAATATTCTTGGTTCGGTAAATCTTGCCTTTTGTATGCGTGTGGGTGTGTACGACCCGTGAGGTCGGGCAACAGAATGCAATACCCTCTTAGAGGAGGAGCTGCGTGGGCCTACTGCATGCAGCCAAATAAGTTTTAATTAAAACGCAAGGAGCGATCCGTAGTTTGGTTTGGTTGTGGTCTAAGAAGGTGTTCATTATAATTAGACTTTCTTATGAATGCGCAAATAAAAACTACCGCATCAATATTTGCCAGTTCTTCAGCCAATTTAAAACTCATGGGAGTGACTTGATTCCGTTGGTTTGCGCACATGACGAGGGCAGAATAGAGGATATGATAGGGTCAAGCAGGAAACTTACGGCCAGGTGAGCGAGCCAACCTTAAGAGGCAGCAAGAGCAGCAGCATCAGGTGTATGCGTGCCTTTTGAGATTGGATGTATCAGCAGCAAAATTAATAGGGCAAGGCAAGGACAGGATCAAACCCTATTTCAGTATTGATCTATTTAAATGTATTTATCCTTGATTTATTTCTTGAACGACTTAAATGAAAGGTATTTTTCCACGGGAGGTAAACTTCGCATTCATAAAATTTGGTTGAATAACGCATAATAACGTAGTGTAACGTTATAATCTCTCGCTTTTTGGTATGTACAAAGAAATTCGTTTAACAAAATTTCACCACATAAAGTTATTCAATGTTTTCCTTCAAAAATTAATGCCTTTGCTCATAACTACCTAATCGTCGACTGACTGATGATAATTTTTGCGAATCTTATATGGGCGGTTTGTTTTGTCATTAAACCTCTACCCCTATATCCTCCCATGACTATTATTTCGGTTTTATAACCTGATAGGTGTCAGAGGAGACGGCAGATTTGAATCAGCGCAAAGGGAGCGTTTTGGAGGAGATGGCATGCCTGGTGGGTCGACTCAACCAGCAAATAAACTCTCGTCGAGACAAGCTGGCGCCCCTCATCCGCGAGCTCAGACCCCTACGCACCAAAGCGCAGGTGTGCCGAAAACTAACAATTCCGCTTTTGCATCAGAGAAAGTTGGATGTTGTTATGAAATACCATGCGATATTTTATCCACTACAGTCTGCCGCGTACAAATTGAGACGACATCTCGCAAGAACAACTTTCTAGTCTTGTTTATAAAAGGTTCACCCCCAACTCTGCAAAAATGGTCATTGGATTGGTTTTCAAACGATCGGAGGAGCCATTTAGCTATTGAGATGCTGCTTAAAAAACCGTAAACATTCGTTCGCTATGATACTATAAAGCAGATTATTATTTCACACACAGGCGCTGTGTGGACATTATTTCCAGTTTCTAAGTAAGAATAGCGCGTCTGTAATTCATGGAAATCTTTGGCTTTGTTTATTAAAAATATTTTAGAAGAGTGTCCACCAATTACATTCTTCGCGGAAACGGTGACTTCCTTGCATTTGTGCTTGCGCACGCAAGGCCTGATGGTGTGGCCAAATTTTTTCTTAATTTATACTACTTCCAACCGCTTTATTGTAGAGGTATAGGCTTTTTAACTTTTGATATGTTATATTTAAAACTATTTCAACTAGCAGCTGAGGAATCGCATCGTTTAAAAAATAGTTAAACTATTATTTAGACAGCAAAACGTTGATTTTAGTTGGTAAATGACTTGGTCTTAAGCTACTATTAATTTGAATGCCTAAATTTAACTAAAATAACTATCCCGAACAACGCTTTTGTAGTTATTTTATTAAGACGTTTTCCAGTGCTGTATCAGACTTAACCTGCGATCCATTTTCATTCAATGATCCCAGTGGCCGCTTTTAAATGTATTTAAAATAAAGGTGAGAAAAGCAAGATATTTAAAGTCGTTATGATGATGGGGATAGGTTTTGTAGCATGAATTAGTTAATCAAGACTGTCATGCAGGTTTGCAACTTATTTGTGGAGTAACTGAAGCGGTTAAGTTATTTCTTAGTATGTTAACCGAAGGAGCAAAGCATTTTGCTTATAAGCTGAGGTGCCTTTTGTAGAGGCTGCTGCATGGATATGACTAGCTACAGTCAAACATGTGCTATCATCGCACAGTAGGAATGTTTTTTTAACAACTGCAAAAAGACAGTAGAATATTTCTACCTTCCAGAGGATGTCTCTTTCACTTGCATTGATTATGAATACATTTTCTGCAGATGTAGACAGGTATTAAAGATTAACCCCCTTCTAAAATAGATTATGTTTAAACATGTATTTTTGGGCGGCTTGAATGAAATAGATTTGGTTGGTATAAATCTGTACAAGGACGAAAATGCACGAAATGACATGTAGCAAGCCAATATCATTCCACACAGTTGCATTTACAATTACGGTCGAGAATAAATGAACGATGAATGTTAATCCAACTATCATTGTTTCGAATTATTGGGTGGACAACTGCATGCGTTTTAATAGCGCAGATAGGGCAATGCTTGCGAAATGTTACACAATACTGTGCCTGATAAGCCAATCTACCAAGAAAGAAAATTAAAGCTGGGCAGGCTACTGATCTAAAAATCACTGGTGAACATTCATCATTTTCGGAAGCATTATCTGAACTATATTGGGGCAATTCGCAGAGCTGTGTGACTCACTTTTGCCACCCTTTAGAGTTGCATTCTAAGTAAAATCACAATCGGTAGTCACGGTTGCTTACTTTTCTGCACAAGGAGCTGAGCCAGCTGCATGCGGAGAAGAAGGCGCAGTACGATGCATTTGTGGCCAGTCGAGACGCACAGACGTTACTTCTGGAGCAGGAGGTGCGCGTTCTACGCGAGGAAGCGCGAGTGGAGGAGTCGCGATTCCATTATCTCAACGCTGCTTTGGCCATCCTCCAGGTTCAGCAATTCCGTCTCCAAGAGGAGATGCGCGGCTACCTAACCTCTAGCAGCGGGGCAGCCAACGGCGACGGAGTGACTAGCCTCACTGTCAAGCGACGCAGCTACCGGTTAGGACTGATTCTGTTAAAGGTTCACCTGCTCGGCTTAAAAGGCTGGAGTAAAAATCAGTTGGAAGAACTCCTTTAGTATGAAATGCCACTCTAATTCAACAGTTTGTGGAAGCATATCCTTTAATGTTGTTGCACAATCAAGTGTTTGATTGCTTAGCGTCTAGAATAGCTCTAGTTCACCTCTAAAAGTAAGTTCTTCTTTAAGAAAAGATAGTGAGTAAAAGACAAAGCCCAACTGAATGAGACTGAATCTCGAGAACCTGCTTTTCAATTTCAGCCATTAGAACAGGTGCACGTTACTTATTGCATTGACCTTAAATTTATTAGTGTTTAAGTCCATCATTCGTTATATTCTGTTGCCATTCTCGTTAAGTATGAACATTCGATAAGACTGAAAACCTATAATTTTGTATTTTTGTCCGCTTTTATTGTGGCAGGGTAAAAGTTCGAGTTTTTTTGGGAGAAGAAGATGTTCTTTCTTTTGTTCCATTTACATTAGTTAGCATATATCGGTACCTAAATTAAACAAGCAAAACTTGTTGGCATTGAAAGAATAGTGACGAATTCTGTGCTTGGGTAACCTGAGTGGTAATTTTAATCTGCCATCACAATTTCATAATAACAAATTGCAGTGTTACCTAGAGGATCACTTTTTACGCGTCCCAAATGCATTACTAGCTCAGCAAAATAAAGATCAGTCTGACTCTGTGACATCCAAACTACTTCACCATTACCTTAAATGTGTGTTAAGGCATCATTAATTGGAAGGGAGTTTTCCAATAGGGACACATACTTAAAGAAAATATCGGAGCAGGAGGCGCTAACGCTGGCCTTGAAGGAGGAGGAGAAGAACCTCAACGCAAATGAGGCGATGAATCTGAGACAGATGAAATTGTGGAGCGATGTGGTGACCCTCCTTGAGATCAAACTAGCCACTTTACGAGAGATGGAGGCGAAGAAAGCCGCGGGTGGTGAATACGCCGACGTGCAGCGGTTGGAAGTCGATCGACTTTTGCTTTAACCTGTTGCCACGTGTTTTGTTCAAACATACACTTCTTAACACCACAAGTTCAAACATGGCGTGCATAAATGTTTTTTGCAGTTGAGCCTAACGCCTTCTTTCTCACTTGTATGAACTTTGTCTTGGAGGTGTTCAGTCGCCTGAGACACAAACGCTATTTACTATCCATCACAGGTGATTTTAGACATTTAATGACTGGCCAAATAAAAGGCATGTCTTTTCGCCCGTTTTAGATGGAGGTAAATACACAACTACTGGTCATGCTTGTCTGAAGAGACGGCTAAAGAAGCGATTTAACATGCATAATTGCTAGGTGTATGCTTCGGAAGCCTCGAATATTTGGGACTAGAAATATCTTGCATAAGTACATTACTTTTTACCTGACTTTTTATTTTATTAACAGATCAAAGTGCTGCTAACATGCTTTGATATAAGCTTATCAAGGCTAGTGGCCACCTTCTTTGCTAACAAGTGGCTGACTGGGATAATAAGCTAATGCGACTATCAAAATCGTAACTTAGGGTTTTATTCATAGTGAAGTTACGAAACCAAATCAACATCAGGAAAGGTGCTCTAGGAAACAAAATTGTAGTTTTGACTAATAAGCCTCCACTGATTTGCAAAATCTCGAAATTAGCCACTGCAAACCGTGTTGAAAGGAATAGATCGCTATAAGCATGGGCCGTCAAGGAATCGCTTTGGAGAATCGGTCCATTGTTTTAATCCTACGTAGAAATGCATCCCCAGGATTTTCGAAATTAAAACGGAACTCCACCTCCTGAATCTCCTTTTCATCCTATTTTCGTAGCGTTTAATAAGCCATTAAGATGATCTAATACATAGCTGAATAGATTAATATATTCATCTCAAAAAGACCCAAAGCCCTTTTGCGGTCCATCTCTAATGGCAAGGCTGTGGCACGTGGTGCTGCAAAATCTCATGCGAGTTAATTGGATGTGGCCAGAATTAAATAAGCATTTTACGAAGTTGATGTCGATTCGCGTCAAGCTTGAATCGGTTTGACTTAAATACATTTACCCGGCAACCTTGGAAGCTGCTAACCGGTCTATATTTAGACATCACAACTGCGTATGGAATAACAGATATTCTTATTTAGTAGCAGAGAAAGACTTATATAGTGTTTTACTGTTTGTGGTCTGTTATAACCTTTAAATGGAAATGAAAAGTACACCAGACACATCGGATCCGTTATGTTTCGGTAGTTAATTAAATCAGTCACCCGTGGGGAACCGAACAAATTCAATCATGAATTGTTCGCCAAGGCAGGAAAGCTTGTTGAATATGCTTTTAGAAATATTGTAATTATGCAAAAAACATTAATTGGAAATGATGAAATCTTTTGCTTACAAACTAAGGTGATACATTCGAACCTTCGCCCACCTTTAAGGACTTAAAACACTTGACAATCGAATTATTAACAACTTTAAAAAAAAATTATTGTCGACTCATTTTTGAACACCTTAGGTTGGTAGCATTAATCGCTACGTTTCCAAGGTATACGTTTCCAGCAATTTAGCATCACTTTAGAATAGCTAAAAACTTTGAAACACGAAAGTTCAACACGAATCGAATCATAATTATGAGAGTTCCATGCACTAAAGAGCCTGGCATAAAGAATTCAATTTAACTATGCCAACGTTTTTATTACATTCAAATGTTTCATAACGAATTAAGGGAAATCACTGTATAATAAGTGCTCAAACAGAATCGAATTGCAATTTATGGAAAAAAATAGTCCACCGCTACTTTTGGTTTATCTCGTAAAGTATCGTAATATCCAACCCGATGAGTTAATAGAAGATACTGATTGGCCAGGAATATTTGACCCTCATACTGAAGCAACCAATCAAGCGACTGAAAATATTGCGTGGTCAAGCTCTGAACGATTAAGAGCAATTATTTTATTAGCCTAATTTGAATCTTCCACCAAAACGCAAGCTCATTTTATGATTGAAATGAAGTCTGAGATTCAAAACACTTCGTTCAACTGTATGGCTCATTATGAACCCACTAAAATCGCCACCATCACGGCCTCCATTTTGATGACTGCATTTCTCCTCATGGGTGTATTTGGGAATGCGTGGCTGCTCTGGACATTAATTCGGTGCGCAAGACTACGACAAAATCTCATAAATAATTTAATAATGAGCCTTTGTGTGAATGATCTCATTAACTTGACATTAGTTCAGACTTTTGTGCTTACCTCGTACTACTGCAACCGGTGGATTGCGGAGACACTTCCCTGTTTCATTGTTCCCGAAGCAAATATGATTCTAGTGGGAACCAGCCTTTGGCATCATGCCTTCATCGCTTTTCATCGATACCTCGTAGTCGTTCAGTGGAATTTTTATCTTCAAATACGCAAGAGGTTGTACATTTTTGTCGTCATCCTTGGCAGTCGAGTTTTTCCATTTTTTTTAACACTTGTGTTCAATAGTTTGGCGTATAGTAAATACCGCAAGTCACGAGGAGGTTATGAGTCGTCGTCATTCGAAATCATCCCGCATATTAAATCCTTCCTAAGATATATTGTGTTTTATTCACCCTATCTACTCCGTTGTGCGTACAAACGAAGTGAAAAAGAGCGAATAATATGTGTGCTTTTCTTGACAGTTGTTCTTCCCTGTGTCATTGTTTCCGTATGCTTCACTGCCACCTTCATGTTCGTTAGACGAAAGAATTTTCATGTTAGCCGCCATTTACAAAGCTCAAAAATCCCAACTGATACCACGCCTTCAAGTACGACACTTCAAATCAAGATTGATTCTTACCTTCCAATGCTAGAAAATACGTGTTCAGAGCCACCATTTTTAGGGGAAGATGATGAAGAAAAAGGTCTTGGACTAACATACTCTATTTTGGAGGTTGACAAGGCGATCAATTATCGCGTGGATATGCAGTCTAAACGAATTCGTTACAACAGATCTGCGGATCTTATATCAGGGCGGCCGAAATTAAACAACGCCCACAAGAAAAGACAAATCTTTGGTCACTCTTTCCTCAACGTGGACAAAAAGCGAATTTCCCGAGAAATGTGCATAACAAAAATGTTTGGCGTAGTGTTTCTTCTATTCATAGTGGGATACCTTCCATACGGGCTGATTCGAATGATTGATGGAACTAACATTGATCCTGCAGACTGTACTCTACCAGCGAACGTAAACTCGACTTCGAAGGTTTTTTCGACACCGGGCACACCACCGGAAGTTTACGTGTTTCTCTCTGTTCTCTACGCAATAGCCTCATGTTGCAATCCCCTCATTTTCGGACTTATGCACAGGGATGTACGAAAAAATGCAACCAAAATTTTTCGGGACCTAAAGAATTTGTGCCGCCGCTGAAGTCAACCTCTGCATTTCAAAATTTTAAAACGGTGCCACTTTTGAATCGCCAAACTGTGTAGACCGCAATGTTTAGGTGCAAGAAAAATTCAACACTTTAAGTTTGCAGCACATATTTTTTGTATTTCCATTGATAGATGACAACCGATCAAATTGCTTGGATGGGGTCTCCTTACACTAAAATTATCTGGGTATTTTCGGATTTTTGTGAAAGCTGAAATGGAGAGTTCTCTACGTACACTATGTTTATGGATTGTTGCCTACATTGTTTCATTTCCACATTTAGCCAGTAGTTTTTGGAACATTAGAAGCGGCAAATACTACACCTGCATGCCCACATGGGGTGTGTTTGGAGGTAGCTACGTGCCAATGCTGCCTTAATTGAAACGTCACAGATATCCTTTGTTTTAGTAGTAGATTAAAATTCAGCACTAAACAAAAGTAGTTTGTTAAAATCACTAACTTACTGAAATAAACATACTAGCAGTGATTTATGTATTTCGAAATTCTCGAAAATGTTCCATTTAGTCAGCTGAGATGCCCATCGTGATTTTGTTGCAGAAATCTTCAAACGATTTATAACGATCCTCTTGTTGGATCACTCTCAGTATCAGGATATTTATGAACATAAATACTTTAAGGTCACCGTCCGACGCAGTTCAACTCCCATTAAGGCCGCCAGTCCATTTAATAGGCATGCAGGAAAGCCATATTCTCATAAGAAACAAAAAATTTTCATTGAACCACCGTCTTCGAGCATGAAGAGGAAATTCTTTGTATTGAATAAGTAGACGAATGTATACAGATCCTTTCTCTTATAAAACGTCTCTTGTCTTTTATAACCAACTATTTAAATGAGTTTGGTGATTAGGTCTTATTTCAAACGGTTTTTT
Source organism: Taenia hydatigena (assembly GCA_036345935.2). NCBI lineage: Eukaryota > Metazoa > Platyhelminthes > Cestoda > Cyclophyllidea > Taeniidae > Taenia > Taenia hydatigena. The sequence continues at coordinate 5,209,612 of JADWOT020000009.1, forward strand.
ACTAATTTGCATATTAGTAAAAAGTGGTTAATACATCTACTCTTGTTTCACATTTCTACATTCTCGACATCCATGCGTTCGGATTGTGCGCCCAGGTGTCCAGATTTTTGAATACTTTGGGAAAGAGTGTGTGCATGCACCATATCGCGCCCATGTGCAAGGAGAGACCGGGCTTTTAAATTTCAAAAGAAAGTTCTGCGGGGGCCTGCCAAAGTGAATAACGCTTTGAGGTAGGTGTAACTTTCCAAACTGTAAAGTGAACGACAACCGAATTTCGGCCACTTCAAAGGTGATGTGTAACTAAATATACTATATGTGTTGCTTCAGAAACAAATTTCATCTCCACGAAGTAGACAATGTGTTTATAGGCAGTGTACACAGAAATCGGACAACTTTTTACACCAACAGCAGTTACACATCATTATCTTCTGTTTTCTCATTGGCACAATTATATTTCCTTTGTGAAGGGATGTCTAAAAATAGGTTTATCTGCATCATAATCGGAATTGCGCGCTTCTGTGTGGGTGTATTTCTTGTTTTTCATGAAAGGTGCGGTGTGGCTTGTGAATGAATGCAAGACCATGTAATTTATTTAATTGGAAAGAACCTCTGGACACTCATGAAATGCTCACTTGATTAAGGTTATTAATTCATAATTACGTCTTATTTTGATATAGGTTTTCCATTTTGAAAATTGATACACCTTTCATTGATGATTTTCAGTCTTTCAAATGCATTTATTGCTTCCCGAAAACAATAACCTTGCATAACATAATATTTACGCCTCTTTTTTATCCTCCTGTGTCATATTAATGAGTCCACCGACTTTCTTTTTAGCATGAATTTCCTAGTGGCATGGTAGTCACCATGCAAGCCGGCAACCTGCCTTAAATGCAGGCGATATAATTGGGCTTTTAAGCTAATTCTCAGTCCAGGTATTTTTCTTGCATGCTCTGTGGGGTGGGACTTCAAGTAATGTCTGACTTTACAACCTTCGTGGGTGCGCATCGTTTATTTGCCTTTGATTCTCCCAATTTCAGGTCCCTGGCTTTAGCTAATGCCATCCACAAGGACATTTATTGCTCATTAAAAATTGCCCAATAAGAAAGTTGTGAAGTTACCTCCCATTCCTGACATTAAATCTTGGTAATAACGCCAAGTCTCGTTTACCTGAATTCACTTGTCCGTGCTGCTTCTGAAGGGACCTGAGCACTTGTACTTAAAGACAAATCTGCAAAATGCGGAAGTCATCAATATTTGGACGACATTCTGATCACCAGCTTCTAGATAAACTATAAGACTCAACAGGAAACAGGTATATGTTTCCCAGATAATTTTTTTTAGGTTTGACTAAGGAAACGAGACCTTTGAAGTTATGAGCAAGGGATTGCCGCATTATATTTTAAAAACCCTTTATAAGGAAACTGTTCTATACCTTGAAATGGTAGGTTGGATTCTCGATGAACAACCATATTCATCTATGTGATGCTGTTAAAATGTCTTGGTAACTTCCGCGAACATTGCGGTTAGTGTTTCGCAAGAGCAAATTGACAAATAGCCTCAATTAAACAAGTGGAATAAGTGCGGTTAGTAAACCACATCTTAGTGTTCGCGTTCACTCCGTTTCATGTCTTCACCTTACCTGTTTACCACACCCTTGCTGAGGCGGTTTCGGTCAACGATGGTATCATATCCTCTCAATAGTGCTGCTTGCCTACCCCTAGATTGGATGTAGCCTTAACAGTTTCGGAAGGCTTACTCCCGTACAAATTGCAAACATGTAGATCTTTGCGATTGGATTTCAATCCCCTAAGCAAAGTTTTGATAGACCAAATCCTGAACCAGAACATAGCTTTAAAGGCACCGAAATTCATCTGTTCTAGAGAGGTGACTAACACAAACAAGATTTATTTCATCCGCTTGATGAATGGAGTTAATGAATTTTTTAAAGTTAGGAGTATTTTCATATTTCTGTACTTATCGAAGTTGATGCGATATTGACTTTGTAAGTATTGGACAAACATTGAGTACTTTCCAGATCCTATGTCGAATTTTCGAAATGCTGACTTCTCTGTCGAAATTCACCAGTTATTTAACGATCGTTGCTACTGAACAAAAGAATAGAACTAAAACAGCAGTTCGCTCACGCACAATTTTCCCGTACTTTAATCGGCTTTCGTGATTGGCGTGAAAAACTGTGATTCCAAACTTAACTTGAAAGCCTGTAAGCAGACAATTTGGATCAGGCGAAGTTTGGGCAAAACCTTTACTTTCGATTTCTATTATGAACATTTGATTAGATTCTGTCAGCGAAAAGTTGAAGTACTATTCTCTTTCTCGCTTGTTTTAATTTTTGTACACATTTCTAAATTCGGTTCTCACTGGCGTATAAGTAATTATTTATTCGAGACAAATTAGTGAGTTCATAATCCTGATTTGACACTCTAAACGGTATGCTTTTGGTGCACACATAACTACTTCAATCTCACAGGCTGATAAGAAGCATTTCATAGTTGTGCAGAGAATGGTAGGTGCACTTTAGTGAGCTGCTGCGATTATCCATGGTCCCACCGAAAGGCATTGCAGCTGTAAAACCGCGTGTCGTGCAAAATGATTCGCTGCTTAGAGGTTTTGAGGTTGACGCAATCATTCGCAGAAATACCGTCAAATGTCAATAACCAATCAAAGGCATTGCATAATCAACACACCAAGGACAATTTAGCAAATGCTGCATTGGTAAGCACACAGGAGAGCAAAACGAGGTCCTTAAGTCAACCATTTTGTAGTTTGTGAATGCCCAGATCCTACCATGGCAAAATACACCAACGAAGAACGGTATCGTCTGCTACAAAAATTTACCAACATGGACACTAACAACGATGGTTCCCTTTCAAAGGACGAGATTAGGCAATGCTGCGAGGAATCTGGACTTCCTCCGTCCAAAGTCGAGGTAAAACCGTATTTTCTTCAATTTTATTCATTGTTTTTTTTAAATATAATCACAGCTACGAAAGCTTAAAAGTATGTCTCTATCTAAGACACATGCTAATTGATTGTGTTTAAAAACCCCGGCACTTTAGGAATCTGTGCAGTAGTGTAATGTCAGAATAGGAAATTTTCGTCTGTATAGCGAAACTCCACCTTCCGAAGGAGATTCAAGTCTTTAGACCCACAGCATTCTTCGTTGGAATGCTTGTATTTTAACCATTTTAACGGCCTCTCACCAATCGATCCTGCGTCGTGGCAAGTCAGGCAGATGCGTGTTGGTGGAATGGGGTCATGACGTGCGCAGGACACTTATTGGAACTACGGTGATAGTCCTACGACTGAGGTCAATTTGCCGCAGTTGGACCTGTAGCTAGGAGAAGTAGAAAACCCATTTTCAAATCACTCCTATTCCTCCTTCACACGTGCCGTTATAATTCATTTTGAGTAAATAAAGATGAGTTTCTGGATTGTTAGAATTCGCAGAAACAAAACAATTAAGTATCCAAGCAAAGGAAATGATAATATTTGTAGAGATTTAGTAGAATATATTTGTATTTAATAATTCCTTGAGGCATACCATAACAGTTTTAATAACATTTGAGCCGTCGCACTCTAATACTCTAATTGAAGCCAAACGTGCTGATCATTTGTTCTCTAAACTAGGACTTTATCAGTCTTTTCGACGGTAACGGGGATAATCGTGTCACACTTGACGAATACGAACGTGCGTTGGGTTTGAAGGAAGTCCAACCAACTACGTATGTGTACCGTTAATACAATGTTTATGCCTGAGAATAGTTTTGACTAACAAGGGTAGTATACTCTTGGAAGATGGCATACTTTTAACGCTCATAAAGTGGTCAGTGAATTAACGTGGCACAAATGTGGTGGCCCATCAAACAGGTCATCCGGCAACAACTGTTTTTATCACGTGAATTGAATCCCATGACAAACGCCACCATTAATTTTGTTTCCTTCAATAAAATCGGTTTGTTTTTAGTGAAGAGTACGACAAACAAATCGACTTCTTACTTTTAAAGGTGGTGCATTACCCCTCAGTATTTGAAAAGCATAACGCTTGACTATTTCACGGCACAACTTTTCCAAGTAATCCTCTTCTGATAGGTTCACGAAACGCTCTGGTCTTGTAATCGTGAGGCCAGAAGTGCTATACCGTTGTCAGTCAGTAAAGACAACATAGAACAGTTAAATGCTATGGTTTTGGTTGATTTTTGTTCAGCAGCAAAGTATTTACCAATTGACTTTAGCAAAGCATACCAGGATTCAACAAATCAAAGGATGCGGATTTTGCGTAGAATTAGTAAACCGTACTTACTGACACGTCGATTATTTGTAATCTAGGGCTGAACAGTGGAAAGCTGCCTTTGACGAAATGGACGTTGACAAATCAGGAAAATTAACGGTTGATGAGTTGTATGAAGGTCTGCGCAAGATAGGGTGCAGAATGCCAAAACGGGAAGTCGAACAAATCGTCCACTCCGTCGATACCAACGGTGACCGCAGCCTTACTTATAAAGAATTTATTAGCCTGATGAGACTGTGAATTGTGTATGATTTCCGGCTAAGTCCATTTCGCTGATAAAATTTTCCTTTCCTCCCAAAACTCTGTTTCTTTAACAGTTACAATGACTTGGCATATTTTGGTCCCCACAAATCCGGCAGCAACGTCAACCGTACGACTGCAAAAGGAAGTTAGAAACTGTTATGTACTAGAACGGATAAAATCAACCGTAAGAAAAAAATCTAATTTTGCGTGAAGTCCATTGATGGTAGACTGGGCGATGTCTGAGGTCTAAATCCAATCTACAAGTAACGTATTGTTTCGATAGTTACGTGAGAGGTTTTATCGTGCCTAAAAAGTGTCAGAAGTCTAAACACGTAAGCATGCGAATTGTTACCAACTTTCGATGGACCAAACTCGTCAACTATCAGGTGACACATTGGCCAGTCACAAATGCATTAGGTGCCTTGAAATCCTTCGTTCCACTTCAAATTGCTCTAGCTAAGCATTCAATTTCAGTCGAATGGTTTGGAGCCAACAGAGTTGAAGAAAGGCTCATAGCCTGTTGCGCTGTTATGGCTTTGCGTGCACCACACCAAGTCGCAAAGAGGCGGCGGTTAGGTGTGACCCACGTGCGTGAGGTAGAGAGTCGGCGGGGCTGATACATAAGACATGTGCAATGTGAAATCACGAGAAAGTTAAATCAGACATAGTCGCCGATGCGCATTAGGTTGCGTAATTCACTGAGGGTCAGCGCACTTTCATTCTGGTAATGTGGCACCATCGCTGAGTCTTTTGCAAGGCAATTGAGTTTTCAAATGGGCAGAATATCTTTTTCGTCTGGTTCATATAACTTTCAAACATTTTAAATGGTACATCCCTTTGAAGGTGCAAGATCTAGTGATTGATGAACGCTTGGAGGTTTTTTCTGTTTAATTTCGTCTCGGACGGAGAAGGTAGCCGCAGACAAACTCATACCATAATATCAGTAACTCAATCTTTTGTAGACATTCAATGATGGGTTTTCAATCTCTACCAGAACCCTCTTACAACAACATAATATCAACTGACCAAGAATAGAAATGTAAACGAATTCATAAATGGTTAGTTTTCTTGGAGTAATATAAGACACGAGCTATGACTGCCCTTCCTTCTACGAAGTCACTTTGTCTTTAATTAATTAAAACGGCGCCTCAACTCGGTGTAGTAAGCGGAGACGGGAAAAGGCAGTACTATCCCATCCAAAATGCGGTTTGAATTTCATGCAGATACAGTGAATGAATGAAAAGGCTGCGGAAAATCAGAGCCTTATCTATGCTCGTCGTAATGCTGGGTATCAGGCACAAAGATGCTCCACTAACGGCATTTGGCTGAGTTCAATTGATTTTAATCCATTGACTGAAGAGGCTACGAATATTTGCTTTGAGGATTAAAGTGGGAGATTTTCTTGCGTATTCCAATGCAGAAAGCGTAAACTAAAGTGAACGAAATAAACTGAATCTTAAGATTCTTTTACTGTGCTTCCCAACTTAACTCTTACGCGGTGGTTTATTTGCACGCACTTGTGGTGCTGCAATATTGCGAGTAATCTACGCCTTAATAACACATAAGCTCTACAACATCAAATTTCTATAGCCTTCTTTTGAAACAGTGTGACATCTGCGAATGAGTTGAGTGTCCAATGGAAACGAATGCAAATGGGCAAGATAACTTGGCTAAAAATTCATTGAAATAAATAACATCCTGATTTTGAGGTCAATATCACCGGCAGCCACAAGTCTCGACAACCATGTCCTCATAGACTTGGAGGACGACCTCGTCGCCATCGAAGAAGAGAATAGACTGGGGACTGAAGGTGAGCGGGGTACAGCAGGGCGGTTTGACTTGGGGTGGGGCCACGCGTAAGTTGTACATGAGGTGGATGATGATTGCGTGATTGGTGGTGTTAAAATGGGCTGAGAGGGGAAAGGGACAGTAGCCAAAGCAGTAGCCGGCGTTGTAGGCAGTTGGAGCAATCACCCAACGCGACCAACCTACTGCATTAAAGTTAACCATTAGATCACGTCGTTGGCATGTTGAGGCGATGTATCGCTGATTCATAAAATATCGCGAATTGTGCTTTTCCTGATCACTTGTCCAGCTTTTGCTTTTTAGACGTCCTCGTCGGCGCTTTTTGCGATTTCCACCTATTGTTTTAACCTGCAAAGAATGCTACTAATGTTCAGTAAGTAAATCATAAAGACTCAAGTGCTCGGATTGCACGCAATTGAAAAGCAATTTAATTTCTTCTTCTTATAAATGTGATTACCTCTAAGTTGATCATGTGCTGAGTCCAACCTCCCAAGCTCAAGTAAGTTCATAGATAGACAAATGTGTACTGATAGTAAAAATATGAAGCCGATAAGATTTTCTGCGTGTACTGAGCAAGGTGACGTTTCAACAGTTTGCATGTATAGCGAGTTCGTGCGGGTTAACAGGCTTTCAAAGGTTCTAGCCTTCCTGCTGAGAAACTCAGTCTCACAACTAATTATTTATTTTAGCTTTATTTAGTCAATGAGACTTCATTTCTTAAAATAGAATAAGTCCTAAAAGATTTAAAAACAATGCAACTAATTGAAATATTACCTGCTATTTATTTTTACGAATTTAGTGCTGCATGTTGTTGTTTTGAATGGATCACAAATTTAAATCTTAGCCCCTGATCTCATTTACCGGGTTCCCTTGATTAACAGTCTGCAGGTTCACATCAACACCAGCATCTCTTCGTGCTCTCCTCAGCCGTTCAGTCCGTTCTTGGCTGCGGTGAAAGGTCAAAAGATGGGGTGTGGGAGAGGTGTCGATAACGCTGGTATCGGCGAGGTCAATTCTTAACCGAAGAAGGCGCTTTTGTCTTAGGAGATTGTAGAGGGAGGCAGGAGAAAGAGGTACATTGAGCCACGCCTTCTGTCTCTGCCCCGGTGTCCCTGCCGCCTCTATATAGACCGCTCCCCCCAGTGTCTCTCCTGCACCTGACACCCTCACTGAGACTGGGATAGAGGTGTTTATGCAGCCTCGAACTGGTAGTCGCAAACTGCACGCAATCAGCTGCTCATCAACCGAAAATCGTGAGAGGCGGAAATCGAGGTTCTGCTGTTTCTTCCACTGTGGATGTCTATCATTTGATCCTAGAAACAAATAAAAACGGTGCGTGGTTATTCCCTACTTCTAATCTAATAGTCGCACAAAATAGTTTTATCACTAGCGGGAACATTGTGTTTCTGAGATTTTAAAAGGTTTTGGCATTATAGCAGGTCGGCGTAACATCCACGTAATCTTCCCGAGACACCGTTAATATTGCATAAATCCCATTTCAGAAATGGTAATGCAATCGCAATAAGGCATAACAAATACGGCTAACGGTTTTGCCTTAACTATTATAACTCAATTTATCGTTATCATTTTATTAAAATAGCTTCTTATTAAAAGAATGAAAACTAACACTTATGAGAAGTGAATGTTTTTAGCAGTTGCAATGACAAAGAACAGAATTTTAACATTCAGTGGATGTGAACATGAGATCAATAGTAAATTTCGGCGAAATATTTTAGCAGTAGCAGAACTTTTAATGCTAGGCAACATTTATTTCCCCACGCAATTCGCCAAGTAGAATGTGCTTGGCCTCTTAGTTGTACCGTCGAGATCAGATATTGAGGAAGGGCACTACAATAATCCCGACTCAAAAATACTTCCATTGCATGAATAACTTTTTCCCCTACATTGATAAGGACCACTCCTTCTCAGGCAACTTGCTTTGAAGGAAAGGAAGCAGTGGACTTTACGCTCCTCTAATTGAGCCAGCAAATAGTAGGAAAGGTTTTGCCACACTACTTAACCAGAGCCATTAGAGCTGCCTTATTTATGTAGTTTCGACTTTTCGCCTTTCAAAGTGGAAGCTGTAATCAATGATAGCTATTTGGGCCAAAGCGAACGTGGTTGAATTCCCTTATGGCGGAACCTTATACCGTTTTTGCCTTAGTCAAATGCTACTGTCGATATTTTAAGACGCTTTTGCTCAGTGCAACTTTCATGAATACTTACGGACGCTGGGTGAATCCTTCAATTCTTATTGCTTTCATTGAATTATTAACACATGGATCTTACCAGTCGCCTTTATGAATTGACATTAATTTTTAACGAAATGTCACCCTCTTCTAAAAAGAGATACTGCACCATTAGTTAGCTTGACAGGAGGTTCTAAAATTCACCACGCTGGGAATGTTAAAGTTGGAAACTGGATATAACTGACCTAAATTGAAATCGTGAAAGGAAAGAAAATAAATGACTAGGTTATCAAAGAAAATGTGCTGACGGGGAAGCGCATAAATGAGATAGAGGTACAAGGAAATATCATCTTTGCCTTTGTGATTGAAGGGCCTATTGAAATTTTATTGTTTCCTTTTAATTCTTAGCAAAATTGGATCACTCAGTGCTTCAAAAAGCGAATATTGAAATGATGCAGCTATTGGCATCTGAATACTACGGAAGACTATGTGTATTAGCAAGTAATTTTCTCCAACGAGGACGTCAAGTTGTTGCGTTTTGCGTAAGCTGTTCCGAATGAATTATGTAATTTTACACAGAACCTCTTTGATTGACCAGATGGCGGATGAATCCTTTCAGTTGTATGAAGATACATTTGAAACCACTACATAGTTTGGTGATGCAACAATTGTCTGCCTAGCGTTAGTAGGAATCGACCCGAAAAATACAAATAACATTTTCTGGCGCCAGGCCTATTAATTTTCGCGACCCGGTGATGGGTTATCTGGCGTTATGCGGTTCCACCCTCAACACTGGCATTACCAGGAGTGTCTTCTAACATATTTCATGTGTATGTCTTTGTTATAGACCGGCTAGGATACTGATGGGCTCTAAATAAAACATACAAGTGAAATGCTCACAGAACCAGACGATTGCGTTCCTAAGACCAGAAGAACGGAGCCAAGTGATTTATACCTTGCTTACTTTAAAATAACAATTTTAACGAAGGTCGCAATAACTTAAAGGGATTGTATTTCGATACGCGGCCCCTCAGTGACTACACAATGGCTGTGCAAGTATATTAAGGCAACCACGGATTCATGTTTCATATTTACAAAAATAAAATGGATAGACTTTCAATTTGTTTAGACTCCCCTCGTGTTTTTTCGATTCTAGTTTCCTCTAATTTTGGTTTCACATTTTGATGTTGGGATTTCGACAAATCATTAAAACGTCAAAATAAAACCAAGTAATGCTTGTGTTTAACTGCATTTTCTGTTGAAAATATGCATTAGACTATTAGGTAGCCTCTCAAATAAAAGGGCATTCATTTGCATTCCTAAGATAAATTGATTCAAAACGTTTTAATAACCATTAAAAGGGTTTACACTTTCATTTTGAGGTTTGTGGATACCGATCATGTTTTTTATATTAATCTTTAATGCCGGTCATAGGTGTCAATGCTTCCAATAGTCCTGAACTTCACTGGATCATTAAGCACTTTGTGAGGCAACTTATGCATATTGAACAAAATGATGTGCCCTAAATTATTACCTACTTTTGTAAGTCTGTTAAAAGCGCATTACTTTTTACATTAAATACCATTTTTGAATCACAATGGCTTTAGGTATCTAAATAAAGCTAAGAAATGTTCAGTCTTAAAGTTTTCGTTTTTCATTCACCTTTACTGTCCAGAATCAGTGGAATCTTGAAAACTACATTTTGCGTAGAATCAAATTTCAAATAATAATAATGAGAATGATAATCAGCATTTCCACGGTGTTGCAATGACCTCATCTTCAGAGTGGTAGCCGCTTACCTATAGTCCGGTGATGCCGTATGGAGGTAATAACTCCTAAGCTGGGACCATGTCCACCATCAGCTTGCCCAAAATTCATCCATTCTCTACTGTGCCTTTCTCTGAGCTGTAAAAGGTAATCTGGAACTCCAGACTCGAAAGATCTCCATTTCTTTACATTTGATGTTCTAACGTACCGTGGGTGGTTCCTACTCACAAAAATTTCGTTTATTCCACGGGTACCGCTGCCCACCGTGACCGCATTCTGAGCCGCCTGCAGTAGAAGACCAACAACTACAAGTCGTGTTAATGTTCCTCCGGACTCTCTAATATCTCCCATGGCGCCAGAAGGCAGCGTTGCTTTGTGGTGAAACAGAGAGTGGAGAAGAAAAGTTATGGCGGCAGCTGTTGGGCCGTGGTCTAGCCACCGTCTCGGTTCAAATGTCCCCTCGACCCAGCTTCGCCCCCCTTCCACTCGAAAGTGCGCCAATTGGAACGGCGCGGTCGCTGGAAAGTCGCGCACAAGTTGGCGCCAGAAGCGGAGCCTGCGGTTTGCCCGACCGCGCCTGCCTACACGCGCGTGCAATTAGCGCGTGGAAATCCTCGCTGTGTGTGTGAGCGTATGCAAGGGTGTAGGCGTGGTGGATGTCGGTGCGTTGGTGCGGATAACAAGGGTGAAAAATTGTATCCACACTCCGCTTGAACACGTGCGCACTCGCACCGCGTGCGTTTGCCTGCGGTGGGTGGCAGGGCAGGAAGGAATCCACAAAGACCGTAATTCTTGCGCGCGTGTGAGGTGAAGAGTGAACTGGCGTAACATCATGCTTCTCCCGTTGTCTAGGCCCACACACGAAATTTTTGGCGCCAAAACATGGCTTAATGGACATCTGTGTGTGTGTGTGTATGCGCATATCTCCAAGAGCCGAAGTTTCGTTATGCTTTTAAAACTTTTCGCCGATTGTTGCAATTAAACTACTTTACAAGTCTTACTCCAACCTGGTCAAGTGTACTTGAAATTCACTTAATCTGACTTTTGGGCATCTGCTTAGTTGGTTTGTGTAATTTAACCCCCCATCGCAATCGCTAATAAAAGTGAGAAGTCGTCCTGAAGAGTTACATTATTCGGTAATTTAGAACTAAAAATTTGTTCTTATTTAAGTCAAAATCAAACTGTGGATGGCTTGACAACTTCGATTTGCCTACCACTTGAGTGGTAAGGATTACTAAATCTTGCATTTGAAAGCTTGAATGTTGTAATGCTCTGCGTCAGTTCACCCCGAAGCATTAATGCTACGTTGGTAGATTGTGCCAGCATGAAGGCATAATTACAAAACGAATCGCGAAAATGGTCGAGATGTTAAAGATTTTGAGGGCTCCCTTATACCGCTACCTGTGTATACGTATATCAAACAGAAAGTCCACAACTTTACGTTAAATATGCTGTAAGCTAGATTTCCCCGCTGTCACCACTGCACTCTTCAATGTATTTCGTTGCCCCTCTTGACTTGTTAGAGTCTGATCGTTTTGCATTTTAAAGAAAAACACAGAATAAGTGGTAATGAAATATTTGAATCGCATTTGTGAGCTTCAGGTATATTAACAAAATTTGGTTTCAAGGTAGTTCCAAGTGCATAGGTGAATTAATTTAGTAGCCCAGGCGTTTACAAACGCGTGGTCAGATTATAAAAGCCCTACAGCAAATTGAGTCTTGCTTAAGTAGCACACAGTGGCATTACAATGGAAAATGCCTGTCATCTAATAATTGCTGAAATAATCACTTTGAGAGTTTTCTGCAAAGGTATTGTATTTAGGATTAATTTTGAAGATCTTAAAGACTTTAGACATAAAATTACCATTTTAATGAGCAAAATGGTGTTTATTGGTGAATGTAACTATAAAAACGTAAGAGAGGTCATTCCCGGTGAATGAGGCAAATTTACGAGTTAATACCTTTGCCACTTCCACGGCGGTCATCGACTGTAATTTGATGGACGCAAAATTGATTTTGAATGCATTGGCGAAAATTGTCTGATTCCGCAAGATTGCGGCTTTCAGAAAAATGGCAGGCATTGATCCGTTGTACCGGTGTAAAATTTTGTTAAAGTGCGTCAAGGTGCCGACAAAGTATCCTACAGAAAAAAAAATGAAATTGTCGCTAAAGCATTACTCCTCCAACCATCTTCATAACAGTGCTACGACTAACCTGAACCTTTTACTATACTTGGTCAATTTTGAACTCTACTTCAGCGCATGGTTAATGTTGCTTATCCAGGCTAGTAATTCTTCCATAAGTGCTTGACAAACGAAATAACAAGTTAAGTGTTCTTCCACGGATGGGCACTTTGGGTGAGTGCATGACTTTGTTTCAAATACTCTCATAAAATTCACGCGTGACTGAGCAAATAGCTTAAAAGTGCCTTTGCCAAATTATGACAAATTTTAGTGAAGATATTTAACTAGAAATATGTTTTTGCGGTCGGGGGACCGATAACCGCCAGTTCCTTTTTAAACCACTTTACATGGTGGCCTAACAACATGTTTCTCTTAACCTTGGAAATTCGAAAGTTCGCCATGTCACTTGGTACAATTCGAAGTAAATAGAGTAGTAAATTGCCATCGTTACCTTTTGGCCAAGATCTTTGATTTCCCCCCCTTTGACACTGTTTTCAGAAGTCACGACAATGCTTATAATTTCGATAAGATATTATTGAATGCTCTCTTTTCATCATCTTAATAAAACATTTGCAAATAGAACGAAGCGACCTAAGAAAAAATTGATTGTAGGGTTCCGCAAAACATTTGTTTTCTTCTGAACCCACAAACTGCCAAAGAAGGCGTTCAACTTGGCAGGTGCCAGATAAGTTAGTGAGAAGATTCGGAAAAGGCAACTCAATTTTCATTTCAGGAAATCTTGGTTTTCATAAAACAGACACTCATCCATCCACAGATACTTTGTTTTGTGCAATCACTCAAACGCATATGTCACAAATGTAACTCTACTTGTTTGGAATATGATCATTGTCGATGCTTGTAAAATAAAAGATGTAGGAGAAGGAATGCATTAAACTTATGCTGTTAGTAGTCGCCTTGTACAGGACTTCAATCAGCACACATTTACATAGCACGGAATTCGCCACCATCACAGAAGTAATTGAATGCAATAGGCATTGCTCTCCTCAAATTGTAGCCCATCCATACATGCTTAGATCCATGTTTCACATACCTCAGCATGACTCGCACTCTGAAGCACTGGTTAAGGAGCTGCTTTGCTTGGGGTTTTCTGCCCTGAGATTTGTTTCTGGTACTTTGCACCCCCCAGAAGTGTCTAATCGAGTTCTAAAAGGTAAACTTTACACCGTGGGAAATTTTTCGCGGACGGCCCAGAGTGTTTTCTATCTTCGACTGGGCTGAACCAAATTTCGACCCCCTGATGTTTGCATAAACTCAAGTCTACACTTCACTTCATTTCTTCACTTTTACGCAATAAGTTGCATTTCGTGTCTCTTTTTTATAGATTCCCACCAATTTTTGGGCTTGTAGATTCGTATTAATGTTTCCTTTCATTGCTACCACTGACCGCTGTTTTAGACAAAACAGCAAACCTATTGTTAATTACAAATTCAGCGAGTTGACACCTGAGTGGTTACTTTAATTTAATAGTAGGCAATGGCTGCACTCTTGCCACAGCGTTACTTGGAGCAGGCGCTGGCTACGAAGGATCGGGGTTTGCACGCATTTGAAAGATACTTTTAATTTTCTTTAGCGACGTGCTTGAGACAACTTAACTGAGGAATACTCGGCAATTACTTGGATTATATGCATCAAAATTCACCTTATAATGGCACCGTTAGAATTTTAATTTATTATCGAGAAGTGTAAGCTCCTAATACTACATTCTTATTTTAAATCTTGGATCCCAGAAATTGTCATTTCGAGTTCTTTTGATTTTACTGAAAGGCTCGACATTGTTTTGGGTGTGTGCTATTGAGAAGCGACAAAGCGCCAGCATCTGAGCCATGGCTTTATGTTATTCACTAAACCTGCAATGTCACGACTTCAACTACCCACGGTTTCTTTTAAGTTTGTAAGTCATGCACGCTTTCGCAATCATGTGCAAAAATTGAGACGCTCAGAGGTGTAGTTGGTAGCAAGCCAAGTGCTACCTACCTCTATCGCACCACGATTTGTGGTTAAAATAAATTTTCCTTTTATATTTAACACCATTTTCGAAAAGCGCCAAAAGATATTATTGGCTATTAGTGGTTCAGCTATTTATCGTCATTCTTTGGTTGAAACATCTGATCAAATGCAATTCCATTCTCGTGTTTTATCTGAAAAGTCGTGCAATACCCAAGTGAAGAAGGTAGCGAATAATCGAGCATTCAGCCACGTGGGTTTTTTCCACAATCGTCTTCTGCGTTGACAATTGTGCAATTTCTGCTTGATCTCTCATGAAATGGTTTGAAAACGCCTAGGCTCTAACCTCAATGACGAAAAATGCAGCAAAACTTGTGCACAGTCTCTTACAATAATTCTCACTTGCGTTGAAAGTCGGCAATAACTCCTAAAACTCGCTTTAATAAACACAACACAGAACCAAACGAAGTATTTATTTCCTTAGAAGGAGAGGAGCGTAGGCATAGAGTCCTTCTATCCTGATTAAGGGCTAGGGACAGGAAATGACCAAGTCCGCCCTCCACGGCGTGCCATCAGCAAGATTTGACACCTGGATTTCGATTCAGCTTTGGGAAAGCTTCCTTTGTCTCCATCGTACTCTATTTCTGGCAAGCCATTGATTTCTGCAGGATCTGAGCAAAATAGAAGCATACTCATGCAGCCCCTCTTAGACTCAGTCGCGGTGAGGTCAAAAGTAAAACTTAAGATTTGTCCAATCCCTCATCAAAAAGTTGAGATTGTTCGGATTCTATCAGGTTACTCTGTAGCTACCATACTCGCGGAGAAAACAAGTACCGAAGGGAGCTCATCACCGCTTACGCTAGTATTAAGCTCAATATGCAGGTGGATGGGGAAGGCGTTATAAGATAACAAATTTCCGCTTGTGTTACAATGATCAGACATTTCAGACATTATCTGCAACTGAGAATATTTACAATAAGGAGAGACCTTTGAACATATGTTTGGCTGAAAACAATGGAAAGTTTGAACCACTCAGCAGTATGATTCTATTGTACAATGGGGTAAAGGCAGGTGCCTTATCTCGCAAACCAAACGTCAGAGAATATGGTAGCAATCTGGTGATAACCGCCCTTTTAATCGAACCTAACGAACACTATTCGAGAACTACACAAAGTAATGATCCCGATACAGACTTTGTGTACAAGGGGCTTCTCATTAATTTTATGCATAGGATGCCAGACGTAAATGATTCAATACCGATTGGGAAGGAGCACTAGTTGGGCATTCAGACCCGTTCCAGTCCCAGGAGTGCACAAAAAATTCCATTACGCTTGGAGTAATTGTGGGTTCCGAGCGATATGAATTAGTTTGCTAACATGGTATTTTGTTTACAGTGAACCTTCTCCGCGAGATCAATTATAACCCATCATAATGAAATGTGTCCTTATGGAGATAGCCTACCTGGTGGAAACGGGGCTAATAACTTCATGTTAGCATCAACTACAGTGTTCGGAGAAATAATATCTAAGGTAAGTCGATATCAAAGCCAACAAAAGAGACCATGTAGTAAACATTTTTACTGCATTTTTTGTAGTGAAATGCTGTCAAACATGATTAACATTATCAGTCTCTGCGGAGCATACAAGTCTCGATTCGCCATAAGGCTTTTTCCGTCTCTGTAATTCCCTTATGTGAGACATTCACGATGGCCTCAACAAACTAATTTTCCCATTCAAAGGATTGAAAACAACATATTAATTCGATAGCAAAAGCCAAAAAAATTCACAACTTAGCAAAATATGCTTTAACGCGCAGCAGCCAGATATATTCCAGCACATATGTAAGCAGCATCATTTTCGATAAAAGGTCCACGGAATACTCTGATCCTATTTACCAATTCAATCGTACTGAGAATTAACACCACATCAGAAAGAACAGAAATCATTTATTCGAATAAAGATAATCATTGGACCTCGATAAGGAGGGGCTAACTACATTTGTTGTTCACCCTTACGTTGGTTCATACATCACCTACATGCAATTTAACTGTCCCTTAATTCAATCTACAGGTATAAACATCACTTATCGTGTTATCACCCCACCTCCGCTTGTACTCTTCAAAACTGTGGGTGAAATGCTTTCCTAAGTCGCCTGTTTGAGACTGATTGGTTTTTGAAAGGTAGCAACCACCTACGTTTATTTTGCTTATAAAAGATCAAGGCGAATCGCACCCTTTCATTTAGCTTTTCTGAGTGCGGGCATAAGTGTAATTTTTGTAGCATTAACTAGGCCTTTCAGGTCTTCATACTTAATGATGGCATAGTTTATTTCTTGCACTTTTTTAGCATACACATAGCTCACTTTTCTGAATTTCGATATACTGCCTATGTCGATGCTCAAACTGACTAGTATCGCTGTCGATAAATCGTGCGTTGTGAGAAACCAGTTATCTTTTTGATCGTATTTTAAGCATAGGACTTGAGGATCTTGCCTTTATGTTTCAGAACATGGGATTAACTCATCGCTATCTGGAAGCCTTCAAAGCTGCAGACAAGGACAAGAGTGGAACCCTCACTCGCAGCGAATTGAAAAGCGTATTGGCTACGAAAGGGATCCCCATATCAGAAATTGACGTGAGCTCAGATTTCCACAGTGACATCCTTTTTTTCCTCATGTGGCTCTGGTAGAACTGCTCATTGGAGATGGTTGGTCCTGATGAGTTCACTTGAGACCAACTTTCATCTCTAGACGTTAGATGTTGCGTCATCACGTGGAATTTTGCTAGCTTCTTGTCCCATCGGTCGACAAAAAATTTTATAAGTTTCGACTCAGGACCTGTAAATAGAAAGTCAGGAGATTTTTCCTGTGATTACATTGCGGATACATTCTCGATGCTGGCTGAATTTTCCTAAAAATCGAAATAAAAGTCTCGTTGAAGACAAAGGTGGCTGGTCTTGAAAAGCTGTTCCATTGATGCCACTGATAAAATTAAAACCACTAGATGTATGTCTTGGTGGGAATATTATTGATGCATAAATGGATTAATCTTAAAAGAAGACGAATTGTTATCTTCTGCCAAGTTAGTTAATAATTTTTGTTTAACTAGATTTACCAATCACAAACTTACGAATTTTTTTACCTATCATTAACCATGGAGGATTTCAGACACCAACAATGACTTACTTATCAAAACAGTTTAATTCTCTTTTGAGTTGATGCGTATTTATATGTAGGTTGTTCGCTTCAGATTCATAAACTCTGCACAAGCAATTTTTTGTGACCAAAGGAAGTTTAAGTGGCAAGGTTCGAACAATGCTGAAATGTCGGAGCATTAGTCATTCCTAATTAAGAAAGGTCACATTCCTTCTATTTACAGGACAAATCACTCGATCCCGCCCACCTTTATTGAAGTTTTGTAGGAGGTTTTTATTAATGCACAGAAGTGTAAGGAGGCTAAGGGAATGGCCAAAAGGGCGAGCTGTTATAGAGAAAGCACAGACCGCAAGGCTCGTGTGTTGTTTCTTAGTAGGCAGCCGCAACCCCTTGAACAAACAATATGCATAAAATGGTGCCTCAGAAGTGTCCTGATATTCACTCTCTTTACGTGGTCTCATAGGATGGATTACATATATTTGGTAAATTGTATTCAGTCAGTTTCTTTGTTGTCTCCATAAATAATTACTTTTTATTGTAGAATCTCATGAATCAACTTGATTTAAATGGAGACGGCATCATTTCATTGGGTGAATACAAAATTGCGCTAGGAATATCCACTCAACCACTTGAAGCGTATGTTCACTTCAGCCTTCATTTTAGTTTTGCTGATTCATCCGCATTAGTTTAATTGGGAGTGAGTGTGAATGCGACTGATTTCTCAGTCAATTTTCCTTCGTTTCTATATTTTAAAAACCGATTGTTATCAGGACCTTTTGAAAGTAATTTTTTCCTTTAGTTGGCGGCAGCTTTTTGAAGAGCTGGACAAAGATAAATCCGGATCGATTGAAGTGGAGGAACTGAAAAACTTCATCAAAGATGCCAATATGGAATCACTGATTCCTGTCTTGGATGATTGGATAGCGGATTACGATGTGAACAAAGATGGAAAACTACAATATAAAGAATTTCTTGGATTTATAGCCACAATTGAGGACTAAACCTAACACTTCTTTTTATTTTCTACGCCAGAGGAGCATTTCAAACCTCACTCTGTTATTCTCACAAGAAACGACCCTTCATAAATTTTGCTAAAGTATATATTTTCGAAGTCTCTTCACTCAGTTATCCAGATCCTGAGAGAAATATTCACCTTAATCGGTAGTTTCATTGCCTTATTCATAAAAAACAAACTCAATTATTACAAATTAGAATTTTATAAGAATGCTATATTTCCGCCATTTGCTTATAGAAGGTTTGATTTTTTGATTAGTTTTTCTCAACATAAACGGGTAAACATACATGAGTGCGATGTAACGTAACTTAAGCTTGATGAGCTGCCCTCAGCGGTAGGAAATGCTGTGGACACTGAAGTGCCCAGTGGTTGTACACTCAGTTAGTAAAAATATAAAACTATAACACAAATCACTCCTCACCGATTGCGATACGTTAATTCTTTTACAATTAAAACCACATCCCTCTCTCAGCGCGATTTCAATGAATTATTTCACTAAGACTTTGTGATTCCTTTTAATTGCCGAAACTGGGGGCATCTGTCTCTGTCTATGAGCACACTGAGCAGCACATTTCCGATGGGTAAAATTATGCTTAAATATCTGGAAACTGAGTTCATGCGAATCCATTCATTTGTGTCAAGAGCTTACGGTTTGTAATTTTAAAATCCTATGCATTCTATGAGGAAGGTTTAGGGACAAAGTTTAAAAGGTTTAAATTTAATACCCTCTCCATCACTTACACTCCACGTGGATTGAAAAGACCTTCTTCTACATAAATATCCTCATTTTTTGGACCTCATACACTTTTATAAAGACACTTAATGCTCCAACTTAAAAAAATACCTAAAATGAGAACTTTAAACATTAAATATCACTTTCATCCCCTGTATGACGTTTGAATTCCCAAAAATTCGAACTTTTGGTTCCTCTAAGCCAATGAGGCATTGCTGGCGTTTCGAATAACAAAGGAATAATTTCAAAAATTAGTCTCTTAGCATTAATTTCAATGTAATGTTTAAGTCCTCTGCATATCTATAAATGCATTAAGTTCAAAGTTGAGACTATGGTCTCATAAAACGAACCACCTTCTCATTTTTTTGTCCTTAGATAGAAGCTCGTGTTTATGTAATCGGCATACTGTGGTGAAATGATGCCCTGGAATGCTGGATTTTGATCAAATTCTGGGGGTGCACTATTAGACAACTTCTTTAGCTCTCAGGATTCAAAAGTAGCCGGTGCATAAATATTGTATACGCCTTTGGCGTTCCTGAAGTAATGAGACAATTTAAGACAAAGTACAAGTTATTTCTCACCGTGCCTTTATCAAAGGATCTTTCCATTGAAATTGAGGAATGAAAGCTTTCATTTCTTTGCGTGATACGTGATTTATGTCTAACCTTCATGAAGCAGCTTTTCTTTCATTCTCTTACACGAGACCACGTGCCGCAAGTCAAACCACTGGCTGATTCAAGCGGTGGTACTAGTTGAAGTCATCATACCTCTGTATCAGCCTATGAAATGCGGAATCAATGTGGTTGATAAGGCTTGCATCGCCAGACCTCTAGCTTTCAGGCTACAGTGAAGGTAAGTGACTCCTATGCACAGCGCGCATCTTTAATAGCACCGTCAAGTTCCGACATATCTAGGCGCTCATAAGCACATGGCCTGGTTTTGTTTGTACGTTTTAGGCTTAATTACAGCTCTCATACTTTATACGATTCTCAGTTTGCACAAATTTTGCAGCATTAAAAAATTCACATGTGAGCTTACATTTGTTACCCCAAATGTGCTCAAACAATTTGTTTAGAACATCCACGTGCTCTTTCGGTCAATTTTTATTAATATCATTTTATGCTGGTTAGGCATACTAGTTCCCGATGGATGCATGCGTTAGAGGAATGAGTGAAAAACAGTTAATGGCTCTTTTTAGATTCCATCATGTCTGGTCAGCGCCACCGCTATCTCAAAGCCTTTAAAAGTGCGGATAAGGATGGCAGTGGTTCGTTAGATAGGAAGGAATTGGTGGCTGCGTTAGCTTCTCAGGGAATACCCGCCTCGGAAACGGAGGTTTGTTTAGTCTTCCTTACCTTTCTTATCTTACCTCTTAAGCATTTCGCATTAATGATCATCTGGCCATGGGGCAATCGTTTTTGAAATCACTATTTTGAAGCTTGTTGCCGTAATTATCAGCATACTACTCATAATTACTGCAAATGAGCACAAACGAAAGAGTTTGAGCTGACCCCTTAAAAATGCTCTCAAATTAAGTGAATTGCTACGTCAGCTTAAAAAGTTGTCAACAAGTTAGTCACATTACAAGAAGTTGTAACAGCACCCGAATCGCTAAGATTATACGCCTAAATTAAATGAAGCTTTTCGTCTCGCCTTTTTAGAAATTAATGGAAGCACTGGATATTAATGGTGATGGAATTATCAATCTCGGAGAATATGAAATGGCTCTCGGTATCTCCACGCAACCCATCGAAGCGTACGTTGTGATTTAGTACGATTTCCCCTAAGATTGAATAAGTTAAATAAGCATCTCCTACCACTATGAACTGACTCCTCCGTTAATCCGTCTTTTGCCTTAAGGTGGAGGCAACTCTTCGCTGAGTTAGATACCGACCATTCGGGTGTTATCGACTTCAACGAATTGTGTAATTACCTCAACAGCTCAGGAGGAGGCGAGTACATCCCCATTCTGAAGGACTGGATGGAGGATTATGACGTTAACAAGGATGGAAAGCTCAGCTGCAATGAATTTCTAGGATTTGTATCTTCCTTAGAAAACTAGCGCTTCGTAATTGATGCTTTATTTGATATTTTAAACACATTTATTTCAAATATATTTTGTTAATAATGGCAACGGGTCTAGCCGCATCAAAAAGGTTTAACAACGTATCCATTGGTCCGACACTTCAGAAGGCAGCATTTATTGTTAACCTAAGCCGAACAACTGGTTGGCCAATGCTTCCATTCGGCAATTTTACTACCTATGGATTCAGTAAAGAACATTTCGTTATTCTGAGGAGGTTATCCTTTGCTCGTTTATCGAGGTAGTTCCTATCTAGGTCATTTAATAATTAAAGTAGACTAAATTGAGCTCTTAGTTTGTGAAATTTTGTTGAAAAACATTCTTTCAACATATATCTGGGCAGTAGTTAGTAAGTAAAGTCAAATTCGACTCCCCTTCAGTTAATCCATACGTCCTTTCTGCGAAAAAAAATCTTTAGTTGCTCTTTTCCTTGATAATTCATCTATTTAAATTGTACCCTTGCAGAGTGAGAGAATATACTAATGTGTCGTCATGTCGGTGGTACGCGCTTTGGTTTAGTTTAAAATTATGCATCCGGCAGATATATTATATGACTTCAATACTGACCTGAATTGCCAGCACTTCCTTGCTGACCTGACATCTCGGGCAAAATTTAGCCTTTCTTAATGCACTCTGATCGCGTCTTTGTTTCTGACGAAGACAAAGCAAGTATTTTGGGATTAATAAATACCCAACACCCCTTTGCACGTCTAGTCTAATTTAAGATTTCTGTACGTATTGACTGAATTTAGTGCAAATGGTATAGTTAAGTCTTACCGGAATTTTATGCTTCAAGGCTTATATTTCTGGGAGACATTATTTCAATGACGCCAAATGGGTCATGTCATCGGATGAGCTGAGAGTCCACTTTGCCGCGCTGCCAAACCTTCCATGCGGGAATGACCTCATCTAACCTATCGATTGCTTGAATAAGCTCTTCTTCAGTTTGAGATTCCACACGAAGCAATCTTTCGTTCCCGTATATGCATCCACCATCAAATGTGTTCACTCCCATACGCAACCGGCAGCGCAGATAGGTCGTTGTGAGTTTGTGCCTCAATTTCATAAACTGATGGATGCTTGACTCCGTCGCGGGAATAAACACGTTGTAGCTGAACGGGAACAGTGTATTGAATTCCTGACAAGAAGAACACTGAAAGTAGTTATCATTGGGGGTATGATCTGTTTGGTTTGCAAAGTGCGTCTCATGCTTCATTTCAGTTCCTTCACCGGTGGCCAGTTCCTGTGAACCACCGATTAATTTTGCTGCACAATTTTCATAAGCGACCGGTGCCCCACTTTGGGCAGCCTCTAAGGAGGACATCGCTTAGTCTGACCGA
This sequence comes from Taenia hydatigena, assembly GCA_036345935.2. Lineage (NCBI taxonomy): Eukaryota > Metazoa > Platyhelminthes > Cestoda > Cyclophyllidea > Taeniidae > Taenia > Taenia hydatigena. The sequence continues at coordinate 5,232,401 of JADWOT020000009.1, forward strand.
TCGTTTCATTAATATTATGTCACGTGAAGATCATGCCGTGGTTGACAGATGGCTACACAATCAACGCTTTTGGACGTATAAGAAGAATGGCATAAAAGCCGTTAGTGTAAAGCACCAATTCACTTTTTTAGCATCACCCATGTTATTTGGACGCACGCTGCTAGAGTATTTCGTAATTTGGATAAGATATTTACCTTTCCGTTTTACAGACCGCTGGGGGTACCATAAATATGACCTATCTTAGCATTTATCTTCGGGTTGTTTTCGCTCTGATTAACGGTTCTTTTATGGTTTTTGCTAACTCAGAGTGTAAACATTGTGTTCACCTTTAGAGTCAATTGTGTGTGTCTTGAATCAAAGTCACTTCCTTTATAGGTTTTTCGAAGTAGTTTATTAAATTTATATGTTTGGCACTTGGTTTGGTTCATTAGAAGCTATCTTGGCAAAACGGCACATGTGCAATGCGATGGCACCAATCCAAGCTTGACCTCAACTTGTGCCACATTGACGTCTAGCTGTGGATGCTATTTAATGTACCTCATTGTGGGATTGAGTTTTATGGCCTGTGGGATCGTGAAGTCGGCAATTTCATTTGTAACTCAAAGGATTTCAAGGGAGTGCGCGCTTCCACCAAAAAAAAATCCAATTTATTTATTCCTTCGATTTTAATTCACTCTATGAGCCTGTTTACTGTAACAGACGGAAAAACACTGGTTAATAAAATTATCGAATAAACTAGCATTACTTAAAATTTGCGTTATCCAAATTCCACAATGAACAATTTTATTTGAAACGAGCTATATCTTGATTCTTCAAGATGCCTTTAGTTGATACAATCTTCTGCGAGAATGTCACGGAGGCCATTTAGCTCGAAGGTTTGATGGGTTAGTGCACAACAAATTCCACTTCCTATCTTACACCAGTTCAAAAAAGTTAACATTTACTCACTGGCAAATTAAGGACTTTTCCTTAAATAGGCCTTATTTTCGTTGACTAAATGTTTCTAACTTTGGAGGCTACGTCCCGTCAAGGTACCATGACATACCCTCTACTTCGTGTCTGCACAGACAGCAAAATAAGTTATGATTTCCAACTGTTTAATCAAATAAATAACTGCACAAGTGGTAACTGTTTTTAATTTCTCTAAACCATGCTGCAAGTTAGACTCATTAGGATTGTCTCAAGCGTTTGCATGCATAAAATACCGTAAGAATATATAAGCTTGATTTGTAACAGTTGACTTTCAGTCATATAAGACTACCTATTTTAAGCACTTTCTACAATTATCTTTAAAATCATAATTCATTCGGGCAAGTTAACCAAACCCTATATCTTTTTCTTTTCTTCCACTGCTATGAAGTGTAAGTAAAAATGTCCCTTCGTTTATGAAATCCGCATCAATAGAAAAAGAGCGAGTTGTATTTTTACATCACGGAGAATTGAGATAGCGGTAAAACTCAACACTGGCCCAGTATATACAATATTAAAATGCACATTTTTAAAATGAGACTGGCCAGTCACCCTCGATGAGTTGTATCAGACATGAAGGCAACAAACTCGTGAAAGTCCATTTCTCCATCTTTGTCCTTATCGTGGCTCTGAATCCACTCCTCAAGTTCGGACACCTTTACCGGGAAGCCCATGTCCCTCAGAAGGTTGTGTAGCTCTACACACGAGATCCTTCCAGACTTGTCCCTATCCACATCGTCGAAAACGCTTCGCCAAAAAGCTATTCTGTGGGCAGAAGTGCTATAAATTTAAAATCATAATACCACTAGCAATATGTATCACATTTGTTTAAAAAGTCAGTTTCAATGGCACAACTTATAATTGAAGGAAGTCCTTTCAAATTAATTAGAAGGCACGAATGAAGTGTTTTTGGCATTTGAGGTAGTGTTTTGCCATTAGTGATTTATTTAAGGAAAGTTAATTCAGCACCCACCTGAGTTCTTTTTCTGGCAGATCACAAACGACACGAAGAAATTCATCCTCAGTAATGTTACCGTCACCATCAGCGTCAAATCTTTTCATGAATTTCTGAAATCGCATAATATTTCCAATTGAAATATTTATTGCAAAAAAATCCGGTACTGACATCGCAAAGGGGATTAAGGTATACTTTTGGTCCTCATTCCGCCACTACATGGTAGCATCGCTTGTGTACAAATCAGACTCACGGCATTGATTCGAGTGTGACTTTTTCTAGTTTTTCGACAGAATTTATGAATTAATGGCTAAAAATAGACAAGCGAATCCGCCAGTAAATTAACTCACTCAGGGCTTGAAGTTTAAAATACTTCGTTCAAAGTGAGCCTCACAGGTGTTCAGGATCGAGTCCGTGGTTTAAGTGCTGACACTGTACCGAAGATAGATTGAAGGAAAGTCTTTTTATCAATAGCTGTGAATTGTCAATTCAAATGTAGATAAATGTGATGACTGAACAATTAAAATCACGTTGTGCATTATTTGCACTATCGGCGGTCTTGGCTTCTACCGGCACCTACGCAATCAGGGAGGGATTCATTAAGGGTGGATGGCCATCAAAGCTACCCGAAATAGAAATCACTCGGCCAAGATTAGTATTCCTTTAGTTGGTTTAACTTTCTGTCTGTTTTCTAGCTCGCTTAACATACAAGCGCGGACCAGACGGGATCTGTGGGCAGAGCAGTCGATAGTTAGCTGAACCTGCCAAAAGTGAGGTCACGAATGCGTAAGGTACAAATTCCGTCTATTTGGCTTGATTCACTTATTTCAAATTAAAGCAAGCCCTTAAGGTTGCACTCTCTGATTTTTAATGGAGTAAACACCAACCTTACACCGTAACCTCCGCACCCGCCTACGCAAAGGAATGCGTGAAGTTCATCTTTGGAAACTCTAAGTGGAGCAGCTATTTCGTTTTTTTAACTATCATGTTTCCGATTTTTCTTTGTGTTCTTACTATCAACCGAAGTCAATTCATTGCGAATGTAACGGGCGTTTAGACGCCCGATATGACTTATGGTTGCGCTTTTCGCTTCGTGTAAACAGCTCTGCACACACGCTTACCCATGCACACCGCACTCACATTTATTAATTTCAGACAGGACCAGTCAATTAATTAGTTGATTAACTTAACCAATTCTCTCACCTTGATGAATTTCTTGTCGAAGCCAGCAGCACCAAGACATTCTTTCACTTCGGACTTGGAAAGGACGCCACTGTTGTCGATATCCATTTCTCTAAATTTTCTCAAGAAGTGCTCTCTGTGTTCGTTCATGACGATGATGCAAGCTCGCGTTGTCTGTTGGTGTGCGGTACGACGACTGAATTGCCCGCTGGCTAATTCTGCCTTCTACTCTCATTGGTTCACCAGGTAAGGCTGTTCGTTTGCCCACACGCCAATCACTTGGACGCACATAACCGCAAGGTAAGCATCGATTGCCAATGTTGCTTGATAACAAATAGCCGAAAATGAATGCGACTGCATCGCTGTCCAAGCTAAGCTGGCCATCCAGATTGGTCTCCGCACAGGCTTGAAAGCGTTTGCAACGCAAAGCCAAGGGGCCCATCGCATTCATTCATTCATTAATTCATTCATTCATTCATTCATTCATTCATTCATTCATTCATTCATTCATTCATTCATTCATTCATTCATTCATTCATTCATTCATTCATTCATTCATTCATTCGTTCATTCATTCATTCATTCGTTCATTCATTCATTCATTCATTCATTCTTCACTCATTCATTCATTCGTTCACGTAAGCATGCTTCAAGTAGTACAATATTACCCTGAATTGTAACATTAAAACAAGTAAAAGCAGAACAACTTGATGTTCGAGACCAAAAGTACGCTTTGGGATAAGTTATTTTCCGATTGTCAAAGCGACTCCTGCAGTAGTCCAACTATTGCGCAGCATGAGGACTATACGTTACTCTCCTTCCTTAGCGTAATTGTGAAGACCACGTGTTTTGGTAGCACATTAGTCTCTACAAGGCAGGACTGGGAAAGCAGTAGCAAGGTTTGTTAATCGAATGCAGTGTAGTATTTATGGTTAAACTAAGAGAAAGTATCCTTCTACTAAGTATACGTTTCAGGATGTCATGGTAACACCCTTCTAGGCTTCCGACTCAAATACTCCCCTGAATGTGTAGAACAAATTCTTGACAATAACCACCCTCATCACTCTGCTACAATCGTCTGCTGCGCTGTGCTATAAAATAGCCACATCATAATCTTCGGAATGCAATGTCATTTGCAGTCGCACTACCACTACTCCTTTATTAAGCATCTTGGAGCATTTACACCGCTCCAAATCACGAGGTTCCAGAATGTAGAATAGTATTATGCTTCGTATCAATAAGCCACTTACGCTAAGTACTTGCAGGTCACATGTCTCTACTGTTTAAATCATCACCACGAGAATCAAGCTACCTCGTGGCACTCAGGCAAGACACGGATCCGAATTGCATAACAATCGCAGACTTTCACTTTTAGTGTTTACTGCTATCGACCTCGTGATTACCTCTTTATGCAACGCGTTAGAGGTGAGGCACATTAGCATGTAAAATGGTACTTGCGAGCATGTGCGGTACTATTGCCACGTTGAGGTGCCGAAGATGCGTAGCGGACATGCCAAACCGAAATTAGGGACAGTTATTTGTGGTAAACGAGTATGATTCGTCTCGCAATGCACACATGAGGCATCCATTCGGCGAATGCTTGAAGGCAACGCGATACAGGGAGAAGCCACAAGCACGATAAAGGCGGCTAACCTTTCCCTTACATCAAGTGACTTTCAAAAAATGTTTTGAAACGAAATCTTCCTCCTAAGCCGTGGACAAGGTTGAGAATTCCTTGCATTGCTTCTTAATTAATTTCCCATCCACCCAGGCCACATCAACATTGACCCCAGTGCGAAATTTAGTTAATCAACCCCACCGTCTCCCCCACACGCTGTTCCGCTGAGAAGCGCAGTAATACGAGGAGTGAATTTCTTGTAAAAAAAAATAAGGAAAGCTTTGACCTCACGCTTGGCCATGAACGCAAACAATATCATGAGGATCCAGTGCCCAAAGTACCATGTAATTCAAGATCGAAGACCAATCCCACTTTGCGATCAGATGAGCTCCATTTACACACAAATACAGGGCCTTGGGAATAAAATTCCCAACCATTCTTTAAATAATATTGAAAACTTAGAGGGAAGGATGGGCGATCGCCAATTATTAATGCTAATGTATCAAACACTCACCACGTAGTCCGTGGTTTTTCCTAGTGTATCACTTAACAAGGTGACAAAGCTAGAATGGTGTGTGTCTAATGAACCACAAATTTTAAATAATAAATTAACCCCAAACCCGCACTTTGTATAGTTGTAAGAGTCTACAACATTTCCCACAACAAATTTAAGACAGGCTTAAGCACCAATGAACAACGGAGTGCAAGCGTAATTTAATCAAAGAATATACGAAAAATCGGTGCATGCACATGCGTGGAATAACGGATGTCACAGAGCAATGCTGTATACATCCGTTAAAATCCATTTGCAATAAGATAAGCCGCAACCTCGTCCAAAAATACCCCATCGATTGTTATCTTTTGGGTGGCCTCATCCACCTGGCAGAGGAGTCGTCCTGTCTCGCATTTCCCCTTCAAAAGGGTTTCCAGTTCTGCCGCCAGCACCTAAAAATTGGATAGAGGACCCTGAACCTACGGTTTTAACAGCACTAAAGCTACTTTAATTAGTACAGTAGACTATGGGTAAACGATGCAAGCGCATGACAGGCAGAAATCAGGCGCTTCAGTCGGGGGAAATAAAATCCTGTTGTTTTGGTCATGCTTGTAGAATTCAGGTACTGTTTCAATTAAAAATTGTGCGGCAAGGGATTTTTACGGAATCACGATACTGTAGGCGGATAACATTGATAACTATGACACCCCGCGACTGTTGCCAGCTTCTGAGGGCACATGCCTTATCTCAGAGGAAGGCTTGAACCAATTCGATATCATTTAGCACACTTTGAAGCAGAAAATCAGGACTTTTATCAATGCATAGAATTCCTTATTATAAAACGGGCAAAAAAGCAATTGACATGAATTACCCAATTACGTAAAATAAAGTCGAAGAGAAAGTATTGACAATGAATAAAAAGCGAACTCCTTACCGATATATCACCTCCAACTTTGGTTATAACGGTAAGCATCCTTTTTCCATGGGTCTGTTCCCGTCTCTTTCTTTCCTTAATTTTCAAATAGACAGGAAGCATGTGGTTGCGCGAACGCGTCACTGTATAGGGTTTCTTCGAACAGACTTCAGCTGTAATTAAAATGGATAAATTAATCACTTCTTTTCGTGATTCAAGGCGGCCAAAGTCTCAAATAAGCATAATTCCATCAGGCTAGCCACAAATATAACGTATAGATTACAGTTAGAGTCTAAGATACACACAATTAAATCCAAATCCGTGCCATAAATACGCAATCATTCACTGCCGCTGGTTATCACATAGAATGAATGACAAGAAAACTAAGCATTGACCTCGTTTTGAAGGTTTTAATGAGAAGCAATGGAACACCGAACACTGAAGATCTAGGGTGTAGTCAACACAACGAGGGGAGCATTTCTACTCCTAGGTTATGTCGGAAATTTGTAAGGTGGCTCCAAATGCCTTTGACTCTCAAAGTACACGCACACATACACACACATAAGTTTGTCATATTAATTCGATTGCAGCAATATCAGGAATCCTTTTCATCTAAGGCCTGCCGATGAAACATCTACAATAACCACTTTTCCCAACAAAAGTAACCAGATCAACATAGAACCAGTAGATTAGAAGATTAGACTAGTAGATTAGAAGAGTTATAAAAAGGACTCTTTGCCACTAAAAATTCTAATAGCGCCATCTATTTCGGCGAACGTCCCCTATTCTGTTCAGCTCAATGCGCCAAATAGCGCTGTTGGTAGCGCACAAAGAAGACAGCAATCCATGGAGTCCTTACGACGGGGTGGTACCCAACCGCTTGGTGTTGCATCTATAGAAGGCGGAGGCGGAATTGTGTCCATGGGTTTCAGCATTTCAACAAACTTAAATTCCTCCTTTGAAACCACGTAGTTACTTGGGAAGGTAGCCTGTTCACCAACATTGAGCCTTCCTCTCCAGGGATTGTCGAGTGTCGGCCAGGACTTGATAGAAACGTGCCGTAGAATGGAGCAAGAAGCATAGGAAATCAACGTGAAATTCAGTACAGGTCGCAAAACAAAAGCCATCAGTCTAATGAAGTAAAAAATATGTTAAAACGGGCCTGGAAAGCTCATTTATGTATTCATTCTGAATGTAGTTATTAAGCAAGGATGCGAACTACACCTACTCACCAACAACGACATGGCATCTGTCTCCAATAAGATATCATCGATGAGAAATACTGCATGTGAAGCACGACTCAATAAGTACAAGTGATACTTCCAATAATAGGTTACAGTGTTACCATGACCACAAATAACTAAAATTATCCAGTTCAGCAAGTGGTACAGGAGCTCTTAAATCTAACAGGACCTACAAGATAAGCATAAAACCAAACAGATAATAGTCGTTTATAAAACATGGCAAGAAAGCGAGACACAAGCAAAAAGATCAACTGGAGACAAGCTCAACGTACAAGTTCAGGCCGTTCAAGCAATATTTTAATAAGTTCTTTTTAAAATTACATTGAACAACGTGATCGTCACAACTAGTAAGCCTTTAAATGTCCGCGTTGCGGTTTTTCTCGTTGGTGATTGATTAAATTTTGGGAATCGGCTCCTACCTTCTCAACTGCAATGCATCTATTATGTATTTATAAAATGCGACGAGCCTTTAAAGTCTAGCATATATCAAAGATTTACATTACCTTGAATAGACTGCATTGGATTTGTTAGTTTAAAATTTTTTTGTCTTTGCAATTTGACCGCTAGTTTAGTTTGTTAATGCTTGTTAAATATGCGCAGGTCTTTAGACTTGTAAGTAAAACATACGATGAGGATACATGACACGTCATTCCTAACACATTTCGCCTCCTAATTCAAAGACCGCATTGCATTACCACTATCATTGTAGCATCCCGAGGCTCCCTCGAAGGCAAAAGAAGGTAGAATGCTAGGGTAGAATATATATATTCAACGGACAGAGGGAAAAAAGCTGTTGGCATGGCCCTGAGGCCAGCCAACGCAGCTAGGGCAGTACGGACACCTCTGTCACTTTGACCGAAACCGGTAGTTCCAACAAACAAAGTACTACAATCGTGTTCCGGTAACATTCAAGAAAATTGCTTAAGAAAAACAATCCCAAATCCATGCTTGGAAAAAAGTCTCTCACTAGGTGGTGAGGTAGTCAAGCCTCAGAAACCCCATAAAATCGTCATTTTAGAGTAACTCAGGATAAATTCACGGGGAGAGACTTGATCTCAATAGCTTAAAAGATTGTCAAGTCAGTAACGCAAAGTCCAATGGTCTAGTGTGACTAAAGACATTCGATCGTCGGGTTGAGTAGTCGGTGGCAGGCATTACATGCCACATTTGTTCTGCACTATGAATCCAAGTGCCAGTTTCGCAAATTGCCCCTTATTTTAGAGATCTAGACCCCATGATAAAGCACCTTTATTTGGTCAAGGTAAACTTGAAAGAATGAAATAATTATGAGGGGTATGGCTCCTCCGAATCGCACAAGTAAATAAGTGCATTGTCACGACTAAGATCACGTTCTTGTGTTACTAGATATGGTTTCTTTTAAAAGCAATCTGCCCTGAAATCCGCGTTAGAACACCAAAAGTGGAACTGACTTGTAGACAGAAAGCATTAAATTCGTAAAGGTGAGCTTCCAACAGCACGAGAGAGTTGAGGTGGGGAGCCTCGCTGAAGTCGCCTGCAAAGGATGTACAGCAGTTGATGGTTCCCCACTTCGCGCATAAGTAATTGTTCCAATTTTGAGTATGAAATAAACAGAGATTGACAGTCTTTCTGGCTCAAGGATCTGCAGAAAATAGCTCTGTACTGCCACTTCTGCCCGTTTTTTTTCATTGGAGCTCTACCCGCCATCAAACCGACGAATTTGAACGCAATAGTACCGACTCCCTTTTCTGAGTAAAGAAATTGAGTTTATAAAAAACGCTCAAATCGATTAAAGCGCTTTCAACAACCAAACAGAATGACAAGCACAGAGCACCGCACATCGTAAAAGGTAACTTCTCCCATATTTGATTGGCGTAACACTGCAGTGAATGCGCCAGCACGGTAAACGCGTCACTCTACGATGGTGTTACACGCCGTCCGACCAATGATCGCAAGGGACTCCACATCCTAATTCGCAGAATATGCACTCACAATCGAATATCCTACGACCATTGTGATCCCTTCTGCTTACAAGGGTAAATGAAAATAAGTTAACACCCAATTGAGTCCAAAACTGCTGATCGCAAAGAAGCACCGCCCACACGCGTAGACCTCGAACGAGCCTGCCCTAAACGCATTTCTAACTGGTTTCCACACTCGCCAGCTGACCCGCACCATGGAATACTTACTTTTCGTCAATTGGTTAATATTATGACCCCACAAAGCCTTCCGATATTCTTTCCTGACATTTCGGTCTACAGCCTGTAGCTGCGTGTTAATGGGAAAACTTATGAAGTCAGAACCCGACACACCAACTTTTAAAAAACGATTAGGGTAATGAACTTATTTTTGACAATTCTTCGATTACGACTCCAAAGGCACTTGGTCTTCGAGATGCACATTTCGATTGAACAATAGTAGATAATATTCTCCACATTTGTCCTAAAATAGACATTCAAATGTCAGCTAATAACATTACCATTAACTCATTTCGTCTGTTGTGCTTGTACAGAAAACTCAAGCAACAACCTTTATCGACTATTAAAATTAATAAAAAAAGGTTTTAAATGAAAAAAATGATTAGGGATTCAACAAACAAACAAGTATCTTAGTAAACCAGACCATCGATTATTCACTAGTGAAAACACAAAGTACAGCCCAAGGGTGTGAAGGTGAGACTTACCAACTGTACACGAGCTGGAGCAAAGAACCTGAAAGACTTGGAGAGCTTTCTTAGCAAAGTCGTCATCGGAAAATGTACAATATGCAAGCGATTTTCCGGCCTGCGCACAAGCCATCATTTGGATCAAACCTACACATGGAAGCAGATTTCAAACAGTCAAAGCATGCGGAACTGGGTGCATGTTAGATTATGATTCGCAAACAACTGGAACAAAACTAAATGTTGTTGAGAAGCGGTAAAAATCCTATCTGAGGTAATTATAGCTGATCCGAGGGTTGCCGACTACTGACCACCTATTTTCTAACGAAGGAAAACTCACGTTGTCGAAAACTCACTAGGCCTCCGCGACGAGGAACTGGAAACCCCATGTTAAAAACTAACTTATAACTTAACAATTTAAGAACCAAATTGAAGGGATCAATACAACAAAAACAACACGACACAGTTACATTTGGAAAATGACTCATTAGGCCAGTATCAAATGTAAAACATTCCTCCAATCCTACTTGCCAATCAGGTATATTAAAATGGCTATAGCAGGCGGAAATCGAATTGGCGAATTGATTGGAATTCCACTGAGGACTTACATTTGAGCTCCCTATCCCCATTAAAGGCACCGCAGCCCCAGTGACCGCTCACAACAACATTAGGAAGAGCTCGGTGGGGAGCGAGGAGGTCGGTGAAACCACAGTAGGCCTGGTGGAATAAGAAAAAAGATCATCAGCAAAGTGAATTTAACTACACTCAATAAAACGAAATGAGCAGAAATTGAGGAACGCTGCCCCGTTATGTCCATTACATAAAGAAAGAATAAGCGGAATGCAAAGCGAATAAAAATAAACGGTCGCGAAAAAAGTGCACAGAACCAATCTGTCTCAATGATGGCGTGTGAATTTACAACTGCTTTAATAGACGCAAGATGTGTTTTAGAACTCCACTTGAAAGGAACTTAATTTTCAACCTTTTATCTGATAGCTCTTGGACGAATTCCAGGAGTAAAAACTAAAGGTGCTCCAATTCTAAACCGTGCCTAAGACTTCCAGAGGGAGGAGCTGGCTTAAAATCAAGTTAGCGTCAAAGCACCATTTACCTTATCTAATTCGCGCCGAATGTATTTACCTTCGAATTGAGGGGTACCTCTGACGAAAGGAAGTGCGTCAATCGCGGTTATGGCGCCCGTCCACCTGTGGTCTTCATTCCTATAACACATTATGAACACTAAAAACAGATTTTGGTTAAATGCACGTTCTTGTACCCTTCATCGAAAGTGCAAAACTATAGAAATTGAAGTACCTATCAGTAATTCATTAAGAAAGCGACTTCAAAATAAATATGAGTGACTAGTATGTGACTTCTACAGGAAGCCAGTGCTGGGATTTAACATTTGAACAATCAATGGAAAATATGGAGCAAGTTTAAGGAGAATCACCGTGTGTTTTTTGCATCAACGGCCTCATTGAAGTCACCAGCCCATTTGAACGTTGTGCCGTAACCCGTGTAACGCGAAAATCTTTCCGCTCCTTCAATAATGAGGGCCTCGTGGTTATCCATGGCTTCAATGAAAAGTAGCCCAGCGAGGATCTCAGGACGAATGCAGCAAAGGATCTCTTCCTGAACGCAGCCCCCACGGAGTACTCCACCACCGAGAAAACGATTCGCGAAATTAACCTGAGCATAAAAACCACGATAAGCAATCCAATCGGAATGGACGGGGCTATAGCAGCTACAATGGCCGAATACCTGAACTGTCTCGGGGTCCGCGTCTTCAATGAGACAGGTGGAGCTCACCCCGAAGGCAATCGAATTGAACTTAGCGTTACTTGACACGAAATCGGGCGGCTTGATAAGGCAACGACGAGTATATGTCACTATGCCGCCAGGGGGATCGCCAGAAAAAACACGACTGAAATAGTGTAGAACGCATAGCAACTTGTGGTCGGTTGATTTACACTGATTTCTGTATCTAAAATCGCAAAAAAGAACGGATTGGACGGAACAACTACAATTGTGTAAAAGGAATCTATGCCACTCGTGTGACTTAATTTGTGACGCAGTTACAACGAAGAAGTGCTCCAGACTTCGCACGAATGTTAAAAACGGAACCCCTTGATCATGGTTAAGCAAATCGATTAAAATACGTTAAGGTATGGAGAATATGTAAAACATTAGACACAACAACGTGCCTGCAATTGAAGTAGAGATGAGTGGTACTTTCAACGCTATATCACAGCAACGAACAAAGCATTAAGAATTGTGGGTAACGGTACAGGAAAAGCCAAGTTTGACCCGGGAAAACCATGCAAACCCAATATTTCACAGTACAAATTATTTTAATACACAAGCGAAGATAGACGTCGCATTTTTGGTCAATTTGGATGAAAACATGGCAAAGATTAGCAAAAATGTATTTAATTATACATGAACAAAACCAGTGAATATCACAACTTATTTGGCCGAAACACAGCGGAAATCTAAACATGACTTATGATAAGAAATATACTAATTGCAGATGAACTGGAATATCACTCACCCCCTAGACATTAGAGCCCCAAAATTGATAAACGGAAAGTTTGAATATTCTGATTGTTTTGACCTCGTATTTCGGTAAGGGAAAGTGCAGTAAAAGGCATTAGCCAGCAGACACGCAATTTGGAACTTGCTCAAAGATACACTGGCTTCTTGATTGCGTAAGAGTAATGGGATCGGCTGAATGAAGGGAACAAATCAGCGTTTCAATACTGAGATTTGCACAGTATTTGAGACTAATGTTCCTCTCTATGGCATTTAGAATGAGGTGGCTAAAGGAAAAGTTACTAGGCATTATATTTTTAAACTAATATCAGTTTAAATATTTGCTGTTACCCGAGTAATCAGATGAGGCAACCTCAAGGCAAGACCTGCAATTTTCGGCAGCAACTGCAAATAGCGAGGTTCAATCTGCAGAGCAGCCGATAAGTGGTCAAAATTCCAAGAATCGACAAAACGGGCATTGTACGAAAGAACAGCATTCTAAAGTGAGAATCAACATGAAACTTTCCGAAAATTCCGTTAGGTAGTTTATGCCTAGTTTGTACTTACAGCGAAATCTTCGACGGAAGTTATAGGAGCTGACAGAGCCTTTTCTATGAGACTCCACCGACAAACCGACTTTCCCTCAAACCATAAAAAAAGCATTTGAAGGAGAGCGTTGCAAAAATGAACGACAAAAAATTGAGCGGCAACCGTACACGGGTGACACCAAGAAAATACTAGTTAGAGCCGTTAAAACATACATTTTCGTAATAGAGATTATGAGGAGAACAGGGCAATTTCACATAGGAGGCATTCCATGCGTCCATGTACTCAAATGATGTTGAAGAGAATTCAACGTTTTCTTCTGTCTATTTGCAGAATCATACACCTTCAAATTACAAAAGACAACCTCGTATAGGTTTGTTACACTAAACCTAGCGTCCGCAATAGTTTTTGCAGCGGACTGGACGGAACGTGCATCCAAATTCTAGAGATGAGAATAAAAGGGAGAACACTAACCTGCCAAATAAAATGAGGGTTCGAAAAAATGCTCGGAACATCAGAGGCCATATTCGTGGAGGAATCTTCAGAGTTTCTGCATTGGAAAAAGAATCAGTCTTATCGAAACAAATACGACTACTGAATCGTGGATTTTAAACTCATCCAAAAAATTCAGATCAGCCTAATGGTTGGAGTGGTCATGCTGAGTAATCAACGCACAGTATTCCTGCCATGCCCTACCAAATTTTTACTAAAACAACTAATGGTAAAATAATAATAGAACAATTGTTATCTAGCGCCAAAACTAGAATTTACTCATAGAGGGAAAACAAAGGCAAAGAAACGAAAACTGAGCACCAACTAGAAGTAGGGAGGTTGGTAACTGAACCACAACGCAGCAGTTGCAGTGATACACAATTTCGTTAAAGCATTACCAAACCTTCAACAAAGTACAACCCACAAATTATTGTGTGATTCAAGCCAATTACCTTACAAAATCGATGCAAATCGCAAATCAAGCAAATTGTCTTTCAGCATAAACCTACGTAAGGTCTAGATAGGGCTCCTTCGATGCCCTACTTAGTGACTCGTGCAGTGTCAATTGACGCCTTCGCGAATTCAAAGCACCACGCATTTCATAGACATTGTGAATTTTTCATTGGTAGTTTACACATCTAGGTCAAATTTTAACGCGGAGAATATGAGCTAATTCGTTCCCAGTAGTCTGTAGCTAAAAACCACAACGTTATAGCAGTTTTATCGCGTTTAAAATGCATGCAATATCAAATAACTCTGTAGTAATTAATTTCAATATCTATAAAGCTACTTATATAAAGTCTTGGATTAGCAGTGTTTGAAATACATAAGATAACATTATAGTCTGTAGCGAGATGTATTTCCATCATCTCTAATTGTTCCTATAAATGCCTTAAATTTAATAAACTCGTCCGCTTTGCTGCTTGAGTACTTTGGCTAAAATCACAACTATGGAACTGGTGCGACATTTGTCAATAGGTAGTGCTTAGACAAGCATATTGTAGCGTCCCGAGACTTTCTTGAAGATGAAAGAAGACACAACGCTCCAGCAGAATACGTGGATGCAGCGAACAGAAGCAACCAAGTCTACTAGCATGGCCAGGATACCAGCCCACCCGGTAAAGACACAACTGGCCAATCAAGTGACTGTGACCGACACCATGAATCCAAACAAACAATAAGAAGCATTACATAGCCCCTCTCTTCTCCTGGTCGTCGTCCCCGACGCTCACCATGGTCAACATCCCGCGTCAGCCATGACAATGTAAGTAGCGAAGAAAGAAAACACCCACTAACCAACCGTGTCAGTCATCACAGTCCTATGCAACTGAGACGATGCTTTACAGCAACGTCAATGATCCCTCTTGGCAATTCAAGTGTATCTAGAGTTCCGTGTGCGTGGGGACTGGATTCAGGGGCGGGAATTTCTGCTGGCCATCACCCATGCCCATAGGTGAACGTTGCAGCACCGACCTAAAAGCAGACAAATGAAAGGGTGTACGAGATCTAACACACTTCCTTCTGATAGGGCTTTGCGTCTATTCCCTCTTGTTACATTGCTCTCACTTTGGAGCTGACCAGTCACAACCACCTGGGTTCTACTCAGCTACTAGTGAAGTGGAAGATATATCGCGGGTTCACTTAATCCCATCTGCATGCAGGCGCGGCAGGAAAGCTCTGAAACGAACACTTGTCAGATGGTTCACGGTTAGTGTCGCTTCTGGTATTAATAGTTCTCTTGCAGAACGCGAAACTAAGGTACTTGCCGAATGTGGACGTCGCTCCCAGACCTGTTGTTTGAAGTCGTCACTAATACTTTCACCTACGGCATATGAACTTCTTTAGCGTTGCATAGTTTTGAAGTCCTATAAGATATGGTTTGTCTTTCGCTGTCAGCAATGCAGTTTCTTGAGACTTCCTTAAAGACAAAAGCAGTTACTATGCTCGGGTTGGATAAACTTTTTCGCCAAACGGAAGGAATTGGGGCTTCAGACAGAGCCTAGAAGCCAGATAATTGATATAGGCAAAACGACTGACTAGGTATTCGCAACTGATAGAGAAATGCAAATAATTAACAAAGCATTACGCAACAAGGTGTGATTTTGGTTGAAAATAAAACGCATTTGATAGGCTAATATACAGACTTGTTACTAATTAGAGAACTTAGAATCGCCAATCAGAATTAAAATAGATAATTTTTTGTATTCTAAATTCTAAGCAGCAAAGCACACTTTGTATTGCACTAAACTGTTTTGTTTATTTGGCCCCGGAACTTCACCTTGACGCCCCGCCACTTTTGCTATTGCTACACAAACATGGGGGAGTCTGGAGTGTTATCGCAGTCAAAGATAATCTATTTGTGCACAACAAAAAGTAAGGACAGGCGCCAAAACTGTGCTGAGATTAAACCGTTTAATACTGTACACTTAAATCTAGAACTTCAAGGTGCGTAGTCGTATATCCCTCATTGATATCTTTTCAACTTTTGAGGAATTATAAAAATTAGAGGCCTTAACAGTTTTATAAATTTGACACATCTTCAACTAAACAATAATAACATTGAAGTGATCGAGGGCTTGGATAAACTTGCAAAGTTGGAATCCATTGGTTTGTTTCTTTGCGCACAGAAAGCACTTTGCTAGATTTGTCTTTTAATAAAATCAAAAAGACTACGGGATTGGAAGGTCTTTTCGCTCTGAAGCAACTTGTTATCAGTCACAACGAACTAAGTTCCATCACGAACTCTTTCCATCCCTTACAGCGTCTAGAAATTCTTGCACTGAACTCAAACAGATTGAGAGACGTAGACGAGGTACCCAAATACACATCAGAAAGTGCTTAGGTTGATCACTTGCAAAAATGCACATCTTTGCGCAGTTTGAGTCTAAAATCAAATCCTTTGTGCGCAAATGCTAACTATCATGAATATATTCTTGCGGTCTTACCCAACCTTATCTATCTTGATGGCACAAACTGTACAGAAATGAAAGTTAGACGATTTGGTTCCCTAAACCTCGTTTGATAAGGTTGATTACAAGTATGCTGGCAAGTTGCAAACGGCCTTGAATGAAAACCAGTTTGTGGAAACAGAACGCGCAATCGAAACAAGAGAAGCGGTGAAGGAAATTCCAGACATGGCTGCATTTGTCGAAGAATGGGATTGCGACAGTTTTTTCTCAAGTGGTTTTTTGAACAAATTTGATCAAATAATGTGTAATCTACCCGGGAACGTAGAGAATTTCGAAGAATATCCTTTTTCTATTTTTATGTGTTTATGGTTAATTCAACTCTACCTTCTTTTATCTTCCCTTCAAAATTTACATTTAAGAAGCAAGTTCTCGAAGTTTGCAACCGGATCTCTTCAATTGGAAATAATTCAAGAAGGGCCCGTGGTGGAGAAATAAGTCAATTTGAACAATTCATTCATGAACTGAATACATACTTTAAAGCGAAATCAATTGACTCAATACAACAGTATTATGATGTCAAAGAGGTAGTAAGCTGTAAACTAATTAAGTTCAAAATTTTCTAGTGTTGTTAATGCCGTCACCAATGATTGTGTTTGACTGGTTTTCATTCATATGATGAAACTATATCATTACATGTTTAAACGCTTGATTTTAATTAATATAGAAACTCAATTCTAGCAGTGAGCTCGATGATGCAAAGAATGAGACGGAACGATTTCAGATGAGCCGGCATTCACTGAATGATCTATATTATGATTTAATGAAATTTGAAATTGAGCTGGAAGAACAATTGGAGGAGAATATGGATGATTTTGAGAGAACGTTATCAGCTCTAACGGATGAATTCTTGCAAGCGATTGAGGTAAATGTTATGCATGGTGGAACATATGCACAAACCATAAGCCATTTCTACAAATTCCTGCATAAGAATTTGCCTTATTTCTCACAGTTAAATGTCTAAGCATTTTTTAATTGATAGGCATGGCAATGACATTTGCGAATATTTAATACCCTCAAACAACAAAAACGTCTTGTAGTCATTGACCATATTTCCAACTCATAAACTGGCGGACCGCATTGCATCCAGAATTAGTAGTTAAGTGAACATGAATCAAATATTTTAGGCAGAAGTCGCAATTTGTCGGGACGCCGAGGATGAGTACCACGAAAGAGTTTCAAACCATTGCTTTCATCTGCTTGATAAAGTTCCCCTTGAGGAAATGGGAGTTGAGGTTACACCACAGCTTCGTGAGGTAGGTGGTAAGATGCGTCATAGCCCAAATAGCTACTGACTTGGTTCGTGCATGAACGAGTGAGCAGAAATAGCAATTTTCCAATTAGCTAATCTGATAACTTATGGCGAGCATATACATTCGAAGATGAGTCTGCTAGAGTTTTTACGATTTTTTCTGAAATTCATCACAAGAGTTGATTTTCCAAATGGAATTTACAAAAATTTCAGTAGAAACAAACGGCACCGAAACGGGAACTTTGCATGCTTTTGTTGCAAATCAGTCAGCGAATGGTGCACTTGAGGAGGCCATTTATTTTACAGCTGATTGAATGATCAAATGCATTAGCAGTATAATATGCCAATTGAAGGCTGCTTTTGGCACAGGCATGAGGAACTGACATATCTCCTTCATAATTCTTAGTGTTCGTTGCTAAACGTCATTTCTGACGTAAGCATAAGACCAAACTCTGAGGTGACCTGAGCTAATATTGCCATTATGCGTCCGATAGATGTTTGAAGACAAAGAAAGCTTGACTGAAGCCTTGGCCGACTGTCACGCAGAACATTTAAGTTCATTCGATTCAAAGGTAGACATTATTCGAGAACGATGCCAATTATGGCTTAAAGAAGTTCTCCTTGAACTTCGTAGCACTTTTATTGAAGAACGAAGAAAGGCCAGAGTTTTTGAAATTCATCACTTTACGGAAACCCAATGGAATAAGGAAAATTCTGCCGATGCACCAAAGAGTCCACCTGCATAACAATGTACTTGCTAACCATGAATCTATAAAAAACGTTGTACTCACTTAACTGAATTACGGAACAGATAACGGGAGGTTGATTTGCGATTTCCAAGCTTTTGACAGGTTAGAAAACTTGTATGTAGAAACAAATCAAATCATTGTTTTGAATTCGCAAAGGGATGATTCACATAAGTGAAATTGAAACTTGCAAGAGAACGCAACTTTAGTGCATTCAAATTGGTATTTTTAAGAACATATGAAGAAACAGACCCAAATAAGTGTAAAAATAACCCTAGCCCTGTCGCATAACATGATTTTTGTGCGAATTCAGCGTTTATTCCTCCACATTGGCCCGCACGCTCTTGGGGCGAGGAACTGATTAAGCAGACGCATTCTTTATCGATGCTATTATGGACGGGGTGCGGTAATAAGGGTCAAGTCCGTTCGGAGTGCAAACCCGTTCCATCGGAGGCCGATGGCGGCCGCCTCATCTTGAGAGTTGTATTATCTGACTACTTCTCGCCGAATGGGCACATTCAAACAAGCATGCATCACGTATCTCCCTCGTCTTTTTGAGCACTAACCCTCCGGAACTCGCCCTATGAGTGACCTCTGCAAATGCCACTTTCGTTGGTCTTCACATCCGACAAATGGTTTACCTTTGTCCAGACGCATCTTACCGCAGTGTGTAGTGGACGTTTGAGTACAGATTTGTACATTGAGAACAAGGTGGTTTGTTGGTTAGATGATGTCCATTGTCCGGACTGCATCTTTGCTCCACATATGATGGAGCGGGCTTGTGTAATTATACCAGATCTGCCTGGATTTTGTTGTAATATTTCATCTTTCTGTAATGACAATGGTAGGTGTTTACATGCGTTGTTAAGTGTTTGTCTTATCCCCATTTTAAGTCGCAGTGTTTACGCTCGAACGTTGCGAATTACTATTTCGTGTTTAGTAAGAAACGATAGGCTGATGCTCTCGTTTTAAGAAATGTAACTTCTGAAGTTTTTTCCTCTTGTTGTTAGTTGAGTAAACTAAGGGCAAATGTTGTAGTAGTCTCAAAAAGGGCATCACAAATATTAATGACGTCTTCCTTCGGTAACGAAGGGCTTCCATGGCCTCAGTGATCTAGTATGCAGAGCGGGTACCTTCTGTGAGAATTCTGGTCGATTATGGTGTTTCATAGACAAATGATGCCAATAATGGCGTCCAAAATTAGCTTCGTGCTAATGACAAAGTTCACTGCCCAGGCTCTCTCTCTATGTTGACTGTTAATGACCCTTATTTTTTGTTCCGTGTAATCTGTTACAGGGGCCAAAAAGTGTCCTAGAATTGACTAGTGATCTAGCTGCAGAAGAGTCGAATAGAAAACTGCTTGTTCATCCCATAGGTTCGCCTAAGGCTTGCAAGAATGAACGAGTAACATTTAAAATCTAAGAGAATTTAGGGAAAAACAGCTTCACCCAAACTCAGTGTTGCACTTAATCTCCTGCTAATGTCACTGTAGCGCGGACCAGTTATCAACGCCAGACGCTCCTTTGTTACAAAATTTAAGAACTCGTGTCCATAATGTGTGGGTCAAATTTATGTCCGAAAATGGATTGCTAATCACACCTCGATTTTAATTGGAGGTGAGCTGCGCAAAGCACGCTCTGCCAGCATTTATAGGCTCTTCGTGTACTCCTTAACGTCTTCGCTAGATTTTCGCAACAATGGTGGATTTTACTGGCAACATAAAGTTGGAATAAAGCAGCACAGCATTTTTCCAATTTGATGTGAGTTTTCAGGGAATGCATTCGAAATTCGGCTTTTAAAGGCAGATGAAATACTTATGTTACTTTAATGTACTTCGTAGGCCAGAGGCGAGAGGACGATTTTAACCTGGTCGTAGAGAAGCGTGGTCGCTCTCCGGAGGCCAAGAGATCGTCATCTTAGACTTTTCGACACAGTTGCTCCATATTAGCCTTTAGCACATAATAAAGATGTCTAGGAGCAATCAGCCTTCTCATAGTAGGGGCGTAAAAAAGAAAGGGGAGAACCATCTACAGTAGAAACAGTTATTGAGTTTGTCGGATTTAAAAGAGGCATGAAAACGTAAAAACTCTTGAATGAAAGATAGTTGATCAACACTGTCACCAGCGCAATAAATTTATCGTGCATCTCTTTTTTCTGTCCTTCATTCTCTTGGAATTGTAGATTAATTGGTTGGGGGCATTCTGTGTTGGCAACAATGTGGACGGGACACAGTGGTCAGGACTATTTTTGCACCTTTTACTGGAAGACAAAGTGCTCTGAACTCGCAAAAATGTTTTAATTAAAGGCTTTTTTGCTTAATAGCTATGTCAGAATATGCATTATATACACGATTTATAAATCCAATTACAGTGCCAACGGCATTCGTAAACATGTTTACACCAACAGATTTGAAACATATATAATTCCGAAAATGTACCGCATAGTCGCTTTGAGCTTATTTGTAGCATCTTCATTTAACTTGTTTTACATTTCTGTGACGCCCCGAAACCTTAAAGGAGTCAATAGAATTTTTCGTGCTATTGGCGCGTCAGTCGATCAAGCTTGGAGGTTTGCGGAGCGTCCGGGGTGCCTCTTGTGTATCTATCTTTCCATGAACTTTTCCCACTACCGTTTCTTTATATCTCTTTTATCTCTTCCATCGAATGGTTTGCTAGGGTTGACCTTTTTAAACATTAGATTTTGTCGTTTAAGAAGGCAATAAAATTCACTTTCGTATTTAATCTTTGTTTAGTAATACGGTCACCAGCCAACAACCAGATTTCATTGTTATGTTTTCTTTCATACCATCAAAATTGGTAATTTATGGGTAAAACTGCTCATTAGCATGTTGACTCTTCGGTTTATACTTTATTGGTGAATTTAATGTCATATGGACTCCCTTCATGATTCGCTACT
This sequence comes from Taenia hydatigena, assembly GCA_036345935.2. Taxonomy (NCBI): domain Eukaryota; kingdom Metazoa; phylum Platyhelminthes; class Cestoda; order Cyclophyllidea; family Taeniidae; genus Taenia; species Taenia hydatigena. Next base: position 5,253,866 of record JADWOT020000009.1, read on the forward strand.
GCCTTTTAGTATACTAGTTAAATATGTGCAAATTTTTTTACCAATTTACAAACATAGTTTCATTTTACAGGCACTTGATTTTGCTCAATCGTATACATGTTCCGCCTAAGCGATTTGAGATATCGGGGAGAAGGCAACAACAATCTAGTCTTGGCAGATAGTAACGTATGCACCCTAATAATTGACGTTCAGTTTTTCAGGGAATGGTCTACCGCATTCGCAAGAGTTCCATACCGGCTCTGGTAGGGCGTGCCTTGCTGTGATTTCATGCAACTGTCTTTTTTAGCTTCCAACCAAAAAAACTCGGGCGTTCAAGAAGAGCCAACAGTTGACTGTTCTCTTCGGCCAACATCGGATGGCTCAGTACTTTGGATCAAATTTTATTCACCCTTTTGTGAGTTTTTTATTTTGTCTAATAGGACATATCATCTGTGCTATTGCTGATGCTTTATCCAGATATTCTGTGCACTTTAGAAACTAATAGATGTGGACTCTTCCACTTTGCAAGCCATCAATGATCGTTTCCAATCCAGTAGGCCAGGTAATTATGTGCGGTATGCGTGGGTCGTTGAGATTGTGGAACATTTTTAAGCTACAACCTCATTTTTGTCGCAACAGCAGAATAGTGTTGTAGTTACTTGTTTCACGTTGTATGCTTTTGTTTTACACACATTCCTTACGTCAAGTTAAAAAAGAATTGATACAGATCGTCTTTATTATTTCTTCTTTTGCAAGCGGCTTCAATTTCGCTTAGGATTAGTGCGTACCTTTTATTGCATGCTTTAATCTTACTTTTGGCAATGTTCACCATTGTTATATTTTATTAATTGCGCTTATGAAAGCATTCTCCAAGTTAAGCAGCAATGCTTGGAATCAACATTATTCAAATGTGTGCAGCCTGTTAATTTGTTCACGTACTTTTCGTTTCAGGAATAGGAATTCCCTTAGCATGATTTTTCTCTTACTCTAAGTTACTGGCTTCCATTTTAGTAAACTGTTTTTAGCTGGGCACATTCATGAAACACCTCACCGTCAACCAAGTTAGTGGGTCTTGGCGACTGATCGAATGGGAGGACTTTTTGATAAAACGGTCCGATTTGTCCTATGGCTTAGACTTGGTTTGAATAGTTTTACCTCTAGGCTTGTGACAACACGTTGAATTGATCTATTTCTCTGCGCCTCAATATGCTATATGATGTGTAAATTTCAACATCTTTTTGCGCCGTAGTCTTTCGTTTGGATCGAGGTGTTGACTTGCAAACTACTCGGGTCCTCGCCGCTCCAGACGCCACATGCATCCCGGCAAACCTCACTCCTTATGGAGAGGGGCCAGTACTCTGTGTCGAAATTAAGGCAAGTTCACACAGTGCTATAACTTACACCTTTTCGGTTGCAGGTCATTTCAACTTCATTGGTCATGAGTTTGAATGCGCTATCCTCACCACTACCACTCGAGACCTTCTAAACTTTTCGATTAGAATATTTTCGCCTATACGCGTAGAGAGTGTGCTTTATTTCCTTTATCAGGTTCTAAGCCAAAAATTGGAGCTTATTTTGTCATAAGTATTTTAATTGTGCTCATTTTACCATGTAGGTCATTGAAACTGAATTGATCACATGAGAGTAGGCCATTTCTCACACATCTTGGATCTCATTTTTCTCCTAAAACAGAATATTCTTTAAGCTGAGCTTAATACTAACTTTTCTTGCCTGCCGTAGTTTAGCTTACCAAATGCCTTCCCCTTAATTTATATGCCCTATAATCACTATTTGGTACCTGTTAGAACCCCAAAATCATATAAACCCCATAGCACGGCAGGTGCAAAGTTTTATTTGACAAAGTATGACTAAATCTTCCCATCGATTCAGTTGGTAGGGTCACTCTTCCGCTACTTTGAGTCTGTAGGATAAATCGCGTTCTCTTCAAGTCGCTGATGGCTGTTGTTTTAAATAAAGAACAGTGGGCGTAATCTGACTTTTCCTGTTTAAAAATGTATAAAAGAAATGATCCCTGCGTAGTGCCTTCTTGACTCGATAATGCAATTCTAGATTTTGAGAACAAAGAGTGCAAATGGTAGTAGTAGTTTCGGATAAACAAATGTTGATTAATCTTTTGGAACCTTAGGTCCCAGAAATTCTTTTGGAAAAGTGGTTTCATCCCATGGATATCTAGATTGTTCTAATGGCAAAGCAAACACACAAAGACGATTACTCTTTGTGCCTAATTTGTTCCCCTTATATTTTTTTCATTGATGTCCAGTTGAAGTCATTTTCAGGAATCGAATGGTTTTAGCATTATACGTAAAACAATTGCATATTTTTACTTCAGCCAAAATTTGGAGCAATACCTCGTGGGCCTGAACGTGATCCTGTCGAGGCAACAGTTAGAAGGAACGCAATGTTTTGCATCATGCAATATCATGAGGCAAGAATACAATTTTAAAATTGCAATCATATGTGAACAAGTTGAATCTGCATTCTGTGTGTGACAGTGCTAGCCCACCTGCTACATGCTTACAAAAATCAGTACGGGTTATGAGTAATCAACTTAAGAAATCACAGTTAACAAAGAAAAATATGGAGTATTTGAGGTACTTTTAATCACTTTTCTAAACATCGCGATGCATTTTTTAATAGAATTATTTGGTGAGACTTATTTGCTTGGTCTGTCAAAAACTACATTAATAGAGATTTTGATTGGACGACTCAAGTTACCTACGTGGACGAAATAATTCTCAGCCCTGAATATGCGATCACTAAATGTTCCAAAAAATTTCAATCCGCATGAAAAAGTGATTAACTAAAGCATGTCGATACAGGAGTTTCAGCGTAAAAGAACTTATTGTCGGTCGTTTGTAAGAGGAGGGAGACATGGATTGCGACTGCACTACCAGGGAATAGCCTCATTTTGCCTTTTCGTTTAATTTCAGACGAAAAGGCGCATCTGGGGTCAACAGTCATCCTACTGTCCTTGTGACCTCTTTTCTGGGTATTGATATCTTTGTTTTGCTCGAATTATGTCATGCGGCTTATAATTTATTAGTTGAAAAACTTCCTTTATGAGTTCGGCGGCTTAACATATAAGGTTATCACTATTGTTATCGTAATGAGATCATTTTTGGTGCTTCGGTCGCCAAGAAAAGTAGCAATTTCGAAGTGTCTTCGATAGTGGTGTATTCACCACCTGATCTGCCTTTTTCGTGTTCAATATCGATGGATTTCAAATGACCCAAAAGCAATCGTTAACTTCGAACGTTAAGCACTAGTTTTACCCAACTTTGCGAAGCTATTGCTGATTACAACTCATTACTAGAATATTTTATAGTAAAGGTCCAGTTGAGGTGCTGATTAACTCACTTAAAGATCGGATGCTTCATTAGCATTACTACCCATTCAAGGCATTTTCAGCGCTAGAATTTTGCTCATGCGCATATGCATATTTTTTGTTTAGAAATAATGAAAGGATGCTACGAGCTCTCTTTGCAATGCTTGAAGTCCGTCAAAACAATCTGCGAGTATTTCGTGTAAGCGGCTATGCGGTTCTGCCTTATTATTTGTTTACCTTTTATAGTACCCTGTTTGTTGGGTTGGTAGTACATTCAGGGATTCAAGAGAACCTTCTAAACTAAATTAACATTACTTAATTAAACATAGAAATTTCCCAACTTGTTTCTTTGTGATGAGATTGATAGGGTAGCCAAATAAGTTTGTGTCGTTTTTTATGATGAACATTAAGTAACTGTAGAAAGCATCTTAAAATGCTTTGACTGCTGAAATATTCCCTTTTACAATCTGCAATTTATTCTCAACAGGAAACCCGACCACTTACTTCATTTCAGTCTTACCTTAGAGCAGTCTATTTCATATGTTATTGACTGGTCTCGGATGTTATTAAAGCATTTTTCCGCACACCTTCGGACTATATTGCATCGAGTAGACAGGTCTCAAACCTGATTGCTTCCCCCTTAGAAAGTGAATGGTTGCTTCTGAAGTCTGCCAAACACAGCGCGGTCAGTGCCGTAGAAGCGAACTGGATCGCGGGCTGATCTTTTAGAGATGTGTTCGTCCGCTTGACAAATGTTAGACTGAAATAAAAATATCCTATCACAATTCATTTGAGAAATAACTTAAAATGAAGCACTTTTTACAAACTGGAAGGCATGCCAAAAATGGGAGCCCTCTAGGCTCGTTTTTCCCCGTTAATGCACGGCATATCGGACTGTTTTATCACTCACATTGAATAGCTCTGAAAACTGTTTATCACGTTTATCTCGAATTAAGGTGCATGTCTGTTTTTAGGCGGTCTGTATTACCGCAACCTCTAAATATAGTGCATCCGATTTTAGGAAAAATTTCTGCAGTTCCTCAGCCAAGTCAAAATCTACTTGTAAACCAGACATGCTTTAATCACTTCAATTAAGTTCAGTCGACATTTACTGTTATAAAATAACAGAAAAATAGTAAACAGCGTAATAGGGATATTGTGCCGGGACTACTCAACGTCCGCATTCACTACTGCGTGCGTTTTTTAGGTTACAGTAAGTCTTTGCAGCTACCTGTATCTCAAAAGTATCAAATCCTGTATTTATGTAACTTTCGATTATACCTACCTAAAGTCTATTTGGTTGCTCTTCTTCTTACAGAACAGTTGCTGTGTGTTGAATAACAGCGTTGATTTACTGGACAGTGCTCTGGTGGATTTCTTTTACCCTTCTCTGAGGGGATGTGAAAGCAGTGGGACGAATTACAACAGCTCTGGCGACTCCGCTGAAGTTACTCCTTCGCACGCCCCGTGAGTACTCATCCTTAGAAATTCGTTCGCATTTATGCATTTTGTTTATGCGTATAAAAGGAATATGCTGCCTGCATTGCGATGCGGGGATGCTTTCTTATACACCAATGAAATAAAATTATAAGCCTTTGAGATGAAACTGAATTAGTTGTTATTATAATTTTGTGTTACAGCGATGAATCCTCAAGTGATGGCGAGTGTGACGGTGAGACCGCCCGCAATTCACGTGCATGTCAACTCCATCATGCGGGTAAAGGCTCGCTGCGCCATCGTTTCCTGGAGGGTCTGCTCATTCCTGCACTACTCGCTGAAATTCCCTTTTCCACTGCGTCCGGCAGCATTAAGCGGTCAACAGATTTCCGCTACGAGTGTGACCTCCATCCGCACACTCCTTCAACGTCGCTAAATAGTTTGGTTGCTTTAGCCACACTTCCTTATATTGATAGATATTAATGGGGTACTATGGTGAGTGCTACTTCATTGTAGAAAGGAACACATCATCTCCTGTTGCCCCAATTTCGATGCCAGGTTTTCGCGATCTTCCGCAGAACTCGCCGCTTGGTCGAATCTTGCGAGCGCAGTTAGAGAGCTCTCTTAGCCACCAAGATCTCATCAAGCACTACAAATCTGTAGCAGCGTATTTCGAGGAAAACGACATTTCTTGGTAAGTACATTCATAATTTCGTCTTTAGTGCATTGCTAGTATTGTGCATTTAAACAAACTGCTAGTTTAGTTCAACCAAATGAGTGTTTGAGAATTCACTTCAGAGGATGCACTGTAGGTTATTACTTCTACTGATGAATTTAATACTTTTGTGAAAGTTGTTCACTTCATAGGGATTGTTTAATATACTCATTTATGCAGAAATTAATGGGCTCACTGTTTCATTTCCTTTACCTACTGAACTTTCTTGACACCAATATAGTGCTCCAAATGAATCTCTCCAAAGGGTGTTGCTGGAGGTTGCACTTTGTGCTTGTTTGTAGTGAAGACTTTTTCAGACTGATTAGATTCTCATCATTGCAAATAAATTAATTTGGCTGGAGCACTTGTACCAGTAGTTGGTGTCTGGAATAGTATACCTGTAATTTTTATATAGCCCCATTGGGAATGCTTAACTTATTGGTCTTTCCTTTTGTAGGGATTCCTACATTGGTGGTAAAGTTGTCATTAATACTGCTGAAGCGCCGCCCTACCTAGTCGAAAGTCTGAACCTCGTAAGTCAATACGTTTCTTCGGCATCAGCCTGGCATACATTTTTCCCCACAGAAGTTGGACATTATTTTTGGATCATTTTATTGGGACCGTCTGTGGTGGCACTTCTTGACTTCCTTGAAACGGTCATTTTAGTTACACAAATGCGAGTTATTACGTTTTTTCAAACTGCCGACGTTCGACTTTATCTTTTTAGGTTGAGAAGCACCTGGTGGCTATGGTCGCTCGAGACTGTTCCATTATGCTCACCTTCCAACGTGCGAAAAATAAGTACGCTTGTGCTAAAAATGAAGATCTGTAACAAAGTTGTCTTCTCCTCACCTCACTTCTTTTAGCATGCACACTTAGGTTCTGTATGTTCTGCCAAGTTTTTATGTCTTCAAACTTTTAGCTGCTTGGCAAGCGTTTTAACGGTTGGCGGCGAGTGCCCATGTATTCCGAGGACTATTATTAACATCAGTATTGTGGATTTGGACCCAAAGGAGCTGAGCAACCTTCAAGAGCGCGTGGAATCCGAACGTTGTGTGGTCGAGCAATTTCTGTTTCGACGCGAGGGTTAACGCAACGTACTCATGAAGAATCACAACTTTTGGCCTTCTTTACCCTATTTCAAAGCTATTTTATTATTGATTTCTTACTTGAAATTAACAAATGGTTATCATGCATATTCTTCTGCAAAAGTACTAACATCGAAACATGTAATTCTGCGTCGAAGGTCGCTTTCCTGCTTCAAGCGGGCAACGGGGGGGTTTACGCTCTGAGTGATGTCTACTTGCGTTGTTTCACATGCAGTGTGGAATGTGATTTAGCAACTCGTTTTCTGGCTTTGGTGATCCCCGTTCATGGAGTGACGCACACGACGGTGTGAGGGCGTTGAACCTATAATGGGGTCGGATACCCGGGATTTTCCCGGTCGTTCACTGACGGTAGTGGGGAATGTGCCTATTGCGCACCGAGTTCGTATAGGGCGAATGTGTGTGTAGTGCGTTTTATTGTTTGTTAGGATCCTTAGTTTAAGTTACGATGGCTTGGTTAATGTGTTCTCTTCGTGAGGTGGGTTGGCCTCTGGATCATGCCAGCAGCTCCTAGCCCTTGTTGCTGAAGTTTTGTGCCCTCCTTTGTAATTCGAGGAATCTTGAGACTCCCCACTGGTATTCGCGGAGAGAGACCTCGACTTAGTGGGACTTTTGCCTTAGTATCCACCGTTTGAAACAAAATTTAGCGGTGCTAAAGAAGTGCATATTGTCATAGATGAAAGTATTAGTGACGACTTCAAACAACAGGTCTGGGAGCGACGTCCACATTCGGCAAGTACCTTAGTTTCGCGTTCTGCAAGAGAACTATTAATACCAGAAGCGACACTAACCGTGAACCATCTGACAAGTGTTCGTTTCAGAGCTTTCCTGCCGCGCCTGCATGCAGATGGGATTAAGTGAACCCGCGATATATCTTCCACTTCACTAGTAGCTGAGTAGAACCCAGGTGGTTGTGACTGGTCAGCTCCAAAGTGAGAGCAATGTAACAAGAGGGAATAGACGCAAAGCCCTATCAGAAGGAATTGTGTTAGATCTCGTACACCCTTTCATTTGTCTGCTTTTAGGTCGGTGCTGCAACGTTCACCTATGGGCATGGGTGATGGCCAGCAGAAATTCCCGCCCCTGAATCCAGTCCCCACGCACACGGAACTCTAGATACACTTGAATTGCCAAGAGGGATCATTGACGTTGCTGTAAAGCATCGTCTCAGTTGCATAGGACTGTGATGACTGACACGGTTGGTTAGTGGGTGTTTTCTTTCTTCGCTACTTACATTGTCATGGCTGACGCGGGATGTTGACCATGGTGAGCGTCGGGGACGACGACCAGGAGAAGAGAGGGGCTATGTAATGCTTCTTATTGTTTGTTTGGATTCATGGTGTCGGTCACAGTCACTTGATTGGCCAGTTGTGTCTTTACCGGGTGGGCTGGTATCCTGGCCATGCTAGTAGACTTGGTTGCTTCTGTTCGCTGCATCCACGTATTCTGCTGGAGCGTTGTGTCTTCTTTTGCGTTTAGAAAAGCCTTAATGCTCTAGAGCTTGTGCTTCACCGACTGGCAAAGACTGACTCCTGGTATTTTGTTATATCAGACTTGGAATGTCGTCCGTGGTGCTTTCTAAGTGCGTATTTACCGTTAGTCTTATGCATTATTGTAATTCAGTACGATTTTTAAATCTGTGTTTGAACATGAAACATCTTTGGTTTCGTTACCTACGCTTCTGCCATAGATCAAGTACTTTTATCTTGCATTGATGCTTTAACAGAGTCCCGTAAATTAATTTTATAGGCTCTGTTATGCTATTTTAGCCTATTTTCTTCTAATTCTTGCGGATCTCATTAATATCTGTCGAAATGGATTGACAGCTATTGCCCCTGTTGGTTTTAAATTGACCTTTCAAACAAAGATTCGGCGAAAGATTCAAACCGTATGCGAGACGAGGAATCTGGCATGTCTGGCCGTACTGCCCTAGCTGCGTGGGCTGGCCTCCGGGCCATGCCAGCAGCCTATTTCCCTCTGTCCGTTGGATATATATATTGTAGTACTTTGTTTGTTAGAACTGCCGGTTTCTGTCAAGGTCACAAAGGTGGCCATATTGCCCTAGCTGCGTGGGCTGGCCTCTGGGCCACGCCAGCAGCCGTTTTCCCTCTGTCCGGTGAATATATATATATATTCTATCCTGCCACTTTGCCTTCTTTTGCCTTAAGGGAGCCTCGGGACGCTACAATATATTCTACTCTAGCATTCTGTCTTCTTTTGTTTTCGAGGGAGCCTCGGGACGCTACAGTGCATAATTGATATTAAGCGTAAACTTTTCAATTAAATGAACCTAATTCATTATTTAGGCGGGTTATGTGATTTAACTCTTTTAAATGTTTTATTCGTCTTTTAATTTTTTAAAATTGACCTTGTAAAGCATTTGTTTTTAGACCATGGTGTGTACCATCTTTTGCCAAATTCATCGAAATCACATTGTTTCAATTTTCTTCACTAGGACACCCACTTTCTTCTATGAATAACCCAATAAAATATTTAAACTTAGTTGCAAAATATTTACACATTATAAATTTTTTACTTTAACACTTATTATTGTCACCTGTAATCGAGTTTGTTTTACTTGGCCACTGCCACAATCCTTCTTTCCATCGTTATTTAGACTGCGCGCTCTTGTTCGGTTTCGTGTGGTTTTACTTTGAGTCTGCTATTGGCTTTTTTCGCCATTTTCTGCTACTATACTTCGCATACCTCTTGCATAAGTTTGTTTTTATCTTTCCTTCTATGTTTGCTTTAATTTGGCATCGCGTTAACACGATTTCGCTGTTTTCAGTGTACTTGTATTGTTTCCATTTCCCTAGTTATGATGTTTTCGAGTCTTAAAGATCAACCAGTTGTCCGGCTCTTTCTGCATTTTCATTCCTTTCACCAACTAACTCTTCAAAGGCTCCATTGGTTTTTACTCTGCCACAGCTGCCATGGAGTATACCCCCGATATATCATGCGATTCGCAAACGCACATTGCTAACTTCTGGGAAATGGCGAAGCAGGAGGCAGAGGGACTAAAACCTGAGCAGAATTCTTTTAAAACTCAGGACCTTCCTCTGGCTCGTATAAAGAAGATAATGAAACTTGACGATGACGTCAAGACTATGGTATCTATGTTTCCTCACCTAATATAGTACTCTCAGATGATCAGTGCCGAAGCTCCAATTCTATTCGCGAAGGCCGCAGAACTCTTCATTCGTGAATTAACATTAAGAGCATGGCTCCATACTGATCGCAACCGTCGAAGAACTCTTCAACGCAACGATATATCTATGGCTGTTTCCTATGGGGATACAGATCAATTCGATTTCCTCATCGACATTGTGCCGCGAGACGAAGGACGTGGACATCGGAGGGTAAGAATTTCAGTGCATTGCATTTCCTGGTCTCACCTATGGTTCTGCAATATTCGTCGCCCGCCCATTTTTAGCTTTGGGGTTCTTCTTCCCAAGTTGATATAGTCTCACGCGAAAGCAGCGATATCACGTTTTCCTCTGTATTGTAGGATGCTTAAACTCTTCGTTTGGTTCGAATTGTTCGGCAGAAATTTGCTTCGGATAGAAAAGTGCATTTGAAAGAGTATATTTTTGTAGTTGTTATCCCACCCTATATGCGTTACAATCGCCTCGTCTGAATTTGCTTGTACCTTGATATGACTCGATTCCACTTCCATGTTCCGTTTGTTATTGCTGGTGTTCGGGAAAAACTAGTGCATATGTATATCCAATTTGCATTGTGGTCGGGGATTTTCAATAAATTGCCACCAATCTTTGTTGCATCTCTAAAAAGATGGGAAGTTGATAGAAATAGGTAGTTGCTTTCGCTGGGACCGTTTTGTTTCTGCAAGGAATGGTTGGAATAACTTCCAGCGCGATATACGTCTTGCGCGGCTTTTGTCTGGGTTTTCTTATCCATTAGGAAGTATCGGCGATCGGACTACTTTCATATCCATTAAGCTTAGCGTTGTGTGTTCGGTGATGTTGTGTTGTTTTTTTTGAAGTGCATACTTGTAAAAGCATCCCTCACTGAAAATTAGAGAAGCGTTTCATCTCTGGTGGCAGTAAATCTCAGCCTGGTCAACAAAAGCTTCGGCATCTGGTCACTTTTGTCTGAGTCGTTGCTCTAAGGTGAACGATCATTAACAAGGGGGTTGGCGGGCGTACTTTACACAAATAATAGCTATTCTGATTAAGTGCTTTATTGCTAAATAATGGAAGTGGGTGATTTTAGCTTAAAACACAAGTTTAGCTTACCGTGCTATCGCCAAGCCTCAATGAAAAGCGACCTCTTTGCAGGGCTTTCGTGTGTGTTTATGTGTGCACCGCCTTACGGCAGGTCGATGTCGCTGAGCGCGTACGCATGTGGAGGGCGCAAGGCAGCGAGTGAGGCAAGCGAATCTGCACTGTGCGAATGAAGCGGCAATCTTGCGCTCATTTTTGTTCGTGTGCTGTCATTGCAGCAGGTCAAATCCACCACTCATCACATTCTGGCAGTTCGGCCAGTGGGCGTTGGGAGCTGGAAGGGCACGTTAGCCTCCCATTCACTCGTGGGTTTTTCATCAACAATCCAATCACGATTTAACTTTTATTTGGCACTCTAGGTTCATCAGCTAATCGTCTTGTTGTTCCTCTGAGTCTTTCCGATTGTTGTTCGTATTTGTGGCTTTTTAAGCGGTGGTGTTGCCGCCATCTTGTGTTTTTTCCTTGTGGAGTCGTTTTTAGTAAGGTGTTTCAACTTCCCTTTTGGCTTGGTTTTTTCCCACTGAACTTGGATTTTGAAGTATTCGTGTCTACATTCCAGCTCTTACTTTATTTAACTTTCCTGCAGAATTTTCGTTTCGTTTGGTGAAATGCTGCATGGTTGCTCCTACGGTTGCTTGTAAGGTTGTCGTTTTTGCCCTATCGCCTCGCACGATGGCTTGGTAATTGGCGTCGTCTCTTATGCATCTTCGTCGAAGTTCCAGTGTGTCGATGACTCATTACCCGTACTTGCGTCTGCTTTGATACTTTGGTGTTATCTTGACGCACCATTGGGTTCGTGCGCTATCTGCCGTTTAAGGCCGTCTTACACCCAAAACGACGATATTTCCAATTGTAGGCATTGGCGATATAACAATTAGTTGGTTAACAGCAAAGGCGGTTCCGTCATTTTAGAAAGCGTTGTTATCCCTGTTTAATTCCAGGGGAAATGATGTATTGAGGTACCTCGAGTAGACAGTGTGTTGCAAAATGATCTCCATGGGTGGTCTAGGTTATTCATAGATCGCTGAGGGTTTTTTCAATTGTTGTGACTGCGAATTTCCATCGGATCCGTGGCTACTGCTAAAGTTCCCAACCGTATTTACTATGCCTTTTATCCGGTTACGCTAGTTACGAATGTGCTTCGAGGTCCACTATTGTGGTTCATAGGTTTGGACAAGGCTTTAAGTGGAATTTGAGACGCTCAAATCCGTCTGTTTAGGCTAAACATAATCAATTTGCTGAGATCACTCTAGGCTATCTTGAAACATGGCCTTACCACCTGTTGTTAACTGACTCTGTTTTTTCCCATCAAGTATACTTCATTTTTTCCGTTGTGGCTTGCTTCGTTCCTTATACTGAGACATTTGATACATTGTTTTAGTCACAGCAGCAGCACACTCAATCGGCATTGCAGCATATGGCGGGTTCGTCGTTGGTACAGCAGACACAGGTACAGGTGGTTCAACAGCAACAGGCCACTGGCGACGACGTTTCTATAAAGACGGAGACTGCGGGACCCACAGCAGCCACCCTGGTGGCCGGCGCCGACGGCACATTGACCACGGTTACGGCCGGCCAACCAACTGTGCAATTCGCTACGGTGCCTGCTGCCGCCGCCACCACTTCAGGCCAGCAGATCCAATACGTTATCCAATTGCCTGCTACTAGCTCGGCCTCTAACGGGCAGCCCTTCCAGATACAGATGCTTCCTCAGCAATTTCAGGTGAAGTTAGATTACTGTAGTAATATTCATTTTGATCACAGCTGCATGCATCGGGTTCAGATATTCATGGCTGCTGTCTAATGATTCTGTCGCGCACTTTTGGAAACGGTATGCTCTAATAGAACTTCCAAATTCAACAGCCGGTTACTTTTCGCTATCTCCGAATTTTTTGAAGGAGAAAAATCAGCTCAAATCTTTGTTAATGTGGATAGAAGTGAGAATAATTACATTTTGGGTAACTAGACAGCAAGTACGGACGCAGTGGCGACGGCACAGGTGGGTGGGACACTGATTGCCGCCGGTGGTGTGGCGAGTGCGGCAGCGACAACGGGTGGGTTGCAACTCGTACACGTGGTGAATCCGCAGACCTCCGTGCAGCATCCCACTCCTTCCACCACCACCGCAGCTGGCGCCCCTGCGGGTGCCTCTACTGATGCCACTAATAAGCTTCAAGCCGTCCACGTTCAGGTTGGTCTCTACTCTTTTCATGGCTATCGACTAATTAACCACGCAGTTTGCTTGAAGCATAAGGTGTATATTTCTTACGCTCTTGTTTTTATTCCATACTCAGTTGTCGGATCTCACCTCGGGAGTAAGTGATCAATCGAACAGTAAATGATCGAACAACTCTCCCCTCACTTACTCATCCCATCATCTCTCCCTTTCCCATACCTCCACTTCTCCCTATGATCCACTGTGTCATCACTGTAACGCTTTCGCTTATTATAATCATCGCATGACTATCCTCACATCCGCGTTGTTTTACGACTTGCCTCCTTGCTCGCCTGTCCGTCTGTCTGTGCGCATGTTTGTTCCTGTTTCTTTTTACGGTTGACATGTGCATGCTTATGGCTATTGATCACACTGTCCATTAATCTGATGATTTTTACAGACCCAGACCCTCCTGGTTCAGCCGTCGGGCACAGTAGTCGTTGCGTCATCCACTGGATCGACTGACGAAACCGCTGCTGCTAGTGCACAGCCCTCCACCACTCTGGTCTCCGTGGATGGCGGGGAGACTTATACCGCTGCGCAGGTGTTCTCCACCACGGCCTCAGCTGCTGACGTCCAGACCACCGCCTCGTCGGAAGATCGCATCCTTCAATCCGCTAACACCACGCCTCTTGAGCATGTTGACGCGCCACAGAAGTTAGAGGAACCTTCAACCGATGTTTAGGCGTTCCTTTTTATCCGTCCTTCTACGTTATGTATAACCTCTATAAACTCCTTGTCCCATTTCAAACGTTCAACTCGGACCTTCCATAGATACCTCTCTCGGGAACCCTTATATAGCATCCCATCGCTTTTGATCGCACAACATGTACCAAGGATTATTGTAATGTAATTTTTGCATAATTGTCGTCAGTAATCTGTGATTCACAAACTGCCAGCTACCTTTTTGGCGTTCGTTCGTGCTGTTCCCAGTTCCTGTTCATCTGTGGTGAAACATACGAACTTGATATCGCGGTGATGCAATGTAGTGTAACTTTGGAATGAGTGGCAGGGCAAGCTCGCGTCGTAAACTTGGTTCTCTTCTCGGTCCTAACGCTGGTTCTCCAACAAATGCGGGAAGACTCGTAAGTACTACCACGTGATAGAAAACGCGGCTCTGGCGGGGAGCTTCTTGAACTAGGTCTGCGAGGCAGTTGGTGCGACACTAGAACCACGTTTGGGTTATGCGGTGTGTCTGGTCTTGGGTGTCGTAACTTGTCATTTGCAATGGTAAAGTAACACGGGAGAATGCGCGTGTTTAAACCTCAAATTCTAAGTGTTTAGAAGATTTAGGTCAATATGAAAATATGCGTAAGGCAGTTAGACACCATGCGTTGGTCTTTGAAGTCCCAAAAACTAGACCGAATAGGTTAACCGCAGATAAATAAGAATACAATTTACAAAGACTAGCTCAATTGAACTATAGGGGTCTGGAACTGTCTGAAGGTATTGGACGACGGGACATTTTAACGCCTGAAGATTGTACTTACAGTGTGGAGTGTGGAATTCATATCATGCCAACGGCTTTCTAACCCATCTGTGCTTTAGCTGTATATGTTCTTTTGCGGTGCTTTGTCCAGCTACGAGTTCAGAGAGGGTCAGAGAAGGTCCTGAACTTTAGAGAGCAGTAATAAAAATCACGCTTAACGTGTTCAGCAATAACCGACAGTAGCCGCTGGCATGCAAATCTTACTCCCTATGATTGAATGCTCCAACTTTTCAAATTCAGTGGTGTAGACTGCCGTTGAACAGCTTAGCCATCCGATCTTTCCAATAGGCTCCAGGCTCCATTATATGCTAGTAGTAAAGCTTCCTATGCGCTAAGTTTTTCAAGCATTGCAGCGCAAGTTACATCGAAATATAGATAAGATATAGAAGAAGAGCATATGTTCTGCCAAAACGTTTATATTAATTGGAAGTAGTATAGAGCTCTTGACAATCACATTGTTAAAGTTTTCGAAGTATTGATTGGTTCTTGTGTTAGGAAGTTTAGCCCGAAGGTTTTCGTTTTCACAATAGCCTGGTCATTCGACGTAACTATGGGTCTGATGACGATATTAAGGAAGCTAAAGCAAAAGGAACGGGAAATTCGGGTCCTTATTCTGTAAATCCGACCCTAGTTTTGTGTGAATTTGTAGTGCGGAATCACTTGCACCGAAACAGTTCTTACTTTTAGCATCTTAGGACATTAGGTGCTGTAGTCCGTGGTGAAAGTGTGACACTGTACCTCAACATCATTCTATTTTAGTGCACTTCTATTAGTACTTTATTACTTACGTTCATGATTTGGTGTACACTAACGTTCTGTTATGCAGTGGATTGGATAATGCTGGCAAGACAACCATTGTCAAAAAGTTCAATGGTGAGGACATATCCACAATCGCACCTACTCTGGGATTCACTATTCATACTTTGGAGTACATGGGCTACAGACTAAATGCCTGGGATGTTGGTGGTCAGCATTCTTTACGCTCTTACTGGCGTAATTACTTCGAGACCACGGATGCCCTCATTTGGGTCGTCGACAGCTCCGATCGGTTGCGGTTGGACGACTGTCGTGAGGAGTTAAACAAGTTGTTAGTAGAAGAGCGATTGGTTGGAGCAACTCTTCTCGTACTAGCAAATAAACAGGTGAACTCTTGAGTAGCTCATTGCTTGTGCTTCTAATTTTTCTGTTGTCATCAGTTTATGTTTTTTGTTGCACTTGTTTTTTGTCTTTGACGGTCATTTACTGAATGACGCTTGTCGTCGATCCTTATCTTTATGTTCTGTAGGATCTACGGGGTGCATTAAAACCTGCTGAAATAGCTGAGGCGCTCAGTCTCAAAGATATTACGACACATCACTGGAGTATTTACGGTTGTAGTGCTGTAACAGGGGAAAACCTTCTGAACAGTGTGGCGTGGCTTATCAAAGACGTGTCTTCTCGCATTTTTTCTGCCGAATAATGGGAAGGAAGTTTTGTATTAATCATTTGCCCCCTACAGTCAGTTGTGGCTGGAAAATGTTGATTCAGCACACATATGTTACATTTATTTCCAAAGTTAACAGAGTCCAAACATTATTTATTTTGTCGTACTTTATTTGCCTTCCGCATGCTCATTAGTTTTGAGAATGGGGGCACTAAATTCATTTCAAATACCATAGAAGCTGGAAATCCTGACAACAATGGCGAAAATGTAAGGGTCAGACATTAGAAGTCGGTAACTGGGCGTGAACGAAGGTATCTGGCGACTCCAGGCTTTGCCTTGATAACACTTTCCTTGATTTTGTCCAGTTCGCTCTTGCACTCGTGCTTTGTGTTTGGGAGGAATTTGTCCATCGTGTCGATTAGAACTATCACTTGGAGGTCGGCTAAGGTAACCCGAGGTCCTGCGATGAATGTGCTCTTCCGTTCTTTCACAGCCATTTCAATTGCCTTAACGAAGAATTTCGGGAAAGGAAAGTGAGGCGTATTAGAAGTTTAGTAAGGTAGCCTTGTGAGCATCATTGTGTGATACAAGGTCGCGGTTGGCTTATTTGTGAAAACGGCGCTGTTTGGCACGGTCAATCAAGAGGGTTCAGTCTCGATAGGTACGTTACTCGTCTCCTGTGCCAGACGGTGGTCGCTACTATTTACTAGGATGAGGTGGATGCTGCTGATGGTGATAGAGGGCAGATTAAAGAGACCTAATGGGCACTATCTGCCAGCGACACTGATAATGGGAAGAAATGGTAGACTTACATCCATGTACTCATGCACGTGTTCTGCTTCAACCAATTTTTTAAAACTGTCGACCTTTTTCAAGCCCAAGGCATATATTTCCTCCAGGAACGAACTCGTCTACAAAGCGGAAAATTGGAGTAGTTTGTGTTGGTATTGTTGTGGCTGTATATTTAGCTGGTACTGTATTGTTTTATCACCTCACCTTATCTGTCATTCGACAGTCTTGGGCTCCAGAATTGGGTGTGATGATTTCATCAGTGTATAACAGTTACTTATTAAACGAAATATGTTATCACTGGCGTGATGGTACTCCCCAAGAAACATATCGGCTGGATTGTGCTCTTCTGGATGCTTTTACAAGTTATGGAATATCCGTTTGTTAAATCCTAATTAATTGACCATAATCCATCCTCTAGCATAAAGTCTGCCACTTTTTAGGATCACTTAAGCGCTGTATTGCATTGAATCCCGAATCCCAGATTATTTACGCGGTGTAAAATCCGTTTTACTAAGAAAAATCAATAATAGGATGTGGAAGAGTTTGTCTATTTTGCCAAGGCATCGCAGACCCAATTCGTTTTTGTATTTATGTCGAAATTAGATGGTCATATGCTAATAAATTATTTTCTTCCTATAAACGAGGCGTCATTACTATGTCTTCCTATCTTGGATCTCTTGGATTCACTGATGCACTTGATGAAACATTCGCGAGCAACAACGCACTTACGAGAGAGTTCATTCGCTCAATAAGGTAGACTTCGGCGGCGTCATTGCCGTAGAGGTCGAAGGTACGCGCTAGCAGACGGGCAATGGCCATGCTCTCCGTGAGCATAACTTTCTGGCCGTTTGGTGTGGTTACCTCCAGCACTGGCAGCTGGTTGAAGGGCATTTTGGGCTTCAGTGAGGGCCACTCGGTGTTACTTACACGTACATCCTCAAAGTCCTTCTCTGCGGCGTTCAGCACCAGTCGAATCAACTCTGCGCGACCACGGGAGTTGAAGTAAAGCAGCTAGGAAAATTGATGCAGAGATATGGGTACAAAATTCTAAAGATTAGAGATACCTAATTATTGAATAGTATTAATCAACATTAGCACAAAATGAGCTTAGTTGGCAGTCTTATCGAAGTTCATTTGACCACAGAACAGGTCTGAGGATAATCCCTCAGGGTATACTGATTCGTGACGACGGGAAGATTGATGATAAAAATCCATCTCAAGGACAATATTCAGCAAATCAAAGTTACGTTAGGCATGAGGATAAATCAGATGGCGACTATATAAAGCGAGCAGGGATCTCACCTTTAATTTTGCCTGTTTAATTTGTAAATCCATGGTGGTGGTGTTGATCTATCCCGAAGATGGCGCAACTGGTATATGCTTCTTGTGTGTGCACACCATAAACGTCGTAAAACCCACTCGGTGCAGAACATGGCACTGACAACCTTGGATCAGCCAATGAGTCCAATCCAGGTCCTAGAATGCGAGGCACTATCCAGAGTATGGCGAGGTGTGAGCCAGAGTACGTCTCACGACTCATGACAGCTTAAACGTGGCATTGGTCAGCGAATGAGGCAGCCTTCCATGCAAGTTCTTTTATTTAATGAATAAATGCGACATTATATTGCCTTTTCTTTAGTCTGCCTCCCCATAAGAGAAGCTTTGGAACTGACCCACAACTACACAACCTTCAATTTTACTAAAGTAATGTGGTTTGCGCCGTAACCTGCACGGTGGCTGCTTGCTACAGATCAGTACACGGCCGCCATGTACGGCAGGAAAATCTCAAAACACTTCCTCTTTGTAAAACATTTGTATCGGTGCAACTGAAATTTTTACTACACCTAAACTCTTTCGGCAGTCTTAATGCCAAAAATATGGGGTACATTTTAAATTTCAACACCAAAATCTTGTGCACGATGTAATTATGGAAATTCCACCAAGTGTTCTATCTTTCTCATTCCTCAAAGTATTAAAAATATAGCTGAGTGTGAGTGTAGTGATGAAGATCAAAGTGTTTTCACCGCACTTTGTGAACATGAATTGGTGACAGTTGAAGGGTAAACTCGAATGAAGTCGAGGTGATGCAGCTTTTGGTATCTCCCCCACTTCACAATCACATTTCAAACAGTTCTCGAAAAAGTGACTTAATGTACTACCATTTTTCTGATAGGTTTTATGAAACCAAGTCACATTCCTTTATGCTGAAGTTGTTCGAATCTCCGACGCTTAAAAACAGCTTGAGTGCAGCTCCATTTTAAATTGATTTAATGCGATGTGCAGGGCTTCTCAAAAAACTCAAACTAAACCTGAAATAAAAGCATAAAGTATTAAAGCAGATAAAGGACAAGAAGACACAAAAGCATAATTCATCAAGCCGACGTTTTGTACCGCTGCAGAGAGCTAAAAACAACAGTCCCCGAAGGAAACCTCTCAGACGAAGACCATGGGCATGTACGACGAGTTATAGGCTAAAATAGCAACCGCTTATACATGAAATTCACAACGTCTTTTTCTTTGGGAAGAACTTCCACCTATGGAGAAATGCCCCAAACTGGTGCTTACTCAGTAGAAAATTTCCAGATGTCGTTTTCGAACTGTAGTTTGATACGCATCTTTTGTCTTAGTTGACAGTTCTGTCAGTCCACTTGTCGTATGATGGATGGACCGCTGCATTTAACCAATTTGTGCAATTTCTAACAACAGAAATGCCTTACATATTATTTTTTTGTAAACCTCTGTGTTTTCTCCCTTTGAGTACCTCTGCTTTGAGTGCTAATGTAATAAACCATTAAATAAAGCTTGCAAAATTATTTGAGAACACACTCGTAAGTAGTTTGCTCGCAAGAGACCCTTGTGGCTCCAAGAGTGTCTTGCAGAGTCCTAGCTAAATGGCTTGCATAACTAAGCCCTCGATAGGCGATAAAACAACATTTAATCCCCCACCCGCAGTCGACCTCCAATGGGACCCCTTCCGACTAATCCAACCCGGCTTCTTATTTTAACCAAAACTCATAACTTCTACCTTCATCCAGTAGAGTCACTTTCATAAATTTTTGAAATCCCAAGTCTCTTTTTAAGGAAACAAGTCTTCTGGAAGACGTAAATTAGAGGGACAGTGATAATGGCGGCCCAACAACCTTTTTATCACAAGAAACAAATACAGGACAAATGAATCAGGGTACAGTATGAAAATAATTCTGGGCGAATTCACGGCTAAGATGGAAACAGGAAGAGGGGGGTTGGGAAGGCAGCGACTGCTTGAGGAAAGAAAAGACACATTACGCAGTAGTGAAAGAGGGGGAGAGAGGGGTGGAGGAGTGTCATCAACTCAACAACGGCAAATACACTAAGACAAAGTGGACAAAAACATACTGAACAATATTGCCTTTTCCAAATCCAGCATCTGGAACAGGAACGCATCCTGAGGCTACTTAGAGTCCCTCGCGGATGATGTTCTGCTGCCTTCGCCAAATCCGCCTTCAAACAAGGGATTTTTCACCTCGAGCTCGCTAGCCTTTCGTGAAAAAGATGCAAGTAAGGATGAGAACTTTACTTGCCTCACAGCGGTGGTTAATTCATTTGATAAGAATATTAAACAGATAGTACGATAATAATACGATGCTGGACATTGATATGGCAATTGGTTGAACTGCAAATTGAATAATTAAACGAACTGCCTACAGATAATAGTAAGGCAATTTTGTGTACATCTATTAGATTCATGCACAAGTTAAATGAATCAAAGAAATCATCATTATTAAATTGTTTGAAGCATTCATTGAGTTGCACTGAACAGACATCGCTACATCAATGCGCAGAAATTGGATTGGCGTTGGTGGTGACATTGTTTAGCTTGAATTAGCAGAAAATTGGTGCATTTGAGGCTCTGATTGAATTGTGCCAGTGTTCCCATTTCATTCAACATGCAACAGGGCAGAATGCTTAAACATTCACTTATTGCTGAAACTACTGAGAAATTTCGAGTAGACCAGGTTTAAGTCTATGTTTGGTTAAGATAGGGAAACATGTCTCGTCATTACGCAATCGACTTAATGCAGCAGCGCTCAGAAATGGCCCTCGAAAATGCATACATTTTGCATTAACCCCTCCGATTTGTGCAAGAGTAAGCGTGACAGGCTTTTGCTCTCAATGCATCAAGGTAAGCTATCTGCTAAGCATAGAAAGGGTAAAAGTGCTCGTCTAAAATGCTCAGGCTCTAAATTTTTGTTGGGACCAAAACCTTAGCTAGATCTAGTGTCTTGCTACAGGAAATAACAAATTTTAAAATGAGTATCAACCTCTTGTCATGCTAAGCGTTGTTCTCTGGTAAAGCATCTTGGACCCAAACGTTGATAACTAGATAAACTTTAAAGCAAAAATTTGACCTACTGTTGCCAATCCAGGGCATTCGTAGACATTAACGTCCGGCTCCTCACCTTCATCCTCACTATCCGAGTTGCTATCCGAGCTGCGAATCTTTCCCGCCGCCCTTAAACGAACCGAGATGGAAAAGTCTAATTGTAATGTTGAAGCTGATTTAGAAGCCTTAATATTCATTGTCAAAGGAAGCGGTGATCGGGAAAAGTGCATTTGAGTATTAGGAAAGAGAAATATTCGATGTCTAACTTACAATGAGAGTGTTGGTGGGTGGGTCAAAAATGGACACTAAGAATATATGTTGGCTTGATGTCGAACCATCATTAAGGAATGCACGAATTCTTACTCACTTTGGCATTGCAATGTAAATAGACACAAGCATTCCAATATCATCGAATGTCAGTTAATATCCATTGGAAATTGTTGAAGACACGCAAACATAGATGCCGCGTTTTAAAAGAACTCATGGGAAGTATTGGCTTCTACTCACATCGAACCTGGGACACATGTCAGCCATTACATACATCACCGCAAGTCGATTATAATAAGATCGGGAGCCTGGACGTCTAAAAGGGAGACGTCGAGAGATTCTATTGGAATTGAGACTCAAGACTTTAAACCAGCCTTTTGCACTTTAGCATTTTATTTCAGAGAGCAAAATTTAATGAAATTGATTCGCTGCTTGCCAGCAATGTATTCAGTTTATTATATTAATACATCTGTTGGACACCAAGCAATCCATAAGCGACAAGAAACCCACCACACTACGGTAATGGATCTGCAGTGAAGTAGATGTAGAAAAAAAGACATTTAAAGCATAATTAATGATAACTCAAATTGTGTTCAAGTTCCCGTAATTCTAAATGGGAGTAAGGAAGGGAAGAGCAGACTCACTGTTCTATTGCAAGCATCTGTTGTTTTTGCTGCTGATAGTGGTACATCTGTGCAGAGTGGGCTAGCGATCTGTCGCCTGCATGGCTTAGACCTCCAACGTTTTCTGACTTCTTTTTTCCCTCACTAGAATCTCTCCTCTCACCGAAGGCACCTCTGTGAAGATGAGGAGTGAAGGGAGATTCCAAGGTCATAGCTGAGCAAGTGGAACTTAGTCTTGTCAAAAATGATAGGATGTTTATTTCTAGAGCAGCGCGATGAGTGGAATCCAAAGTAGTTTAATGGTAAAACGACGAACTGGTGTATTTATGATACACTACGCCTCGATTAATAAATTTTCCTGCTCTTGGTCCTCTATTCAAAGTAGCGGTACCTTTGAAAGCGATTTTCAAGAGAATGCAAGATAGTTTGTAAGGATAAATGTTAACCTCCAAGAAATGGACTCAAATTATTTTGCTAAACTACAACAAAGCTATCGATATTACCAAAACAGTAAATCAGAACATTTGGAAAGATGCGTTCGAGATTTACTAGGAAAATTAGGAGCAATAGAGTTCAGTTCGCTCCCAAGGCTCTGTAACTAGAGTTAATAAGAAAGGTTAACTTTTTACTCCATGGACGTCCATGAGACTTGAACCATAATGCTTGTAATTTAAAGGAAAGAAATGATAGAGAATAGATGAAGCTTACTTTGGCCAGTAGAGAACCCCAATTATCACACCTACGATGACGGCTCCCACGCATAGAACAGATATTAGCGCTATTGTGAAGGAACAAAAGAATTGATAGAAAACCTTTTTGAAAATGCTCATAAAGAGGCAAAACTTACTTGCTGTTTGCCAGCTTAAAAGAGTATTAAGCCCCGAGTTCGATGATCCACCTTCTTTTAATTTAACAGTCTCATCCCCTGGCACGACAGCTGCAGTGAAAGTAATGAATGTCAGAGACAAAAAAAGCAAGGATCCAAGTTGTAGCTTTATGCATCAAAGCATCATCAGTTTGGATAATAATAGCCAATTTTATAATGTTTGAACAGTGCATGGCGAATGTCACGGTTTGAAAAATGACTGCGAGTGCATCCGACAATAGCTATAGGTTTTGAATTAAGACACTTGATTCATGTAGTCTATCAACCTGTGGGAACGGTGGTGATGCGTGTGTGAGCTCATCAAATATGGAAAGAAGAGCAAAGTTGCTTGTTACTGAGTACTCTACTGATAGAAAGCCATCAAAAGCCACAACTTACAGAGGAGGAAGCAGTGAAATCATTTTGAGCTGTTTTTAGTAAATGAAGCTTGCCTTTCAAAACTGGCAGGCTGTGATTGGTTACAACGACCCGCAAAGGAAAACAACCGCAAAAACCATCAGCCACTTTAGAATAATTTGGAGGCTGGAATCATCATTACTATCATTGGTACCATTTACGTGATAACGCGGCTTCAATGTTACTACAATTAATCAAATTCCTTATCTAATTACTGCACTATTGTACCCTTCAAACCTGTTTATGCGATACATAGGACTCAGGAACGAAGCGCATGAACCGAAAATTTACCAAAGTCACTGGTTTTTACTAATATACGCAATTGTGTACGATGTGAAAGTGGTACACAAGCAAGTGGAGGTAGACTGATGGTGTCTGGTAGCGAAATGCGAAGTCTGTAACCCAGTTGTGAATAAATGACAGCGAAATAGTGACTAATGGTTGTAGAACGTATTGCGGCACAGAAACGCACCCCTAAATGTATTATTTTCACATTAGAATGTAGAGTTGCTGCTCATTTTCCGGAAAACCCAAGCAGGATAAAAGTCGTCTTAGGCTAAAAATGGTCTGGTTTTAAGTTTTAAGACTGCGATTGAACTCTGAAGTCAGAGGTTAATTAATTGGAGAACTCGCTACTTTTAACTGGACAAATTAAGAAAAAGTGATAAGTTACGGGTCTCCTTGAGCACCGAATCGCTACCGTGTGCATAGTGTGGGGCAAATTTCGAGCGAGAGTGTGGGAATGTAATCTTATATGGTAAATTAATATGCGTCGTTTATTTGACCCGATAACTAAAAAATGTTTTGTTTCGCTATGAATACGACTAGGAAAGTGAAAGGAAGATGACTCACATTTCACAGCCTGACGCTTGAATTTTTCGAAGGTATCCATCATACTCGGCGGTGACTCGAAATTCTCATTGACTTCAGATTCAGTGCTGAGGCTCCATTTGCTTGGAGAACGGCCTAAAAGAAGCAGTTTCGTGTAAGCACCTACACTGACACTAATGAGGTCGCCGTATTGTCAAAAATCCGACAATGGATCCTTGAGTCCTACACCTAAATGCCACATCACAGCAGTGGCCAAATTACAAGGTTAGCAACTTTAAAGGGTGTTAGATCTTCACGGAGTCCCCTGCATATAGCAATTGCATACTCAACTAGTACAGATCCCATGAGGCCAAAAATATTAAAAGTAATGTGACGCTACAGATCCTGTAGTCTGAAAAAAACCTAGCATTTGAGCAAATATCGTGCAAAAATAGCTTCATTTTAATAGGTCAATACAAAGCCCATTTGCAGTCATTTTTGCTTAATCCTAGGCAGCTTCAACGGCTGAATGGATAGTGGAGCAACAGCAAGTAAAATCAAACGGGATAACTAAAAGTAGTTCCGGCACATTGCCTATTATCAGTAAATGTAGTTAAGGCTGAAACGAGTGCACACGTCTTTTGGCTTTCTAAAAGTAAGCCCATCCTCCCAATAATCGTTCAAATGCTTTACGATTCAAAAAATTCTGGTACCCCCAAACACATCACCAAAATGAAAATCATCCTCCGTTTCTGATTCATCGAAAGGATAAATCCCTGTTTCATCCTCTGAGGTGTAGTATCCGGAACTGCGATGAGAAAACGACAGGGAAGAAGTCAGCAACAGCGTTACGATGGCGAGAAATCGTCGCACAACCGGACGCACCATCGCCGCCCGACCAAATGTTGTCCGGAGGAGTATTGATCCAATGGGAAGGTTGACTGCCCGTCTGTCCGTGCTTCGGTTTGTGTCGAGCGCCTCTGGAGTACGCTCCACTCACAGCACGCAAAGCAATAAGACAAACAACCAACTGCCGCTCGCCTCAGACTGCTAACTCCTAGGCTAACCAAGCGATTGGCCTGCGCGTGGGAGCGATTGCGCACCTGTCTGGGAGTATACGAGGCGCAGAAATCGCAGGACAGTTGGATTGTATTCCCCAAAATAGCACTTGCAAGCTTTCGACGGAGACAACCAACATGCAACAAATATTCATGCCTTTGGATAATAAAACGAAATCTTAAGAAGTCTTAACAAAGCAGTTTGATAATATTTAGCAGGAAAATTGCGTTGAGATGCCAGGCTGCATCCAAACGCGGATGGCCATTATGCAGGAGAAGTTTTCATTTAGCGTTTTCTTGCCTGTACTTGTCGCATCTCTAACGTTTTATATGTGTGTATTTGGGGTGTATACCAATTTTTTAAATCAACGTTCACGTACTATTTGATGTCTACTTTTAAATGCGTTATGCATTGATTAAAATTGAAACTGGGTGTTGGCTAAGCCGGGTTCGGTGAATTTGACGCCAGAAACATAAACTCGTACCTAAGGATTTGGACCGCTTTAAAGAGGGAAGATAGTGCTGTGTGCGGTTGTTTTGTGCATTCTTATTACCTGTTAACAACTGTGGAAAGTAGTCGAAATGTATCTCAAATTTCTTGCTAATTTATCTGTTTCTAGAGCTAGTAGAAAGGAGTTTGAAGTATGAAGAGTCCAATTTTTGCAATTCACTTTGATCTAAACCCTTTACTAAAAGATGGAGCAAAGAATGTCTTCAAATCACCGGGGAAGAAAGTAGATGCAATCCGCCAAAATGTGGCTTCTCTAATTCGAATAATAAAATTGTTTTTAAACTCTTGAATGCTTAGTCAGCAAGACACAAGTCCTGTTGAAAGGGAACCTCGTCAAAAGTATTGTCATCTCGAAAGGGAAATTCAATACGGTGAGATTTTTGTATTATAACTCTGAAATCGTGTCGAAGGGCAAATTTTTCAACTGTCACTTCCGGTCATGCGTAAATAATGTGTATTTCATCCTTGCAGCTGGCCACTAATGGTGCCTTCGTTATGAACAACTATACTTGCCTCGGATAAGTAATCAACTGCTAGAACGGCGCTGTTGTCAATACTAGGATTTCCGCAGTGCTCCACGAAAGTAAAGAAATCATTTAATTATCTCAAACCTTTGAACGGTTGCGTTCTCCTGTTGTTAGTGCATTTCTTTGGGAAACATAAAATGACCAAAAGCCTAATGATAAGCTTGGAACTTTTGCACTCTAACTACTGACATACGAAGTCGAAGTAGATCTGCCATCAATTTTAAAGAAATTGGCTAGATTTTGGCATCGTTTTGTGCCAGAGTGTCATCGGCAACTTACCTGTTTAGCTCAATGTGAACTCATAAAGCTGGCCGAAATCTAGAATATTAAAATCCAAAACATTATTGCCCAAGAACTTTCGAGCGTTACCAGTCTTGATATTCTCATATTACGGACCAAACATTGCGGTAACATACTATCCGATCCTTTGAGAATGAGTCTTAATTCTTTGAAACATATTTCAAGGTTCCTTAAATGATTTCAATGCACCAAGTACAATTATTTATAGTTGCCACTATAAATGGTTTAAGCCGCCTTTCTCAAGTCTTAAATCAGCAACTAAGCTCACCTAGCAAACTTGTAGTAGCGAAATAGCACTTGCCAAGACCTATACATAGAGAAGGCAGTTAGAATCAGGCGATTATGCGACTCGGAGCTTTCAACTTGCCTGAGGACTGATGATGCGCGATAGAATGGGGTCACGAGGCACAAGGACGAGAAGGTGTTTTACAGGCCCCATAGGGCTGGGAAAAGCGACAATTCAGTATTTCTGTGATCCTGGATCAGTCTTCCACAAAGATGGGGTCTGATGTATCAAGTAATGTCTTAAATTAGGGAGGTACCGTGCAAAAAATGAAAATAAGTCCCTACTTACAATGGGTACGAGCCTTGTTCATGGGTTAGTGAGAACATATGTAATATTACAAAGTTAGCGTGGAATTTTCGGAGAATCAAGTGTAGAAATTGTAGCTTCCAGAGACTGGCATGGCATGGCCTTGAGGCCAGCCCACTTGGCTTCGGCGAAATGAGGCCTAAGTGACCAAAACCGGAAGCGGCATTTTGGAACAAACAGAGCATTACATAACTCGGAACTAAATTTCAAAAAGTAATTTAAGTTGCTTATAGTATCGACAAAAAAGCACAAAATCCTAAGGGAATAAAAGCGCCAGCTTTAGGTATGGAATTAGGTAGTCCAGTGTGCTTTACCTCAGGTGTTAAGCATGCCTTTCTCTGCTTGCCGTGTCTTTGACACGAGAGAAAATCACACTTACTACCAAGTACACAATTTTAAGTCAAATACAATATATAACATATACTTTAGCATCGACCCCCAGGGAGGACTTCGAGTTGTCCGTATGGCTTGGATGCCCGACCGTTTAGCGAAGGCAAAATTGTGGAGCTCCTAACATCCCGCTACTAAAGCTGACATTTAAGCAACTTGCGTACTACACACCTTATTGTATTTCATTACTTCAATGTAGAAAGTGAAAATATGCAATGCAATACACAGAACTTTGTGTTGCTTTTAAGAATTAGAAAGACTCCACGTCTTCTACAAAAGATGAAGTTCTAATAGATCCAGTAATGCATCAGTAGAGGGCTTGATTAAAACGGTGATAGGAGGTGAGCCAGGGGAAATATGTGCTGTCGACAATTTGGGCGTAATCATTTGTATGGCTTGGGGGCGAGCAAGGTGCCTCAATACAGTTGGCTGGTCTACGTAACTCAAACCTCGGATCAACTGTGATCAGCTGCCCATATTCCACAAGACGAACTTTAAACTAATGCATCCACTCCAACCCTGCACCACTATAAAGGTGAGAGGGACTATGTAAATGCTCTGATTGTTTGTTTAGGTTTTCGTTTTAATGTGCGGGCACCCAAGGGTTCGATTTTTCATTTCTGCTAATTGCCAGTAGCCTCTCAGCCCTTCCGTAGGCCAGTAGTTCACTTTCTGCCATAGTGCCAAAACTACCCTCTACGTCAGGGACGACTGGAAGCGCTGCATTTTTAAGCAAATTTTAAGTTCATTTATTTGGAATTGAAATCGCTACATGTCATACGAACAGTTCAAACTACCTCACTACAACCGCTAGGAAATATTTATACCGTCCATTGAGTCGCTCGTATTAAAAAAAAATTGTTTGTAAAATCACCAGACAGGAGATGTCCCAACACATTGATTTAAAAGTATCTATTAAAATGTATTCCTTTCTGAGCACTATTGCACACCACCTTTGGAATAAAGAAGTATTTGTTTTATTAAATCTTATTGGGAATTAATTAAACAAGAAGAACGTAACTGCTTTGCGAAGAACTGTGGCATTCGACTGTTCTTCTGCCTAGACAAGCACTGAACACTTGCAAGGAGTTCAAGTTTTGAAGCCATTTTTAGTGGACCTAGTGTCTGCATAAACTGTACGGATTTGACCATACAGTTTGGAGTTTCGGCTCTCGCCCACTGGCAAAATCCGTGCACACTATGCAAATCCACCCAGTTTGAGCTCCGTATCTACTTGCAAAAATGTGGCAGTAAAGATCGTGGCACAAATACCCATAAGCAAAAATGAAGAAACAGCTCGTTTGGAGAAACCAGCAGAATGAGGTAAATTGAACTTTAGACTATAAAGCAAGATTTGAAAACTTCCGTATGCACTGTAAATGATAACCGAATTTCACCTTCTGCCAAAATTTTTGTCTTTATTATTCGAGTGCATATAATATTTACAATAATACAGAATGCATTCCAGCTGGCAGCTAAGAGAAGTGACACGGCATTAGATTATCAGAGAAATGCAATCAAGAACTAATACTGAGACAAATAACGCATTTGCAACAAGCAAGTCAATTTTTACTCATTCAACTTCATAGTTATTTGCACGAAATCATGACACAAAACTGACTTGATAAAACATTGTCGAATAATATGAATAGAGACTTTGCAAAAAAAGCTATTTTTTGTTGGGTCTCGCGTTTTTGTACCTTTTATTTTCTTCATCTTTTTTTACCAGAGTTGCTAAGGTTTATGTAATCCCGAACGCCAACCACCCTGTTGTATGCCAAACCTTTGTGCTCCATTTCCTTAAAAATGTCCATGCAGAATGGGGTTGGATGGGGCTTTAAACCCTCTACTAACACATGTTATACTTTGTCTGACTGCCGATTTCGGCTACGGTCACTTGGGTGGTCATATTGCTCCAGTCGGGTGGGCTGGCCTCCGGGCGGTGCCAGCAGCCCCGTTCTCTCTGCTTCCTTGCCCTAGTATTATGCCTTCTGTTGCCTTCAAGGAAGTCTCAGGACGCTACAACATAGTTAATTACCAACAATCGGCAACCCAATTTGAAATATTACTTTATAACCGATCATGAAATTTGTTGTGACTTTAAAAAACTAAACAATGTGATCAAAAGTTATCTGTTATTGAATAGTGCTCAAGAGGGTATGCATTTGATATAGGGTTTTTGGATTTTAAATGAAAACTACAAACCCAACTTATAATCCTGTAAAGTCGGGTATGCCAGACGTCCGGTCCTGGAATAGATTTTTGTTTTGATAGTTTATTACATTAGTAGCACTCTCTTATCAGTCGGACCAGCATCACCATTTCCTGTATTCAAGAAAGCGCATCATTACCTTCGTACTTTGTTCATCTCACCCCTCCACATCAGTGTGGGATCTGCCACTGAGTTTAAGTTAAAAGGGTTCTGATGCAGTTCTTCTGCAATGCTTCTATAAACTGCATATTTCGCCATGCTGCTTTGACTTCTTTTGATTGTAGAAAGAACTCCATGCGCTACGTTGGTGATAAGTACGAGAGAACTCAGTTTTTATTGCTGAAGACCAAATCTTACCGTCACATAACGAGGACATCTGATGCTAATGAAAGTGTTTATAAATACCCGTAGCAGAGGAAAAGAAAGTGAAGTAAACCATCTGTAACGACAATGCTCATGCGACTAGCAGAAATACTGTCAACAACTACAGTGATATCAGCCGTAAAAACTCTAAAAATTTCTTCACAAAACTGTCTACTTTATCGATGTAAAAACGCCAATCAAGTAAAAATGCGATACCTCTTTCACCTCTCTGCAAGTTACGCAGAACCCAGAAGAATGTGGATGGACAACACTGAAGTGGTAATGAGACGTAAACGAGCAGCATTAATACAGCACAGCTTCTCGGGTTTTTCGATTGATTAGTGGCAATAATGTCTCTGGGTCACTTAACTTGAAGGATGCGTCAAAATGAGGGTCATCAAGCGGAGCTTATTAGTATTTCTACAAATTTGAAAGAATTTGGTACAAATTGACTGCTGCGATGCGCCAGTGTTGTTGTGATTGCGTCAACTTCAACGAAACACTGGTCAGTGTGCACTAATTGCGCTATCATCCCTTTGAGACAAAGAAAAGGGCTGCACCAAATGAGTCTTGGTAGAGTATTTTCAACCCCAAAACATTTCTCTAAGGCTTAAACCACTTGACTGTTTGGCGCGTGAGCACATTTCCGTGTACAATTTTGCCTAAATTCGTCTGCCAAAGCAATAAGCATTCAATATCGCTGGCTATAATATGCATGAATCATTATATTAAGCAGAAGGTTTTAAATAATAAAAGGTGTATCGGAACTTCTGGGACATTTAAATAAATAAGACACACTATCTTAAGTCGAGATCGCATTATTGCTCATTACAAGCGTCAGTCGATGTCTGTACAACACTCAAATTTTGCTCTAAAATTTTTACGACGCATTTTGGCAAGTGGTCATCGCCACTAGAATTTGAGCAGATCAGCGAAACTCTAAACCTAGTGTGAGTGATTCAAATGAAAGCATGGAATTTGTGCTTTCTGAATCTATGGAATGCAAACAATAAATGGAGCATAGAACTAATGAAACTTATTTTTAATAAGCTTAAAAGGAGTGATGGGTTTTTATATTTTACGGCATGTCTGATTGGTTCCGATAATGATGTTTAGGACTAGTTTTGCATGATTTGCTTTGTCAGCATTGATTTAATGTGCTTTGAAATAAGTTGATTAGGCGAGTATCGCCTTTTCATTATTACAAATTTTGCATCAGTTTGAGCCCTTTCAAAAAGTGCTTTCCGATAAATAAACTATTACCTGCAAAATACCCTTTTCAATTGTCCTCATCCGATTTTAGGCCTTGATACCAGACGTGTTTATTCAGGGAACATGTACAATGGTATGCATGCGATCATTGCAACACGCCTTTTTAACTAATGAAAGCACCTCACTGCTACCGGGCGAACCTAACTTTATGAATAATGATTCATAGTACAAAGGGCTGCGATAACCTTATTTAATCGCAGTTCCTACAAGCAGGCGGTCTAGTAATCAAAATGAATACACTCTACATGGTACCCCACCAATCAACGGGCCAACAAAACTACATGACTTCTGAGACCGAGGATAGGGATAGATTAGTTTAAACAGAATGAGCAGTTGGATTGGTATGCACAGATAGGGCAAAATGTGGATTTATATCTGCCACTATTTGACCATTCTTTTACTCTGCATTAGCTGAAAATGCAATGGCAGCGGTCTAACTAAAATGAAGTTTACACGGAGCCTTGGTAGAGAAGATAGAGACACTACTAGATTATAATTAGAAACCTTCTATCAGATTCATCCAAGTTTCAAAATTTGAAACGGTTTTTACGTGCTTAATAATTTGCACCGTCGATCAGCTTTGATTCAATGGCCAGTTTCGCGCTAAAGCCTGAAACGCCTTTTGCAGAATGTACTTCTCTTGCATATTTTGGTTGTGACACTGAATAACGATAGTTTACTTGTTCTTAACTGAGGTTCTGTCAATCGGTGGGACAAAGCTCTCCTCAAATCGTTGAAAAACGCTATTTTGTTTCCAATCACTATAAATAATCTACCCAGTAGGTGTGGAAACTCGTAAGTACTTGCATCGTTGGACTTGCGTGGGAGCCCCAATGCTCCTCATGGTGGAGGGCCACGAAGGCTTAACAAAACACTGAAATGGAACGAAAAATCACATCAAAATTACACAATGAATAGACCTTCAAAAACTGGTACCAGCGGCTTTGTTTAAGAAGGATCATGTCAGTTTCTTGCATTTAGTATGACAATTCGAAGTTGTTTTTAGTTGATGATCGGCCGCTAACATCTGTTAAAAAACATGAATCGTTCTTATGTAACCATTGCCTTCAGTCAAAAGTAGTCCTTTGGAATTTAACTAGTCAGGTGACCGTTTCAAAAGATTCTCTCTTAGGGAGCCAGAGTGATCAAGGCCAAAAATAGCCCCTAGATGCAATAGAGTCAATGTAAACTATTGTTGAATGGAGCTGAGCACGTCTGCCAAGTTGCGCAAGACAACAAGTCCTTTGAAGCAGCCTGTAACTTTCAATGAATTCATTTCATGTTCTCCGCATTTTAGAAAAAAATATTGCACAACTAAAATTGAATTTGACAGAAGCTACGAGCATATCGCTGGACGTTTCAAATGGTTTCAATAAGCGAGATCAAATCAACATGCGCCACAGGGGACTTTACATTGCGCAAACAGCTTTAAGCAAACAATCGCCGTTAGATGTGTCTTAGTGAAAAGTCCCTTTGCCATTACCAAGTCAATAACAGCAAATTGGTACACTACTTGCGACGCTTTAGACTTGATGTGAAGCTATTCCAGTTTAGGGCGGGATCACTCCCTCTGATCACCATAATTGGAACGCTTTTTTGCCTAGAATTTATTACTTGGATTCGAATTGATAATGCGAAACATATGTGTGAGAATTTTGGAATATGCTTGAGCAAAAGGAGGAAACATCTTGGAGAAATCCTACTAAATTCGAATAGTTGTTCTAGTCGTGGCACATTACCATCAAGTTAAAGTTTGCATTTTGGTCTCAAACGGCAATGCTTTGCGCATTTTTTAGTTGTGCTTGATGATGAATTCAAGGGTTCTACCGAGGAACGAAGAAACGTTGTGTGGTACATTGTTTGCTGAAACTACCGGTTTTGGTCAAGGTGACAGAGGTGGCCGTACTGCCCTAGTTGCGTGGTCTGGCCTCCGGGCCATGCCAGCAGCCTATTTCCCTCTGTCCGTTGAATATATATGTTCTACCCTAGCATTCTGCCTTCTTTTGCCTTCGAGGAAGCCTCGAGACGCTACACGTTTAATGTTTCAAATATTAAAACAAAGTGCTTGGCGAGAGTGGAGTGGAGAAATAAAAGTGAATTTTTCATTAGTCGAAATCCGTTTAGGCTGAGATCGCAGTGGATGTTAGACATCTTCTGCCGTGTCTTCTTAGGTTGCAGTAAACTCTAGGTGGCGTTTGCGTGTACAATGTTCACTGATTAACAAACGATTTGAAATAATACGATTAGAATAAAGTATGAATGTGATTGGATTAAGACGAAACTTTTTGTTGCTCTTATCTAGGAACAAGTGTTTTACTAAGCTTTTATTGAGCTCGAAAGAAAACTGGCCAAACTGACTTATTTTTCAAGTCACGACGTTCAATCGTTTTTTGCAAGCTCTGTAGCTCTTGTGGTCACTGATATTCTCCGTAAAATAATAACCTGTGTAGCGTCCCGAGGCTCCCTTGAAGGCAAAAGAAGGCGGAATGCTAGGGTAGATATATATATATTCACCAGACAGAGGGAAAAAGGCTGCTGGCATGGCCTGGAGGCCAGCCCACGCAGCTAGGGCAATATGGCCACCTCTGTGACCTTGACAGAAACCAGCAGTTCTAACAAACAAAGTACTACAACCTGCATTTTATTTTTTTTGCTGCTGCGAGACCTGTCTCATTGTAAAAGAAACCAAAAAAGATGGTAAATCTTGTTTGTTACAAAGCCGCGTGCATTGATCCGTCCTCAATACACTGCAGCGGAACATTTGACACTCTTTTGGAACAATTAAGCTTTCACAATGTTTAATTTTAGCTAAAAACACGACCCATTAATTAGACGTTGGGATGAACTCGTCTGCGCCATCTTGAGTCATTTAACAGTGAGACTATTGATGCCAACGCATTTGTAGGATAAGCGAATGCAGCAACTTCCTGCTCTTCTAATGGAAGGCAATTTAGGCAGAAATAGGCCACTGGTAACGCCTGTGTGGGAGATCAGTCAGAGTCTACAATGCTTTGAGGTGAAGCCATATATACTCCCATGTGAATGGTCAATTTTGTGTTGTGGAATTGCTAAAATCTAAGAGTCTAGTTTATTATTAAGTAACAGAATATTAATAAAACTCTTTATTCATCTTAAGCGTCTTTAACTCGAGAACTGACTCTTTGATGCCTTAGATCATATTACGCAGATTTCCTGTTGCTGCTGCGCGAGCTATTCTTCTGGATCGAACCGCTCACTAACGATCGTGTTACTTCACATTCTTTCCTTCCGAAGAAGAAACGACGATCATTTCTCTGTCTGTTAATCTAGGAATTTTAAAATACGTTTAGGTCAACCACGTGACCCATTTCGATGACAAAGAATGATTGAAATAACGGGCCATTAAAATGATAGCCGATTTGGGCGTTAAGGTACGCTGGGGTCGATAAGAGTAACGAGAAGACTTTTCCCAAAGCACGTATCTAATAATCACTACGATGACCAAAACGCTGCTGATATAGTAGTGACGATAAGTCGTCGTTTTAGAAATTTTTAAAAGCGATATCTGAAAAAATGGGTGTGAAACGCAGTTCACAGCATCACTTTGGCACTATAAATCTATATTTTGGTGCATAAAATGTACTTAAAATGATCAAAAAAGTTATAAAAGCTTACTAAAGGCTCTGACTTCCATCCATATACTTGGTTTTCCGTTTTTGGTTCTGAGTACTTTTTTTTTGGTTCCATCCGAGACCTCTGAATAACACCGCGAAGGCTTTCTAAAAGAATATATACTTTCTTGCTTAACCATCGATAGCTCCGACTTGGGAGTTAACATTGGGTTTTTCCGTATACACGAAAACTAAATAATTGTTAAAAGACGCTCGTGTGCGTCATATTTTGCGGCAAACCATCGCTAAATGGGTTTTGTGTATATTTGGTGTAAAGAGTTTGATGCTTCAACTCTTTTTTTATGGATTCAACCAATATTTTTTCTTGATTCAGGTTCAATCTTTGCGGTCTCTCAGTGTTAGAACCCATCCCATCCAAAATCGCCGCTTGTCAGTAACTATAATAACTCTAGATGTAACTTGACCATGATGTAATGTAACAAAAAAATGATTTGACTTTTTCGTGAATTTTGGAAGTAAGTAGTCTAGCCTCTTGGCAGCTGCGTTTGTAATATTTCATATATGGCATTAAAATATGCGCTTACAAAATACATTAAAAGTCTGAAGTTGCGAATTCGCAATAAAGAAATTTAGATTGCTGTTAAGAATCAGTATGCATTCCTTGCTGCGCAGAGTCCTAACTTATGGATGCACAAATTGCTTACCACACGAGATTGGAAGTTGAATTCCTATAAACGCACCGGCTGACTAATAAGGTTTCGGTCAGGGTCATAGAGCTGGCTGAGTTGCCCCAGCTGCGTAGGCTGGCCTCCGGGCCATGCCAGCAGCTTATTTCCCTCTGTCCGTTGAATATATATATCCTACTCTAGCATTCTGCCCTCTTTTGCCTTCGAGGGAGCCTCGGGACGCTACATTAGTGTCCAAAGATCTTAAAAGTTAAAACCTATGGTTATTTCGATGTCGCCAACACATATTTCTCGTACCTCAAGCATTCTTTTACTTTTAACCCTTGCCCATACATCTGGATCAACCATCAAAAAGAAGTTGATTCTTTAAGGGTCATCCGCGGGAAAAAACGGTAGCCACTAACGTTTCAATCGCATTTTAGGTACTTCCGTATACACATTGTACCTAAGTTATCGTCTTGATCGAGGACTGCTTAGGTAAAATGCCTCCCAAATTTGAGCAAAATTATGGGTTAAAAAGGCTCTGAAGCTTTTTTTAAGCTAGTCTGCTAAAGGCCTTTTTGCTTCACCTTTGATTAGCAAGTAGATGCGCAAACTTCTTGGACAAATACAATGGAAAAGTCTTCTAATTAAAAGACTTTCCACAAAGGTTGAAATTACGACAACTGTAATACTTTGTTTAAACTGCCGGTTTCGGTCTCGAACACAAAGTTTACCATTGTAATGCTTCGTTTGGGCTACCGGTTTCAAACAGGGTCACAGAGGTGGCCATTGTAGAGCATTCTCCTCTTTCTTCTTATAACCCTTGTTATTAAAAGTCTAGACACGCTCCAAAATCTTTATTACAAGTAAGAGAGAGGGTACAGCGAGATCTTGTAGGAGAGCTCAGGGCGGGGATAAATCTCGCTCCTGGGAGTCACCACACCGCTCCGCAACCAGGTTCAAATTGTTGTTCCGTCCCTAACCTACAAAGCAAATTTAAAGAACATGAGTATCACAGCCATATTTGTAGCGTCCCGAGGCTCCCTGAAGGCAAAAGAAGGCAGTGGCAGGGTAGAATACATATATTCACCGACCAGAGGGAAATAGGCTGCTGGCATGGCCCGGAGGCCATGCCCACGCAGCTAGAGCAGTACGGCCACCCCCGTGTCCTTGACAGAAACCGGCAGTTCTAACAAACAAAGTACTACATTGCCCTCTCCTCTTTCGAGCGTCGTCCCAGACGCGCCCCTTCATACACCTCCCGTGTCAGCCATCACAACATACTCGGTGCTGCAAGAAGCACCCACGAGCTAACCATGCCAGTCGCCAACATTCGACGCGATTGAGGCGACGCTTGACACCAACGTCAGTGATCCCTCTTGACAGTGCATTGCACTTCGAGTTTCGTCTAGCTTGGAAACAAAATTCGGACTAAGTGGTTCTGCCGACCATCAGTATGTCCGTAGGGAGGCGTTAGCACGCCGATCTCCTTAAGCAAGTAGATATTAGGAGTAACCTGTGGAACGAAACTTCCCAGGTGGTTCATGGCTAGTGTCGCTTCAGTTGTTGATAGCTTTCTTGTAGAACACGAAGATGGGGTAGGTGCCAGAGGTGGACGTCGTTTTTGGCCCGTCCGTAGCACATGCACTTCTTTCGCACCGCTGCAACATGCCGCAGGCGGTAGAGATCGGGATGAAAACCCTCTAGAGTCGGGTCCGCTTTCCGCTGCCACTAATGTAGCGTCTCGAGGCTCATTGAAGGCAAAAGAAGGCAAAGTGGCAGGGTAGAATACATATATTCACCGAACAGAGGGAAATAGGCTGCTGGCATGGCCCGGAGGCCAGCCCACGCAGCTAGGACAGTACGGCCACCCCTGTGTCCTTGACAGAAACCGGCAGTTCTAACAAACAAAGTACTACAATATTGTTCTAGCTGCGTAGGCTAGCCTCCGGGCCATGTCAGCAGCTTATTTCCCTCTCTCTGTTGAATATTTATATTCTACCCTAGTATTCTGCCTTCATTTGCCTTAAGGGAGCCTCGGGAGCCTACAACCACATTAACCTGTCTGCGTGGGATGGCCCCGGGCCGTGTTAGCAGCTCCATTCTCTCTGTCTATTGAATATATATATATATATATATATATATATATATATATATATATTCTGCCATGGCATTTTGGCCCTCTGTTGCCCTCAGAGGATTTTCTGATTTCTATACCAACTGCTAAAATCTTTAACATTGTCAGATTTTTTTTCAAACGCTGGTGGATTTTGTCTCTGCTGCGTCACCTTAACTTTGCTCCTCGTCATTTCCAATGCATTTGGCAAAACATCACCAGATGTTCTACATACCAGTACCAAGAAAATTGCCCATATAATAAACAAATAGTCCGAGAAGGTATTTTTTAGAAAGCGTAAGGCTATTTCGCAGAAGAGACTACGAAGAAGAAACATACTTAAAGCATTTCTTTATAATTACTATTGCTTAATTTAAGTCAACGAATTCTGCGCATTAGCTGCAATTACTAAGTGTTATAGCATAATTAGCTTTTGAATTTTTCTGAAAATATGCATTTGCAGATACTTAAAATAGTTTTAGAGTAATATCTAGAATAATGTACTTAACCAACCAAACGAGGCGGTAAGTCCTTTCTTTGTATATTTTATTTGATTCTGTAAGTATTGTGGATATGGTTCTATCTCTGTCCACGATATGAGTAATCAGTAAAGCATCTTATTTAAAAAACCCATTTGCGTTTGTCGTTTGTTTAACTTCTCCTCGAAGTAAAACTAATGTGGATGTTCAAAATTTTTAGGGAGGGACGCCGAGATGGGGTATGATCTTTATGGTTTTTCCTATGTTGATAGCATTTGTTTGTATTTCCACGCGATTTACTTTGCTTTGAAAGTGTATTCGTTTTGACTGTATGTCCACATTTCTTTGCTGCCATTGATTCCCGTTTCGCGCAGTTTTAATGTCAAGTATACCCTTGTTAGTTGAGCTAACTGTCACTTATGTATCTTATTTAACTCAGTGCAAGGTTCTGTGTCTCCTTTTTTGTAAAAAATCATAATTTATAGTGAACGACCAGTGGCAACAGCCAAGGCGCATGTTATGCTCTACGATACGAAAACAAGTAGCTGGAATTATAGCGGGAACTCACAAAGTCTTGCAAAAGTGCAACTTTACTTCAATTCACAGACAAATGCATATCGTGTTGTTGGGTGGAGTCTTCAGGACCGTGAGGTACAGCTTTTGCTTTTTGCCTCGAATACCCATTTATTACCCGGTTTCTTGTGCTTACCGACTGACCTAGATTTCCTAGATATCGTTGTTACTCTGTTTTTATTATGTAAACCACCGCGTCAAAGTTATTCCGGTAGAGGTGTGCATCAAGTAATTTTTATTCTGGTTTCGTGTGAACACTATTTAAAGTGTACTACGTCAAACTTGGCAAGTTTGATCTGTCCCCAAGTTAGTGCAGCTTTATTGGCGTGATGCTTTTTTATGATATTCCATTCCTGACGATTTTGCCTGAACTTCATTCACTGAAATATTTTATATTTCTTGCTTGATAGGCAGTTATTAAACATATTCATCTTTTCGCCGGCTTTTCATTTTATAATCCGTTCACCTCATCTTAAAGGTTGTTATCAATTGTTCAATACCACGAGGTCTGAATTATCACAAAGCTCGTCCGAATTTCCACCAGTGGCGCGACGCCAAACAGCATGTATATGGACTGAGTTTTGCCTCTCTAGACGAGGCAGAAGCTTTTGCTGCAGCTGTCGAAGCTGCTCTTGAGCAACTAGCTGCTCTTAAGCGTCAGCAATCTAGTTCGCAACCACAGGAGCTGCAACCATTGAAGCAGCAACCCACTGGTAACGGATCTGCGGTCACAAACCACCAGTTCCAACAGCAAACTCAGCAGCAACAGCAATTATCACAGTATCGGGAACAGCAATCCCACTATGACCAGTCCAATTATGCAGAATCGAGTCGTACAAAAAAAGTAAGTCATTTAGTCTGTTCTGTCCCCGTAATTTCCTAGTTTGAGTCCTTGTTCTCCTAGTAATTTTTTTCTCTTGTAGTGATTCGCAAACCGTCACTTGAGAACCTCTTTTTGTGAAACTAGGTCACTAACACGATGTAGTTCCTTTCAGGAAGAAGTGGAGTCTCCTGGCTATGCAGGCGTACCCATTCAACAGATGGCCATTCCCGCTAACAGCGCTGTCAACAATCGCGGGGAGTATGCGATGCCGAACATCGCTCAGTCCCAGCAGCAACAATTGGCACCCCTATCATCACAGTCAGATTTGAATGGTGGCGGTGGAGGTTATCGAGCGCCTTCGATACTAAGCGACTCGGGAAGATCTGTTAACGGATCAATTGGAAACGGGAGCGTGGATGGACGGTTAGTTCTAGTGCGGATGTATCGTTGAAATACTCGTTCGTTCTTGACCGTAGGCAGGTAAATTTGCGGCACTATTTTCTCCATTCGGGCTCAGACGCCTTTTCTGGGCTAGTGGGATTGAAAGTGCTTACTAGTTTCCGTTTCCCATTTTTTATAAGCATTGTTCAATCGGACAACCTACACAGTTTTGTTCGTATTGCTCGGATATCGAAAACCGCTTATCGGTGTATTCAATAACACGACTGTAGTAGTGGTGTGAAGGTGATTAGGTACGGCTTTGGATTGTTGAGATAAGGAAGCTATGAAGCCCCTAGTTCTCGTACTTTTCCAATTGTTTGTTTCATAATTCCTATTCTTCCGTTGAATGTGCAATCAAATTAACTTATCATCAAATGTAGCATCATACTTCGAGTGCTTTGAGGTGGGTGAAAGGCAAATATTTCACATTACAGGTACCAATCTTCCTCCGATGATAGTGTAAAAGGCCTCATTGGTCGAATGCCCAACGCTCCTTCATTGGCTGCAAGTAATTGTTCAACTCCATCTACTTCTGGTCTCGCTTCTTCTCCCAGTAAAGGTAATTAAAATTCTTCTTTGTTAGCACACCCTGGTTATGGTTTGGTCACTGACGCGTTTGTATGGTCGTTAACGATCTCTTGGTATTAATTTTTATGGTGTGAATGCATTTCATTATCTTCTCAGGTGTTATCAAATTCAAGCGGCTAACGTGTTTGGCCAGAAAAATACGCGAAACATGAGTCACCGTGCTTGATGCGGCAAATCTTAGCCCGGGCTACTACTCTCTGTCAATTAGGCTCTATCCTGGGTATCGCTGTTCCACTTCCAGGCTTGTATTTCCTACTGCGACTCAGTGTTCTTCGTTCTTAAATTGACCAATACGGGCATTTCTTTTTGCTTCGTTTCATGAATTTCCGGTCCTTTGACCTCCGCCGTTGATTCATGCCAGTTAGTCAGGACACTGACAACCGCGCCCTGGCTTATGATCCAGCTTAAAGTTCTGCTTTGAAATTTCTGTTTCCCTCATCCTAAAGCTTCGTTATTGCTGAAACTGTCCTCATAGTGGGGTAGGAATTTTTAATGGGCTTATGTCATGCTTTTAAAATCGTTTGTTTATCCGTCTCGTTTTGTATCCCCACTTTTCATTTGTTTGCGATGACTACGTTGCCAAATTCAACAAATTATCACCTTTTCTAGACAATGGGAGCGTCACTCCCTACACAGGGCTGAAAACAATGCACCTGAGGAAATACTTGGAGATTATCTGTGCTTGCTATGACTCTTTGCTGACTATTGGATGGCATTGCCGTGACACCGTTCATTTCTTTTTTACATTGCTACTCTGCGCCAAAGCTGAGAGTATAGCCTTCATAATTCCTATTTTTCGAGCTAATTCATGGTTCTACACATTAATATTGGTATTTCCACATCTTTGCTTACGTTTTCGTCCGCTCAAGTCGTCAATCCATCATTTATGGTGCTTATTTTTTTAAGGAGATTTTGGATCATGTTATAGTGTTCCACTTTCATTGCTTCTCAGAGGTCGTGAGAGTTTGCCATTATTTGTGCGGACTTTTTTTCTAAAAGTATCAGTGTCTTTAAAATAATTGAGCTTTTATAGGCACTGACTCATATTTATGACATGGTTCTAGTCTGATATTTCTTTCCATTCAGGTAATAGTTGAAGGCCACTAAGTTAGATTGTTCGTGTAATGCTGTTTCATTGTTCTTATTGAGTGTTCCAAGGTATGACAATTGGATAGATTGCACATTTATGCACAAACGGTACCTTAATTAGACAGTTGTTTTTTAAACTTTCGTGAGGTTTCTATTCATGCATTCACCTTTTTGGTATCCTTTACTTCGTCTTTGATTTGATTTGATATTTGGGATATTTGGGAAGTACTATCGTGTTATCGTTCTCTCTCGTCGCCTTTACAGCTCCGGTTTTGCTTTTCTATCATCTGGGCCTTTGTCGTTCTCAAAATTCTTTCTGAAGATCCTTAATCAAGTTCACTGTTCAGTCGGCGCGCCGAAATGAATACTCTTTCCATGATATGTACTGTGACGATGCTAGCATTATTTGAACGTAAGGCCTGTTGTACCGGTTACGCTCATGTTTAGCTGTTAGTACTGTTTTATGGGCCGGTTCTATATAATTTGGGCTGTTGCCGAGCTGACTCCGGGCTTACTGCGATTTTATAGCCATCCTTTGTTGGCATTTTGACTACTTTATGCATAGCTTCGAACGCTTTGTTTACCAGCCTCGCGCTAAGTTCAGTAAAGCACCTTTTGCGCGGGGTTTAAACGAACTTTCTTGGACTTCGATGTCAGAATGTGGTGTCAAAACAGTGGCGGCTTCGATAGTCGCTTTTTAGTCATTGTGAGATGAGATTTTTGTCATCGCTGCGCTTGTTCTAGCCTTTTGCTAAATCGTTCCACCTCAGTGATTATTTTATTCCAGTCATTTCCCTCAGTAATCCGAGTATGTTAACATCATTAGCTTTCCAATTGTGCGATTCTACCTGTCTATCGTAGATAGGGGTAGGTACGCTTCAAAATCTCATTCTTATCATTCCTACTTGATTTCTTCTATTAGTGGTCCTCTTCTGATATGGGTCAATTATTTAGCCTTTGTTCATTTGCGGTCTTCGGATAGCTCCCAATCAAATCTAGTTGACTCATCTTCCCTTGAAATCACATGAATATAATTATGTTACCATTATTCGTCTCAAATAGGAATACACGAAGAGCATTTGCCTCGATAGGTAGTGGATTTTTATCATTTGTTGCACAACACACTTTAGGTGCAACCTTTATGGAGAAGTCTGTGTATTTCGAAAGTCCTTGAATTAACGTCTTAATTGTCCTTTTCTAACAGCTTATGCCTGCTGTTTGCGGTCATCTATGCATTTCAAAAGTATTCTAAAGTATAGTTTGAGATGTTTTTGCCACCGCTTTTGTTGGCGTAATTTTTATTTCCCGCCGAACGTGGGCTTGATGTGTGTTTAACCGCAGTTACTCTGTCACTTGTGTCTTAACCGCATCATTTCATCACTTGCCAACGAGCTTGGGGTATTCCCATCACGCCGCTTACATGTCATTATTGGCGTGTTGATGTAGGCGGACGTGACTCACTCTCCCCATGCGCCCGTCTGTGGGAAAATTGAATGTTGTGAATTTGCGTACCCTCATCCATTGATCGTTTCCAGGCTTTCTCTCTTACTGGTCATCATCTTCGGTTTCACTGTTAAGTCAATCCTTCACTCTTGTCATCATTAACCTCATCCTTGTACATTGTCTTTACAGCATAGCGGCGGGCATAACTATCTCTACTGCTTATTAATCATGGTTTATTACTTGTAATTTGATTGCTACTATTGCCTACACTTCTAGTATGATTATGAACAGTGTATATCGTATTAAAAGTGTATCTAATTGACTTTCTGATTTCACCTTTGGTCGTTACCGTTTAGGACTCTTGGTGCTCCATGACCTTTTTGGCAAGGGCAGTTGTGCGGCGTTGTCTTTGTTCTTTTTGGTCAAACTGGTTGGGATGCCATTCCCCTGCATTTCGGTGCATGGCCAAAATCCCTCCTTCTATTTCCGTTTTCACGAAATGTTTTACCACTGATTAGATTTCCAAATGTGAATTTTCAATTTTGTGTTTTCCATCCTACTTTTATTTCAATATTGCTCAATTGGCTCTGCTTCAGTGTGGCATTTTGAACCCCCGTTAAGCAGTTTACCCCCGTGTTAATTTGCATTTTCACCGCATGTTCGCCCGTAGCGCTAGCGTTGTGCACATAGTAAAGGGTTACGATTATGAGCAGTAAGTTACATTTTCAATGCAATTTTTACGTCCAGATAACCTTGTAATTAAAGATCACCATGTTCA
Organism: Taenia hydatigena; assembly: GCA_036345935.2. Lineage (NCBI taxonomy): Eukaryota > Metazoa > Platyhelminthes > Cestoda > Cyclophyllidea > Taeniidae > Taenia > Taenia hydatigena. The sequence continues at coordinate 5,297,791 of JADWOT020000009.1, forward strand.
AAGTTATAAACATTGCGTATGCAAACATACACACGTACAATTTTAAAACCTATCCCAATTGATTTTCACAGCTCTCATCTTTCTACCAACTTTTTTGCCGCAAACCTTGCCGTCTCCGGCGACTAGTTTTGTATGCGCGTTTGCTACAGCTATGGAAAAGGGTTGGCCTGCGTGCTTATAAGTTAGGTTCCCCAACTTTTTTTTTCTGTTCCGTCGAAGCTATTTGCAATCGAAATTTTAAATTTGTCTTTCCTACTTTTACAATGACTTGGGAACTAATTGCTTTCTTTGGTTTTTCTCTACCCATCCTCTATTTTCCACTGCACTCTATTGATTTATTCGGGGTGATCTACTTGACCTTCCTTTGACCTTGCCTATGTTTTATGGGTAAATTGTACAAGCCACCGGATCACTTCGGGCAGCCTGATTATCATATCAGTTTGTGATTCATCACATGCACAAGTATCCTCATACCTCACTGAAGTTCTAAAAATACCCACTTTCCAGGTATGGAGACGCAAATATCTTTGAGTGGAGAGAGGAAGATAAGCATGTCCACCTTTTTACTGTCTAATTTTTTGACTGTCATTAGTGATTTTTACTTTCTGAAATCCGTTAAATTCAAACTTGTTTTTCAGTTACTTTTAAGTTTGTTTTTAGATTCCCATAGTTGTTTTAGTACTGGAGAGTAATGTGAGTTTGAAATTCTGAGAGCAGGAATTGTAATTTGCTTTTGTTGTTGGGGTTGTCTTCCCAGTAGAGTGCTTCTGTAACCTAGGGTCCCTGCATTATGCTCCTCCAACACCTCCACCGCCACCGACAATATCTGCAGCTCCCCCTGCCCCGCCACCACCGCCTCCACCATCCTCACCGGCACCACCGCCCGCTCCGGCTGCTCCACCCGCCCCTCCGCCACCACCACCACCACCACCACCCCCTCCACCGCCACCGGCTCCTGCTTCTTCGGCCCTCGGTGATCGCAAGTTCTCGGCTCCGGCCTCCTCCACTCCTTCCCTCGGCACAATAACCAACGACAGTGATGAACCTGACTCAGCCAACCAGAGCTGGCTGGCCACTCAATTGCGTCAGGCCAAGCAGATGCGTCTGCGAAAACAGCAGGAGAAGCAGGAGGCTGGCGGCTTCGTCAATTCAACCGCTGGAAGCGGTGGAATTCATGCGGTGGCAAGTGCTGGAACACTGAGTCGAACTCAGGGAGCTGACATGATGTCTGATCTACAGAGGGTTCTGGCGGCCCGTAGACGTGCTCGTGAGGGCGACGTATGTTTTGCCTCGATGATATTATTGGTTACTGTCAATTTTTCTTTGGCCTCTTGTCGCATAATGTTTCTGGCGTTTCGGGTGATGAGCTCCGTCTTGTCTCCATATCATGGGTGATTGAGCGACCACTCCCTAATGTCCCTTCTTTTCGTGACCCTGGTTTCGAACAGGTAAACAGGGTTACCTCGGTCAGCGGGAGAATTTATGCGCATTCGTATTTTTCCGCTCCGCGGTTCATGGATATTTCGTTTTGCTTTTGCGTTCGCACTGCACACTGCAGTTGCAATTTTCAATAATTCCATTGTGGGATTTTGACTTCATGCTAGAAATTGGCTTATTGACCGAGCCCCCAACGTATTTCCGCTACTTGAAATTAAAGTTGAAATTCTTTGCTATTATCGATATTGTAATCCTTAAACGCTGTGACGGGAATGATGTCATTTAACAACTCCTCTTACTTTTGCCTACCTGGCACAAACTTTCATAACTGAATGCTGATTCCTTGATTGTATACGATTATTTATACCATAAATGTGTAATTTTGTGAATTTTATTAGCATTTAAGTCAAGCTCAAGGCCATATCAGCTCTTCGAAATAGCTGTTTTGAATAATCTAAACTTGCCGTGATTCACCCCGTTTCATGCACTTTAAATTGCTTTATCAATCGCATTCAAATTAACGAGTTCCAATTCATTGTGAGTTTCGTTGTAAATTAATTTTTCCCTATTGTTATTGCATGTGATTTAGTCTTCGACTGGGCACGGTCTATTTCACTATTCCGAATCTTTCAGTCTACTTCTCTACAGCCCGCGCTTATGTTCCAATGGCTATGCGGCTATAGTAAGGAATTTACTTTTTTGTTTTAGTTCGCTCGAAATATTCAGCAGCTTTCAGGAATTGATGGAATTTTGTCTCATTTTCCCTGATACCGTCTGCATCTGCACTTGCTTCTTATCGCCTCCATCACCGTCAAAACAGTTTTTGCTGTTTGTTTGCCAAAAAACTATTTCTGCTACTGCCTCTTGAACTGTCTTTTGGAAAGCTAACACTTTTTCATAGTCATAAATTTCGTTTTTCTCTAACGTAATTACTTGTTGAGAACTTTGCGAGGCCTATGCTTATTACCTTCCAATATCGACAATTTGAAAAGACAAAAGTGTTACAAAACTGGTAAGCCGTAGGTTTCGAACATACAAGTTACTTATTTTGGCCATGTCTTCGATACGTGAAGTCGCTTTGTTCGACAGGCAAACCGTGTACCAATATTCTATTTCACCCAGAACAATGATGCCGATGGGGTCGCTGCGGATTCTGCCAATGGTGTTTCAGCTCCGTGCGCACCTGCGATCTCGACTGCGGAGAGCGGTCATTTACGGCGACCTTCGCAGTCCATCAATAACAGTAGCAGCGGCAATGCCGCGCCCACCTTTGCTGTACCCACCGCACCTGCCCCCACATCAAACTATGCCACCATGTAGGTTGAAGTGTCCAACTCTGTATGGATTTTCATCATCTTCGGGTTTTTTATTTGGCGCGTTCTGCAGGTAAGGAACATTGCATACCAGTGGGTGTATTAATTTGGGTGCACTTCTACTTCAAAACGATCGTTTGATTCGGTGGTGGTGGTAAGGTTCGACTCGGCTTCAGTCCCTTTCATCCACACAATCTAGTAGCTGTCGTATTGTTTCATCGAAATCAGCTAAATTTGTCGAGGTAACCTAAATGCTTGAGGTTGTTTTTCAGTGAGCCCGCAACTTGTGAGTATTCGTTATTTTTTACTTTAAGCAGTCTAAATTTGGCGTGGTATTTTTGCTTAATTCTAGACGGAAAAACTCAGCGTCTTCGGCTAACAATGTCGATGCCAATCAGCCTGTCACGCGTGCCGATTTGGAGGCCCTAAAGCGGGAGATTCTTCTCGAATTCCGGAAAGAAATGAAGGCATTAAAAAATGATATTCTCACAGGTAAGTTGGCCCTGTTTTTATTGCCTTTCGATAGTTCTTCATTTCTCTTTTTATCGCATTGGGTGGGCGCTATTAATTATTTGGTCTACTGGTCTAGTGTATTGTAACTATTTGGCTTTATAAAAATTTCTCAGCATGCTCTACGGTGACGTATTTAGTGTACGAATTCATATGATTGCTTTATTGGTAAATTAATATTTGACCTTGGCACTTATTTCCAACCATTTTCTCTAATACTTTGGTTTCCGCAACTTATTTCTGTTAACCTGAGGTAACGGAAGTGTTGAGTTCCCAATCCGTTAATCACTTTAGGAATATGTTGAATCTGTTAAGGCTTTCAGTCTGAGTATTAGTTTCTTGAGTAGGAATACCTTCGCTTTAGCAAAACCTGCCTGTGCTAGCGAAATTTGCACCCGTACCTCAACGGTATTGGTCTGGTTCTCTGTTGGTGTTATGCATTTATTTCGTATAAGTTGTTCCATGCTTCAAGGTGTTAGTTGCATGCATTTAATGGACTCTCGAAACGCACCTCGTTCTTAATTGGGCAATCTTGACGCATTTCAATTGCTTCTAGGTTGACAATTGATGCCGGTGCCGTAGGACTTAGAGGCAACTGGCCATGGTCTTTAGTGCCTTACTTATCTAGCCACTACGACGCTAAAAGTGCCATTGCGACCTCGGTGTGTACAATAGAGCTTGTCGACGCTATTCGACTGCCTAAAATGCTTAGCATTGAGGCTATGTCACGTCTTATTTTTTTTGCGGGGGGGGGGATGGGAGCGTTAAATGTTACCTTGACATCTAAGACCTTCATCAAGTCTGCGCGTGGATTGGTGGAGTTGCATTAAATCTGCCGCTAAGACAAATGCCCTGATTGCTCACCCGATGATTCACACGCAGTCTAGTCTGTCGTGCGATTCTCACTTGTGGGCCGGATTGTCTGCTTGCTCACACGCTGATCGGACCGCCTGGAAGTGAGTACAAATCTTCCTCCTTCCTATCACTCATTTTTGGAAGGCGATTAGCTAATGACCTGCCTGAACTGCCACCTTTGATACTCTACATTTTTCGGAGTCTGACCTTCCTTTGCTCAGTAAATATTCCTCCCACATTTCCAAATGTATTTGAATAGTGTAGTCGGTCTCTGAGTCAAGACTCCAGTGCACAGCATATTTGATCTACTCGTCGTTCATTGTGGGCTAATTACCCATGCTGCCCATCGGAATGATAAATTCATCGTTTCAGTGGGTCATTGCGGCAGTTCAACCAATTTCTACGTTATATACTCCTAGTTTCATTCCACTTTTGCACACACTTTCGCTAATTTAGTTTCCAGAAAACCTCAATTTCTGATTGTAGCATGTTGGCAGGACTCTAGCCTTTCTGATAGTCCTACCAAGAGGATGCTGGTCTGACGTGCTGTTATTATTGGCTACACTGACGGGTGGTTTGGCTTGCACAAGGCTACATTTGGTGTGAGTTGAACCGCCTATTCCCTTGCACGGATAATTATCCTCAACCGTATTTTTCCCCGTCCGACAGCGGCGTTCAGTGCGCTTGGGTACTCTCTGAGTTTGGTGGTCTGCGAGAAGTTGCTAACGCACGTGTCCGCCTGGTTGCTCTCTGTCCCCAAATCCTAATTGCCCCGTCGCCTCTATGCTGACGTTTATGTGCCTTCGTGTCCGTGCGCGCTACTCTGTCACGTGCATCGCGCGTCGAGGCATGCACTGACGTCAGTCAATGGCCGCATTCGCATATCCATTGGCTGCCTCAGCAACACCGTTTGACCAGACTTTTGCGCTCTTGTCCCTAGTGGCGAGTGTGTTCAAGCTTTCTCGGTCAAAGACTGTTCCGACTTCGGATATTGAGACCCGTAACATCTGATTCTTCTCTTTCGGTCTCTTTTAGCCCTACGTCTACCGACTAATTGATGTGTGTACACTTGAACACGTCCACTCGCTGGTTTCTCCCGCGCCATCCGTACTCGTGCCAGGAGAGCTCTGCATTCCTCCGCATTGAAGAAGCGAACAGCGGCAACGTTCCAGTCCCCATCCCCGCCGCTGCCTTCTCGCAACACCATCTCCTCTCAGCTGGCCCGTCTTTCGTCGTACCTCTGGGGAAATTACACATTTCTCCCTTTGCTTCTCTATTCCTCCTCCTCTACTTCGTCGCTCATTGACGCTACTTTGTTCTTGCGAGTTGATATAAACAAGCTTTCGCTGATCTTTTGACGTCGTCCGTTCGTGCGCGTGTAGTCGACTTGTACGTCTGTCCTCATCAGTACCCGTACACAGTTCCCTTTTTTTGTTTGCTTGTCCACCGCATACTTTCCTCATACTCTCCACACCTCCCATCCCCAAACTAGCACACATTTGCGCTGTCTGGCGTTTATAAGCATCAATCACTTGCGTCCACAAGGCTTGTAATTAAATGTTAACTTTGAAGCGAAACGGGCCGCTCATCAACTAAACGCAAGCACTCACATTGACTCCTAGTTGGCGTCAGCCGCTTCTACTTGTACCTATTGAGTAGCGCAACAAATAATTAACCCGGACGCCGGCGTACTTCCCGAAGTCTCCAAAGATTGTTTTCCGGAACGTAATGCTCCGTTAAAATGATTATAAAACTGACATTCAGTTCCCAAAATGGGTTTATTTAAGGTGTGGTTAGTAAAGTGTCAAAGGGATCAGCCACGCGCCGATGCCGCCGCCGTGGCAAGGGGGTTCCGCAAAACGAGAATAACGGAGTCCCCGCGAAGGAACATTTTGCTGATGAAGCGATCCTTATTAACGGGTTTTGACTTTTTCTTTCCCTTGCCCGGGCGGGGGACTTCAGTCCACATCTCTTTGACGTTCTCAAGCACCATGTTGCAGTGTCTGTCGAACGCCTTCACACGCGCAAGCAACTTCTTATTATTTCGACAGTTAATGAGGACCTTAAACAAATATCTGTTTAAGATCAAGAGAGGCAAAAATACAGCAGCGATGTTAGAAAAAATAAGGAACAAACGATACTGAACTAGAGCTGTAGAATGGAGGACGGGGTCTTAGCCTAAATCGTTTAGATCAAAGAGCCAGTAGTCCAGAGGCAGCTCAGTTCTCGGAGGGTTTCAGCTGGCAATTTTAAGTAAAAGAGGAATTGTGCTTTCAAGAGCAGATGGAAAGAACTGTATCAGAAACTGAGGGGAGCATAAAAGTACAGTGACGTGGTGTCAGAAATCGCTTACCTGTGTGTTATTTTTCACAGCATTCAACAAGACGGACAGTGGCCCAGTTTCAAACTCTTGCTTCTCTAATTCAATCAACTCCTCTTCTGTCATAAGATTACGCGTTTTCGTTGCCGCCATCACGAGAACCTGCCGACGAAAAACCTACTTCCCGCGCTTTTGGAAGGAAAAAGAACAAAACGGAAGGTACGGGATGCATTAACAAACTTGGAATATAAGACATCAATCTTCTAAACCATCGGCAGCTAAAAGGCGAAAATTATTTACAAACTCATAAATGCAAACAATATGTGAGAAATCGCGAACAAAAATTCACGGATATGTGTCTTTTAGAGTGAGACGATTTAATCTACCATGTTTCTTTCATGATTAGCAGTTAGACAATAGTTGCGATTCTCTACAAATCACAAGAATGCAAATAGCTATAACTAATTTAAGCATAATAAATGGGAGCATATTGTCAAATTAGGCACCAGAATTTAGACAAACGCAGTGTAGTTTTCAAAATTATTTGCCAATGCTGAAAGGGTATGGTTCAGACAGATTCTTGGCTGCATTTGTCACTACTGTCCGCATTTTATTGCGAATTCCATCAAAAATTTTTAAAAAGGTATGTATTACTCGTTTGATGTCTACCAGAATATCAAATTGTTACAAGGTATTTTAACAATCAGCTCTGCATGTCCACATTGGGACTAAAGTTCTGGTATTGTTTTCTGAAAGGCATTTCAATTAGCTATCTGATATACGCTATGCCTGGAAGAACCTATAGATTTCAGTTGAGTGCATGCATTCCCATTGTTATAATGTAGCGAAATTGGAAGTCGACTCTCAAGCACTTTTGTGTTTTCACTTTTGGTTTGCTTTGCAGCCTACCTTTTTTAATTCTTGTAAATTAGCCCACTATTCTTCTTCTAGGGATCTGGGTTCAAAACATTTGCTGTTGAACTGCGCAGCTCATTATTATGAAAAGAATCATTGTTCCCATCAATAAGGACCTGACTTCGAAGAAACCTCTTAAACGCTCAAAGAGTGCGTGCATTGAAGAAGCTTCCTTGGAAGGAAATAGACACTTTTTTGGGTGTTTCCCACCCGAAGTTGTTTTCCATGTTTTCACTTTCCTTGAAAGTTGGTGCAAGATATTCTCTTTATCTTTATCATAGTTTCCGATTTATCCAATATCGTATTTGCTAGTCGGTCTGGTCGAATGTCCGTGAAACACTATCTTTCAAGTTCGGTTTGTACTCAGCTCTGCAATTTTCGCAATCCACACCCGCCTAATGCGCCAGATAACTTTGTGGATGTAAAGGGACATCTTGATTACTACTCCCAAGTTGGTATGGTTGCTCTTACTGTTTTTTTTTGCCTAGGAATTTTGTTTCGTAGAATATACTGCTTTCTCCCTTTATCGTTGAGGATTCAGTTTCTGGATAGCATTCTTCAGGCGGTCAGTACAATAGCTTTCTGTATCTTAAAATTATCTTCATATGCTAAGTATGGTTTATGCTCAACCTGAATCCTGTGCCTTCATTTTTTTCACTGGTACTTAAGAGCGCGCATATGGACTAGACCATCTTTTTTGCGCTTTTAGTATCTTTGCCATAACGGATTTGAAACAAAGATTGCATCAAATCATAAATCGAGACAATCGTCGAGAAAAGATCACAGCAAGGAACTCCTCATAAAAGGCACGTGCATATTGGGACGTCTGCGCTGTCCCTCGACCTTTTATTTTGGACATTTTCTTCGTTCCTTTCTATCAGGCAGTTCACCAAATGAATGTCAACGTGTCTTTCATTCTCTCGTTCATTCATGTTACGGCCAAAATTTTTGGCTGAAGTTGACCAACTTGCTGTGCAAGAAACCAGGTTGGTTTATATTCCCTTAGCGTCGTTCGATGTTACATTCTTACAGGACTTCCGTTATTTGTACACGTATATTGACATACATTGGCTATGAAATTTGAACAGATTTACCATGTGATACTATAGGTTTGGTATACGATGAGATTCTGTCAAGTTTCTAATGATTTCTATGTCTTATTCCTCTGTTTAGACGAGTGTCCAGACGAAGAGTTGGCTGTTAGACTTTTCCTTCGTCGAATATTCCTCGATCCAATCAGTTTTCCACTTAGCATAGGGCTGGCGTGGGCGGACCTCAGTAGCACCAACCTTACGGCATCTAGTTCTAACGGTGTTCCTTGCCTTCCAAGCACCACCGATTTGCTCACTTCTTCTGGCTACGTGTCTTCTGCTAGTATCTCCTTTCGCGACGATAGGTAAGCATGGAAAGGTTGTTGTGTTCGAAACGCATCTCTCATAAGAATAAACTATATCTGATAGATTCCAGTTCATGAATACTAGGTAGCTTGTAAAAGTGCCTATTTTTGAGCTTAACTTTGGTATAAAATCAAAAGTCCGTGTGCAGTTGAACATATTGGCCCATATGTATGCGTTTAATCGTCTCCCTTGTGCCTTGTAGCTTTGATTCTGCCCCCCTCCGAAGTCACAGTCCCGAGTCGAGTCTGATAACATCGACACCCTTAATTAAATCCACGAGTGGTGCCAATAGAAGTAGCAGCAGCTTTGTTACCAGTCTCTCGAGTATCTGGCCAACTGCGGGGATTCTTGCTAACATTCTTCACTCCTATCCCTTTGTCCAACAGGCTCGTCTCCTTTTCATTCTCTATGGGCCTGTTCATAAGGGTAAGGTCACTGCTTTATAAGTTTGTCTTAGACGTTGATGTTGATTTTACCATGACAAGTTATGAAAACATTCAGAGTTGTATCTATGTTCCAATTACTCATTGTGCATCTCGCCTTTTTTGTGTGCTCCACATCACAGCGCGTCTGATGTGGAACATAATGTGCGAGAATACGGCCGCTGACTTGAAGCAGTTATCTGCGTGTTTCGGTGAATTGGGGCGAGTGCTCAATAGCCTTTGGCTCTCTGGGCACTGGTCAGCCAGTGACACCATTGCCGTATTGCACGAGATCACCAACACTCCCGATAGCTGGCTAGCTGAGAATGTCGCTTGTCTCTTACACTCAGCTGGTGAGTCTCACTTCAGTTCTTCCTCACTATCTCGCTACATTTCGATTGTGCGAATGTTTATTGAACGAAAATTATGCTCTAGGATATTTGACACCTTGACTTTTGTAGGTCCTCAACTGGCATCGTTGGCAGTGCAGCACAAGGCCAGCAAGGGCTATGTCACCGAACTCGCTGTCATTCTCACCTCTTTGTGTCTTGTTCAGGTATACCATTTTTTATACATAAATAAAGCATCTGGTCCCTTTCTTTTCGGGACCTCCTTTTTCTCGTGATTGATTCACCCAAACTCTGCCCTCATGTGTGGTGTATTGGAAATCATTCAATTGATTCACCGCATTATACCCTAGATACTGTTTGAACTGATGTGTACGTGCTTCCAGTCGGCTCGCTTACCCTAGTTACCAACTGCGCGGAGTGGTCTCTGCTTTGGTGCACTTCGTGTTGCTCACATGTAATATGCGATTCCATGAGTGATGGTGCTTTTGGACGCTTCTTCCCACCTTTTACTTCTCTGACTGTGCGTGGCCAGTCATTTTCTTTTACTTCGTTCCCGTCCAAGGTTAAAATCAAGGAGGACCTATCGGGACTGCTGAAACTTGTGGGCGATGCTGTCCAGGCCACTGGCAGCGCCTACAGGGAGGAATTCCTGGACTCATTATCCAACGCATTCCGAGGCGTCATTGTCGATTTGTACGAAACTGACGAGCTGGGTACGCTTTCTCGCTCTCCTATCCACACGGGCCTTTCTTTGAATGTGCATTGAATAATTGCTCTGTGAGCTCTGCCATTGCCTTGACAATTTTACACAGCAAATCAATGTACTTTGTGATCTGACACCGTGAGAAACTCTACTCTGTTGTAGATGAAAGGCTGGAAGATTTTTCAATCATCCTCAAGGCTCAGTCTTACTTCTTCCGAGCTCTGCTTGCACGAGTCTACGAAGAATAAGAGGATCATGGAGGCCCTTCCAGCTCCTTTGTTGCTTCCATCGCCCTCCACTAGAGTTGTGCATTCCCACACTTCCCATTTGTTACTTTTTCTTCATTTTGTAACCCTCTTTCCAGTTTTGTTGGTCTTTCATACTTATTAATTTTTTAATACAATTTGGCATTTCCTGTTCATTGGATCCTATGATGCCGTAAATCCCCCTCAACAGAGTTCTTCAACCAGCCTTCGGAGCCTCGCCCAATAAACTAAAACGCGTTTCCAAACTCTCTCGTGGGGAAATCCATCACCCTCGCGAATTTTACCGAGCACTTTACCGTTTCAACGCATCGCCGGCACCTGGACCTCTGAACTGCCATCTCATCTGTCACTCGGGTAGGGACCATCACAAAGCAGTCTCGTACTTTCGCTCTGAAGTGGGCCGGGAAGCAGTGATGTGTGGGGGGACTCGAAGTTCGCCGAGCGCGCGAGCGGTCGCTTACGCACGACCCGAACTCGGTAGATCTACTTGCGGACCTAGACATCATTTCCAAAATGGGAAAACTACATGAGCTCACCCCGGGACATGGCAGTTACGAACCTCACACGCTCGCCTCCACCCTTACTAGCCAATAGAATAATGCAGAGGGCAAGAAAGTCCGGTCTACGAAACTCCAAACTATGGTAGCACTACTGATAGATGACTCGTAAGAGGCAGAGACGAAGCGTGGGTCAATGGTCCACACCATGATCTCAATATTGACGCGCAAACAGCGAATGAAGGTCATAAAGACGAAGTGGTACTTAAGCACAATCATAGTGCCCTAAGTTGCAGATCGCTCCAAGTTACAATGATAACATCAACAGAACGACCTATGAGCGGTAGTTAATCTGCGAACACCTCAGGAATGGGAATGCGGGAGTCGTATGTTCCACGAAACGAATTGGCCAAGTGACTTTTATTGTAAGTTATATACGAGATGGATACAGCATAACTCGGATCCGTTTACCCATAGCCTTAGCAGGCAGGTTTCGTTTGAATTGTGCTCGAACTGCTCCGCTCCGACCGTGAGGTTTAATCACTTTACCCCAGATGACGCGTATCCTAGTTGGATTGTGTCGTCGCGGCAAATGCTTCTTCCTAGAAGAAATCAAAATCTGAAAATAACCTACTTCTCCGCGCGATAAATATAAGCACATCGCTTCCCCATGTAGAACTCAGTTTCTTTAGCCGTGTTAACACCGTCAATCTTAAGAAGGGCAGTTTTTTCGTGTTGATTTCTAAGGCCACGACGATAGCCAGTGAAAACAGCCTTCACATATAATCGACCCGGTTGTTTTTGTCTCACACGCTTCGCAGGTGCAACCGAAGCCTTCTCTCCACTCATCCTGACACCACCCACCTGCAGGCAAATTAACTAAACCGGCGCAGACACTTTCGGCTAAGACAAACAATCGCTGACGAAATTTTAAAATTAGGCAGTTAAAGTAAGAAATCCAAAACGACATGTAAATTAAGCTTTTAAAAATCTGAACGCTTGATTTAAGATACTTTTTTGTTTGACGTCTTATACGAAATGCTAAGTAAAACATAACTACTGCATGCAAAAGGCATATTTCAGATTTTTGCCTTTTCCTAAATAATATTTGTAATGCCTTTTTAGCATGACTTCCGGTTTTGCACACTTAAGCGGCCATATTGCCCTAGCCGCGTAGGCTAGCCTCCAGGTCATGTCAGCAGCCCGTTCCCCCTGTTTATTAAATATATATCTATTCTGCCCTAATTATTTCTTCTTTTGTTTTCAAAAAAGTCTCAGAACACTATAATGTTAGCGAAAGTGATGGAAATCGGCAATATTACAATATTTTCACTTCACAGTAGTTAACTTTAAAGTAACTTATTTAATGGGTCTCTTAAGTCGTCAGGTCTTTTTTACCTGTTTGACTCTCTTCTTTACTAACGGAGCAGTTACAACTTAGGCCGATCAGAAACTGTAAACCATTAAACAAGTAAAGGGACTCTGTTGAAGGCAAAAGAAGGCAAAGTATTAGAGCATTATATATATATATATATATATACAATGAACATAGGGATTAGAACTGCTGGCATGGCCCGGAGGCTAGCCCACGCAGCTATGGCAATATTGGCGACCTCTGTGACCGAACCCGAAACCGGCAGTCATGGCGAACAAAGCATTATTTTGCTCACTTTAATTATTTAAGGTGTCTGCAAAACTTCACGATTTATAGCTGCTCAACTATTATACTTCGCGTGACGGCTGGTCGTAGTTACGAGCTCTTTTGTGGCCATATTGCCCTGGCCGGGTGGGCTGACCACCGGGCCATGCCAGCACCCTTCCCTCGGTTTGGTAACAATATATACATATATACATAAATATATGTCCCTTGTGTTATGCATTTTTTTACCTTCATAATGTCTCAGGACGCTACACTCACTGGAATACTTTGGCTGTTTGGACTGCCGGTTTCGGTGAGGTTCACAGAGGTGGCAACATTGCCCTAGCCACGTAGGCTGGACTCCGGGCCATGCTATCAGCTTGTTTCTCTTTGTATTTGAATTAACGTTTTTTGCCTCAGGTATTTTGCCTTTCTTTACCATCAAGGGAGCCTTGGGATGCTACTTTGGTGGAAGCGGAAAGCGGACCCGAATTTGTAGGGTTTCTATCCCGATCTCTACCATCTGAGGCATGTTGCAGCGATGAGTAAAAGTGAATATGCTACAGATAAAAGAAACCCTGACGTCCCATATCAGAAGAGCTAAGAACGACGTCCGCCTTCAGCATTTACTCAATCTTCATATTCTACAAAAAAACTAACAACAACTGAAGCGATATTAGACATGGGCCATCTAAAAAGATTTTGTTCTAAAAATTATCCTCGATAAACTTGCTTAAGGAGACCGGTGCGCTAACGCCTTCCCACGGACATACTGATGGTCAGCAGAACCTGTCACTCTGAATTCATTTTCCAAACCGGATGATTTTCCAAGTCTGGTCGAACTGCCCAAAGATGTCAGTAAAGTTAATGTCAAGCGTCGCCTCATTTGCGTCAAATATCGGCGACTGGTACGGATAGCTCGTGGGTGCTTCTTGCAGCGCTGACCACGTTGTGATGGCTAACACGAAGGGTCTACCAAGAAGAGCGTCGAAGATGACGCTTGAAAGAAGAGGGGGTTTATGTAATGCTTTGTTTGCTACGACTGTCGGTGTAGCGTCCCGAGGCTCCCTCAAGGCCAAAGAAAGCAAAGTGGCGGGATAGAATATATTTATTCACCGGACAGAGGGAAATAGACTGCTGGCATGGCCCGGAGGCCATGCCCACGCAGCTAGGGCAGTACGGCCACCTCTGTCACCTTGACAGAAACCGGTAGTTCCAACAAACAAAGTACTACATTGCCCCTCTCCTCTTTCGAGCGTCGTCCCAGACGCGCCCCTCGATACACCTCCCGCGGCAGCATCACAACGTAATCAGTGCTGCAACAAGCACCCACGAGCTAACCATGCCAGTCGCCAACATTCGACGCGATTGAGGCGATGCTTGACACCAACGTCGGTGATCCCTCTTGACAGTGCATTGCACTTCGAGTTTCGTCTAGCTTGGAAACAAAATTCGGACTAAGTGGTTCTGCCGACCATCAGTATGTCCGTAGGGAGGCGTTAGCACGCCGATCTCCTTAAGCAAGTAGATATTAGGAGTAACCTGTGGAACGAAACTTCCCAGGTGGTTCATGGCTAGTGTCGCTTCAGTTGTTGATAGCTTTCTTGTAGAAGACGGAGAAGGGGTAGATGCTGGAGGTGGACGTCGTTCGTGGTCCATCCGTAGCACATGCACTTCTTTCGCACCGCTGCAACATGCCGCAGGCGGTAGAGATCGGGATGAAAACCCTCTAGAGTCGGGTCCGCTTTCCGCTGCCACTAATGTAGCGTCTCGAGGCTCCCTGAAGGCAAAAGAAGGCAAAGTGGCAGGATATATTCAACGCACAGAAGGAAATAGACTGCTGGCATGGCCCGGAGGCCAGCCCACGCAGCTAGGGCAGTACGGCCACCTCTGTGTCCTTGACAGAAACCAGCAGTTCTAACAAATAAAGTACTACAGTCGGTATCGGTTTTGGTCACTTGGGTGGCCATATCGCTATGGCCGCGTTGGCTGGCCTCTGGGCCAGACTACCAGCCCCATTCTTCCTGTTTGTTGATTGCATATATTCTGTCTTGGAATTATGCTTTTTTGCGTTTAAGGGGTCTTGGGGATGGTACAGTGATGTTATGTATTTATGAATAAATAGGCGCAGACTTAAAGGTAACGGGTTAATAGTCTTTTATCTGCTTAGAGGAACTTGGAGTTTTCTTCTAGTGCGCAGTTTAATTCGTGTCCTTGTTTCTCGGCTCTTAGTATATTAAAGTTCAAAATTTCAAAAAAGGTATATCTAATCCTTAGTTGAACGAAATGTTAGTACGATCATTCATGAATTCATATTAGCATTTCTCCTGTTTTTTAACCCATATTTTTATATTCTCTCAAGTTTTAGGTGTAATGCTATTTGGGCACAATAATATATGAGCTAACGCGAAAATTTTTAAAATCTTTTAGCTACTGACTTTTAATTTGTTTAATCTTTCTAAGCAAAATGCTTAGCGGCAATTTGCTTCGTGTCACCTTAATTCGTCGGTGATGTCTTTGCAAATCAAGGTATTTTCCGTGTTACTAGTGATACTGTGCCTTACACGAGCATCCTTGCAACAGGAGCCTGCATTGTCGGAAGGTCATGTAGGATCCTGCGTTGACGACTACGGAAAACCCGTGTTTTGTTACCCACCATTCATTAGTGCTGCTGCAGGTCGCTTAATAAATGCCTCAAATACCTGTGGTATAGCTAGAAGACAGAAATTTTGTATTCACATGTCAAACGCAGCAATGCCTACCCGGTGTCAATATTGCGATGCGAGAAATCCTAGCGAAAGTCACGACGCGAGCTTTATGACAGATAGAAATCAAAATAATTGGTGGCAATCCGAAACAATGGATGAAAACCCTAACCTTCACTTTGAGGAACCGGTAACATTAACAATTGACTTAGGTACGTTTAGCTTTGCTTTTTATAGCTTTGATTTATAAATAGGGCTCTGGGTTCTATTTGTCCGTGTATTCTCTTATCAAATCTTTCATGCATAGTAAAAACCACCTCAAATCTTTTTTTTCGGGTTATTTACGCCAAAGTTACGTGTCAAAATTGCTTTGTTTTAAGACTTCTTATGGTTTGTTTGAAAATGTTTGTGTGGACGCGGATTCTCACACCTTTCATTTAGATGTCCTTTGGTTTATTTAGTATTACGGCGCATTCTGAACTAGTGTAATTTTTGTCCTACTTAGTTGCACCTGGCAGAATCTATATGCTCCACTCGATATAGTGAACTTGTTTTTCTTCACAGTAAGGGGTCAATGCCCTGATTTAGTGCTGATTATATTTTTAGTGAAACTGTTTACTGATTTTTTAAAAGACGTGGCAAAGCAACAGCCCATTTGAATTTCCGGCCGATTTGCTTGATTATGCACTGATCTCTAATGTTAAAATTGCTGTTCTCTTGTGTGGTTGCCATTCGTAATAAATTTAAAATTGAAATGACTAGCAAAGTATTTGCTATTCCATTCTGTCACAATCAAATCCGAAATTGTAGTGTTGCATGAATCGCAGTGCAACGTATATGTAGAATTTTACCTCAATTTTGATTTTTCACTTTTAAATAGTTGACTTCCTTGTAATTCAGAACTCTTTAAAATATCCGCAGTGCCGTAAAATGTTACTTTTACTTGGGAAATTTACTCTTTATACCAAGTTAGTCGTTTTTCGTTCGTAATACTATTGATATTTGAGAATACAGTTTCAATGATAAATATTCAAGAGGTTGGACTACTGTTTTTCTACATGGCACTTTATTTTTTGGCTATTATTCAGTTCGTGTTGCTTTATCTTAGCTAAATAACAATTATGCCGTTTTTCATGCCTGTTAAATTGAGATAGCTTTGGAGGGGAAGACAACCCTAAAACAACCATTAAATCTCACCACATTTCGAGGTCTTATTGGTTTGGAACTAATTCTCGACCCCAGGAGAGGATAAACATTGCGCTCGTCAGAGGTTATGCGATGCAGATCTCACGCTGATGAAACCGCACTCCCGTGTGCGCGCTTGTACGCAACTGTCACCTGGACCTTGACAACGGTTAACCCTCCTGGCCATCTCGGATGTTTACGCCCAAACCGGACGTAGTCTAAGGTGGTGGATGGGAGATGGAAAGAGAGAGGTGAAAATAGTGCGCGCATAGCTACAGGGTCGTATCGGGCACAAGCATACGTAAGCAGTAGTGATTCGCGAGCCTGAGCCTCTGGATCCAGAGGTCCTTTACTCGTTACGCAAGAGTGTAGGTGTAGAGAGCTCTCTTGAACAATTTTATTTAGCATGTTGGATTCCTATGGAAGACGTTTAGGAACCCAATGATATAAAGAAACTACTTCTTATTCAGTTGATTTACACAGCAAAATAATACAAAAGCTTGTGCTTGCGTGCTCGTGAAACGCTGAAATCTTACATCCATATTTTCGTAGGTGTATCAAGATCGAGATGTGATACTGAGATATTTGGTCTTGAATTTGGCAAAAAATTTGCTAAATTGTTGAAACGGTCTCATTTGGCTATGCAAGCGAATGCAAATGGTCGAAAAATGAGGAATAAACTGGGGCATAAAGCATCAGATTGTGCTGCAATGTATCCACAACCTAATAAGTAATTTATAGACCAGGACAAGGCTTTTGAAACCATACCAGAACATACTGGCACATAAATTACCTGCCCTTTACCAGCGTTGTCATTCTGTATTTGATCGCTTAAATCGGTTGACTTCCCTCAACTAGGTCGCGAGTCGATGTCAGACCATCTCCGTGGCCTGGGCCACATTGGCGAACGTGGCGGCTGGTCCCTTGTTTGCACGTTTTCAAGTGCAGAACCTAACAATGCAATTTAATGCCTCGTTTTAAGGCAAAAGATGGCTAAAGAAAGTAATCTGTGTAGGTCGTTTCCTCAAACCACTGAAGGTTTGCTTATATCATTTCGAGCTATTTTAGTCAATCCGTTGTTTGATTTCATAAGGTGTGGATGCGTAAATATGCACTGTCTGTAGTGCATAAGAGTAGTTTAAATCTAATCTTTTTGTTTTAGAATGTCTTTAATCCACCCGGAATTAATGTGAAATTATTATCAATCCAGGACAATGATGTCGCAGCATTCAGTTTGCTTGTTTTGCATTCCTTGATGAACTACTAGGTTCCAATAACTTTTAGGCGGACTCATGAGTGACTTGATCGCTGGATGGATGTGTTTAGGCTCCGTGTTCATGGTACCATGGGATAAAAGCGACACACAGCGTGCTGTGCGAAAACGGAGTTGAAGTTTTAAGGGGCATTTTGATGAGAATATTAAGGGCTTCTTTTCAGTTTGGAAAGGCACGAAAGACTCTTCATTGGGTATGCGAATCTGTCCACTGTTGTTGGTTTTTATTGATGCGGTCCCGATAATAATTGCAATACATTCTTTAACGCATATTCAAAATAACGGTCGTATTTCCGAGTCACTTCTAAGGCTGTATACTATGTACTTTGAGGAGACTTATGAGATCATGAATTTTGGTTGCTTATGTCGGCTTAAAGTGTTGTCTTGACCGCCATTTTCAGTAAATAAGACTGAACAGTGATGCGTTGCGGTCACAATTGTTTACATGATGTCATCATGCTGTCCTGCTTGCCAGAGAGTGCGATTCGGTTTGTGAAAAGCTGCTTCCAAGTCAATTTGGCAAAGTGACATCATTAATTTCGCTTGTAGTAGTCACGTTCCATTTAAGGATTATGCATATTTTATTTTCGTCCATTTGAACCGAGGATGGCTTCATAAACCACTAGATTTCAATTTGGTTGTAGACATATTATACGCCCCAAAACCGCTTTTCTCTACTGTAAAGGGACTTCACTTATGCTTTCTCATCTTCTAATCGTATATTCGGCTGCCTTGTCAAGTTGGTAACTTATTTGCAAATCTTTTACGGTTATCAAATGCTCTTTCGAAAGTAGCATTATCGCACTTCTTAAGTCTTGAAAAGACGTAAACTAATTCCATGTTGGCTTTATTGATGATGACTACTGCGCCAAGGGAATTAGGGAGAATCGTGTTCGTCTAATTTTACACTATTTTGTGCTAAGACTGACAGCCGTGGCAGTTTACATAAACATTTAAACAAACGACAACCCGTGAATCAGTCATAATGACCTCATGAAATTTAAGAGACATTCTGTTCTAATGTAGTACGGGGCCTTATAATTAACAAACTCTCCTCCATCGATAAAAGCCGATTGCCACTGTCTCAATTGATGTTTTAGGTGTTTTACGAAGTCAACGTTAAGGTAGATATTGTGCTATCAAAAAAACTCGAATGTAAATGAAAGTTGCTGAAGTTGGGCAAAGCCATTTGCAACTCCATCGTTGATGAGATTCGTTCAATCGTTTTATTTTCCCAAAGGCACCAAATTCTACGTGAACTACGTGTACCTCCAGTTCAAGTCGCCGCGACCTCACGCGATGGTGATCTACAAGAAGGTGGACGACGAGGCGCCGTGGACTCCGTGGGCCTACTTCTCTAGCAACTGTTTAACATACTTCAACATGACCTACGAACCCATGCCGACCTTCTCGCGACCCGATGACGTCATCTGCCGCGAGGAGTACTCCACTCTTCAGCCCCTTTATGATGGCGAGGTCATCTTCTCCGTCATCAACGGACGACCAGGCACCGACGACTTCTTCCATCATCCCATACTCCAAGTTAGTGAGCTATCCAACACAGGTTTTTGAGTATTTTTAATAAAAAGTGTTGTAAGACTGTAGACTCATCAATGGAGGCATACATTGCACCAGCTTCGTACCGGGTTAAACGTTCAATTTGTTATGAGAGAATTAAGCAAAATATGCTAGGATATTTACTTAAATCGGGGTGCATGGATATGTGCTTGTTCCCTTAACAATTAGGAATGGAGCACGGCTAGTCAAATCAAAGTGGAGCTACAGAAGATGCACACCTTCGGTGATGAAGCTAATGCGGAAAGAGACACCCTCCTGACCTACTACTTTGCCATTCGAAAGTTTACCGTCGGTGGTCGGTAAGCGCACCTTCTTTTAGTTACTTTGCTCAATGCACTCCATCCTGTGCATTATTATTGGCGCAAACCACTTAAGATGAAAATCCAGCCTCTTCCATCCTCTCAAAAATCATGATGTCCGAAAAATCCAACTTATTCTCACTCAGATATAGTTAGTCTTGTAAAAGTTAATGCGCCTAGCATCCCTATTATTTCCTTTATAAATCTGGATTTTCTCAGCCTCATCTGTTAATTGTCGTCTAGTGACTAAATACGCTTTTTCATTTGTGTTCTCAAAACCGCATTTTCTTCTTTATTGATATGTCGATGACTGTCAATGTCCATCATTTAGATGACAGAAAAGAATGTTAAATAAATAAATACATAGAATGAAATTTCACTGCCATACTAAGGTACGCGTTGAGCTTAGAAGTACTCCCAAAGGTGAGGGAAGGGGATCTTACGCCTATAAAGTCTGTTCATTTGCAACCAGATGCATGTGCAACGGCCACGGTAACGACTGTCGTCCCGTGGGGAGTTACGGTCCGAACCCCAAGTTGGTGTGCGTCTGCGACCCTGCCCACCACACCGCCGGTGATAACTGCGAGCAGTGCGCGCCCGGATACGTAGACACGCCCTGGCAGCCGGCTACTCCCGACAATCCTTACGCTTGCAAAGGTGTCTTGACTTTCACTAATCAATGGTTCAAAGTCACCAAGATCCAGCACTTTTAAACCTAATGCAGTAATAAAAACATAATCGGAGGCCTAACTGAGATGGTGCAAAAGATGATCATGCAATTTAGCGAGTGCTGAGTTCCGATAAATAAGGCAGCTTTTGGAGTTTCCTTTAGATCTAGGCGATTAACATGCTTTGTTGAATAAATAAGATCATTCTAAGGTGGCGTCCTACCCTTTTTTTAGCCTGCGAGTGCAACGGCAACTCGGAGCACTGCGAGTTCGACGAGGCCGAATATCAAGCGACGGGGTCGGGTGGCATCTGCATTGGCTGTGGCAACAACACGATGGGAAAACACTGTGAGACCTGTCTGCCTGGTCACTACCCCGACCCTGATCGGCCCTCCGTCTGCCTTCCCTGCGGTTGTGATCCTATGGGAACGCTGGAGGGTGGGGAGAACAAATGCTCCACCGATGGGCAGTGCCAATGCAAACTGGGTGTTGGGGGCAAACACTGTGACCGCTGCCTTCCCGATCACCACTCCTTCACTTCTAGTGGCTGCCAGTAAGTGCATCGCTTGTACCATTTCAATGCTACCGTCCATACCTTTAAATTATGGTCAACTGTTTTCAATGAATTTTCTAGGCCCTGCGATTGTAACGCTGGCGGGAGCTTAAATAATCAACCGCAGTGCGATTCCTATTCTGGTGACTGCAACTGCAAAGTCAACGTCATTGGCAAGAAGTGCGACAAGTATGCTACTTATTGACAATAAGTAGAAAATTTTTCAAGATAATATAATTCATTGCGCCCGTTTAAGGTGCAAACCGGGTACATTTGGAATGATGGACAACGATCCCCTTGGTTGTAAACAATGCTTCTGTAGTGGCCACTCATCAGACTGTATACTTGGACGTGAAGTTAATGGGGATATTGTACCGAGTGAGTTTTGTCCAAATCCTAAGAGTGGAGTTAACTGCGATTTCTATTGTTTCACCATTACTCACCTTTCTCCTAGTGGAAGAGAGCGAACTTAGAGCACTTGAGGCGACGAAGAAGGTCATTTTTAGCTGTCCCAATGGAACATCTCCCTGCTCCGTCTGCTTTAAGCAAGGCAAGTTAAATACTAACTTTATTTGCCAATTCGTTTGGTGATCGCATCTTTTATATGAATTTAGATTACCTTCAAACTTTTAACGAGAATATTTTTGAGAGAATGCATTTTTCCACAAATGCATATGGTTTAAAGTTTATTTTTAGACAAAAAGACTTTGGATATTGGATGCACCCAAAACTACAGAGGGGAACTTGAATGTCTCTGCCGAGAAAGGCCAAATGATTGTCCATTCTGTCCCAGTGGAGGTTAGTAATGGCCTCGTAAACTTTTCAATGCCACTGCAAACTTTCTTTCCTCCCTACTTAGAAAAGTACAGACCGGTATCCAATTCGAACTTATCACCCTTGCGATTACCTTTTTAGTGTGGCTTGATCCGCAGGAGGAATTCCGAAAGGAAATCTGCCAGTGTCCTCAGGGTTACACCGGTCCGAGTTGCGAACAGTGTGTACGGGGCTATCGGCGTGAGCCGATCGGTGGTTCCACCACAGCTATCTGCATTCCCTGCACCTGCAACAATAACTCTGAAATCTGCGACCCTGAAACAGGTCTATTATTCCTGAATGAAAACACGACTTTGCTACAATTGATACTGCCTTTAATAATTTAAGCAGTGTGATGTTGTTCAAAGATTGCGTACCCTTTGTACTTGGTTTCAATCAGGTAAATGCGAATGTCAACACAATACCGGTGGCCTCTTCTGCGATCGCTGTGCCGATGGTTACTACGGTAACGCGTCCGCTCCTCCTGGTGCCAAAGATGCTTGCAAGCCTTGTCCATGTCCTAATGGTGCCAAGTGCGTGGAAACATTTCTCCCTTTGGACGAGCACGTCGTAGTTTGTGTTGACTGCCCGAATAACAGGACAGGTAAAATCTTATCAAGTCTCTGTTTTCATTCATCAGGCAATCAAAGCAGCCAGTTCATTGTTGATTCCGCACATTCTATTCAAATGAGGCAATACCTTTGCTTACCTGATGCTGCATCATTTCACCTTTATTAAGATATGAATTTGGCAGTTTAGGACATGCGTTGCAGTATTTTCTCCTCTTATACGACTCCAGTCAATAACGAAATAGGAGACATAACGTTAAAATGACTCCAATGGTTGGGTCATTATTCGCTGTCGTAAATTACGGAAGTTAATAAATGTTGCCACTGGTAACGTTCTAATGCTCTGATTAGCTGAAAGCCTGTTGAATGAATTTGGCCACGTTTACAGAGTGGTGTGACTCCGTATTTACTTCTCCGAAAGCTTACATCCTGACTGTTGATCCTATGGCAAATAAACGATCTGGAGTAATTTTGTTTTTTCCAGTATCTGCGATACGCCTTCACTCAAATTCTCGCCTTTTCCATACCGAAATTGTGCCCCTGACTGCACCAAAGGGTTCTTCTAGTTGCTAGTCTGAATGCAACTTGGTGGAATGCATTTTTTCACTTCGATCTCAATTTTAGTAAGGGTTGTCGTTTTGCTTCCAGCCCCATTTTCACGTGTCAAGGAGTTGGTGAGGGGACCTTTTTGACAGGTAATCGATCGGTACACATCAGATTGTCATTTTTGACGCTTTTAGTTTAATTAAAGCAGACCACCTCAAAACGTCTAGATTAAACTACTCATATTATTCAATCCATCTTATTTTTATGCTCCGATAGCGGGTGCCTCGAAAAGTAAACTGATGCACATAGCGACTCAATAGTTCCTCCGTTTGTTTGCACGAAGGAAAAGGGGTTTCGAATGTGAGGAGGAAAACAGCTTTTGCTCCATTACTAAGATACTTTAAGCGGATTCATTATTAAAAGGCTTTCTGACTATGTTGCAAAAGGTTGCTTTTATTAGCTCCATATGGCTTCAAGTTTACTTCGGCATTTGCCTAATGGCATCGATGTCTTTGAAACTTATTCAGCCACTCCTGTTCACTTTGGGATGAGCGAGGACGCACTTTGCGGTGTTCTGCTGACAAAGAACCAAATCCGTTGTGTAAAATTAGGGCAGTTATCGAAGCAGGCAGAACGGAAACTAGAAATTGTTTACCCAAATTGAAAGCTACATGAAGAAAAACAGACTTTGATGGGTCTATTTTGCTTCCTCCTACATCCTCCCAACACAGCGTTAGTCTGAATTCATTTTGGTTTGAGCAGGACAAAACGTTGGGCCTTTTTGCGACCTGCTGCATAGCAATAGCTTGGGTGTCTCAGCTTTACAACAAAGCCATAGGGATTGTAATTCGGGCATAAAATCCACCAGGCTCAATGGGTTTGGCTGAAAATGACTAGCTGACGTGTATACACGCTTATAAATGAAACTTATGTTGGACTGCGTAAACATGGATTTCTTGCCTTGTTTACCCAACCAATGCTTGGTACAGAAACGCAAGCATTGCACAACGCCTTCACACCTCATGTAAAGAGGGGTAACAGTCAAAAGTTTGCAAGGACAGAGAACCCACTGAGTGTTGCTAGGCGCCTTACAAAAATTTTCACGCTGGGATCACTCAGAAGAAATTTCGTGCTTTATTTTAACTAGTAGAAATTGGTGTGCACTATTTTCCAGTCTGTTTTTCGACTGTCGACTCATTTCTCCATATTTGTGTAGCTGTATGGTTTTAGCAACCAAAACGTCTTTTTTGATGAATCATATGTACATTTGCTGTTTCATCATATCTTCCACCATGATCACGCCAGGGAGTTCAGGCGATAATTCCATTCGAGTCAACTGTTTGAGATCTGCATTGGTAATGCAGTTTCCTTTCTGTCCAAAACCATAAAAATGAGATGCTAAATATGCATTCTATGACAACTTAAAATGCGCAACCGCTAATGTGTATGAGCCATGGTGAGGTGGGTCTGTATTCCTAGATGCTATTCAATGTTCATTTGCTTCATTCATATATACGGATTGGTCTTCAGAAGAGATTTGATGGTGGATGCTAATTGATTATCACGAAATACCGCCTTCAGTATCGCCGTAGCGCTCCTGTAAATAATGGTAGCAGACCGTTTTGAGTGCTCACCTACCGAAGAAGCTAGAAACTAATTTGGACGCATAGCGAAGTCATTCCCCGAAACAAAAGACAGTTGGCGGAAATAGGCGACGAACAGTATTTATCGCAAAAGCGAAAGCTCCACCCTATTTGCTCTAAAGAGTAATTAGTCTATCAACTACAATTATTAGGTCAGTAATCACAATGTGCTATTTTGAATAAACCTCTTTCGCTAAAATCATACAATCCTCGCAACTGATAAATAATTAGTATTCAGGTATCAGAGTTATTTTTTCTTAAAATTCTGCTTGGTTCATTGCAGCTTGTATGTGTAGATTGATTCGAAGTCTAGATTTCCAAACAGATAACTTTTTGGAATGAATTTACAAATTTGTGTCCCTCTCAGCTCCATGTAGTTTTGAGCAAACACCGGTACTATAAGGTTGGTTTTCGTGTGTGGAACGCATAGCAAAAAATTTTTGGTAGGTTATCTCATTCAGTGATTTTTCGCCCTCTGATGAACGCTCAACCAGAAGTGTAACCGGTAGTATTCCAATGAAGTCTTTTTTGTTTCATGAATAGGTGACCATTGTGAGAGATGTGCGGAGAACTTTTTTGGTGACCCCGTGAACGGAATTCCTTGTCTGCCTTGTGATTGCTCAAACAACACTGATTTGCGAGCCACAGGCAATTGTGACCCGTAAGTCTCGGCTTTTCCTTCCTCGCACTACCTTATTTCCATATTCAACCCTAAAAATAGCTTCAGCGTTTCTACGCATTTCCATAATTGACAATATCAAACCGGAAACTTTGTCACTTGAGATAATTAAGTAATTACTTTTTCGGCTCGGAAAATATTTACTTCTAACTGAGACTCTATGTTTGGGGACAAGTTTTCTCCCAATTTAAGTAAAACTAGCAAAGCTACGCCCAAAAGAAAAAATGCATAAGCCTAGTAGTCTCTGGTTGTAGGTTAACAGTAAGTATTTTTTGGTCATGGGTCGTCGGGTGTCCGTGTGTCAATAACTTGTCAGTTAGCATTCCGCCCTCCACATAAACCACCCATCTAATATAAATTGTTTTACATCAAATCGATTGAATGATACACTTGTAAAATATCCGTCGTCAAGCAAAACGGGGGTCTGCCGGAAGTGTCTATTTGGAACTGCGGGCGATCACTGTGAGAAGTGCTTACCGGGTTATCGACGCAACGTAAAGAAGGCAGAGGAGGGCGCTCCTGTGGAGGGTAGTGTCGAGACGGAGACGACGTACGCGCGAGGCTGCCAACCCTGTTACTGCGACCCTCGGGGTACCCTCGCTATGCCTGGTGTCGAAGGCACCCTCGGCGTCTGTGACGAGGAGACGGGTCAGTGCCCATGCAAACCTGGCGTCACCGGACTCCGTTGTGATCGCTGCCGCGACGGCTTCTACGGTATCGAATCCGGCAAGGTTCGTACCTTCTCTCTTTTCTCACTACTGGTTTGATTAGACGGTTGAGATGGGTACTACTAAAAAATTAGCTTCTCAATGTGACATTTGTGCATAATGAAAAGGCGAATGCAGTGGCTTATTCCGGAAACATGGTCCTACTGTCCTACTTTTCTCAAGAATTGTTCACGACTCAAAATAACCGCGTGTATCATGCTTTTAACTAGACGCATTGCCTGTTTTCCTTCCCACTACGACAAATTCACTTTTTTATAAGAACGAGAAGTATGCAATGCACTTTCGTGGGATGTCATTTCGTTTACATAAGGTGTAAACACACTATCATTATCAGGCAAGTGTTGAGGCAGTGCCTGATGAAGAAACTAAACTTGATTATGCAAAGGCATTTTGACTCACCATCGATCCAAAGTGTACATTTTACATGCGTAGCCTTAGTTCTCCACGAATTCCACCGATTTGCATAAACCCTTGGGCCCTGCGTTTATCCAATGGGCTCGAAGGAAGCGGAATTTGCTGTTGGTTGTTGAATGAAGGGAGAAATGTCGCCAAAGATGTCTGCGATCCCAAAAAGGACTCAACACACACACCCTTTGTAGCCTAGCAAAGCATTTGCACTTAATGTGTTTTAATAAGCTTACTCTTAATGACGGCCCTCAAAGTAACCCTCCACATCTCGAACTCCCGCTTTCAAAACCTCTAAATCAGCTTACTGGAGGCAGGAAAGTTAGGAATGTCAAGCATTTTGTGCTTGCCTTGCACCTGCATCAAAACTGTTTATTCCCCTTTTTTTCTACGAGTGGTGAAATATTTGCTAGCCAAGGTTTGTCAAAAAATATTGTCAAGCCCTAATTTTGTATTTTCAATTTATCAGTCTGCTTTTTATTGAACACTTAATGTGTAACCGGTTCGATAAACACGTCCAAAGTGTTCCATGCTGATATTCAGATCCAGCAATAACAAATTTAAGTAACTAGTAAAAATAATACTCTATTGCAGATAATTATTACCCCATTCAATTCCATTTTCAGCGGGCTTGACGTACTATAATGCTCTTACAAACACAGGAAATATAAGTGAATGAGATGCGATCATCAAACGATTCGCTGCACTGGTGTGATTGAGAAATGAATGAATATGCTTTTGTGTTTAGCTTTAAATTACCTACTTTCCAGAAGAAATGCACAGGGATTGATCAATCCGACAGAGATTCGGTTTGCGATGGATCAGACGAATGAGTGGAGTAAGCCAAGCGTTACTTGGTTTTGGCTCACAACATGAACGAAATAAGTTCAACACTGATTATCCGTAATTTGTGTTTCCTTTCTCTAAAAACCAAAGTACCTATCGGATTTACATAATTCTCTAAGTGTTCCGTTGTTGAACTGGCTTATAGAGTAGGCCGTGTTCCAGTGGGCAAATCGTGTTCGCGAAGCAACATGAAAACCTGAGGCAAGGGAATACAGGTGAAATGTCATGTTGTCAATCGAATTAAACCGAGGGCTTAAACATTAATAAGAATAATTCATGAAAAGCAATTCATACATTTTGGAATATGTTTAATGCAGTTGCTGGGAGTCAATTACTGGGAGAAAACTCGGGCTCATCAGTAGAGGAATCAAGCAGGGGAAGGTTAATTTTTTGCCTATTGATGATAAGCTTGGATTTTTAATGAGCAAAAAGGGTAGAACGTATCATCAACTCGACAATAAGGGGAGATGTCTTCCTTGATGTCCTGTAAAGTATACGCATGTCAGTGGAGTTGTGTTTTGGGTGAATTATTATTTAGATGAGTTTTTTTTTCTGTGCTAGTTCGTGGCAGGAGTGCTTGGGGGTTAAGTTTTATTTCTATTCAAAATTCTTTCAGTTCATTTCCATTACATCGTTATTCCAAGGCAGTTTTTTGCCTTAGCAGTCGCAAAATTATTTTCGGAGTTAAAACGTGGTCTTGTTCCCTCAACTGAGTACATATGGTAACTCCCCCCTCCCCCTCCTACTACTTGAAATCTCTTCTGTTCCCCTTGCAGTACTGCCAGACAGGTTGCAATCCCCTAACAATCTCAGCTTCTAAAGTAAACTAGCGTGCTTTGGGGTGACCCTATTCTGAGTTAGATGTCCCCAAAGGCGGCCTCGTAAGGAGGAGCGGGCTTGGTCACACACGCACTCACATCTCCCCTCCCCACATAAGGAATGGGTGAGGGGGAAAAAAAGGTATGCCCATTTGGGTGCTTTCTGGGACGACAAAAATCAGGGTCAATTGCTTCACTCCTTCTCCTCAGGGTGAATTGCACCGCGCCGGTGGCCTTCTCGGCTCTCTTCCAAGTATTTGCATTTGTACTTGAGTGTTCCAAAGCTTTTCTCAAATCTTCAAAAATCATTGTTCCATAAACTTTTACATAAATTGTTAATAAATCGAGAGGCTGAAAATTCTCTCTGATTAAGTGCGTCTTACGCTTAAGTGTGCTTATTTCCCCAACTTCTTTATTATTTCTTATTCACGAGAATGATTGTGAATGGTGCGTATTCCAGGGCTGCATGGAGTGTGGCTGCAGTCCAAAAGGCTCAAAGTCGGAGTCCTGCGAGCCCTATACAGGTCAGTGCAACTGTCTGCCCTTTGCGATGGGTCGGACGTGCGACGAGTGTCTGCCGGGCTACTTCAACCTCACCACGGGCGTGGGCTGTCAGGACTGCGAATGTCACCCCTACGGATCCACCCACCGCCAGTGCGACCCCAGTGGACAGTGCTTCTGCAGATCATTCGCCAGTGGGAAGAAGTGCGATCGGTGCGAGGTGAGGCACAGTCCATCTCATCCACACACCGTATCGACGGGGGTGCACTTTTCTCCTCCGACCGAGTTAGTTGAAAGGAAGCAAGTCACAGCCACGCAAATTTGCCATTATGCGTCATCTGTGGGATAGCAACAAAATGACATCAATCAGGGCACAATATATACTTTCATTGTACCCTCCCATACAGGTCCCACGTCCTTATCGCAATTTTTAGATCTGTTGTACTAATCAATCTCCAGCGACATCACTTGACTTGAAACTCTTCCAGACCATATTCAAAATTGGTTCCAGAAGAATTCCAAGCAGTAAATGATTTTAACAAATGGAAGCTTACCCTTTCAACCAGTACTCTGAGGTTAGGACGTTAACATAATTATCACGTCCATGGGGATGGCCCTTCAAATATGCATCACAAGATAATTATTTTAACGTCATTACCAGCAATTGTTAAGCAAATCTGAAAAGGTGTCATCATTGACAAAAGCACCTTACTATTAGTGAGAATCACTGTTTTATCACAGGAGAATCGCTACGACCTCAGCGCGGGCTGCCTACCCTGCCCGCCTTGCTACGGATTAGTGCAAAAAGAAGTCCACAAGCTACAGAAGAAGCTATCAGAAGTATTTGGCAACAGTGGCGGCCTCGATCTCGACGACGGTGGAGACACTTCCCAACTCTACGAGCAGATCAAAAAACTCAACAAAACCGTTCAAGAAGCCTACAGTGCTGTTTTGCAAAATAGTCTCGGTAGGTTACTAAATGCCATTACAAATGTGAACATCACTCCTCTAACTGCGTGTCGTGGTTGGAAAGGGAGGACACAACGACTCTATTTTCGTCTTTTATTTATTCAGTCAGTTCTGCTGTTACGAATGCCGATCAGCTGGAGGCTACGGTTGAAGGTCTCCTGAAGCGCGCATCAGACCTTACCAGGGAGTTGGAGGAATACGAAATGCATAAGGTTGGTTCAAGAGATTCCCTTTGTTCCTCTTCATTTGGACTTTTTAAAACTAAAATTCTTCAGCTCATATTATCTTCTTCCTCTGTTAAATTATTCATTTGGCTCAATGGGTCTAATATTTTATAAAACAACACTACAAGTGCTGTCTCTTTACCAGGTTTCCTATCCTCTAATTTCCTTTCAACTGAGTTTTAGTTCTGTTTTTGTAAATCTTTGAGGGACGTCATAAGTGGTGCATTTTGGCACTAAAACTAATGTGGGTAATGTAAATTTGGTGGAGGCAACACTCAACCCTCCTCCTCCCGTCCCTTCAATTCAATGACTTGGATTCATTTTAACCTTGAACACTTGGAAAGTTTAAATACACTGAAATGGTCGACGGTGATTTGCAAATCCAAGTCTTGATTACTTTTGCTGGCAATAGCCAGGCAAGATCTCCATTTGGCTATCAATATATAAAAGGATTTAAATATTTCCATTGTCATTTAAGACAACATACTGGGAAGCTTGAGATACAGGATCATCGCAATTCGGTGTCGTAGCGACATTCAGAATCTTCGCAGAAATTCCATAACTTTAGTACACCCTAATTACTTAGTATTTGCAGAATCGTTTAATAGGTATTAATTAATAAGTCGATTCCACTTGCTTAAAACAGTATTCGTCGGAATTTGGCGCGATTTAGTTTTCATGAGGGATGCGATTCATTACCATCCGTTTGGCACATTCAGCCCTGTCTCAAATCTGGTCGTTGTTTGGGGTCGGGTAAACAGCATTTAATGGGCATTCAGAATTTTAACTTGTTGTTTGTCAAACATAACTTTTGCGGGGTAAACAAAACCGATTTGCTAATTCTGTTTATGCAGAGAGGGACAGTTTAAGCTCGTGACTAGTCCAGTCTTCCTACCTAAGTAAGTAGACGACGGGTCAACCTATTTCCTATTCACGCGTGGATTGCTTGCCATTTCGCGTAGACTTTGACACATCACTAACTGGATTGCAATCGTGCATTGACAGAGAGTATTTAGATGGGCGACCAGACGCAAATGGACATAGCAAGTGCTCGGTGTCAATCAAGCGCTTCTGATCGCCTGATTTGAGGATGCATGTACGATTTTGGGGTAATGAGTTTGCTAGATAACTGGAGCAAAACAACTAACCTGCAAATCGCCAGCCCTCGACCCACTTACAAACCCCACTGAGCCAGCTACAGGTCGTGGGGTGAATTGAGGGAAACGTGTTTATGACAAGAATTCTATCTGACACATTCCCCCAAGAAAAGTCTTGTCCTGAATCAGCATCTCCTTGACCTCCCATGGCGGATAATCATGTTGACAACACTGGTCTTTCTTGATTTTATCAGATCGACATTGACCTAGGTTGTTAATTCAGAACTGTAAAACAGAATGTGGGTCTTTTTACATTTTTAATGAAATGAACTCAATCAACCCAACATGTTTTGATGGGAACAGTAGTGCCACCACCTCTAACCTTGGCTAAACCAACTATGTAGTGAGTGCTTTTTATTTTAATTGCTCGTAAAACTTAAGAAGAAAACTGGAAACTGCTTTGCATAAATTCTTGCTCTGATTGTCCGCACATTTCGCCAGCGATAAGGAATTTAGGGCTTTGTGACCTTGAGATTAGCATAAAAATTTCTAGATCGCGTCAACAATCTGTCCACTCGACCAGGGCAACATTTCCTTCAATTCATTGGTGCTTCCGGCAGCACTAATTTTTCTCCACTATCACCGGATGAACTGTACCTACTTTGCTTCCCACTCCGTAAAATTGTGGGAATTTCCATCGCAATTTTGACATCATCATCGTCGTTACGAATCAAATGAGAAAATAGGAATGCTAGATAAGGCCTCTTTTAAGATGGAAGCCTTCAGACGTCAGGAAATTGAAATGCCTTCCCTTCATGCTTCAGAAATGCATTGCAAATCTTCTTAGGCAAGAACAAATAGTGCGCGATTCAATCAGATCACACAATGAATTTAAAAAAAAGTATTCCACTCGAGATGGTTACAGGTTTTCACCAGAGCCGAAATTTAATGGAGAATCTGGCAGAAAAAAAATCCATGTTCTTGATGAACAACTGCACATGATAAGTGCCCGTGTCCATAACTGCACTAAAGGCACAGCGTCCAATAAAAGGAGGAAAACTATTGACAATTCCGTCCGTTGAAGGGAATTTGAAGGGATAGATCAAAATCAGCAAAACTATTGCGTCAGAACGTTTCATCCCTGAGAATCTTCCGCTCATCAATGTCAAATCGTCAATTAGCAGCGTTAGCTCAATTCCCAGAGATAAAAACATAGGCGGTGATGGAAGTGCACTACTGCGAAAAGTGGCAACCTCTACAGAACGCATCATTATTCCAGAAATGACTCCAATCCTAGTTCTATTATTTCACTTGTGGCGCTTTTTGGTTAGGTATATCGGTTGGCGGTGTGCATCGGCAAGAAATCTTCATGCGATTTCAGATTATTCATTACCTATCCCGCATTAGGAAAAACCGTGAGCATGACTTGAATGTTGTCATTCATCCTGTGTTACTAAAGCAGAGTATTTTTTCGACAGAAGCCAACTTTGTGTTGAATTTAAAAATGCACAAACCGATTAGGATCATGACTGGAGTGGATTTGTTACTAAAAAATACCTTCAGAACCAATTTCTACCAATGTAGGAATCAAAATAAGACACTTCTCCTAATCACTACATGATTTGTAATGTTAGGAAATGGGTAAAGTCGATGGCTTAATTGTGATCACTTATTACATTTGAAGTAAATCAGTTGCATTAAACGAGTGTGGTTGTAATGTTGCATTTAATAAACCCTGCATTACCAACAGCCTTCATGCATGCGTCTGGACCTGCCGCAACGACTGGACTCGATAAAACGTGATCTGGACAAACTAGCCGAGCGGATCAAAACAGTGGGTCAACGAGAGCTGGATAGCTTCTCTGAGAAGGTGGCTGCCTCCGTAAATCGCGACAGCACTCTGACCGAACAGGCGCGTAATGCCACAGAAACTGTCGAGCCGTGGGTTTTGCTTATGATTTATCACACGAAACTTCCTAATTCACTCATTGTTACCTTCAATTTCTTCTTTGATAAACGACCGACTATTAGCCAATTTTCCATGATGTGCTTTCTATCTTATGCTAAAGCAGTCCAACTCGTTGTCATTATTTTGCTTTTGACTGTGTTCAGTAATTGTTTCAAAAATGAAAGGAACATCATTTATGCACTTTAATTGAAGCTCCTGACCATGAGTACGCAAGACTTTACACCCATTGCCTTAAAAATACACGATAATGTGTTGATATGAAATGAAATTCGCCGCAAGCTTTATTATCATCCACTAAACTTTACCTTGATTTTACTGATTTTGAACCACTTAAAATTTAATAAAATACCTTCAAAATTAAAATTAAATTACCTTCATACCTTCAAAACCGATTTCTATCTGGTGTGGGTTTGATGGATTTATTGTAAATTGCACTTTAGCCTCGAAGAAGAGGCCTCCAAATTGCGAAAGACAGTCCAAGATATCGACACTATCCTTCGCTCTGTTGAATTTGATGCAGACAAACTGGCTCAAAGTACTCACAAGGCTTTTGAACGAATCAATTCGGAACTTAACAGGTGGGCTCAAACCTCGCTTTTCACGTGTTTTGGGACAGCTTTAAATGCTGGTACCTTGAGTGTAGTTAACCAGAATAACATTTCAAACAAACTTGCTGTGATTGTGATCGACAATCCTTATCACTCCTTTCGTAGCTGCCGTATTACAAAGGCTAAACTGTGCGATGACGTTGTCCTTTAGACTGAAGGAGGTTATGGCAGTCCAGAAGGGCATTCTCAAATACAAAATTGACCATGTACAGTTCCTGACCCTGGAGCAGCGTCAGCGGTTGAATAAACTATTTGACGCTTTGAAGAAGGTGCCAAATGTGAGTGCTGAACAGTCTAGGCTGGAAGAAATCCTTGGAGACTGGACTGCAGCCCTTAATAAGGTAAATGGGTTTTCATCGTGTAATGTGTGCGCACTAATCTATATTACTTGGTTTTTCAATCAAAGTTGTGAGGATTTAACACTTATAATCGTCTACTAATGAAGCCCAGTAAGCACTAAATTTTTTGAAGACATCGAATGGAAGGCCTGAATTTAAAAAATGTGATCGTCTAACTCCAGCGAACTCTTTTCGCTGAAATTGCCAACAATTTCAATAAAGATGTCATTCAATCCAAAAGCCTCAAGTCTCGACGGCGCGTGTGGCGTGTAGGTTAACACTAGCCTTTTCTCTCCCTTCATTGTTTACTTATTGTTTATGTCGCGAATGCTGATCCGTTCTTCACTGTTCGAGTGATAATCTGTTAGTTAGAGTGACTTTTTGGTAATTCAATTGCTTCTGTTAACTTGCCTAGCGCAGCTCCATCCAACCAGCGGGCAAACAAAGCAGGTGCTTTAAGCACGCCGTCGTTTCAGCGACAAGTGGGTTCGCCCTTCGGGGGGAGATGCTTTAGCTTTTATGTAAACCTTCGTTATTATGACTACCTGTTGGCCGACTAATTGTCGTTAAAAGATTTTTTTACTTTTAATATCCTAACTAGGGGCTACTTTTTCACGTTTGGATTTAGCTTTTTGAAACTCATTCTCTGATGCCAGTAGAATTAATAATTTCGCAAATCTAATGACCCTTTGAGATAAACTGGTCTTTTCTGGATCGGACCGTTGAATTGAATATCTTAAAAGATTGATGAATCGGACAGTGTGACGAGTTTTGCCACCATATTTCCTATCAAACCGGTTTTGTGGTTATCACATTGAGAATAGAAACACGAGGAATCAGTTATTTAGTAAAATGCGCTCTAAGTGTGTCTTCTGTTCCGACTGAGTATAAAAAATGCAAATATGCAAGTGTTGGTTGCGCTTCAAAACAAGATCCTAGTTTACTGGCAGCTATTTGCCTCCTCTCACTCGTAATCGCAACTCCTCACGTTAAGAGCAATTTAAACTTTGAACTCGGCGCCGCAGTAAATCAGGCCAAACTGTCTCCTTTGGAACAAATCCATAGGTGCTCTGGTCGACTACTTGCTCAGCTTTGATGAGCTTCTCCAGGATGGACTATTGACACAGCTTAAAGCCTACTACTCGCCTTCTTGGGGTCTCGTAAGAATCAGTCTAACTGCGCTATCAAGGAATGTCAACAGTAAGGACAGTTACTTCCAGTTTTCAGTTTATTGTTGAGTATACTCAGACGGATACAGAAATCTCATAAATCCTGCCTTGCTCACGCATTTTACGATGCATGCATAAAGATATGAAGGTAGGCATAAAGTGAAGTCAGGCCTTACTGATGTATGATGTATTTCACTTACGAATAGTATAGGCCATCTACAAGCAATTCGATAAGACATTATCCATTCCGCCATAGATTGGGTGATTATATAGCTGCATTTCATGGAATTCGAGGTGGAGTTCTAATAAAAACCGAGAAAACATTATTTTCTCGTCATGAGTAAAAAATAGCTAACTTATGAACTTAAACACTTAAGAATTTGTTTACTTAAACAACCCATTTCTCACTTCGACACAGCAAACTTTAGCTTGGTTTGATTAATAGTTTTGCTGTCATTTTATGTACCTTTGGCTCTTTTTTCAAAGCGCGGTAGGTAATTTATTTTTTGTATCATTTGTTTCAACTATCTCGAATGCGCTCCATCAAGCCCGTTAGTCGCCGCGGCGACTAGGTCGACGGTCATGATGAACCTGATCGTAAACCCATTAAAATACCTTTCCATTCCAATTCAGTTTCAAT
Source organism: Taenia hydatigena (assembly GCA_036345935.2). Classification (NCBI taxonomy): domain Eukaryota; kingdom Metazoa; phylum Platyhelminthes; class Cestoda; order Cyclophyllidea; family Taeniidae; genus Taenia; species Taenia hydatigena. The sequence goes on from JADWOT020000009.1 coordinate 5,333,238, forward strand.
CCACATCAAGGTATTTCAAATGCCCTTTCACCTTCCATTTCACTTTTTTTCTAATCGTCAGCTGCTTTATTACGTTGTTTCCACTCTTACCAGGAAACGAGTCTTTACTACAGACCCAAATGATGCCACCCCGTGAGAAGTTAGTATGCTCAAAAGCCTCAGAATTACACAAATGGATTATTAACGTTACATTTTGATCTATTTAGCAAAGATAAAGCTCATAAAATTTCTCTTGACAAAATCTAACGCTAGTCTGTGATGAACTTTATCGTAAAGTATCCAGAGTTCACCACCTTTCCTCGTGATCTCTGTCACTCATATGGTTTTTGCTTAACTCCAAAATTAGTCCCGCGATTTGCAGACGATGCTTGAGACTGAGATGAGCGTGATAGAGGAACTCATTGAGAAAATGCGGCGAGGTCGCGATCGTCTGAGAGCCACCTTAGTCAGACAGACGCCGGTGGCGGAGGAAAAGGCACGAATCATAGAGCGTCTCAAACAGCTGCTCAACAAGTCCGAAACAGCTGTTCAAACCGCCGAAAAGGCTGTGAGGAACGCTAAGCAGCAACTAGAGGATCTCACAGGTAAAGCGATTGAAATGGATTGACTATGGTAGTTTCTGTGCCTTCACTCAATCAGTAGTAAATGTTTCGGCAAATCGAGATAACGAATGGATATTTATTTGCCCCAATGCATTAGATTTCTTAGTGTGATCTCAAATCCACCAAGAATCGTCTTCTAATGCTAGCGTATGTCCTATCTCCGATACTGGGCGATTACTGAAATGCGATTGTTCTTGATACTTCGACGAATTTTTATCAATCGAACAGAGCCTGCAATCACTTCAGTTTCCCAGAGCGGCGATATTTTGCGTACTCTTACTAGCGAGGGAATCATTATTTCGCACATTTTTGTACCCATGAGGATGTCCTGAACTTATCCATAAGAAACTCCTCCTAGCACATAATCTTTATTGTAACGATGGTATTAATTATGCATATAATTGTTCATCGGCTTAAGCCTGGTACACCATCATGTGCCATTGTCAATAGAGTCCTTTTTGACCCAATATGCTGTAAGCTGTTCAACTTGCCACGTTAACTTATGTCGCATGAGTGGGCGTCGTGTCTCTAAGATCGGCTACTCCACTAGGTTCTTTGATGTACTAAGTGGTGGTGTTGAAATTAGACTTGTGCCTCATAAAACACTGGAAAAGTGTTGTCCAAACTTCAAATTTCCAGCTAAAAAGCCCAAATCCACTTGGGTAGTACCACATTCCTCATGTCTGTTCCCGCAGTTGTGCCATTAACATCACGCAACCAGCGTAAGTGGCCTACACTTCTGTGCAACCGTATAAACAAAATCCCATTTTCATCAGAATCCAACTGAGTTCACTTTTAACACAAAATAAGTGTTTGTTTGCACGAACTCTCGCAGATTTTGATGTCTATGTCAGCCGTACCAAACAGGAGTTGGAAGCGATGAGTATTATTGGTACGGAGATCAACGAGGACCTCGACAAAATTGACAGACAGATTCAAGGCATCCACGTTCAAGTCGATGAGGCTCTCAATGCAGCCCAAGTCTTACAAACGACTGCATCTTTTTACGACGACAAAATCAAGGATTTGAAAGATGATGTAAGCAATTTCATCCTTTTTACTCAAAGCTCTTTTTATAGTATCTTTCATGATCTTCTTAACACTTTCCTTAAATCCACCCAGTATCAACCTAGTTTGCGCCAATGGAAGAAGTGACTGATTATTTCTCACCAATTTCGTTTTCCTTGTTGTATTTGCTGCTTACATTTACCATTGAATAAATTATATTTCCAGACACCAAATTAAGCCCCTCACTTAATGGAATGCATTCATTATCAGTGATATGCCACGAAAAAGGAAAAAAATTACACATCGATTATCAAAGGGTCGGTAATGTCTACCGATTCTTGCGGCTTTTGTTATTTTGCTACTAAATTCCATTTAACGGACGGAGGCTGTCAGTGCAGCTGGACTCCGACGTCCCGAGCACTGAAGTGTAAATGATGGGTGAAGGACGTCCCAGCACCAGCAGCTGCGGGGGTGGTACCTACGGCTCCAAAGCCGTCGACGTTAGTGGCTTGTTTGAATTCTCCGGCTATTAGGTAAATTAATTGTGTGCGTGTGTTGGTTCTCATCATAAGGCTACCAGTGCTGCTGAGTAAGCGAAAACATCCATGCTGAGGCCCGATTCACCAGAATGGTGGTGGTGCTGTCTGGTCCTCCCTCGGTACAAAGTATGAGACGTGTGCTGCGCTTTCGTTCAGACTTTGTGACCACTTCTCGTCGTCTGAATCACGTATTTTAGTAATGAGCTGGCCCAGGTTTTGGCTACAGTTAAATAGGCTTCCTCGGAATGCGCTTATTACCTTTCGGAAACAAGTATTCATGACTCAAGCTACGGAAACAATTCAAATACCGACTACACTAGTAAGTGGCTACAAATATGTGAACCTGACTAAGATTTGAGACCAAATTTGTGTTTCACCTTGGGAATTAACCACTGGTTAGATTAATCTGAGTATTCTAGATTTAAGTAAAAGAAGACCTTCCAGGACAGATAACATGCCAACTACTAATCAAAAAATTATGAGTAAAGACTAATGACCGAGTAAAGATACACAGTGCTTGTATGTGTCACTGCTAACTAGGCTACTTAATATGGTCAAAGTCCACGCAACTGACTCCACTTGTCTCGCTACCACGGAAAAGCAATGGTGGACGTTAATTTAGTGTTGGTGGCCTACTGCGAAAGCCAACATTTTAACACGTAGATATTAGCGTTTTTTACTACTCTCTACTTAGTCAGTCAGTTAGTGATAGTGGTAATGAAATAAAAGTATTCTTTCAAATCCTAACTTAGGCAATACAGTCTTAATAATAAGTACTGTTTTGAGCTGAGGCGGTCCTTCTTCCTTGTAGGTGGTGAAGCAGATTGAGGAGACGGAAGTACTCAGCAAGAAGCAGGAGGAGGAGGACGACCTATATAGCCAGGTGCAGCACGAGTTCAAGAGTAGTTCCGATGTGCTAGGGGCGGTAAGACCACAGGCAGAGGTGGTGATCGAACTTGGCAAGAGGACCAGCAACGATGTTAGCCAATTGAGCAAGGACATTGACACTCTGCTCAACAAAATGAAGGAATTGAAAGACAAAATAAGTAATTTTGGACGCATTCTACCATACTGAGGTGTTCACTAACTACCCACGTCTCATTTGGGCGATTTTGCTTTTGACAATCCGTCTAACACGTTTCCAGACGTTCCTTTTCTCTATGCTATTGGCAACATTACAGTTTTTAGGCTTGGTTCTTTAGGCTATTGAACGTTAGAATTAAAATCCATTCAGGAAATGAATACTTGATTATTTATGCCATTTCCAGCAAAGTAAATGTTTTCTGAAAGCTATTTGTCTCCGAAAATGGTAGATTTCCCTTTTTTGGACCTCAGAAGTCCCACCCTTCTGGAGGACAATTGGTGTGTCCTATCGCAGAGCTATGAACTATTCCCCCTGTGTAAAGCGCACCTATGAAGGTCGTCAGTCGGAAATAGATATGAGAAACGTTGTGAGGTTACCACCTACCACTCGTCAGAACCTTTAGAGCACTAAATAATCTTCCAGAACCACAGGCATCCCATTTGAGATTCATGCTAAGAACTTGAAGTGAAGTATCGTGATCTCAAATATTAGTGCAATTTGTTTTGCATTTTTAGACTAGCAATAGATTCATTAATTTACTTGAATCATAGAAAAGATAGAATGGTGAATTACGAATCCGCAGACACTTCATGGAACAGAATCACGCTCCGAAGTGACCTAATTAAGTTGTATTATTAAGTAACCTCACATCAAGCATTTCGGTAAAGAAGTCCCCACTAATCGCTTTCAGCCAAGACAAGTCCGAACAATGGATTCGAGGGTGACGGTGCAGCTCGCTTCAAAGAGATAAAAGAGGAGGCAGAGAATATGAAGATAGCCGAGAGGATTGACTATCTGCGCAAGATGAACTTCTCTCGTGTTGCCGAATTAGAGTACATGCGAGACCACGAGCTGAGGGAGTTTTCTGCCAACACTAAACACCTCACGAGGTTACTAGACCTGCTACCTATGCTGAACCATCAGAGGTGCTTCTACTCGGGAAAAAATATTGAGGGCAGCCGCCGCAGAAAAAAGCGATCCACCGACAACTCTACAGCCTTCAGCGCAGCTTCTGATATCGAAGCTCTAGGTCTGGACCATACTTCGGTCTCTTTGAATTAATCTTGACACTTCTTCCTTTCGAATTTTTGGGCGTGATTATACCTACTTTTTGTGTTTCGTTCCATGATTTTGAACTTTGTTAATGTATAAAGCCTCGAAGAATTTAGTTTTATGATCCACTTCCCAGTAAATTAATTGCGTCTCTAGGCTAAAGCATTTCTGTAAAGCATGTACTGCTTATCGTCTTTTGTTTTATTTGGATTATATGGGAAATCGTTGTAATGGTCCCTCGAAAGCATGGTATGAAAAACCCGGTTGATCTAGGAGTACAGGTTATATTTTGAACGTTAGAATACCTCAAATGACTTATCATTTCTGCGATGATAAACATGAATATGGAGCTGGCTTGTTGAGACCAGTCCCATCGTTCGGCTTTCAACTCAAGAATGTGATCACAGTTGGGCATTGCCCTGATTTCGAAGCGTACTCATCACCGAAATCGAGATAAAGTTGGATATTTAAAAAAGTGAATATTTGAAGTAGAAATGTTTAGTCTTTCAATAAGCACAGTTGAGGGCACCGCATTATTCCGATCTTCCGTTGTGAAAGGGGGGCTGGTCCGTCGAACCATTATCTCCACTCACTTCCGGATGAAGATGCCACGGCTGTTGTATGATCACAAATTGCAGGGCCGGTGTTGAGACCGGTGCGGACACTCCAAATCCTTAAAAACAAGTTGAAACAGGAGGGCGGTTGGTGGTAAACAACACCAGTGTGCGGTCTGAAGTACCTAAGAGGGTCTCAGAGTGGTCTAACAGGCTTTCTAAGAAGCTTTACCGACATAAAAGGGATAAATAGTCATAGTAATTACTCCAACTCTAGGAAACATAATTTAGTTTGGATTCAAAAGGCATCATAAAACGGGTGGCTTGCGTGCATCATTCCTAACTGAAGACTTAGATGTTTACTGCTCAATTTAAACAATTCAGTCAGGTAATGCAATAACTGTTGGGCGTCACTGGTAGTGTAAATTCATGTTACCATCAGGGAACGATGAGAAACATTTAATTATGGACAGGAGACAATAGGAAAGGATGAAAACAGTGATTTTGGTATGGGGTAAAGAAGCATAAAAGTGGTGGGCCAATCTCAAACCTGGCATAGTTGTCTCTGCAGTCACCTGATGATCTCCAGAAAGTGGAAAAATATTCATCAGATGCCCATTTTAGTGGTCTGCTCTAGTAGATATTCAAGGTGGAAATTTGGGATGAGTACTTTTTGGTTTTGCGGGAACACAGTGGGGATTTCACTGCACAAACCGCAAATTCCAAATATTTATCATACAAACTCTCCATCCCAGGTAGGTAGTCTTTAGATCATTTAAAGTGCTCATCGGGTTTGACCTCAAGTAAAAAATCGTCATCTAGAACAAGCACAGTGTGTCAGAGAGAAAGCACCAGAAATTTTGAGAAAAGGAATACTAATCCTCACAACTATAGCCAATGCTTTCATTTTTTTCTCAATAGAACGCAGCAGAGTACAGAGAAATTATCCTCACTTGAGCTGTCGATAGAACTAATGCTAACTTAATGAGATCACCTATTTTGCGTAACATTTATATGGATAAAGGAACACACAGTTTATTGCAGAATAAAATAATATTTTTTTAACCACTGCGCTGCTCGTCAGGCAAAATGGGAGGCGGATTCCAGGTGCACACAATGCCAGTGGATTACACTCATGTGCTACGTACTATTTATAACTCAGGTATTTAAAAGGCCTTGTGTGCAAATTCCCAGTGAAATAAATCATCATTTTTAATGTCGATTAACAGGAGCGTTTACCCATTCAACATAGACATGCCACTCAGTGGGCCCACATTTACACTTCAGGGGTTTTTCTGCTTGCATAAGTCTACCTCCAAAGACTTGCACAACTTGTTGGGTCACTTTTTTTCGATGCGGAAAATATCGTTCCTCACTATTCTAAAAGGTGATTGGGATGACTGCGTACCTGTGAATTTTATGCGATAAGTTGGGTATCACGCTCCGCTACTGGCTACTATAAATAACATGACTCGGTGATGAGGGCACGCATGCACCTTGATTGCAGTGGCAAAGCGAAACTGTCGACCAAATCATGCCTAAAATTGACAAAGATGTTATCGTAATATCACTTCAGGAATTAGTGAAGTTGGAGTTGACACACTTTGCATACACATGGGCACAAGAGTGTTGTGTAGCTTGGTCATATTTGATATTGGGACCAGTAATTGTGTGCACTTAGTCAGATTAATAACAAGCGTTGATCAGAGTAAGAGCCTCATGTTAATCTTCAATTTCATCCCTCAAAAGCCTGCGCAACATTACTTACCCTAGAGATACGATTAATATTTTTGCCAGTAAGATCCTAAAATTTTTACTGATATCACAATTCTCACTAATGCCTATAAGCTCGTAGGGAATCTTTACTGTTCATAAGAGTAGCAAACAATCCTAATAAAGAGTAATCTGGGTTCTACCTCCAGCTTCGTGACTTAAGCATAAACATTTATAAAGTCGCTAAATTAATGGGACTGGTAACTTAGAATTTCAAGTGATTATGCCGATTCCGGAAATGGGTCTACAATTTGGTGAGGTCACCGCTTAAGCATTTGGCGAAGAATTGTGGTCTAAAATTTAAGGCCTATAAGTTCACTGAATATACGTAATTTCCCCACTGGTCTTCCAAGAAAGCTTTCCGTTACATCGGGGAGAGCGATTCAGTGACAACGGGATGGGACTTATAATGTCTCACGTAAACGCTAGACCTTGGTGACTACTGTCACACCGTTGTATTCGAATGAAGCTTTAGACTGGGAGCAAATTTTATGTAACACGAATGCGTTATTTAGCACGGAAGTTGGGGTTGCGTCTGTTGCGGTCAGTAACCATGCCTTCTTACTCCAACTCCACCAATAAAGCCAAGGGAAGATGGGCTTTTCACCAAGCACGCACACGGAGTCGCACCGCACACGCATGCACACTTGCTGACATCGCACACCGGCGCGGTGGTTAGCAGGTGATGCTAATGAAATCTTCAGTTAGTCAGTTGTGCACGATAAGTGACAATGTTTCGAGTGGTTTTGTTCTATCCATACTCATCTGTTTCGGGATCACATGCACCTCCTTTTTAAATATAAAGCCCAGCATAATTTTTATGTCAGACACTCCGTTTTCGAAGCGGTAATCGAAACTTGCCTGCATATTTCGTGTCAGGCGCTTATCGTAGAGAAAAAGTAAATTAGTTTTTTCTCCCAAAATATGATGCATCAACTGCTGCACCCTAGTAAACGATTCTTTCTTGCTGGAAAAGTGGGCCATTTTTTGAACCAAGAACAGGGTCAATTCAGAACTTGGCACTAAGGCCTTATTACTAGCTATTGGCGAATTAAAGGTGAAAGGATGTCCACCAATGGGAATCTTTGATCGTTAGGCCATTGTTTCCTATGTATCTACCCTAGAGGAGCCATAATTTCTACAGCTGTCGGCTAAGCATCTATACAAGCATGAGTCCCTTTGTTTATGTCGTGAATTCATATGCTTTTGTTGATGGCATACTTGTCAAAAACTGTTTTCCACGAATAAGTTGCTTCTGTTTTATTTTCTGCGTAAACAAACGTTAGATAAGAATTATCTTTGCAGAATCGGCACGTAGAGGTACGATGCGTCCTCGAATGAAGCATTTTTGAACTCTTGTTTCTCCTCTAGAAAAGAATTTCTCATAGAGACCAATCCTTCTTCTATGGGATGCAACCCATCCAGATTGAGCCACGTGAAGTCACGTGTGAGTGGCGAGACGCATTGCTAGTGTTTCCCTTGACTTACTTTTACAGAATACTTACGGCTTCGGTGCTCTGATCCCAGATGTACGTTGAAAACACAATTTTACAACATACCTCCCGGTCACAGATACATTAATATCAGATTTCCTGTCATGATTGTTGGCTTCTGAAGATTTTTTTAGACAATACTATAGCCTCTCTTTCTGCGCAAAGCAAGCCAATATTTTTAATATTTTCAGTACCATCGTAGAGAGTAATGCTTCAGCACCAGATATCTTCGAATGGAACCAACTAATACGGAAGCTATCCATTCCAAATTTCGGTTCGATCGGCTTGAGTAGCATTGTTCCAGTATTCCTGGTATGCTACTTTTTGTAAATTGGATAGTTGAATTTCAATTTAAATGAAATTCTCTGGTAAAGCGGATATCTACTGCCAAGTAAATGGTTACCGAGGCCTCAGTCTTGTTGCAACGACTTATGTAGAAAAGTATACGAGTTTGGTAGACGAAGAAAATGTGCTAGACAAAGTCCATAAAACTTTCCGATAACTTCCTTCGCTGTGTTGACAAAGGGTAGGTGGAAGGAGAAACGTACTTTATTAATTAATTAGGCATAGGGATACATAATGCCAGGGTTGGTACGCCGTTTTCCGTTCATTAGCACGGGTTGCCATCCCTACGTCATGAAAACATGTCTACCGTTACTTTAGTTCAATTATTCCGGAAGTTATGTTGTTAATTATTTTTTACCTGTGAAAGAACCTGTGAAAGACTTGGAATAAGACAACTTGCAGCAGTCGCTATTGTCGAGGCAAGTAGTGCTTTAAGACAACCGTTTCTGACACCTTGAAGAACGCTCATTTTTTGATAAGTTCAACCTTGTGCAGGCTGTTAACATTAATTAATGGGTAACGGTGTGAGGGGTATCCGCTACCTCGAAAGTTTCAACTCATCCTTCTGAAAAATGCATTTTTACTCGGGATCCGTTAAACGGATTATCTGATTAAGAGCGTTAACTATGAAACACGTCTACTTGATTCCAGTTCTACTACAGTTGGTCATTTAACAATTTAGATACTAATTTTGAAGTGGTTCTGAGTTATAGTTTGAATTTTATAAGAAATTAATACTCAACAACGGCTCAGCAAATGCCATTCAAGGGTTTTTTACGTTCTCTATGAAGGTAGGAAACCGTTGTCATGTGGCCTATCACGCAAGGGAAACCGTTGTCATGTGGCCTATCACGCAAGGGACCCTTCATTACAGCGCAGGAGAGGTCCACATGCCTGTTAAACCGCAGTTTAAATTTTGAATTACTCGTGCATTTTATAGGTTAAAGTTGCTGGTCAAATTCACATGATCAAAGCATATTTCCTTGTCACCCAATGGTGCCTTCCACTTATCACACGCCTGTGAATACTTGTTCGGCTCACGCTCCAAATCTCTTTTTATCCCCATACAATCTTACCATGGGTCGCAGACCAGTCAGATTTGGTATGCATACAATAGCGAAAGAATGGAATTATTTTACGCTTGATAAATTTACCTCTCCATTTAGGTGAGAGAAACCTTAGGCTATGGTTCACTAGAAGACAACTGACTTGACTACGAATTCACAGTCGAGTGGAAAATAAACCTGAGGAACCGGCATATAAATCTCATTGTTCCAAATTCATCGCTGCCACTATCAACAGTCTTTAAGGAAGTCGCATAAAACGCGCGACATGGCTTCCCAAACTTATTTTTGTAGGCAGCAAAAATTAAAAGCACCAAAGGTAGATTTGTTCATTCCCTCAAAGCATGTCATATTGTTTAAATGTTCCTTCACTTTGAGGAATGTGCATTTTAATGCTCTACTTAATTGGGTCCCAATTATATTGCTGCTTGAATAGAAATATTTTGGAATAGACTAGGAAGTCCAAATTGAGGAATTGGTCAAATGCAAATGTTTTAATATGTTTGGAGTCCAAAACACCAACTATTGCTAATCGAATGGAGTCATCCTTCCCCATTGCTTAAGGAAATCTTTGGTGGACTTTCTGCGCTGCTCTGATCACGCCATAAAGTGGATGATAGCTGTATCATCTGAGCTGTCGCGATTGCACTGTTTCCATGAGGTAGTCCATTGAAATTACTTGGTCAAGTTTTGGTGTATTAAGGCCGCATGGATTTTAAGCTACGCAGTATATTATTTAAGTAACGTGTGTGTTTCATTTTGCAGATATATTTCATGTAAATGATGGCGACACAAAAGCGCAAATTAAAAATTGTCTTAGTTAAACCGTAGCTATATCACATTGGGGAAACATGCATCATCTGGAAAGAGGAATTAACTAGTACGGTAGGAAAAATGAGTAGATGACGAACATTCCAGAAGATAAACCCAAAACATTGCATCGCAAAATGTGAACTCCTCGCCCTCATGACACTTGTTGACCAGAGCTCTCTGTGCGGAACAAGCCTCCACCACTGCATGGTCCTGCTGTTCATTGTACGCCATGCAAGACATACGGGCTTTCCATAGCCACCCTGATGCACTGGCTGAGAGCCCATTGACAGACTGACATTTCCTCACAGTCTCACACATACTCAAAATCATCCTCCACTACTAACACCAACTTTGATTGCTTTCTTGTCAACTAAGTTTTGTTTGCTTTGGTTCATTTTGCGAGTATAGAGGTGTTGCTTTGTACAGGGTCAATTCGTTTGCGCTTTTGGACTTCTAGAATGGAGTGAGTGTTCACAAATGAAAACTGTCGTCTTATGTAGTGCTTAAGTAAAAAAATAGATCTCATGAAAGTTTTTGGCAGAGGGTGTGTTGCTGCTATCAAAACCTATACAATTCAGTTGATCTCCTCGCCAATGAGCAATTGACTCCTTTTGAAATCGCGGACAACTAATTACGCAGAAAATTTCGACACTCAGATCCGTGGCAGCCTTCGTTAGGAGCCAGCATGACATTCGAATTGTCGATAAGTAATTCTCATACAATGTCAAATGTAACTCCTTTCCTCTCGCTTCAATAACGCCCATTTCGAACTTGAGACATGATCGCTTGACGGTAAAAATTGATAAGGACGGCTTTATACTACCCAAGGCATGCTTGGGTATTAGCAAAAACCAGTAACACAAGGCAGAAAGTGACGTTTGCAATGCCAATTCTTCCATTGATAAATTAAGTGGCGGATAAAGAGAGGAGCCTGGGTTTCACCAACAAGCAACGAATACTTCATTATGATTACTTAGATGACTATAAACTATGACTAAACGATGCAGCGTCAAACGAATGACAAAGTCCGTACCTCAAGGCCGTGAGTGATATTATCGCAATTCTGAACGACTCAAGTTGTGAATAATGCTAAAGAACCCACTGTTTTAAGACGCTTTGTATCGTACACTTATTTTCAGTTTGTAACACATTCTCCAAACGCCTTGACACTTAAATCAAGTTCTCAAATCCCTTCATGAATGAATGATCTTCCGCTTTTCCTTTAACATAAATAACCTCTTGAGTCCCAGTAATTGATGTCAACACAGGATTATAACATCGTCCGCGCCCCTCCATGAACCTTAATGAAGTGTGAAGCCGAAGACGAGTGTATCGGTCGGAAAATTGGCGAACAAACCAATGAGTGTGAGTTGCAACACTCGCAAAGCGTAGAGAGGCATGTAGCAAGACGGATATCAAAGACAAATAATGTTAACACTCCAGTCGTTTCCCATTTATGGAATGCGCATTAGGTAATTAGTACCGAGGATACGAATCGCATGATATTATAACTAAATCGTTACAACTTTCACATCGGGAAGGTTCTCTGGTAGTCCATGCTAGAACTGAGGAGAGTTGTAACCGTAACCAAATGATTGGATCTCAATTGGTAGTTTTGTTGTCCCGTTTCAGGGAGGTGACACTTATTCCATTAGTCTATTTCAGTGGAGTAGCAATACCTAAACGCTGAATTACCTATCCTTATACTTTCGTAGTAGGTCATTCTGCGACCATGGCTAGCAGTTTAAACAGACAATAAAGCCGTTGCGCCCACCCATTTGCGTCTTAAGTTCGATCATTACACTCGATTTGAAGCCGAATATGGCACCATAATATTCTACTGCAGTAGCCGAAATCCAATGGCATGGTTCTACAAAATCTCTCCAATACAGCTGTGATATGTCATTTTTGACTCTATGTAGAAAGTATTGGTTCACAAGAGGCATTATCACTTGTGATGAGGAGCTGAGGGGCTACGGAGAGGTCACGCACCTATCAAAGAGTAAGGTTAGCGGTCGTTTGTATTGCGCCACAAAGAGAGGTCAGGATGAAAGGCCAAATCGCACTCAATTATGAAATTCATAAATCGGCGCAAGGATTAGAACATGTGTGGTTAAAAGGCAGTAACCCTGAGATGCAAGAGCCTTGCACTTGGGTGAGTGTGCACATACTGACACGTACAAGGCTGGCTTGGGAGGGGAAGGGGCAGCAACACACACACACACACGGTGGAGACACAAATTAGCTGAACTGAGAGAGCGGTGGTGGTTTTGGTGGCGGCGGCGGCGGCGGCAGCAGCGGTGGCGGCGACGCACAGGAAGGCGGGGAGGCAGAGGGGCCGAAAAAGACACAGGACCCATAAGGGGTTAACATTATCTGAACCTGAGAATGTGGGAGACAAAGCAAAATACTGTCTTCATAGGTGTGCGTGAGTGCGTAAGTGATTTACGCGTTTACATTGGCGCTTAGGTGGACAAACGTATCTATTGCTTGTGTTATGGCACAATGCGCTGATTGGGAACGGGAATAGGAGCAGGAGCGACATTGAGGGAAGACAGTTTAAGAAAATATTAAGTGCTAGAGGAGAGGGGAAAGTGATATAGGGAGGGGAGGAAAGGAGGGAGGCAATCACAAGTGATTCCTGCTGGAATCATTCTGAAAGAAGTATGGTGGCTTATCGGCCCCGATGGCGAACATCTCGACATAGAGCTCGGGGAAGACGAGGTGGGGGTATCGCAGGCGAATTTGACTCAACACTTCGTGGTGTTCTATGTTCAACTGATTCAGCATCGGCAAGAGTTGCGTAAATGTTGTCAAACGTTCGCTTGCTGCATCTGACTTTGATTCTAAAACAAGAATCAACCTTTTAATTATGGAAACTTCTGAGATCAAGATAAGTTATGACAGATCCGACTGATAACTATTGGTTTTGACCTAATTTAATTGAAACTACTTTGAACTGATTCAAGGAGACTGGAAGATAGCAACCAAGGTGTCTGGATACATATCGATGAAATTGAGTAGCATTTTGGCAAGACTTACTTAGATGTTCATGGTTTACCAGGGCCTGCATGGATAAAAGGAAGAGGTGCTCGCAAGAGGCCGGATCTTCCAACTCGTTTTTGTCTGAAAGAATGGGAAGATGGCTGCTCAAAGTAATCGTGCCACCAGTGATCATATGATGCCACATGTCGTCGTTGTTTTGCTCACCAATAGTTGAGACCCAAGTAAATCACATGTAAATTTGGGTCTGCAAAAAAGCGCTCTGACAGCTTTATGGAAATTTATCGTTGTGCTTAGATCCAAAACTAGACCAATATCAAATTCCATCATAAAAACAACAACTTTTCGGTTTGTGTATCAGAAAATGACAGAATTTTACGCATTACTATGAGTTTCCAGGCAACAAATGTTTGTGGATGAGTTCAGCTTAAAAAAAAAGTTGAGAATAGAGATGATGAGATGAGTTGTAAAAGGAGAAAGACACATCGCTTGCAGGTACTGGGAGATGATTAAGGTGTGTTAATCGCGTTTCCGATATTTCATTGTGGTAGTCATGACAACTTCTTTCCCCACTTCAATCGATCCCACAACGACTGGTATCAACGGCCACGCTATTATTACTTATTCCTTTATGTTCTATGCCTAGCAGTTCTTGGACTGCCTGTTCCTTTGAAACAATAATTTCTCAATCAGCTACTGACCATATTCCCCGATAACCACATTTCTAGGTGGTGCACCTGGCACCTAACTATGCGACTGATTCGACGCATCGATATAATATAGCAGATCCGTTTCACGGAACTTTTCACCAGATGACGATCATAGGTGGTCCCAGACCTCAGAGTACACCTGGATCCAATTGACTTTTGAAGATGAAAAAAGTACTGACAGGGCAGCAAGAAAAGTTGGGTTGAATAACACTGATTCGCGTTTTGAGACTATTTCTCTGTACCAAAGACACCATCTACGAGTAAAAGCGAGTGAACGCTTAGGTGGGAGTCCAACTTACGTCTTAAAAGTTCCTGTATACATATAATGGTGCTCTCTATGTCGTCCAATTTTAAGTGTTGAAGAACCTTCCCCGACTGGACGAGGTGGGAGATCATTTTTGTGAGGGGAGGAAAGTGTTGGATTATGATTTCTCTCTCCCGCTCCCTAAAACAAAACCGGTATTCACATTTGCCTGGTTAATCAAATATGGGCATAGGCAGATAATGAAGCCATAAGAAATACTTTGGATTTGTTACCAATATGTAAGGTATGACTGATCTCAAGGGAGAAAAGGCAGAAAATATTGATGTAAGTTGGGGTGGTGAGTAAATACGACTTAAGCATGCATCTTCACAAGTCGTTACGGCGAGTGTGCAATTTGGAGGATAGCCACTGCAACCACATGCCTGTGCATGAACAGATGTGGTCGCATAAAAATATAGCAAATAAAAGAATGTAACAGAGCCAAGATAAAGGCAGCGGGAGGAAGAAGTTGCCCATAAGACATTTTTTCATTTTATTGGGAAAATGTGGGATTGTTGCATTGTTTATTGCAAGATCAGTGGGATAAATGAAGCTACAGGCTGCACAAAATTTAATGGCATAAAAGCACCTCACCAAAATAATCACACGACCTCAAAAAAAGTAGCAACAATCCGCCTGATTTTATCATGTCACACGATTTCACTTCTTCACACACTACCATTATAGGTGCTTCAAGCTAATGCTTTTAACGTTTTCTGAAGCCAAACCTTGATTTTGGGATTCAAAGGCGCACTTTGATTGGAAGTCGAAGCAGACGAAGAGTATGACGCAATTTTAGTATGCGGATTAAATGGAGCAGTGATAGCAGGAACCGAGAAAAGGCACCCAGTGAAGAGCACCATATAGATCGCTTGGTAATTTTAACATTTTTCCTGAGGTCGGGTGCAGAGATATGACCAAGTTTGTCAAACAATGCGAGATGATAAATTTGCCAAACGAGCTTTCACAGTACACCCATATGTCCGCCACATTCGCATTCCCTGCTCGCTAGTCTACGACGATTTCTGTCGTTTTGATAGGACAACCCTTCCAACCATATGCCACAAAAGGCACAATTAGGGTCATTCTAAAGGCATGAGTCTTTTCATGTATGTGTCCGTCGTTTGTTAAACGGAACAAAGCGTAGTCACTCATTTAAGGAATGGTCATCTGGAAAGAGAAGAGAGTAAGGAAGCAGTTTGCACTGTTCGTTGCTTGCTGCCCACTGTAGCAGCCTACGGGGAGAGCGAGAGAGCAAGGCAGCGACACTGGCACGCGAATAACCGAAGAATGGGCTTGGCCGACGTCCAATAATCCGGCCAGGGTGGATGACACATCGTACCTACACACACACATGCACAATGCCTGAACTGCGTTGCACATCGCCGAACAGACGTACACGCAAGCACGCACCGCACCTCTTGATGGAGGAAGAAAAGGAGGAGGCAAAAAAACATGTTGACGCTCATATGACAACTTTGGGGCGTTTGTGTGTGTGTCTGCGAGGAGGGCGATTAGTAGAAGCTTTAGATGGGGACAGTCATGTCATCGATGAGCAATCATGACATGAATGAATTTAAACTTACAGGAAGTCAAAGTAGTTGTAGGAGAGACTGCCGTTATTCTGAAAGTCCCTGCTTAGTTCTATCAGCATAATGGGATACATGGCAGCGCGAATCAACTGCCTTCTGTCATTGATGCCCAGCCGATTGAACCCTGCAAAAAGAAAGGGAGAGACGGGAGGAAATGCGCAGAGTATACCTAGTTTTCATCCAGTAACTCTGGGTACAAAAACAACAGCCAGGATTCAAGGTTACACAGGCTGTATTTTCGAACAGTCTCCTTAAGGGACCTTGAGAGTAGCTTTTCGTGTTTACGCAACGGACAAGACCTGATTGGCCAGTTGGACAGTACTGGAGCAGGGGTTTTGATGATGGTGTACGGGAAATAAGGTATCATTTAGGACGCACAATCAACTTCATGAGTGAATGAGAAGGCGTTAATTAGCGTAATAAAACGTAGACAATTCATCTAACGCAAGAATATGAGCGCCGTTTAAATTAACTCTGCCACATTAAAAACCGCCTATTCGTGATTCAAGGAATTCCCAAAGACGGTAGACTCGCACATTCAAGAACTGCAACCAAGTGAACTAATTTAAAAAGCGCACTAAACATGGTGTAGATGACTTGACGGGATCGTTGAATAGTAAACCTGTCTCAACGTTGTTCATCCTTAAAATAAGCAATAAATTGCCTATTTTCTATAATGTGATGAGAAGGCGCCCATCAACACGAGGCGATGCTCAAATCTGTACAAAAAGTCAGTTGTCTAATCTGGGTGATACACGAGGGTTTATGGAAAACGCAGCTTGAATTGCGATTGGAATGGCTGAGCTCGCTAGAATAAACAAAAACAGGTTAAAGCGTCCAAGCGTAAGTCCTCTGAAGATTGGCTTTCACAGTGTGTGTACGCGCACCATTGTGCTATCACCCAGTCATACACGGCCGGGCGATGGATACCAGTTATCTACTCTACACTTAAACATGTCAGGTAAACTCAAACGGTGATGGCGACGATTTCCACGTAAACCCACTTCGATGCGCTTGGTGGAGGCGCAAAAGAGAAATTTTACTCAAATCTGACTTAGAATTGAATTGGCTGTATTTCTGAAAAGAAACTAAAAATGATTTTATACAAATGGTGGTTGTAGGACGCTCCGGTCAGTAAATAGGCTACCCACTACTCGAGTGACCAAGCGTAGTGGTTGAAATGAACTCTTCCAAGAGATGAGGAGAGAGAAGTGGGTACGAAAATGTGTCAGATTTTTTAGCACCAAACACAATGAATTGTGCGATTTTCAGCCTCTTCCATTGAACTCCAGCAATAATATACTACTCCAATAGAATTAAGTATCTGCATGAAGGAAAGCGTGCTGGCTAGCTGTGAAATCGCAGGATGTTCAAGTTAGGCAGTAGTTCTGCGATAGACTAACCCAAGAGCTGCATATAACACACCTTAGCTTATAACCAATCTGTTAAATACGCAACTTGGGATAGTGTTCTGCTGGGACATACTGCACTACCGTAGGGCGGCCCAAAAAAGAAATGTTAAGAAAAAACTCCATCAGGAACGGCATAATAATTTAGGTAGATCTTACTTGCCATCAATTTAATATTGCTTCATCGCTATTTTATGTAGCTTTGTAGAGAAAAAACGGAAATGTACAGTAATCTGAAGTCAAATTGATTGAGACGAAACAGTCCGATTGACTCCGAGACGAAACCTTTACAAAGTTTTTAGTGTAACACACACGAACTAACCAAGGTCGGACAAAGAGCTAAAAGCTTAATTCAGCGCGTTTATGACATATTTACACAGAAACCTACAAATTTCCATTAGTTCGGAAAACTCAGACGGTCCCAACTACTCGAGCTAGAAAGATCAAGCATTTCACCAAACTGTTACATGCTTGCGAAGGCGGTGTTTATCCTCGCAGGTACTTTCGCACACACAGCCACGTGACTGATAAATGGACCAACGACTTACCCGCGATGAGCTTCGAGAAATCGACGACCATTCTGGTGTGTGAAACGAATTGCCGCATCATCTGCGACCAGACGCGTTCAATGGTATCCAAGTTGGTGAATCTAGGCTGGGGATCGTTCCTTATCCGTTTTAACCGCTGCAAAATAGCAAAAGCCGCCACTATCTAGAGAGCGATTTTAAGTTGCTGGGTCATCAAATTATTTACATTTGTTGTAATTCGTGTCCTACACGATTTCAACGCTTAAGGATTATTTCAAACGGCTAAAACCAGAACAATAGCAAGCTTTAGATAAGACGGTGCGGCCTTATATGTTAAAATGCGACAGTTCTGGCTCCAACTAAACATATACAGCCCCCTTCCAACTAAGAAAGCAAAGCCAATGTGATATCAAAAGGGTCGTCTGACCTCTAAGAGCACCCGACATCTACCTACTCAGACAACTGGGGCATGATTTGCAATTCAACCTGCGGCTCCCATTCACTAATTTTGCGTAATTGAGATGATGGAGGCTTAAGAACTTAAACTGACCTTTTCTAGAATGTTATTACCCAAAAAGAATATTGTTTTAACTCACCATGCGTTCAGATCGCAGAAAATCAGTGGCTCGTTCGATTCCCTGAGTAAATTCCGCAAGAGTCACAAAGACGTTCGTCTGTGAGGATAGAAAATCGTAATAGGAGTCAACCCCACCTCTACTTACAAGATGTGAGACACTGTGTGTCCCTTACGCACATCACCATTAAACAGTTTTACTATATGGTTGTTTAGCTACAAGTGACCCAGGCCATACAATTTCGATGAAATGAACAGTTCTGAGCGAAGAAGAACCGAAACCACAAATAAGTTTTGAATTTGTAGTAATTAGTATTTACTGACGAGAAAGGCAGAAAAAGCTCTTCCACTGTAGCATTAAATTGCGGTTATAATGAACGCGTTTGAGAGTCGAATTCGGTTTCGAAATAATTTGCGAAGAAGAAAGCGGACTGACTCGAATGCTTTCCTCTAGAGACGAGGCGGCCTCAGAACCCTCTCGAACAACATCATCATGGACACACTGACTCTCTGTCTGGTCGTGTTGCTTAGCTACTGTCATTGGAGGCCCGAGGCACGAGTGTGCGCAGCCAGGCGGATCTGACTGGTGCACCACCATGTCAACAGGTTGAAAAGTGGTCGGAAGGGTCGATGGCGGAGCAGGTGGTTGGTGGGGATGGTATCTGGAGGAGGAAGAGGAGGAAGAACAGCACGAGAGCTGGGGCGGTGCGGGCACCGCAGTTTGGGTATGTTCGGATCCAAACATGGGTCCACTAGGCGAATTGCCCCAGAGGAGACTTGCTGCCGCTGCTGCCACCATTGTGGGATGATGCTTTGCTAACTGACTCAGAAACTCCGCCGTTGGAGTGGGCTGAGAGTGATGAAGCTGGGAGGAACAGCTTCCACTTGCGAATTGGGGATTCCTATAAACGAAAGCAGGGCTTTAGATCGGGTTAGTTAACGAGTTATTGGTTGATGGTGTTTTCGACAAAAATCGGATGACTCACAAAAGGAAGTGGTTAGCGAGCGAACTCGCAACAGTTACAGAAGCAAGTTGTTGGCAGAAGCTACTGCCCACCATGTCCGTCCCAGCATCGTATTCCTGAGCATCCTCAACCTTAAGTTTCTTAAGAGAGGAGGCAGATGAAACTATGGGAGAAGTCTGTTGAGCATCAATAGGGTTCAGAAAGGCTGCGCTGGAAGACGAGACGCCAGAGGAAGCGCTGAGAGTAGACGCTCGACTCCTGGTCCCCTCTCCGTCAGTAGCGCTACCCAAGTCGGCTGTCAATGAGACCGCTCCCTCTGCTGAGGTTATGGCGGCAGCCGTCGGTACCACCGTTACGTCAACAGCCTCGAAGGTATTGAGAGGTCGCTTGGGGACACCAGCAGTTGCTAGCGGAAGCGTAGTCTGACGCCGTCTCGGAGAGAGTGGCGCGGGGTCTTCAACGTGGTTGGTTTGAGTCGAAGGACGCCTTGATGCTGATGAGTCATCCGGGGACGGAAGTCTGCCATTCTGCTCTCGCTGGGAGATCTCTCGCACGCAGTAGTACTTTATAGCATTCGGCTGTCGACCGACGCGACTTCCTTTGAGGCAAAGAAGTAAGACCGGCGAGTTTACAATTTAACTATGATTATTTAGCGGTCATGAAATCCCTCGAAATCCGTCCATCTATGAGGTAGAGAGAAGAGGAAATTTTCAACGATTTAGATAGGACGAAAGTTTAAAGCAGAGTCGACAAGTCGGGCAATAGTAACAAATTTAATTTTGAAAGAACGTCTTCCAGAGGGTTTGTGGGTCTGTAAAGCATTGTGCCCCCTTGGATAGCATAAACGAACCAGTGAAGGCTTGCAGTCGTTTTTTGGAGATAGCTAGGGTATATAACTATCAATATTAAACTAACACATTCCCGTTTTGTCCGTTGCATTCCAAGAATTTTTCTCAACCAGAACTGAGGTGGCATATATGGATTCACAAACTCTAGCAAAAGGGCATACTTTAGTTGTTTTCCTTTTATCTGCTACGAGAAAGTGCTTGGCCTGGCAAAGGATTTGCCGATAACAGCAAGTAGCTCCGAGGGAATGCAGACTTGTTCGGGTAGGGCGCCAATTTCAACAGACTGAAGCTATTGAACCGTCAAAGTGCGGATTTTGGTCGCGTGTGAAGTCTCTTTCTATTGACTCAGGTATTGCCAATAACAAAGTCAATAACCTTATTCATTGTAGGTCTCACTGCAAGTCCTTTGAGGATTAAATGCATAAGAATTATGGATAAATAATACCAATGATAATCTCGGATGCACATTTTTCCACGAATTAAACACTACCAAGCAATGAATTTGCATTAAACTTAAATACCGAACATAGCGACATGCCGAGGATGATTAATGAACTCTCCTACGATGCTTGGCATGATGCAATTCAGTGCTTCCACAGCTAATAACTTGGAAATTGCATCACGAATTCGGTGTGAATGCGATTTATCAGATGGGAGCCAAAAAGTAATAGAATGGCAAAACACATGTTGACATTTTCTCCATTTTTAGCTGTGATCGTAATTTAATCTTCTGCAAATGAAAAAAATCAGGCGCAAGTATGCCACCCACTGAATAAAACGACCGTAATGTTGTTTGTGCTAATTTGTGTAGTCTTGACCACGAATGTCAACAAAATCCCATATGCTTTGAATTAAACGCCGCCATAGGCAAAAGTTGTAAGGCCATCGCTTCTGTTCAAGCCGAAGGAGCAGTCAGTAGTTCATGTCTTTTCATACGACCGCGTTGGCGATGTGCGCAAAAGCAGAAGCAGCTGAACAATGTCGCCCTCTGGAAGAGAGGGCAAGAGCTACAAATTAATGTGTTGACACACACATCACGCTATGTACACAGAGCACAGACTCGCGATGCAGCCTGAAAATGCACAGCCACCAGGAGACATTCCGCAAAAGGGAGAAAAATGAACCTTTGAAAACCATGTATATCCTTCACCACTCACCCACCCACTCCCCAGGCAAAGCCTTACGACGTTAAACGTCGGTTAGTAACACCCTGAAACAACGTCTACATCTTCTGAATTCTCTTAGAGAAAAACTTGTCAGCTTCCAGCTTAACAAAGGATCTTAAAATTACCCACCGTGATCTTGAAGAAAATACTATGCTGGACAAGCATGCACAATTAAATACAATTTCCCATACGTTTGCCCCCACAAATGAGTTCAATGAAATTTGAAGTGTCGATAAATTTAGTGTCGTTTAGTACAGGATCTTCAATTGAATACCAGGAATTTTTCAACAATTGCAGTTCAAGGAATACACAGGCAAACTGTGACCATCAATGCAGAAGTAGGATCCTGCGGTGTTTTAACAGTTATGTGTTAGAAACGAGGATCGCAGTTCATCCTGCAAAGTAAAAAGCCAATGAATTCATTCTCTAGGGGGTCTCACCCCATCATCACCCGAAGAGCGTCATGAAAAAGGCGCAGAGATAGAGGCGGTGACTTTCTTGCAGGCTGAAAGCCAAGTAAGGAACAAAAGTAGTGCGTCTCCCTGCAAACTCCCTGCTAATGCTGCCCAAGAATGCAAAACTGTCGACCACTTCAAAGAGAGACGGAAGCCATGGGGAAGAAAGTCGAAGCATCTCCTTGTCAGAAAACTGGATCGTCGTGAACACAACACTCGATGTCTGGTAAAACTACCACCGAATGATAAACAGACGGTTTAAGAGGCAAATATTTATCTGTTTAGTTTGATACACCACCGTTGACATGGTAGCGAGTGCAGGTGATTTGCAGGAGAAGGGAAGAACAAAAGGCAGAATGCGCAACGGAGGCAAAGTGCAGTGAACGCGAGGGCTAGTCTGTACGCATTTAAGGCGCTACTACACGTCTGCATTTCAATTACTTATCTTTTGAAAAAAAGCACACTAGTAATCAACTTAGAAGGTCATGAAAAAGGTGGAAAAGACCCTAACTCACGTTTCTGAGACATTCCCACCTCGAGGCACTTTTTGAAGCGACAACTTTTGCACATGTTGCGGTTAGAGGGTGTGATGCGACAAGTCTGGTTGCCCAGGCACTGCGGGATGCTGTTCGAATGAACCGTTCGTCGGAAAAAACCCTATGAGAACAAAAAAATCCACACAAGCAACACTTGAGCAATCGTCTCTGACTCTCGCGTTCTCAGCTAAATCAGGGATTGAGCCCAAACAGCGTGCGTGGGTCTACACACGGAACGCTGATAACTACATTTAAACATGGACAATTCGGCAAAGAATATATAGATTTGGCTTACTTTGCAGCCCTCGCAGGTCAGGGCACCAAAGTGGAAACCAGAAGACGGTCCACCGCATACTCTACACGGGATCTTGGAAACGTCACAACCGATCTCTCCACCCGGGGCTGAAATACACATTTTAAGCCATAAGTTGGGTTGAGTTCTTCAACCAACAGTAAAACTAGAAACTATTTTACCACGAATCCATGGAACCTAGATCCTACTGGCCCTTAAAGTTATTAGGTCACCATTTTGATCCAGGTATTGGCAGAGTGGATAATGACGACCCACTAACCGCACAGGTAAGCATTTTCAAGATAGTCACACAAACATTATTGCAACTGGAAATTGGATCAAAGATAGGCATCGTTGACCTTAATTCCAACATATAGATCAGTGGGCGCATTAAGCTCAAAGACTAGCCTGAACTCTAACGCCATAAAAAGACCTACCACTGACAGTGGAAACAGTATGCTTCATGAACAATACCAAAAAAGCGCATAATTAAAGTCGGTTAGCGTGTAAACCTGGGCTAACATAACCACTACAACTCCATAGCAAGTAAGTTTTAGTTTCCCTTTTAAATTGAACCACACAAGTATGGTCTCAGAAACAAGTAAATTGTGAGGAATCAAAACACTTTAGTGGCAAGACATTCACCTCAGAAAATATGTTTCTAAGCGCTCCTGAGCATGCTTAGGATTACTGTTGATTTAGGAATATCAATGTGCAACTAAAACGACTTTGCATGATGCGCACAGACTCACGGTTTTACGGGTTCCACTCAAAATAACCAATTAATATCCATACGCAGACCGCAAAAACATTCAAAAAACCTCCATAAATCTTGCTGAAATTGCCGCAGCATGATACACACTCACACATATTTAAGGTCAATCAGAAGTAAGCACAAAAGCATGGTCAAAATTCAGTATGATGAAGACAGATGAAATGACTATCCTGGCAGGGAGGAGGGGAAATGGAGAAAGGAAGCTCTCTTGCAATTAAAAAGGCTGGAAAACAATGCGGACATACGCGTGAGACTCATGCCGAGATCGAGACATTTTCGAAAGCGACAGTGTGGACACTTGCCCCGGCCGGGCCCCTCAATTTTACAATTGCCTCCCATCGGACAAACAACGTTCAAATCCGGGAAAATTTCGCCTCCCTGAGTGGAAGACTTCGCGGAGTCACCTTCTCCACTGGCCGATTTGTCCTTCTTGATCCGATTAGTCAAGTGACGAGTGAAAAACTTCTAAAGTGTTTTAAAATAATGCACTTAATAGTGTATTCGATCAACGCGGGTCAATAGCGACCCAACCTGAAGGTGCGAGGTCACAAAAGAGCCGTTTAAGAGGTATATCGATAAGCATCATCGTACACAGAATAATGCTTCGTGGATAAAAAGTTATGCTTAAAAATCAAGCTCATTATCATTGTTCGACCGTAATTTATTATGATGTACCGCTTAATCTAACACCCTCGCCTAATAAAGGAGAACCGAGCTGCGTAAATCGTGCACGATACTCAGGATCCTATGGCACCATAAGATTTAAAAGGGTTCTGATAACAAAAGGCGATAATGTCTACACTTTAGCTTGTCAAAAAAACATAGAGGTGGAGGAGGACTTGTGGACAAAGAAGCCCAAGCACGCAGCAAAGCTTCGACCTATACAAATCGAAGGTATACATGTGAGTAAGTTAACAGCAGCAGAAGTTCGCCTTATTTTGTTAGCTCATTGTTCCGAAAGATATGTATATTTATATAATCGTTGCTTGTTAAGTAAATTACGGCCGAAATTTGTTTAATACAAATGATCGTCACCAAGAGGACTTGCGTGAATCATTCTAGACCTGGGAGGTAATTTAAAAAGCAAATGATTAAAGACAACCATACAGCAATGTTTAACTTATAAAAGAGCATGATTTACTACATCAAAATACCATGAATCCCGGATTCTCAAGGCAAAAAAGGGGTTTGCGAAGCAGATTCAACATTTATGCCAAAAAATTGCAAGCACACCTTGCATGCTTCACAAACGTAGGCTCGGTGGTGGAATCCAACAGAAGGCTGTCCGCAGACTTGGCAAGCCTGGTCTTCCGACCGACGCTGATATTGAGTAAATGCAAACTCTGGTGTCATTTCATCAGTAAAGAAAGCAGAAGCTGATTGCAAGGGTTCGGTGATTTTCGATGAATTAGTTACACCAGATTCTGATGCGTCGGTGGAAACCCAGGATGAATCAGACGACAAAAATCCATGAATTTTTGGCGGTTCAGAATCACAAGGTATTTTCTTGGATCTTTTCGATGATACTAAGGTAACAGAATCAACAAGGTCTTCCCCAAAGTACATACTACGGCTTTGACTTAGATGACCATCTTCGCGTTGACCTTTAACAAGTGAAAGAGTTTCGAAGGATTGGTAAGAGGGGATTCCGACATCCTCAACTTCATCAATCATAATAACCACTACGCACCCAGTAAATCACGGGTAAACCACAAATAATTAGAATTGTAATGCGCTGGGTAACATTTCATGTCGAGAATAGGTAACATAAACAAAAATCCACATGGCATATAAGTTAGTACCGTAGTTAAAGTACACGAACAGAATTTTATGAGAAAAAGCAACATGATTTCTAAAGCATGTTTCAGAAAGGCCACGACTCTCCCTTATTGGCTTCCATAATTACCTTTTAATATTTGTAATAAAAATTAAATACAGTTCAGCTATTATCATTCGCTCCGTAACAAATTTACTATTTTTTTAAAGAGCTAAATTTTTGCACTAAAAAGGTTAATAGGATAAATGTTTGTAGCGTTCCGAGACTTCCTTGGGGGCAAAAGGGAGAATATTTAGCGGTTCGAGATTTCCTTGAAGGCAAAAGGAGGCATAATACAAATGCAGAATATATGCATTCAACAAACAGGGCTAATAGGGCTGGTGGTCTGGCCCAGAGGCCAGCGCACGCGGCCATAGCGATATGGCTCCCTCGAAGGCAAAAGAAGGCAGAATGCTAGAGTATAATATATGTATACTCAACGGACAGAGGGAAATAAGCTGCTGGCATGACTTTGAGGGCAGCCCACGCAGATAGGGCAATATGGCCACCTCTGTGACCCTGACCGAAACCGGTAGTTCCAACAAACAAAGTACTACACCGACAGTCGCAACAAACAAAGCATTTTATAGACCCTCTCTTTTTTCGAGCATCGTCCCCGACGCTCTTCTTGGTAGACCTCCCGTGTTAGCCATCACAACGTGATCAGTGCTGCAAGGAGCACCCACGTGCTAACCGTACCAGTCGCCGCTATTTGACGCAAATGACGTGATGCTTGACATCAACGTTACTGACATCTTTAGGCGGTTCGACTAGACTTGGAAAATCATCCGGTTTGGAAAATGAATTCAGAGTGACAGGTTCTGCCGACCATCAGTATGTCCGTGGGAAGGCGTTAGCACACCGGTCTCCTGTCCAGGTGGTTCACGGCTAATGCCACTTCACTTGTTAACAGCTTTCTTGTAAAACACGAGTATGAGATAGATACAGAAGGTAGACGTCGTTCCAAGCCCTTCTGCTATGACATTTTAAAAATTTTATGATTCGTAACACATGCACTTCTTTCGCACCCCTGCAATCTGTCACAGGCGGAATAGATCGGAATTGAATCCCATAAAGCCGTATAAGCTTTCCGCTGCCTCCAGTGTAGTGTCTCAAGACTTTTAAAGGCAGAAGAAGGCATAATACTGGAACAGAGTGTGTATTCAATAAGTAGAGGTAAAATTGCTGCTGGCATGGCCCGGAGACTAGCCCGCGCGGCTAGAGCAATATGGCAGCCTCAGTGTCCGAAGCCGGAACCGGCAGTCAGAACAAACAAAGTATTACAGTGCTAATAGCATAAGTACTTCAATTATATCAGCATAAATGGAGGTCGTGGTGAATCTAAATTACCTCCCTTTGAGACTGAAGCGCCCTTGTGGTCAAACTCACATCAATATTTTTGACCCATTCAGATAAGGTGGTTGCGGGTAGATTTAACACAACAAAGGTAGTGTAGTGTCCGGAGACTTATTTGAAGGCAAAGGGATTTATATTACATGGGTGGAATATAAGTATTTAGCTGGCTAGGCTGGCTTATTGACTAAGGCAATATGGCTATCCGAGAGACCTTAACCAAAAAAACAAGGTATTAGAGTTGACACTACTGCTGTGGAACGTCGAGCCCTCTCTGAATATGAATGAAGATATAATACTTGAGTAGAACATATATGTACGATGTACACAAAGGATTGCGGCCGACTAGCCTGGCTCAGAGGCCATCCTACGCGCCAATGCAAAATGACCAATCAAGTGCCCATCACCGGAAGGGAGAGTTCAAAATAAGATAAGTGCATTGCGATCATAGTACCTCAAACATTCTTTGAAGTTACAAAAATCGGAGACTACATGAAAGGTTTGCTACTAACCTACGGAATGGTTATAAGGCTGTGAGTGAAGACCGAGAGCTAAATTGCTAAGCTTGAGATCAACCTACGCTGCATAATAAACCTGTGCAATCGAATGCACGCATAGCAATACAAAACAATCAATTGTGCAGCGCCTCAAGACTTTCCTGAAGACAAGAGAAGACGTGATGCTCGGCGAACAAGGGACATTCAGGCTTCTGACATTATAAAATATGTTCTTTAAATGTATCTTGTAAGCGAGAGGCGTTGAAACAATTTGAATCTGGTCCTGGAGGAGCGGATTAATTCCTTGGACGTAGACAGACCCACCTCCTAACTTATATAAATGCGCTCCCTACCAACTGCTTCAGCTACTACAATGAAGATGCCTAAAAACATCCCACCTTCCCATGTGAGGGGTAGTATAAGGTAAGAAGAGGTTAAGGAAGAAAATTCTGCACTGGTGGCAGCGACCGCCTCAGCGTCTTGAGGCTTCATGGATTCCGCTTCGCTACTTTCGTAAAGTAGTCAACTATAACCAAAATACATAGGTTTCCCTGCTTTGTGGGTGGTAGCGGGCCCATAATGTCTAGCCACACTCTTTCGCTTGAGAAAGCCACAGGCATGGCCTGTAGATGTGTGATTGCTGTGGAGTGAGGCTTCTTGAAACTGCTGCAAGTGATTTAAGTTTGACAGAAGTCGAGCACAGGATCGTTTGCTCGAGGCCTCTACCATCGTTTTCTTGCCCACGTGACCCGATTGCCCGTGCAACTTTTGAAGGACTGTTTTTATTAACGAACATGAGATCACTGAGCTCTTTGCGATACGGCGTCTTCTTGGTAATATAAAACCTCATCCTCAAGGGGGCGTTTCAAACGTTCTTGCCATATCCGCCTGGTTGCCTTAGTGGACGAGCTCATCCCTTCCGCTGTGGGCTTATAAAAGGATGCCAGGAACCCCTCGTATACCAGGGCCATTTTGGGGTTGGTAATCTGCGTACTCGCCCTGTGGTGTTTAATGGACTCGCCTAAAAGTAGCGTACCCACTATAACGTTATCCTTTTCTGCTGAGATGGGTGTGCACAACTGTGCATCCGCGTTGCTGTCTGTTCCCTCTTCTGTACTGAACTGTAAAGTCATATTGTTGCAGTCTCTCATACGAGTGCGCAACGGAACAGTCTCCATTGTTTTAACCGAGTCAACGCCTGATGATCTGTTCTCACCATGATCTATGTCGCTATCAGGTAGTGTTTGAAGTGTCTTACCATTGAATAAAAGGCGCACAGCTCACGCTCTGTTGCACTTTTTGTCCGCCTTTCTGTTGGAGTCTAATGTTGGCGAAGAGCATTGTCCGGAATTCATAAAGCCCATTTGGCACTATGAATGGCGTCTTCTCTCTATCTATTTCCACCACTTCAACTTGACAGTATCTGGATTTTAAATCCAGGATGGAGGAGCACTTTGATCCATGCATGGAGTCGAACGAATTGTTTATGTGGGGCAAAGGAAACGCCTCTTTAGCTGCAGCGTTAAACTTCCTATGGTCGATACACGATCGTAGACTACCGTAGCTTTTCTTAAATAGTGCGATCGGAGGGACTCATAGTGACTTAGATAGATTTATGACCTCATCCCTAATCATCTCTTCAACCAGACGGTTCACTTCTTCCAGTAGAGGCGACGGAATGCATCTGAAGTGGTGGAAAATGGGTCTGGCTTCGTTGCATCCGAACACGAAGACACGATATTGGGACTGAATAGATATTCGACGCACAGTGGGGTTTTGGCTACTGCAATAGCCAGAGACCAGTTAACATGTCAATGTAGTGTCCCGAGGCTCCCTCGAAGGCAAAAGAAGGCAGAATGCTAGGTAGAATATATATATACTCAACAGACAGAGGAAAATAAGCTGCTGGCATGGCCCGGAGGCCAGCCCACGCAGCTAGGGCAGTACGGACACCCCTGTGACCCTGACCGGAACCGGTAATTCCAACAAACAGAGTACTACATTGCCCTCTCCTCTTTCGAGCGTCGTTCGCGACGCGCCCCTCGACACACAGCCATCACAACATACTCGGTGATGCAACAAGCACCCACGAGCTAACCACGCCAGTCGCCGACATTCGACGCGATTGAGGCGATGCTTGACACCAACGTCAGTGATCCCTCTTGACAGTGCATTGCACTTCGAGTTTCGTTTGGGTTGGAAACAAAGTTCAGAATAAGTGGTTCTGTCGACCATCAGTATGTCCGTAGGGAGGCATTAGCATGCCTATCTCCTTAAGCAAGTATATTAAGAAAAGTCTTCGGAACGAAACTTTTCAGATGGTCCATGGCTAGAGTTGCTTCAGTTGTTAGTGACTTTCTTGTAGAACACAGAGATGGAGTAGATGACGGAGGCGGACTTCGATCTTGGCCCATCCCTAGCACATGTACTTCCTTTGCACCGCTGTAACATGCCACAGGCGGTAGATATCGGGATAAAAACCCTATAGAGTTGGGTCCGCTTTCCGCTGCCACCAATGTAGCGTCCCGGGCTCCCTCGAAGGCAAAAGAAGGCAGAATGCTAGAGTATAATATATGTATACTCAACGGACGGGGGAAAACAAGACGCTGGCATGGCCCCGAGGGCAGCCTACGCAGCTAGGGCGATATGACCACCTCTGTGACCCTGACCGAAACCGGTAGTTCAAACAAACAAAGTACTGCATCAAAGATACGATGACGGTCCCCAACGTATTCTCTTTTTTAGTTTCAGGACTTAAAATCTGATGTGTTGCACATAAAATGCTTTGTTTTTTTTCCACTGTTAGACCAAATTATGTTCACTTGAGCGGGCAAATTGCCTTTGTCTAGTGGGATAGTCTCTGGGCCATACTACCAGTTCCATCCCTTTTCTTTGGCTTAATGGATGTTTATAAAAGTTATGTATCGTATCTTTTTTTGCCATCAAGGAAGTCTTGGGACGATAATACATTACATTGTCCAGATATTTATTATGACCTCGGAAAGACTCAGAGTTGACTGAGATTGACAATCAAACTTGGCTTTATAGGAAAAAATAGGTCTAGCTAAAATGTACACTAGATGGTTAGATGATTTCGGTTGATCCAACTAACTATTGTTTCATTTTACCTGATCCAATTGTATTATAACAATTACGGCTCGAACATAACTTCACATGCAGTGAATACTTATTCGATGCTTTTAGTTTTGATTATCACCTTGCTTGCATGGCATTTGATCTGAGCTAGGGCAAAGATTAGGAATGCCTGTTACTGACGTTTGGGCATTTTGTTTTAATTTGCACCATTTCCGGCGCCCTTTTAAATCTCATCGGCGGGTGTACGTGTTGGGTTTTGATGCGACTGTCTGTCATGGAGTTGTTTTAGCATCGTTTATACGTTAGATTTATTGGCTTCTTAATGAAGCACATTCGCCTTGCTATTTTTGTATTTGGTTCTTCTTCATGGCAAACATTATGTTGAATTCTTTAAGAGTTGGAGATCGGTTCTTGATATTTTCTTTCGTGAAAGTCTTTTGGGATAGTTCATTCATGTTTTATGGTCGACCCGCTTTACGTTTAACTTTGGTCTAGTTCTGAATGCATAGTAACTACATGGTGGTTTTGTAAGTGCCTATTATGTTGTGGTATGTCCACCCCACACCTGTTTAATATCTTACCAGTATTACATAGTTATTAATAAATAGAATAGGTGGGAGTAAACTTCCTTGTGATATTTTACTCGCATTCTTTCGTCAAGCATTATTGTTTTTCGGTTCATTTATTATTCATTTGCTTGTCCTCTTATCGTAGCGATAAACCGGGGAACATGGACTGAATTTCAGCTTTCATTGATCCTCTGGCAAAGACTTTGCGTCAGTGCGTTTAAATCGAACACAATAGATAGTAATTTTGTGACAGAGTTTTTTTTGTCTTGCGAGAGCGGGACCAGGTCATTTTTAGATTTTTACTTATAGAAATTGTCAAAATACAGGTCCGATTGCGGACTTTGAAATTGCGGGAGAAGCCATCCTTTTTTGAACATTATTCTAATGGACGCCTATTGGGGATGTAAGATCCATCATGGAAACAATTATTTTTAGCCCTAGCCGTGTTTACAAACACTTGTAAGGATTATCCTTACCTTCCAAGCGTAGACAAACCCATCTGGATTTTAGGTGAAGAACGTAGCTCTTTAAAAGGTGAGTCGATGCACACATGCCATTTCCTGCACTGTTTACGTCGAATGCACCATGCTTATTAGTTCCGCCTCATTGTTTAGACCAAGAGGAGATAGCCAACGATATCCGTTCGCGATTGTGGTTCACATACCGACGAGGTTTCGCCCCAATCGGAGATGAAAAGGGCCCCACCACAGACACTGGTTGGGGCTGCATGCATCGGTGCGGTCAAATGCTGGTTGGTCAGGCACTCATGCAGCTCCATTTGGGTCGAAGTCAGTGATGTCTAACGTTAATTCGTCTCCCTTGATTAATCATGCTTCCGTCAAATAGGTTCGTGCATGTTAACAGGATATTCTTCCTTTACCCTTCAGGATGGCGGTGGAATCCCGATCGCTTGGATCGATCATACTTGCGGATTTTGAAGATGTTTGAAGATAAGCCAACTGCACCTTATTCTATTCACAAAATAGGTTAGTGATTGAGGTCAATTGTGCGTATGTACACCCTT
This sequence comes from Taenia hydatigena, assembly GCA_036345935.2. Classification (NCBI taxonomy): domain Eukaryota; kingdom Metazoa; phylum Platyhelminthes; class Cestoda; order Cyclophyllidea; family Taeniidae; genus Taenia; species Taenia hydatigena. The sequence goes on from JADWOT020000009.1 coordinate 5,365,077, forward strand.
TTTTTGTAACTTCTACTTGGTCTTGTTTCAATTTTAGCGTCCAAAGCTGCATCAGATGACAGTAAGACTGTCAGCAGCTGGTTAGGACCCAACACAGTCGCTCAAATTCTTAAGTAGGTTTTGTAATTTAGCCATTAACGTCGTATGACCGTAAGCGAATCATATCATTCACCATATTGCATATTTATAGTTGGAAACTGAAGACGCTGCTTGTTTTCCTTTGTCACGAGCTGGAAATTTAACTATTTTTTTTGACCTGGCTTAATGTGAATAAAATTCAATTCATGCCTCAAAAATTTCATGAGCCGAATCTCTTAATGAAGAGTTAATAATTCTGTTTTTACAAATAAAGCAGTGGTTGATTTTTGTGCGTCCGTTTTATAGGAAGCTCTCTGTCGGTGATCGATGGACAAACCTTGTTGTTCATGTGACAACGGAAGGTGGAATTGTAGTGCAGGAAATCAGTAGGCTTGAGATTTCAATATGGTTTTTATTTCATACCGAGCTAATGTTATATAGTTACAAGCTGAATTGTAGACTCGAATTCGCCTCAGTTTCAGAAATTTAAGGTTGCATGAGGTCGTCCTGTAAAGTCCGCAATAGGATTTATTAAACCTTTATAAAAAGCAACTTCCTCAACAAAGGAAATGCTCGACCTCTGTTTAAACAAAAGGATGAATTGTATTCCTTTCGGCGAACTCTAGTTTTAATTTTATTAGCAATCTAGTTTCATTTTACAATTAATCTACCGTCTTTCTTGCTCGATTGGAATTTGGTAATTTAGTACTCTTCGTTTTTCGCGTGTGCTTTGTCTCTTACCAGAAAGTCTCTGCCGCCGAAGTGTCTCGGCCCGGGCTCCTAAAATTGCAGCAATTGATGAGACAGCTTGTGATAAGGTCACTCCACCTCCTTCTCCCGTCTCCTACAATTCCTTCCACTCCTCAGCAGGGCGGAAAAATAGCGACAGGTCAATAACCTTAATATATTCTTCTGATGACAATCCTGTGGTAGTCTAGGTAATGCCACTTTACAATTCTTTCTCCGTCCTTTAAGACCAGTTATTGTGAGCAGTCCAATAACTGTGGAGGTGGACGATGAGAGTGTGGCGATAATCCTACCCCCGGTCTATAACATGCCTCGCAACATGTCGGTCTCTGTGTTGGAGGCAAAGACTCCCTCTGGAGACGACTCCTCTCCCACTCCGGAGACTCTGAACTCGGAGTCATTTTCCACATTCACTACCACAACTACCGCTTCTTCCACGTGGCACCCTTTGCTCCTCATTCTTCCCCTTAGACTCGGCCTGCACGAGTTCAATATGCGCTACGCACCCGCGCTTCAGGTGAATTCCTCCTTCTCACCCCGTTTCCTGAGTTTATAAACCAGAGACCATAGAAAGGGGTGGTAGAGTGCGCTGTTATCCATACAAGAACCTAAGAAAGTCTCCTGCGAGGTTTCTACTAGTTTCAAATCGCTTCGAGGTCACCTCTGCTCTATTAAAAACGAACTTCTCATGTGATCGTCTAAGTTAATTTTTTTTTAGTAATTTACACTTCTCCGTGTGTTAAATTACTTCCAATCTGATTTAACTCGAACGCAAGATTCCCTCCAACTGATTTGCACCCAAAGATAGTACCGAAGAGGTTAGGAGTTAAAGCGGAAAGATCATTGTGGGGCCTTGAAAACTCGATTGTGAAACACTCCTGTAATCGGCCTGATTTCGAATCCTATTAATGCTCAAACCATCGATACCAAAGTGTTTCACTATGATGCCGTTTTAACATGCGAAATAGCAGTGTATGCATCTTGTTATTGATGGAAGGGTCTGTTCAAGCTGCGCCAGTGCGTGGGTGTGATAGGTGGGAGACCGAACCACGCCCTCTGGTTGATCGGGAGTGTGGGGGACGACGAAGTACTCTGCCTCGACCCGCACACCACACAGGCGGCGGCGATTCTGGGCGAACCAGCACCGGGAAAGAGCAAGGAAGCTGCCTCGCTGGACGGCTCTTTCCACTGCACTACTCCTCTCCGTCTTCCGCTGCGCCTTCTCGATCCCTCCCTCGCCGTGGCCTTCGTTTGCGGCACCGAAGCTGACTTTGACGACCTCTGCACTCACCTAGTCGCCGACCAACTCTCTCCCTCCCTCTTCGAAGTCCACGAGACCCGCCCTCGCAATATTCCCCCACCTTCCTTCACCTCTCTCCGCACTCCTGAAGGATGGGGCGAGCTCTTCGCCACCTCTGCCTCACCCGCTCCTCTGAGTTCCAAATGCAAAACAGGTGAGCCACTGGCATTGCTCATTGTGGCATCCTGGCAAGGTTTGCCCAAGTGTTAGTTAATGTTATTAAGCTACCAATTCTACAAGTTATAACCTTTGTTAAACATATTACCGTCTGGAAGAACGAGTTATACAAACCCTTAGAACAATTTAACTAGCAGGCTGGTAAATAGATACTCCCATCAAGTCGAAAATTTTTACATGAAAACCCGAATCCCACACGACTTCTCTGTTCTTAGTGCCATTGCCTTTGCTCCACTTTATGCTTCAATTGCGTAAAACCCCACTAAGGAGCCAGGAAACAGAATGTAGCAATCTCTAAAACTTCAGAATTGTCTCTGCACTAACTCCTCAGTGATCGAAAATTGTATGGTGGTGCTTTCCCTTCATTGCAGATGGGGACTTCGAGCTGGTGTAGCCTGACGTGCATTTCCCAATGCGGCGGGTTTGTGGTATCAAAATTGCTCGATTGCCTTGTTCTGCTTCAACATACCTGTATGTTCGGGAAAAGCTCACGAATGCAAATTGCGCGCATGTGCAGAGCTGCGTTTCATATTTTACTACTGCTCTCGTTAGCAATGCAACTAGTTATACAAAACCTATAACTTTCGTTGCCATGGATGCTGAACCTGGGCTTTGGGGAAACCGAAAAGTGATCCCTTCCGTGTAAATTCAATTACGCCAAACATCATTGGAAGAAAAAGTGCTAGTTTATGTGGGTCTACAGCTGTGAAAACTGTTTTTTGGCGATTCGTTACACAGGGCTTGGCCATGGGCGTTCTGATCTTTCATCAAAATGGACCAATTTTTTTCCATTCAGGAAGTCCCGCGAATGATAGTTCATTCGCCACCCCGCTTAATTACACGCTAATTAGCTGGCCATGAAGTCAACGATTCTCACTGTGACCAGTGAACAGGTTGATGCCAGAAATCCACACCGATAGGCTCGATGTACCAATTTCGGCGAAAGGGAATCCACAGAGGCCCAGAGACAATGCACGGTCTTTCAGCTCTCAGAGTGTCCGGCAGTTATCCGATTGCAGGTCACACCAAGTCTGCTGCTTTCATTTTAGAGCCATGAAAGTCAGTTTCTGGCCCAAAGACTTCGTCCAAAAAATCGGTGGTACAGAGGACGGTGAACTTAAAGAAAACTAGCCGATCCATCCCCACGAAGTAACTATGTTTGCAGAGGAGGTCTTTCGTGGGGGTCTGTTTTACACCAAGTGCTCATGTGTGGTTCAGCATTCTCCATTTACTGACCTTAAATACAGAGGCCATATAATTGTAGCGGAAGGGTGTGGTATTTACATGCGCTCAGAGAGCTTCACATATCGCCTCAAATTCTCGGAAAGTTCGCCATGAATGACCTTTGCCACCTCAATACCACCGCGAATGAGAACTATAAGCTTTTCCGAGGGGAGCCACGATGAGAGCCGCGTATGAAGGAGACGGGCACCAAAAAGGTGCTGAGGCAAGGCATCAGGTGGAAGGGAAGGTGCAAAGTCCTCTGTGAGGGCGCTTACACCTGAATTCGTGCTTTCGAAGAGGCAGACAGCGGTGACTCGAGTAACACGAGAGTTCTCCTCATACCGACACAAGTCAGCGAACAGGCGTGACCCGTAAAAGCCTACGAGAAAAATATGGGAATATTTAGGCGCTCTGAATGCGTCCATGACGGCGCAAAACGTACCCACGGTTGACGCAACGGCGAAGCCAATCATTTCGATTCCAGCGGCCACCAGCGCTAGACTAGCGGCGTTGATCGCAGTACTGAACTCTGAACCGTCTGATTGGAGAACTTCGATAAATATATCGATTTGGGCTGTTGGGTAAATTGGTCCGCGAATTAATGCTGAAAAAACTTCCTGAACATCCCAAAAACAAAACCATTTTACTAAACGAAGGGTAACAAGCGGATGTTAAAATATTTCTGTGCCAAGAACTTGTCATATGGGAAGAATGTAGGAAGTTAAATAGACGTAAGAATATTTAAATATAGCGCAGCGCCCATGGTGCTTATCTACGAATTCCATGTAAACTCTCATACCAGCAGGCAATGCATATTTTTTCTCAAATGTTCACAAGATACATCAGTCAGTGACAGTTAGATAATTAGTTTTAAGAAAGTTGGTTGATTTGTTACTATATGCGATATTGACAAACCTCAATAGTCATTGCGTATTCTGCTGCAACTTTATCGGAATGGGTATGTTTCTGTCGGCTGCCAGAAGTGTTGACAAAAGGAGGGCGATTGTACTGACAAGTGATACAAACCTCATCAGGTGCTTCGTCAGCTTTGACGTTGCAAGGATGAGGACCGAATATTGATGCAGTTACTTTCGTATTGCCCTGTTGTAGAAGAACAGAGCCATCTGCCAACCCAGGTAGAAATTCACAATGGATGGTACGCAGTTCTGTTGTTTTGCGGCCATCGACACGGCGATTATTGAAATACAACTCCGCCATTGGATATGCAGTAAAAGCAAACGAAAATGATCACCCGTAAGTGTTTACGAACGCGAATCAGTATCAGCTCACTCTAACACATAACTGTATAAAACACAATGAGTATTTTGCCACGGATCATGGGATAAATAAAAAACTACCAATCATCAGCCAAAAATTTATTAAAACTAAAAAATCGTTAAATTTGGCAGTGAAAAAGTCGGCAAATTAGAAGAAAACTGTATCGACCTGTGCCACTGAACAACTAAGTCGTGCGGTTATCAGCTGTAGGCATGTACAAAGCATATTTTAAAAGGTGCGAATTGCTTTTTAAACGACTAAAAAAGAGTGTGTTCAAATTTGCTAAAATACTCAGGTATTGAAAGGTAGCAAAATTTTTTGTATTTTTGTATTTCCTAGCAAAAGCAGTTATTTCAGACCAATGTTTGAATGATGCTGATGGAACGATGTTTATATGGTGCTTTTTTTGCCCTATTATAATTTAAACATTTTATTCGAAATACACTTGGAAAACCATGCATATTAACAATCACGTTCTGAAATACTTTTTATAAATATATGTTTTATCTTTCTAAAAATACACTTTTGTTTGCTTACGCTGGTGGCTTTTTCTAGAGTGGTTTCGGTTCTGCGTCTGTTCGTTGGGCGTACGTTCGTCCTATTTAGTGGTGAGGCGTTGAGGAATGGTTGGATTTGTCTTGCCTTCAATATACTAGGCTTAAATTGCTCTAAATGTTGCATGGACCAAACTCGTGTCCCATGAATTTTACATTGGTTGCCACCTATTTCATTATCGCAGGTGGACACTGAGTAGAAGTATTGTGGCTTTCTTCCACCTTGTTAGGTTCTTTTTTGTTGTTGCATTTATCTCTATTTTTGCCTGATATGGGGATCAAGTGAAAAGTTCTTAGTTGTATGCTTTAGTTCATAAACGTTTCTTGCCGGTTTTGATTATCTGTGTCACCTTGTGGGCATTTTAGGCATGCAGGTACAAAGCAGAGCCCGCATTTATGCTGACGTGAATTTAACCAAGCCCCGTGAGTACTGGGACTATGAAAACTACACTATTAATTGGGGAGACCAGGATGATTATCAAATCGTGCGCAAGCTCGGGCGTGGGAAGTACAGCGAAGTTTTTCAGGGCATAAATATCACCAACAACACCAACTGTGTTATTAAGGTGCTTAAGCCGGTAAAAAAGAAGAAGATCCGTCGCGAAATCAAAATTTTGGAGAATCTCAGAGGCGCCGAAAATATTGTTTCTCTCCTGGCTGCTGTTAAGGACCCTGTAGTAAGTTCGTAGGCGTTATTCAATCAGTCTTCTGTGCGGATACGTGGTTTTCATTATTGTAACAACTTTTAATGCACGCTTGTCAGTTTTGGACTCCTTAATTGCTATCCACAAATACAGATATTCTAAGAAATACTTGCCATCAGTTTTAACCACAAATATTTTCAAATCTTTAGTCGAGAACTCCAGCTCTTATTTTTGAATATGTTGACAACAAGGATTTCAAGGATTTGTACCAAAATTTGACTGACTACGACATTCGGTTCTATATGTTTGAATTGCTTCGGGCTCTCGATGCATGCCACAGCATGGGAATCATGCATCGTGATGTCAAACCTCACAACGTCATGATTGATCATCCAATGAGAAAGCTCCGTCTTATCGATTGGGGTCTCGCTGAATTTTACCACCCTGGTCAGGAGTACAATGTTCGTGTCGCATCTAGGTATTTCAAGGGTCCAGAGTTGCTTCTGGACTATCAGGTATGTTCTGGTTTCATCTGTTTCCAAGCGTTTCACGTTTATGGGCATTTTCGGATGGTAAATGTGAACGGGCTTATTCTACTTTCCCGTTGTAGACGTATGACTACTCTCTTGATCTATGGTCTCTGGGTTGCATGTTGGCCAGTATGATATTCAAGAAGGAACCATTTTTTCATGGACACGATAATTATGACCAGTTGGTACGCATTGCAAAGGTTTTGGGCACGGTCGAGTTGTTCGATTACATTCGTAAGTATAACATTGAGATGGACCCTCGTTTTAATGACATTCTGGGAAGGCATGGTCGAAAACGCTGGGATCGTTTCATTACGGCTGACTGTGAGCATTTAGCAACACCGGATGCGATCGATTTGCTTGACAAATTGTTGAGATATGATCACCACGAGCGTCTTACGGCAAAAGAAGCAATGGAGCACGAATACTTTGCCAACATTCGAAAGGCTCGCTCTGAAGGCGCTGCTGCTGTTGCCGCGAATAACGGAAGTAAGGAAGGATGTAACAGCGTCGGCGATGTGAATTCAAAAGATGACGCAAACTAATTTACGCCTCGGAAGAATATTAGCAAATAGGCGCCGAGTTGTGCTGTAAATCTTTCAATCGTCTCATGGTGATAGCACTTGCCTAAGTCCCTTGTACATCTATTCCCTCCCCCAACTTACTAATCAAACAATTTGTCAAGCGTTTATCCCCAACAGCTTCGTTTCCTTATGCAAAATTGTACAATTAAACATGAAATTAACAGCTGTCGATGGAAAATGGAGGTTTCTCCTCTTGCCTACTTGTGCTCCTCCGCACCTTCTTTCCTGCATTTTTGTTTGGGAACTCGCGTTTTTGTCGAAGGCTGAGACGCATGAATGCATCCATCCGCATTCCCCGCTCTGGTTCCCGTGATGCTTGTCCTTGTCGATGAGATTGTGTCGAACGCTTATTTTAGGGGACGATGTACGCCCTTTCAGTGCGTTTTGGCCTTCTAAGGCACCACGTAGTTAATTTTGGGCTCTACTACATAATTTTTAGTGGGCTTCGTGTGATGTGGTTGTTAACATACCTTCAGATGGTTTTATAGCCGACTTGATGCCTGCTGGGTAGGTGCAGCGCTTCACGCAGTGTGGAGTTGTCGAAGTAGATTTTGGTATAGCGTACCCGGTGGTCGTCACCTCGCTGACAGTCGCCTCGGCTCCGGCGGTCGGTTCTCGCCTTCACCGTCCGGACTTGGATCCGTGACGGAGCATGCCAAGCTGGTGCGCGCATCTTTCATCGCTCCGCTGGGTTGTAGTCTTAATGCATCGGTGAGAAGCTATAAGGCATGGAAGTGTTTTAGTTTTTACTTTTAAATACCGCACTGAATACTGTCATCACGTTGTGTTGAATGGTACTTGAGGAGTGACTTTATGCTGACGGGAGTTCGCCACCGCTTTCTTATGTATTCGCTTTAAGTTTAAACATTGCAGCTTATTTGTAGCTATGCATAGCATGAAGTGTCGCTCCCTGGGAGACTGGCATGCGTGCGTGGTTGGCCAGATGGATTCTACCAGTTGTTTGGGTCTGTGTCCCTGGCCATCAGGTAACAACATTGGTGTTTGTGACATTCAACTTCATCGAAGCCCATTTCACCGTTTAAGTACAGCTCCTTACAAATACGGCATATTCAGCTGACATGTCAGGGGCAGTTTTATGCATGTGCTAGAACTGTGGGGATATCAAACGCATTAGTTAGATGACGATAAATAAACATTTTGAGTTTGGTCTATACAATGAAAAGTTTTGGCGCATTTGGAGTCACCTAATTTGGATTGCCCTCTGAGCTGTGCAAACTCAATGCGAAGCCCGTATCTATACCGATTTAAGCTTATGCAGACCATGAGAATGTTGAGAGCGCTGAAACTGTGTTAGACATTCTCACGGATCTTGTGAATTGATACTGTCGCAGCCATGGAGGACATGGCAGTAATCTAAAAATGGCATCGAATGCATTATAAAAGGGCTTAAGAATCCGGTACGAAGTGCTAGGGTTTGTCAAGATATTCAAAGCTTACAGAATCTTTGGGATTTAATTAACCTTTACCTGCGGTCATTAAGGACTCCTAGGTGATTTCCTCTTCTACTATCGCCCGCCGTCAGGCGTCTTTGTTTTTATGAACGGTAGCTGAGACTTGGTATTTCTTACTGATCTTGAGTCTATCGAGACTTTTACTACTACTCCAATGTGTAGCACAGGGACATTCACCTCCATACAAAATGCTTAGGTGGTAAAAAGTGTTCAATAGCCAATACATTAATTTATGGTGTGTAGCGATTCGTTTGTGGAATTCTAATTTCGATAACGGGTCAATCCAAGTCCAGCTTACGAGGCATGATATCAAGGCGAACTACGTAGAAACAGCGCCTTATTTTTCAGTGAGTTGGGTTGGTATTATTTTTTTGCTATTTTACGTAGGAACTAAAAGCGGATAAGCGGTTGTAGCGTCCCGAGGCTTCCTCGAAGGCAAAAGGAGGCAGAATGCTAGGGTAGAATATATATATTCAACAGACAGCGAAAAATAAGCTGCTGGCATGGCGCGGAGGCCAGCCCACGCAGCTAGGGCAGAACGGTCACCTCTGTCACCTTGATCGAAACCGGTGGTTCCAACAAACAAAGTACTACAGCGGTTTTGTAAAACTGATTAAACAGACCGCTTTTGGGTTTGTGGACTTAATTAGAGATCCCGCAATCAAGGAACTAGGGCACTATGAACAAGCCATCTCCCTGCGGGACAACGCTTTTTTCGTTATGTCCCTCCCTCGTCCATCGTCTTCACCCGACCACCAAATTGAATACTTCACCTTGTAGTTTTCTGGAATTTGCAAAAATCACCTTTCTCTTTGGCTGAGGACAGGTTGTAGGATACGTATCGACCCTCTTTTTTTCAAGAACCCGGAGCTTGCTATTCAATCACGGGGTTAGCTCAATTCACCAGATATTCTATTACTTCCTCCACATTCCTTTTGGAATTTAGCTGATTTTATTAACATTATTCGACTATCTAAACAAATTTACAAGCATACTAAGAAAACGGGCCATTTTCTTAAAGGCATTCTGGGAGATTATCAATAGAGGAGCCCCCATTAGTTTCTTCACAAGTGATGGCAAAATGGTATCAAAAACTCAACTCAGGGTGCAGTTTGACTGGTAATTAGGTGGAGCCGTCGATTGAGAATAAGCTTCGCACTGCTTGCCAGTCATTAACATTGTCACACAGTTAAACCTAATGAACTTCACACTATCATTCCCCTGAAAAATTGATAACTATGATTGGAACGCGATGTGCTTCTTTTAGATTGACAAGACAGGATGAGGCCAGACGCGAGAGCGAATTCGAGCGTCAAATGGATAATGACCAAATACTTTGCAAAGCATTTCCATGCCATAAACTTGTACAGTTTGTTGTAGAACTGGGTAGTTTGTGTAGGAAATATTTGGTCAAACCCTTTGATCATGCATTAAAGCGTGGATAATTTGCGTAGTTAGGGCGTCGGGTACGTGTTACTAATTTCTTCTTGGCGTTACGCTCATGACTCACACCCGCAAACCTTCTGCGGCGTTGTCTTATTTGTCGAAACAGAAAATTGTTGTTAATGCCACAAATTAAAAATTCATTTAATTAGTAAAATTTATTTATGCTTTGCATGTTTAAGACGAGAATAACCACTTTGGGTGTCGAGCTGGAATTCTTATACACGGGAGGAACAATTTTAAACCGCCAAATCGATCATATAAAGGTTATAATACAAAATTTTACCATTTTTTCTGAGACACTTGTTTGCTCAAACGTCGTTTTAAAGGAAGCGGAAGAAACCATCGGACCGGTAAAAGGTCCCATAATAATGAAACGAAGGACACGCTTCTAGCATGTTGATACACATGCCAGAATTTTCGTGAACACTTTGATGTACTTGCGTTGAATGCCATTGTAATTAGAGATAGGCTTAATTACAGAAAACCTTAATTCCAAAATATCGGGAAAGTGTGATCTCGCTTAATTGAATAAGGTAACTTGGCAACCACCTCAGGGAAAGTACCTAATTCAGTGCGAAGTACTAGTTTATTTGACTCAGGCCAGATGCATTAAATCAAAGCGGAACTGAGGTCTTTTTCAATTCCGTTTAATTCTAAGTTAAAACTGATTGCAGGCTGGTTTCATCTGGAAATTGATATCATTGCCAGATGAGAGGAAGTAAGCGCATGCAGTGCTTGCAATCAGCTACTGGCACTCTACTGCCATCACCAGCCGTTACACGTAAGGAGTTACTTTCAAATCCAAGTGCCACCGTCCCAAACCAATTACACCGCCGATTTCTAGATTTTGGTCCAGCGTTAGCCATAGTCTCTAACAAACTTTTCCAGGCCTCCGTTTCATTCCGAAATCTAACGCCTTCGTAGCTAGAATTGGAGGAACGACGGGGAAAGGCATGCGACTTCTCGGAAACTGACGTATAAAAGCATAATTCTGCCTCATAATTGGTCTAATCCCTTGGAAACCTTACCATTGTCTACTTCATGCATAATTTATGCCATAATTTCATTTTTGATCAACGTGACACCTTTAGGGCTTGCGCTTTTAAGGCGTATTAGAGGGACTACTACCATGGCAATAAATATTAATTCTGACTTTCTTCAAATTGTTACTAATCTCATTACTTGCAGCATATCGTGCATTCCAGTGGTTGGGGAGATATCTGACGGAATCTGCAGTTTTCTTCCTCATCTCATTGCAAAAACATTACATAATGTTGATTCGATAGATACGCATTTCGCTTTCCTTTCTAGGCTGGTTTTACAGGTCACAAGTCAGAATCTCGTGCAAAGGTTAAAAACGCAAAAGATGCTCGGAATGCTTCTGTGTAAAGCACTGCACCGTGACAGTCTGCTGGATTACATTTCGCAAGCACTAAATTGAAACGTTCATTTTGTATAGTGGCGATCGCAACGGACCAAGTTTGCCATCGTCTTCTACGCTGGCACCCAACATCCCCGATCTCACCTGCACAACTACTCCGCAAAATTATTTCTCCACCATCCTTATACGAATAAGCGCATATTTTTAGTTGGGTATCCACTTGGACCTAGCCCAAACCAAACCGTAAATATATTTCTGGCAAGCTTTGTTCAAGCTTGAAGAGAAACCTCTATTACTTGAAATTTACAGTTGATGTACTATAGAATATGCAAATGATCGCATGAAGCAGTCGACTTAAACCGTGCATATTCAAAAGCAAATCCCAGTTGCTCTTCCTCCAAAGCAGATTTTATTCTTCATTTTGGAAAACGAAAATGTTTTCGTACTTGTTTCCAGCGTACATTTAACCCAAGTAAATAGAGGTTTCGGTGTTTTGTGATAATCGAGGAAAAGTTTTACTTACTCGCAGATAAAAGTACTCTTTTAAGGCGTTACGAGATGCATGAAGCTGGATGGTACTGCATTATGACGATATGGCATGATTGATCAGTTTCTAGCAGAAATAGAATTGTCCATTACTTCATGCCTCCAGGCTGGCAATCGAAGCCTGCGAGGACTGAGAAGATTGTCACTGTACATCTTGAGCAATTATCAATGCCGCTTATTTCGAAATGCTCAATTTTTCTCATGGAATAATGTTGCGCACTTACCGAAATCAAAGATTCGGTCTCTAAAAACGCGTGCTAAAACGCACGCTTTTATGGAGGCGGAAGAATATATGATGCTGGGCTAGAGTGTGTATTGTTGACCCACAAATAGGCTTGGAACTGCTGACATGTCCCGGAGACCCATTGCCCAACGAAGGCTCAATGGTGGGACCCCAAGTGGTGCGTAATCATGTATAAATCACTAAGCTAACAAATTTTTGCATCGAATAACAATGTGAGCTCGATTAATAGTCTACCTGCCTATCAATGGTTGGCTGAATGGAAACCCGTACTTCATAAAACCAACTCGCCGCAGAAACCTGTACTTGCGATTTTAGAACTCTGCTTAAACAACTGGGCTAATGACGTCTTAATACTTTGCTTTTAGTTAAAAGGATTACGAAAACCAAAACACTACCCATTATTCATCCAAACTAAGCTGTAAGGCGAGACACATGCTTTTTAAATGCCTTTCCGGAAAATAGCTTAAGTTGTCGCAATTCGTTTCTTATGCATTCAGAGTGTAAGTTGCTTCACCGTGCAACCGGATTCATACATGGTTACCGTGCCAAACAATTAAAACCAGAGGTCTTTATCAATCGAATCACCAAAGGACAAAAATAGGCATCCCCCACTTATGCTTCGCCTGATTACATAACCTTAGTCGTTGTAGGAGGGTAATTTTCCGTGCAGCGAGGGTTTAATACATGCAAGTAGCCGAGAGAGGCTAAATATCACTCGAGTACGACCCTCCCGTGTGCAGAGATGTCGGCTCGGCGATGTACGCCGTGGGACTCTCATTTGCATGCCAGTAATGCAATGAGTAGTGAAGTTGTGTGATTTTGGTCCGGTTAAAACAGATATGAAAGAATTCGCCTCTACAATTTTTATTTTCAGCTATTTAGAAAACCAAGACTCTTCGTTATAAGTGACAGCGGCCGTCAAAACGGACTTTGATTTATCCGCCACCTACGAATGCACTTGAAAATGTATGCTGAGATTTGATAAACATTGATAGGTAATTATGTCACTGACCAATACAAAACACTCCTCATTATTTCGTTCACTGTCAGAGATCTTACTGCTTTCTGGTCAAAAGGCACAGTTGAATGAAGGCTATTTGGAAACTCGGCAAATTAATAATCACTTTTAGTACTGGCAGATTTCCTAAGACTGTTTTACAGCCATTATGTTCAAAGGCATATCATCAATCTTCGAATGATACTTTAACCTACAGGTTTTGGAATTCTTAAGACTGTTACCAGCCCTCTCAGCAATATAGCTGTGCAAATCTCCGAAGCGGTGAGATTTTAGTGGCAGGTCATTCAGAAGACTCGGTTTGGAAACGAGTTTAATCTCTCTGTAGTGAGAACGATAAAGGCCGTAACTGATGGAGGAAAAATTGAGCTCCAGGGCTGGGCTCATTGGAGACGTAGGTGTGGATGTTTACTTAAAGCCACTAAAATTGATAGATTTCGGCGATTCTTACAGCACTCATCTTGTCAATTTATAAGAAAAATTTATTCATTTCATTAATTAATATTATTAGCGAAGTTATCTTTTGGATCCCTATGCCTTAGATGGAGCAGAGTTGAGAAGCTACTTCAATTGTGTTAAATAGTTTGCGAATAATTAGTAGTCAAATCCTTTATAAATGTAAAAAGCAGCTTATTCTAGAAATGTCATAAGTCCTATTCGTTCTCATTACGTTGTGCAAAGCTATGGACTTTAAACGATCCAAGGCACTCTGCGTCGTGGGGATTTATTTGCTCCCAAATAACATGTCTGCCTGGGTTGCCCGAGTCTTCTAGGATTGACCAAACTAGTTTGTTTTGATCAGTCAAGTTCTGTCCTCTACTTAACGGGAAAAGTGAATTTGGCCCATTTTTTCCTGAGGTGAAATAAACACTCTAATTTCTCGAATGTGTATGGATGAGCTTACACAGGTGGCTTACATCCGACCGGCTTTTGACTGGTCCCACTCCATCTCACTAGCCATAAAGTAGTTATTTATATCCCTGAAATGAGCAATAATTTTGACCACTATTTCGTGCGTTGGGTACCTTGACTTTGTCCATAGTTGGATTTCATCTTCTACATATGAAATCGCACTCGTAAAATTCAGCCTCTGCTTAGTTGTGGAAATTCAAATTGATTGGCTTCATTTGAGCCAAATAAGGTGCGCATTGTAATACTTATGTTCTTTTTAACTTGGTCGTGACCCTCCGGAGGCCGGTCTATTCCCGTTTTGAACTCTCCTGCGTTATTACTCTATACCTGCCCTCGACGTATAATAAAGATGTCTAAGAGTATTCAGCCTTCTAATAGTAACGACGGAAGAAGGGAAGAAGAGGAAAGAGAAGAACTGTCCACACCCATTGTTATCACTTTACTTTGTTGCCGTTGTTCTCATTCCTATTCACTAGGTCAGATCGGCAGCAGCTGGTTGGAATTTGAAGAATTTAAAAAATACTGCTTTGAGAACCTTGTAGAAATTTATGTGCTTCTCATGTGATGGTTTGGACGCGATGGCTTGTAAGTCATGTGCGACCCGTAGACAGGTGTTCCTAACGTGATGTACACCGCGTTTTGCACGTGGAGGAGCAATCCTATTTGTTGGTTTTTGACAAAATAAAGACCTATCAACTTCGCATGGGTGGAGGTTACTGCAACTGGTTACAGTGTAGCTGCATAAGTATAAAACGTTTCTTTGCTGAAACGAAATCTATTCTAGTCAAATCGTTAATCGAATGCAGTGTCTTACAAGCATAGCCAGTGCCCCCTTTTCTCATATATTTTTGCACAGATGCATGCAAAGCCTTGAATATGGAGTTGATATCATCAACTCTGAACCCACATCAGCCATACTTGTAATACTTTGTTTGAACCGCTGGTTTCGGTCAGGGTGACAGAGGTGGCCATATTGGGCTGAGCCGCGTGGTCTGGCCTCCGGGCCATGCCAGCAGCCCCATTCCCTCTGTCAATTAACTATATGTATATTCTGCCCTGGCACTTAGCCTTCTCTTGCCTTTAAGGGAGCCCCGGGACGCTACAATACTAAATTAATTTCATCATCAAAAATGCAGCATGGCGTAAACATATAATTTGCAATTCCTGACACACCTCATCTTCATAGGACGTCATAAGGTCGAGCTTCATTACTAATCGAAAATACTTTTTAAGTCAAAACTGAATGATTTGGAAAAATTAGATGCACCATATTGTCGATTTCTCGTTGCGCTTTACTTATTCTATAACCGTCAGTTCAGGAACAAATCAAAACCAGCTTACCTCATGCATGATCGAAGTAACGTGGTGGTGGTGTGCGCGAAAATCGTAGGTCTCAAGGCATTCCATTTGCTCGGAGTATGGAGGCCTACAAAATTTTTTAATATGATGAAAACCTGTCAACTTATAGTGGCGCAAATAGGGGTGAATGAGTCTTTTGAAGCTCATGAGGGAGTTGATTGCACGCAAAGTGGAAAAGGGCTTTTCTTGGGTGTGATATGTGATTCGAAAAGTTGAAACGACCTGATATGCTGTGTATATACTCTCAGGCGAAATGCACTGCCTAATGTTTGCAAGTCCCGCAAAAAATCTGACTTAAGCTTAGCACTTCAATATTGAAGCATTAATTTTGAAGCGGCTGTGGTAAATTAATCGCAAACGATTTTATATGCCACAGATTTGAATTTCTCCTCCGTGACGTTATGCCCCTGGTGCAATTATTTGAGCCATTCATGCATACCGTCGCAAGTGCAAATCGGGAATTACATTGGTGCCAGGAAATGCCTTGGGGCCTAGTAATTTTGCTTAAGGTGTAGAAGCATGCATAATTTTGTCTCTTAGAGAAAAAGGTTAATAATGAATCACTATTGCTCATCCAGGATCGACAAAATTTCACGATAAAATTCCTGCATTTCTGTATAAATCTAGATATTTTTAAACAAAAGAGATGTGATTGCTTTCGAAGTAGGCAGAGAAGGCAGTTCCAAGATCTATTCAAATGGACTCGGTGGGACGAAATGCCCAAAGCATAGGAGTGGAGGGGTGGCATCCCTCCAACGGCCCAAAGGTGTTCACCTACCTAGCGCGATGGAGCTCTGCGTCCCAGGGTCAGGATTGTGTTGAAATGCCTACTCTCAGCTGAGCTAAAATGTACACTAGTCTTAAAGTGTCCGGGCCAATTTACATCTACATTGCGCTGTTTTTTTCATAAATTGGCTTCAAAATAATCAGTGCTAAGTATTCTTTATAACTACTGATGAAGGGACTGAATGCGCAAATCGAGATTCAAAGTAACTATAACTGCACAATTTCAATTGTTGCAGTTGAGCCAGGACTGGTGATGTGTTAAGGCAAGTGAGGAGGCTTATTAATGCAAGTAGCAGTTCAGGTCTCCTCAAAAATGGATTTCAGTCATTCTTCTCCAGTTTTCGGGTTTAATATCGGCACGATCTCGTCATGGTTGTCAAAATCCATGCTTAATCACATTATAGTCATCAAAGTACGCAGGAAGAGTGATTTGTGGCAAAGTCACTATGCGTCAAAATAAGGCGATTGGTGCGCAAAAATAGTCTCATCAAGAGTGCTCATTCAACCAGAAAATAAATAGCTTCTCGTGACGAGAGGTATTCCTTGTTAATAGTATATCATATGCTTCATTTCTGGTCCAAGAAAGCCGTGATTCATACCTAACTTTTAAACGAAATTTTAAAATTAAAAGCCAAATAATATTCATGCTAAATATATATTTCAAACAACGATTAAAATAACTTTTTCGGATCAAAACAAAATTCGCTACATTCGAGATCACAGCAAATAAGTTGTTCTGTAACATTCATTCCAAAGCACAAAGGCTGATGCATTTGCAATACTTTGGTTGTTTGATTGTCGGTTTCGGTCACGGTGACTTAAGTGGCCATATTGGTCTAGCCAGTAGCCCCATTTCCTCTGTTTGCTGAAAACATATGCATTCTGCCTTCTTTTGTCTTCAAGGGTGTCTTGGAAAGCTACGGCGATGTCATCCTCTCTCAAGTGGCCTCTTAGTTTTGGCGATGCGCGAGAATATTTCAGTTCATCTGCAAGCGTCTGGGACAAACTACCACCTTTCATCCCACATTAACTGTCAAGCAGTGAATATGAACAAATGTTTCGTTCGTTGTTTTAGAGTTAACAAAAGTGCTGCCTGTAGCGTCCTGAGACTTCCTTGAAGGCAAACTGAGGCCTAATACTAGGGCAGGAGGAACACGTATCCAGCAAGCAGAGGAAACGGGGCTGCTTGCATGGCCCGGGGGCCAGCCAACCCGGCAATAGCAAGCGCTTAATACTGATTTAAGGAAAGTTAATATTTTAAGGATGACATTAATAAAGCGATGAGTTCCTACATACGTATACATGCGAGAATCCTCAGCCTATACCAATGCTTTGGCGTTTATTTCTGTTATTAATGAGCATTCGATTCCGAAATTTCTAATGATAAAGACGACAAACTTGGGAAAAATAGTTTATCTATAGTTTTTGCGGGCTTCAGAACTTTAATTATGCAGCGTAAAAGGCCGAGCCCATTATGGAGTCGGCTGCTTTGGTGCGCGGAAGAAGGCGCCTAATCCACCACTTAGTAGACTCCTTTTTTCGCACACTGAATTTAATATCTATAGACTTTTAACAAGATAAGTTATGCAATTTTATTCACTATTTGGTCCCGTAACCATTAGTTGGTAGGTGATAAGGCTTCACCCATCATCAGCCGTGTGGATAGGATGCAACAGCTAAGTGACTCCAAATGACGCGGTATTTAACGACTAGCAGCTACTATTCGCTAACACTGTGAGCTAGTTTCTCTTTTGCTCTGGCAATAAAACGTACGGAGCTTCAATTCACAAAAAGATGCATTCTACTTAGGACTAAGTATCCACAAGTACACGCGGACATCTTGTGTGCCTAGGAAACTCGCAAAATCATCAAATTATGATCCCACACATGCTCCCAATAAATACGAAGCCATTTTAGCCTATCATCTGTACTTCCTACGACGTTCGCGCCATCAAAGTTGGGGCATCTAATCTTGTTTGGCGACTTGAATCCATTATTCGTCCTTATGACATTAGTAATGGACTCAATAAATTTGGTGTTCTATGACTGACAGCTACGTATCATCATAGTGGGATCAGACCATATCATTAATTGTATTCTAAGCCGGTCTCCCTGGAATAACTGACAACAGATTCCGCTAGGAAACACAGAAAACTAGCAAACGTCTAACATTCCAAAAATCTCCGACTAACGTGTCCAAATGCAAAGTTGCCGGAGGAGATTTACATCGGTGGCAGAGGGAGGTAAGGCCGCTCCAAGAAGGCAACTATTCTGGTTTCTGCATATGCTTACAAGATTTTAAAGTCCTAAAAAAGATCTTTGGTGCGTAGACTCGCAATGGAATGAATACGAAGATCAATGGCTTCCCCACCTCCCCAATTTTATGTTTTGCAAGTATGCTATTAATAACTCTGGATTCACAAAATTTGGGAGATGTGAAGAGTCTACATTGCAGTTGCTGGCAACACTCCTATGCCGATGTAATTACGTGAACGAAGTCTATCCTCTCTAGAACTCAACCCACTCACTGGAACTTAGATACATGAAAGCTATGTAGCACGAGAATAAGGACAAATAGTGAGGAAGAAAAAATGGAGAAGCTACTATAAAAAATTCCATTTTTCGGCAGGTTCCCCTACGACGTACGAATACAACTCGCCGTGGTGCAACGCCCAGATTTGACTAAAACAAATATTATTACGAACATTAAAAACGAGATTTTCTGGATGTGCCACAGATGAAGAGGTCATGAGTTACCTCGCTAAAGTGAAAAATCCGACTCATAGGGGGTCTCCAAAGTACCAAATATGTTGCGCTAGCCGAATTAGAAGAAAAGGTAAAGAGGAAACCAAGAGAGACTTGTAGGAAGACGAAAACCATGTGGTGGCTTAATACTTTATATAATTGCAATTGTAATTCCGCGATTTTTTCAGGCTTTGCAGGCGCACCTGTAATATTTTGTTTGTTTGGGCTGCCGCTTTCGGTCGGGGTCACAGAGGTATCCATATTTCCTCAGCCTCGTAGGCTTCCCTTGGGGGCATGCCAACAGCTCATTCCCCTCTGTCTGTTGAATAATATATATTCTGTCCTGGCACTTTGCCTTTAAGAGAGGCCCGGCACGCCACAGCACCTCTCAGAGATTTGGCAATTAGGCCGTGACTATAGCCCTTATACTGGAGAATCTTGCTGCGACTTCCACGTTATTATCTGCTCTAGGGTTAGAATAAAGACGCACAATCAGCTATTTTCACTTGGTCACGAACAGCTTCATTTCGCGTCTTATATGCATAACCTAAAGATTGTTGTAGAGGGTTCCTCCTCTCTCTTCTGGTCGCCCTTGTTAGTAGAAGTCGGAGCATGTTTCGACATCTTTATTATGGGGAGGAAACCATACAGCGAGGCCAAATACGGAATTTACGACGCGGGAGGACCTCGCCCTTGCGAGCCTCCATGCCGCTCCGTCACGAGGTCCAAATTGTTTTCCCACCTCTGGCCTACAAAACACGTTTAAAAAATATAAGTATTACAATTATGTCACAAAAGTTGCTGTAATTATTAGTATTAAATAGTGTGGAATTTATAAGTTGCAACCCAATTTCGCAAAAAATGGTTCAAAATTATTAATGTCATCAAAAAAATTCCTGAGTGATAAGAGAAGCACAAACTTTTGCTGGTGGTGCTGTCAGATTTGTTTTATAATTTCAGCACCATAAGCCTTTAATAACTTTAATGTTGTTACTGCCGTGACCCTTTTGTTTAAAATCACCATTATCAATTCATCTGTCTTGACCTGGCAAGCGTTGAAGGTTGGAACTCGCTTTTCGTGCGCCATTTTGGGTGCTTGTGTTTGATTTTTTGGGCACGTTTCATGTTTAGTTTTTTTCTGACTTGACAAATTATTTCAGATTCAATTTTCCTCTGAATGTGCATGCATCTGTGTGGCTGATCAAGTTATTTTTATTGAAAGTACATAGAGATAGTTGGGATTCTTTGGTTCTGAAAAACTGTACTTCGTATTTTCTACCGGCACATATATTAGGTTTTTCTTCCTTAGCTATAGAACGGTTGGTGGTCCCACAATTTTAGAGTCTGGTGTTCTCTTTATGGTTACTTTTCAAGCAACACTCCATTTGGGTCATATTTCAACCTTGTGTTTAAACTTGTCGCCTGCATGTCCTATGGAATTAGATCATTGTCAGATTCGAAATGCGATTCGCTTTACTCTCACTATTTAATCGTGGAACTTGAAGCACAAACTTGATTTGGTCATTACCACTTTTGTACAATTCCCTCCACAGTGTGGTTTCACTACCGGCATAAAATAGTAGAAAGTAAACTTTTTTGCCACTTTAGTGTTGTGTTCCTTACTATGGGTGCCAATGTTTTTACCACTTACTTATTTTACATAATTTTTAGACCTGGCATGTCAACGCTGAGATCAAGCCGCGTTATCGACTTTTTCTATGAAAACAAATCATATTTGAGAAACGAACAAGTATCTCTTCTAGAATCTCCTATTTGTTGCCCCGCACTGTTTTAGGAGGGTATTCACGTATCACCTTTAGTGAAAGACGAGCCGCTGGTGAACACAATTGAGGGTGTTAGAATAGTTTATGATATTTTCAGGAACACAGTTAAACGCCAGCGTAAGTGAATTGTATTGGCTGTACATTGTCCGATTTGACCCGTCAGCTAAATCGTTTCCTTTTTTCCATGCATTAGCTAATGATCAGTTTATTGGGTGGCACGACTCACTGTCAGCGCCATACGAATGGATGACTTATGAAGAGGTGAACAGACAGATATACTTTTGTATGGATTTTAAAGTTATTTCCCACTACTTCCGCGGATTTTTTATGCATGCATTTACAGGTTAACGAGAGGGTGGAGACTTGTGGATCAGGTCTCCTTCAGTTTGAAGAACTGACGGAAAACTCGTCGAAATGCGTTGGTTTATATGCTACCAACTGCCCTGGAGTGAGTTTATTTAAGTTGTTTTAACTTCACCGGAATGATATCATATATATGGTTATAATTCTATGCAATCATGTTTTTACCATTCCAAAATTACCGTCTGAATTTGTGTTTTTTACTCTAAAGCAGTTTGCTTAACTATCAAAAGTGTTACTCCTTCAAAATTCTTTAACATGTTGATTTTGATTACCATCCCATCTGCGTTTTGTGCTCACTTTGGCAGCAATCCTTTGTTGTTGCGAACTCATCCATTGCTTGCAAAAACTGGAGTCAATTTTTGTTAAAATAGTGCATTTTCACTTCAAAGGAGTATAAATATGGAATGGTAACTTTTGTTAATGGTTTGATTCCTCAACTTTCAAAATGACTTTTTAAAGAGTAGAGTGCAGTTTTAGGTGTTTGCTAAAATACTGCTTAGCTGTTTTAGTCAGATAATGGTGATGATACGATGTCAACCAAAACTTATGTTCTGTATTTTTCAACTGTTTTTTTGCGCAAAGGAGGTAGGAGACTACTTGTCATTTTGTCTCTGCATTAAAATCACTTGAAGGACATACAAAAACATTTCAGGGAGCAAATTTTAGTGTCATCAATTGACATTTTTTTAGAAATTGCGGATGATCCTTCTAGATTTAGCGGCTGTAAATGGCAGATGTGAAAATGTGGCGGAATAGTCATTGAATTATTTAAGTCATGTGTCACTCCAGCAATGTATGTTCTAAGTTATATTTTGGCAACATGCATTCAGGCACGTAATCAAAACACGAAGTCAGTGTGAATAATCAAAACTCGAACTTCTGCTTGCTCCTTGCGAAGGATTACACTGATAGGTCTCAAACAAGTTAACCATTGAAACCTTATGTTCTGACCAAATCGGATGGCAGAAACTCAGCTTCCGGATTACCACCACAGATTAAGTTTCAATTAATTCTCACAGACCTCCAAATATCACTTGTCGATCTATTCAACACGCACGATCAGTTGCACTGTAATAAAGGTATCTTTGCTGAGTCACTCGAGGAGATCAGTTTTAACAGTCTGCTGTGACTTTGTTTTGCTCGATATGTATTTTTTAAAGGAAGACACCTCACACTGAAAAGCGCAGAGCAAAAACAACAAAATATCCCTTTGAAAACAATCTGTCACTCGCGATATTCTGCATTATATAAAAAATGACCTCATCTAGGATTTCAAAAGAAAGCATTTTAACCAATGGAATATTTCTCAGCATACGGGATTCCTCTTTTACACTGGCAAAAGGCTTTTTTCAAATACCCACATGGGTTTCGACTTCTAATCGCGTATTCACTACTGAATCAGGCGAATATCTGTAATCTCGGTGTGGTTGGGACCTATTATTTGAAAGACGTTTAAGGTGTCAATGTCAGACTGCTTACGTAGTGATGTGTTGAACATTGGCGACTGTGACCTCATGAGTAGCCTTTAAATTACAAACCTGTATTTTCATTTCAGTGGCTGATTACTGAACTTGGCTGCTGGGCCTATGGGTTGGTTGTTGTGCCTCTTTACGACACTCTCGGGCAAGAAGCCATGGAACACATTTGCAATGAAGGCAAGACCTTTTTTAACAACATTCTCTTCCTGTTGGATTGAAACCTCCAGAATTGAGTTTCGTTACTCGTAGCGTTCCTCTACTCCTTTGAACGTTTCTATCATTCTGAAGCACTACTTTCATGAGACAAGGGAGGAAGTAATTTGTGTTTTCTCTTGCCTAGCTGAGCTCTCAGTGATAGTCTGTGATACGCCGGAGCGGACAAAGAAGTTGATCGATGCGAGATGCTCCACGCCTTACCTCAAGAACATCGTTGTTCTCTCCCCCAAGGGAGAGCTCGAAAATTTGCGCTCTGCGGCCGGAAACAATATTAGAGTGATCGCTTTTAACGAACTTCTGGTCAGCTCCCTCTCTATATCTTCATTGTGTCAAATAATATTTTGCTGTGGTTTCAACTGTTCGTTCTAGGACTTTTAAAATAAGGGTTGTTCGTGTTAATTTTAGGCAAGAGGAAACGCTAATCGTCAAAAACCATGTGTAAGTGCATTTGAACATCTAAATGGTGTGTTATGAATCCTTGGTTTGCATTGGCTGTTTCAGCCTTTGGACGAAGACGGACTCATTACAATCTGCTACACCAGCGGCACAACAGGTAGGCGTTTGCTCAAGTATGAACACTCTGTCATTATTATGGCATTCTTGATCAATGATTGTTTTGTCTAGATAAGTTGAGAATGCATTTCACTTTACGGCAAAGTTGGCCTAAGCGACTGAGCCTTGCATCGTTTACCATTTTGCTGGCTTCAAATGCAGCGTAGGGATTACCTGAATTGATCGAAGCTGTCATGTACTTTGTGCATCATATCAAATGCCAAAAGATTATCTTTCATAACCACCAGTTCAATTGTTCGACTGGAGCCATTGTTTATTGCCATCAAACAGGATGCGAATCGCTCTTGGTTTGCAGGAACTCCGAAGGGTGCCATGATTCGCAACAGAAACCTCATCGCCATCATTGCTGGGACACAACGAGTTCTGGGAAAAGTAAGTTCAAAAAGTTTCGTAACTGCTTCATTTCTCGGTATTCTACCCAATATTAGTGAATGACGACTGAACTATGGTTAAATTCTGGGAAAATGTTCTTTAATTTCTTTCATAATTTTATTACTGGCATTACTTGGACTCCTAAAGTTAGTGGTGTGTTCCAAAAGCTGTGCAATTTTGAGTTTTATGAAACCAAATAAAGATGTTTATGCTCTCCGCACTTCTTCGTTACTACAATGTTTATGGGCGATTTTAATTAGGGCCGTCATTACGAATGTAGCATTTCCAAAAATTTTCGCATTGCTGGTTTTTCTATTTTTAAGCTGCCCCATTTGCCTACAAATTGTTCTCTTTCATCAATAACTACATGTATAAACTATTTCGTGTTGCTTTTGAAATGTGCGACAATGTGACCTGCTTGTCTAAGAAATCAAGTCAACCATGGTGAGACGGTTTTTTTTTCGGTCCAGTGGAGTTAGCTCATATTTCTGCAATCTCCAACTGGGCTCTTCATCTGCAATGTCTTAGTGGAAATAATGTAAAAGTTCTCAACTAAATGTTTGCGACCGACATTTGAATAGCAGGCGTGACAGCTAGGTTCTTAAGTTTGTCCATTAGTACACTCTGAAGTACCTGTTTTTTCTACTTTTAAACGCCGCCCAATGACCGTTTTAAATGCTTATATTTCATTTATTCCCCGACTTTTCGTAATAAACTGGTGTTCATGTGCTTGAGTTTGGAGCTTATTAAGATTCCAACTGGAGAACTTAGAGTGTAAGGCAACGGGACAACGAGGTTCAGGGTTGATCATGTGAGCGGCAAATGCACGTGCGTGCCCGCTGACTGGGGTGCCAGCGGCATAGGGCAGTTCGTTTCCTTAATGCAACTTTTTCGGCACTCTGACAGACCTCAAGAAGCCGCATTGCGTATAGCATTGCGCACTAATTATGATGCCATGAGTTGAAGATTTTGCCCCTGTGTAGCTGCCAGGTGCTGACGATAGCCGTACTGCTTTATTGCATTCGTAATCTTCACTGCCTCCTTCTAGTGACCTGGCTGTTTGGTCTATCATGTCCACCTTTGCATAAGATGGTCTGAAGCTCTGCACTACATCTACTCATTTAAACAGGATTAGCTTGAGCATTTAGTAAATATCGCAATATATGCACCAAGTATACAGTGCGTGTTTGCGTTCAGCCGGTTTTATGGTCTTTTGCCTTAACGCGTTGCGGAAACTGACCTTAGGACTAGTCACTATGCTGAAAACAACCGCGTGCCGGACAAAGATGCTGATCTGTGTGATGGCCAGTGCACTGCTGACCTAGTGGAACGTTTCGAGCTGAACCAAGAAGGAACGCATACTTGATACTAAGACGTTTTGAAATTCGGTTGATTTAAATGGGCTGTCATACCAAAGTATATTTTGATTGTTTATTGTCTACTTTATGATTCTTTCTGTCTTGTTTACTGCTTTATCGTCTGTCTCCCGTTTAGATTCCTTCCAGCATAAATGCTCTGATTATACCGGTTTTATTTTTAGTTTATCACAAAGGATGACACAATCCTATCCTTTTTGCCTCTGGCACACATCTACGAGCAGTACTGTGAGGTGAGCTAGTGACAGCCCATAATTGTTTTGGCACAATTACCTCTTTTTCGCCGCTTTGGTATGACCGTGTACGCGCGATGTTGTCGTAAGGATTGTGTCTGGCGGAATGGCAGTCCTCCCTAGGCTATGGAACCATTAACGGCTCTACTTTGGGATGGACCGACCATCGGCTGGTGGCTGAGTGGTGGGTAGGAGCTGAATCATGGTGCGCGTGTTTTGTGCGATGCGTGCGACCTTAAACGTACAGGTTGATGCTACCCGCGCGTGTTTATTCTAGTCAAAATTCTGGGTCATTGTGTGGGTTTTTATCGTGCCGATAGGGCTTTGTGCACAGCCCCACTGCAATCCAAATTTCGTTTGACAGCAACATCTGCTTCGGTTTCTCCATTGCCAGATCCTCTCATTCGTAATGTAGGAAATCGCTGATCACACCCTCCATCTTAGTAAGATGTGCGACGCAAGTACAGACCTAACGTGTCAGCAATCATGTTCATAGTATTCCCTTCATGACAATATGAAATCTATCCAATAGACGAAATATTCTGTTTCAAGACTTTTTGTGATTCACTTCGAAAATTCGTTCAGAAAAAAACAATCCTTCAATCCGCACAAATCCGCCATTTGCCATGAAATTATTTCGTATAGTGCTGTTTACTTTTGTTAAATCACAAGTTAAGTTATTCAATCACGTTGTTAACTTAAATGAGTGCTCAAAAACTTGTATCGTCAGAGTCCAAAGGTGGCTGTAAGGTTGCGCAATTTCCCAGAGCACGAGGCCTCTGCTTGAATGGCATTAGTCATCAGAGGTTTTCCTCAAAGCAAACCGCTTATTCAAGCAACCATTCTAGTTTGGGAATCCCAAGGAGTCGTGGTGAGAGGCTGTTGACTCCACCAAAGCTTATTCTGTTCAAATTCACCAACGCAGTGTATGTATCACGATTGTGGCATTAATCAAGCGTCTAGATTGTTTTCTGGAACAAATCGTTAGTGAAAGAGTTATTTCCTCTGTCACTGTTTATCACTTACACTCGCCCAAGCCTCCATAAGTCCCTTGTGTAGCATGTCCACCCACCGTCGGGCTATTTGGGGACGAGTGCACTGGCTGCGCCTTGTACGGGAGCGTACGAACTCACGCGTCCACTTGGCAGACGGCGTTTCTCCAACTCGTCGCCATTGGGAAAGGCATAGGCTGCCACGCCCCGGACGCGGGGCTCATGCTCTAATTAATCGGGATTTAGTAAGACGAACGCAAGGAGGGCACCTCTTTAATTAAAATTCATTGCATTGATGCCATCAAGCTGCCTCAATTGTGTCAATTTACTAGTCTTTAGCCTTTCGAAACGTCCCCTTTTTAAAATAACAATGAAATTGTTATTTTTTAAACTTTAAATGCAAGCTCCACCCATGTAGAAATCCAACAATGAATAACAATGTGCGGACAGAAGAACTAGAATAGATGCTATTTTTGTGGTAAGATCTTTGCCTACTGTGGTTCTAGTCTATGCGATTAGTAGTTTGAAAGGAATTCATAAATTCTTGCATCGATTTAGCGGGCTCCTGCAGTGGTTCGCTGGGAAACAATTCGACGATTGTTTCTCATTTTCAATCCTCTACTTATCGTATTCCCATTCTGATGTATATTTGATCCAATTTGCCCATTTACACGATCATTCCTTCCAATGTATCCACTACTTTTAAATGTTCGGTGGTCCTGACAAAAACGCCCGATGAAAGTAGGTAGCGAGCAGTCGCTTTCACGTGGTTGGATCCATGAAGTACACGGTTTTATACTAACGCTTCTCTTACTAATGTTAGATTTACCTCATGTACGTCGGTGCGCGAATCGGCTTCTACTCAGGGAATATTATGACCGTTAACGAGGACTTGCGGATGCTTCGTCCGACTATCTTCACAAGCGTACCACGCCTCCTCTGTCGAATCTACGACAATGTCTACGAACGCATCTGCAAGTCCACATTCAAGCAATTTTTACTCAAGTTTGCTCTCAAAGAAAAGTGTCACCAAGTTGACAAGTACGTTCAGTCGAACAATTCTTATGGATCCAATGTATTCCCTCTGCTCGTCGGTATTAACTGTATGAAGACAACAGCTTTTAAATGAACCTAAGACTGCTGCCTTTACGTCGCCTATTAATCAACGCTACTCCTGCGCACTCACCTTCGTACCTGAAATACCCTTGCCCCTCACAATTTTTGCTGAACTTGAAGTTAAAAATGTCCATTTTGTCCGGACGACTGCTGAGCCATTTAGATGTACCACTACACATGAGCCAAATGCTTGCCAACTGCTATATGAGATTGCATACTCCGACTTAAATGACCATAGAGTAGTTGTGGAGGCTTTGCTCAGGTATGTTCTTTTATGTCAGTAATGAATTGAGCATTACTCGCACGGGGTCACAACTTAATTGACAGCATAGGTATTGAAGTCTTCATTTTAAGAATCTAGTTTTGCTCTTTCTTGGAGGTGGCCATCCACCCTTCAGATGTCATAACAACCATTGTTGTGCCAACGAACTCTACCTCAACAACAGACAATTGGCTTTGTTTATGCGGCTTTCGGACTAATGCACGCGTAGCCACTGCCGTCGTGTTCGTTTGTTGGTCGTTTAAGATTGTCACTTGATGGAGAAATGGAAAAGGTGCTTTGAATTTCCCATGAGAATTCGTTGTTGAATGCATTGGTGAAAAGTCAATCGTTTGGGATCAGTGTGACCGGCCTATCATATCCCCATGTAAACATGGATAAATGCTCGGAAGAGATCGCTTAATCTGTGTTTTGTCTTATTACGCCGATTTTTCTATGCAGACAAATTTACAATAAGAGTTTTTGGGACTCGGTGATATTCTCGAAGATTCTACGTAACTTCGGAGGCCGTATTCGTCTCGTTTTGGTAACAGGTGCTCCCATCGCTCCTCCCGTTCTGCGTTTCACTCGGGCGGTATTCTCGTGCCCGGTATGTGTCGCGTAGTGCCTTCATGAATTTGTGAAATGGAATAACCCCTCGTCCGTGTAGTTGGTGGACTTTTCCAGATTTACCATTTAATTTATCAAGTGGATGAATTTGTTGATGAAAGGCATTTGATGTCTACACAAATTTCAAGCGAAAATTCACTTTCTGCTTCACACCTCATTATTCGAAAGAATCTCCTAATAGACCTCCCTAATTTTTATAATCACCAAGCTCTGCTCTCCAATGTTTTAACAAATTAGGTCCTCGAGGGCTATGGTTGCACGGAGACTTGTGGTCCCGTGTCGTCATCGTTTGCTGGTGACCTGAACGGCAGTCACGTTGGAGCGCCCTGGCCAGCTGTGGAAATCAAACTAACCGACGTGCCGGATATGGGTCTTATCGCCGCAAGAGATAACAGAGGAGAGGTGCGTACCGCCTACTGAAGCATAAACAGTAGAATGGTGTTTTGACATAACTAAGCTGATGACTCAATTTACAGATTTGTGTTCGGGGTGCTTCCTGCGTAAGCGGCTACTACAAGAACCCTGAGATGACCGCTAAGTTAATAGATAAAGATGGATGGCTGCACACCGGTGATGTGGGTACTTGGCATGTAGGTGCTCTGTTGCTTTTTTGCCTCATTAAATTTCCCTATGCAGTTTAAGTGTACTTGATGTCATCTCGGTGAGTAAATTTTCCCAAATCTTCAAAACTGTCTGTATTTTTGGATGGTAGAATCTGTGCCCTTTAGCTCTTTGCCGATTACTTTTTTTTAAGGTAAGGGAGTCATTCATTTCCATTATCAGCTCTATTTTTCCTCACTGGATTTGTAAGTAACATTTTATCATGGAAACAATAAGCATGGAAGTACCAAATCCTAATTGGCTGGGTAACTTTATCCTGGTCCCGCACCAAGAAAACTTTTGGCTTGATTACAAAAGCAAAATCCCTTTGGATCTCTATTTTTGCCATAAGATGATTTTAAATAACAAATAATCAAATGTGACTTAATTTGCAGTTTCTGAAGTAACTCAAATATGCCTTTTCATGCACTGAAGGACGTTTATACACTTTCGTGCATTTCAATGATTACCAAATCAATTAAAGATGTAAATTCTTGACGAGCAAATATTGGAGCTTGAAGTTGTGATGAGCCATTTTCAAAACACTTTAGAGCTTCCTCTCTCCTTTAGGAGGGTTGCTTGAAGGTGGTTGACCGCTGCAAGAATATTTTCAAACTGGCACAAGGCGAGTACATTGCTCCAGAGAAACTGGAACTCGTTTATCAACAGAGTGCACTAATCAGCCAGATCTTTGTCGACGGCGACGCACACAGCACTTTTCCTGTGGCCTTGGTTGTCCCTGAAGTCGGACCACTTCTGAGGGCCCTCTCCAATCATTCCCCAAAAAGCCCTCATAAATCTATCGTAGTTGCCAAAAGCAAACCATCATTGGAGGATATTTGTGCTGATCCAAGAGCCAAGAAGTTAGTCATGGCGGACTTAAAGAGTCTTTCTGAAGCTGCAAACTTCATGGGATTTGAAAAGGTCATTTTCCTCATCCATCTATCACTTGATCATTCGTATGCCCTGCAGTATTCAGCATTAAAAGTATCTTACCTGACAACCATTATAAGCGCGAATTGAGCCCATCGTATAGCTTTTTTTATTAAAGGTGAAGAACATCAAACTGATACCGGAACCCTTCAGCATCGACAACTCAATGCTGACTCCGACACAGAAGATAGCCCGACCTGTAGTTCGAAAGCGATACTTCGAGGAACTGGTCAACCTCTACAAGGAACATCCAGTGGCTCAATAGAATTAATTCATTCTCCCATCTGGCATCGTGGTTCGCTTCAGGGAACAACAAGAAGATCCTTAATGCCATTTCACTCCTTTTCTCCTTTCCTCTACCCGAAATGTTCCCCAATAATGTGTTTTCTCTAGTTCAGAAAATGGATGAAATTTTTCATGGTTTTAAATTTTAATGCTCAACCATTTTAAAGAAGAGAACGCATTGAAGCGACTTACGGAGATCTTTTTCCTTTTTGCAAGGAAGTTTTTCAACCTAGTAAAGTTAAGTACAGCCTACTTAATCTCTGCTTAATCGCTTCCTACATGTGGAGCAATTGGGTCTCCTTAGGTAATTTCGCACTATTAATCGTTCGCATAATCAGTATTTTACCAATGGGATTAAATGATTAAGCGCGTTGATAGCCATGACTGCTACGTCTTTGGCATTGGTGTGGCATCTGAAGTGAGTCCTGGCTCTTGATGCTCCTCAGCGGTACACCAAAGTAGGTGCTTCATTGGGGTTGTTTAGTCATCAAGGTTGTTTTAGTTTGTACTTGAGATACATGCTCAAGTTAGCATCTTTGAGTACACACTTGGGTGGTTGACACTGCGTTCAGTGGTAATTATGATTGGACCAACGCGAAGTTGATTACCTGCGGGGCGGCTATAGTGGGTAGGAATGTGTGCCTGTTCCCTCAAAGTCCAATGTATTCACCCTAGGAATGCCAGCAGGTCAAAAAATCGTTCCCGCATGTGCTTTTTGTAGGCGACTGGAAGATTTGTAGACGCAGAAGAAGCTCTTTTATAATATTTTCCACTATAAATTGCTTAGATTGCAGCGTCCTCTTGCTAGACAAACGAGTGATTCTTTTGAAAATGGAATTTGATTGATCCGGTTGAGTTTTTAAACCGTTTTTATAGTTTGTCAAATATTTGATTCCTTCTGCTTACTTATGAAGCACTAGAGGTCGAGTTCGAATTTCAGTAACTTCACGAGGCAGATTATGCGCAAAAGTGTAACCACCTGATCCTTATGATAGTAGTAGGCTGTCCTCTTTACTGGTGGATGAACGGTCTCGCGTCTAATTTTCACACAATCATGAAGATGCGTGTAAACTATCTTAGCTGACGTCCTCTGTCTGGTTATGAAGATGAGTACATTTCTGTAAAACCTAGGCAGCAGCACATAGCAATTCAGCACTAGACATCTCGGGTTGGCAGTAAACGATTCATCGCCTGTACGAGCGTTTCATGGCACCATTGATTACGAATGTGCATAAATCTGATTGCCTTTTCATGACAGGTTTTTTTGCTAACCCTTTACGGATTACTAATCACCTTCATCAACTTTTGTTAGACGGGAGTTCGCAAAGAAGTGATGCAAGTTTTCTCCATTATATAGTGGTTACGAACAGTCTCCAGACCTATGACATTTCGGAATAATTTTGGATTCAGATGATTGTTTTTGAATCCTTCCTAAGACGTGGCAATCAATTAAGTCACAGCTACGACCACTTACAGGTACCAAAATGCTCCCTAGAACATGAAATCATCAGAGAAATTCCTTAAAATTAAAGTCGATATCCCCTGACTTCGTTTAAACTAATGGATTATCTTCCACAATTTCATGGTCCTTTCAGTAAGTATCGGTAAAACAAACGTTTTTAATTGAAATATCAGACAATTAATCGTCAGCCCTTGCAACACTGCTTCTTCACTTCGTGTTTTACAGATCCTCAATGAAGAATAAGCTCATTAGTTGTAGGAGTAAGTCGTCGTAGTGCTCACGGACCAATTAGAAAAATGTTTTTGCCGATCGAGTAATTTTCAGTACAGTTTGAGAACTGGCAACTCTCAATAACAAATTCCATTTTTAACCCCCACACCATCACGCGTATTTATGTCTTGGAAATTTGTGATGCCGACACAGGAAAGAGGAACAGAGATCAGAAACCATTAAGTTAGTCTGATTCTGATAGAGGGAAATTAAAAAGCAATAATTACAATTGTTCACTTCAAATGAAGCCCATTGAATCGAAGCTCGGCCAGTCGACTCATTGACAATTCATTCGAACTCTCATCCCAAAGTAGTTGACTTCAGGAAAGCAATCCATATTCTCCTGCCAAAGAATTACACAATGGAATCACAGTGATTAGTTTTCGAGTCTTCGTCTACCCCACGGATGCCTCGTAATCACGTGGAAAATCAAATGCGAACGGTTGTGTTCCAAGTCATTTCCACGTTTGAACAGTTGGTCCGAGGATGTATTAAAAAATAAAGTTGAATAAAATAATTGCATTGTAAGATAAAGAAATTCGGATGAGCATTTAGCGATGTTTGGAAGGGAGAGTCTAAAATGCTAAACACCGAGCATGGCGCCTAAGAGCTCCAAAAGGATGTCATTTAAACAGAATTTACATGGATCAATAGAGGATTTTTAATACCTCCTACTCGTGCTGAAAAAAACTTATATGCGCTTTAGAAATGGGAAATTCGCTAAACACAAACCAACAAGTAAGGCTAGCAAGGGTAATTTATCGAAACATTAATAGAAAATCGTGATCCCAAGCACCCTTCCCCCTCAATTTATCGTATTTTAATAACATACAATGCTACACCAGTGTGCTAGGAGTGAATGTTCTTCAGTAATGCGAGCGATGACCATTTTATGGTGCGCTAGGCAGCTTCGTACCTAGTACACGCATACGACTGCAATTATAAACTTAAATCAAATATGTATGAAGAGAATATTAAATCTAACAGAAATACATTGGATGTTACGGCTGCATTACTTGAAGTGTGTAACCAAGTGAAGTATTGATCTGTCGAAACAGACATTTTGCAATCGTTTTGTGTCCCTTAGGTGAAAATATTGGGAATATCTGTAGCCCCAAACAACACACTGGATCATATTTTTTCCAAAGTCTCCATTTTTTGTGGCTACTTTCCGAACATTCAAGAAGGTCATGTCCTCACTCGGTCCCCTGATTGGTCGATGCATTATATTGATGCGCCACTAATCACTATAAGACCAAAGTCGATCCAATGCCACAGGTATGTGAGGCTGAAATCCCTCCGATCTCTGGGCTTCCCATTAGCCAATCAGCCGTCACTTGCGCTCACATTGATTGTATCGAAGTCTGTCATCCGAATACTTGGGTCGAAAAGTGGACAGGATTCAAGCTCACAACTGTGGACATAGTTTCATGACAGAAGCTCAAATGATAGTGTAACCGCCTTCCAATACCGATCATGAGACCTCCCTCAAATGCCTATTTTGCATGACTAAGGTAAATCTTCGCTTTTAAAGCTTCGGCAAATGGTGCAGTGCATTGTGGCGGCAGCCACGTCAAGATAGTAATGGGGAGCCCTGCCGATTCAGCCTGACATCAGAAAACCAAAATCGGAACCGAACAATACTGCCGTGACACTCCCGGTTGAATCGCGGTCAGTGTTTATTCCTTCAAATGCATATATTCGTCACATGCTCACGGATGTCCACACCGAATTGATGCTGCATTCGCAAGTAAAATTTTAATTCATCATGGCGCCACTTTGATGCTGATGTTAGAAATCAAGAAAAATCTACTATACCACACTGGTATGGTGAACTTCTAAGGTCCGATCACAGCATGTCTTCATGAAAATTTGCCGTTTTTAGTCGCATTAACAGTAGCCCAACATGCTTCAGTTATGAAATCCACCACATCACAAAGGTTCAAGGACATTTGGGATAAAATATAGAGGTAAACACGAAATATATGATGATTAAAAACGCCTTACAGCTGGAACGCTACTTTCCTCATGGTTGGACGATAAAAGAGTTCCAAGATGAGTGCGGACTTATTTTTCTTTGTTAACAGAAATTAAGAAGGCTCTCACACAAAAAAACTTATAAATTACGTAAATACAAGTATGGTTCGCGGCTCCAGCGCACAGCCGTAGGAAAGGCATAAAGAGAAGAGAGGAGGGAGAAGACAAATGATGGGTCGAGATGCATTTGTCCAAACGCGTACACGCACAGACGGATGGATAATGTGTGGGTAAGGGGAAGGGAACAAGAGTCTATTTATACAAGGTAGACGTCATCGTAGTGATCCTCGTGGCGGCGGTGCTGGTGCTGCTGTGTGGACTGCATCTCGAGATCGGAGACGCCTTCGCTGGTCTCGCTTTCCTGCGGAGGAGGTGGCACCACCGGCGTGAGCGGTGCAGGCGGATGGAAAGGACTGAACCAGCGCCACGAGAAAGGCCGTCCAAACACATTCGCCAGCGTCTCCCGCTTTGATATACGCGGCCGCGGGGTCCCTTTATTGCGCTTCAGACTCTCCACAGCCTAACAAGAGGAATGAATGACCGACATAGCCTTGGTGAGTCAAATAAGGAATCCCGATACTTCGTCAACAAAACAAAAATGTGGGACGAGGTGGAGGAAGTGAAACCAGGCTGGGTACATAGAGGTGGCGTTCACAGAGCAGAAAGCAAGTAAGATACTCTACGAAGTTGAGGGAGATAGAAAACAGTGTAAATAGGAGTAAAATCATCTCAAATACAAGAAAAGTCATTTGCATATGCATATTAACTTTTAGATTTTCTAAGATTTACTTATTTATCTGGTAAACTAGCAGCTTAAGCAACCGTGACTTAAACATAGCACATAAACATTTGATGTATAAAACATCAAGGTTGGAAAAACAGAGTGGAAGCCCAAAGCGGGACGTGGATGGACTTTTACGAATAATTTCCCAGAATAGTGACAGCGTAGTGTTGTGACTGCCAAAGTAAATCTACCCTGTGAGCAGCACATGCAAGATACCCCGGAGATCATATTAAAGGGAGGCTGTTTGCTATCACAATCGCAAATGCTTCAGGCGTTATGTGGATGCTCGAGTTAAGACCTTCGCGGTCTACAATGTAGGAGTTTAAAAGCGTGCGATCATGAGACATCAAGTTGCCAAAAGTTGATTTATTAAGCAGAGTGCCACTTGAGACCACATCATGAACAGTGACGTGACACTCGAAAATGCTAAAATAGCAGGCTTGTTGGGAGAACCACAGGCCAGAGAGTAATGGGATGCGCAATTCAAACAACACGAGCTCTGGAGCCACCTACGGTTCAAATTAATTTAAAAAATTATGCAACCGAAAGTTTTGAAAACGTGCTAATCAAATACGAAGTGAGTTCAAAATGAAACGAAAATAATTATATGCTAAACTCTAGGAGTAGGATTGAGAATTCAACTGCAATTATTTGTGTAAACTTAAATTAATTCTACCTCGCATTCTAGCTTGAATTGTCGACACAATAGTAAGCAGTGATGAGTGTCGCGAACAAAAAATACATAATCCAATAGCCTAACTTATTGTGGTGGTGTAAAGTTAGTGACTAATTTTGTGCCGATTAAGAATAGTGCAAAACTCCGGAAACACAGACTAATGATGCATAGCGTAACAAAGACGTATAAGAAAGCATTTCGCAAGCACAACTACAACCCGACAGCGCTAACGACTAGTAGAACTAAAGAACTGAGAGTTGGCACCTAATTAACAGGAGAGCCGAGCGACACAAATGACAAAGGTGATTCAGCAATAAATGCAATTTGTGTTAGGCACATATGAAATTGACTTAAAGAAATTCACAGGAGGCACTAATATAGGGCGTCAAGCGAGAAAAACTCAAAGATGGACCAATCCAGAGTGATTTGAAAGTTGGTGGGAGCCTCAGACAACAGTGGAGGAAGAGGGGTGGAGAATGTTTGCAAAACCTACAGTTTCATCTTTGCAGATAGCACAGAGCTGGGTGCCCCCAATTGCGACGGTGAAGAGACCAAAGAGGACAGCCTCGAATCCCGCGCCGATGGCGAACATGGTGGAGGGGAGGGAGGTAGAGGAGGCATTGGTCGCACCAAACGACGAAATCAGGCGGTTCTTACAGGTTGCTGAACGCATACGTACAAGCACATACATGCATACATACAAGTGCAACACACACATTCGGATCTGCCTTGCCAAAACAATAGTAATGGCGTACTTGTCGGAGTAAGTGCTAGCTTACTTTCAACTACCAATGCGATAACTCTACCATCTGTCCATATGATTGCATACCTAATGTCGATAATGCGAGGTTATTCTTGATGGTCATAGAAAGTTTCAGTGGTTCGATTTGGGTTATTTACTGAAGTGACTACAAAAGTTTCTTCTCAGGTAAAGTTAATAGCAAAACAGACACCAACTACAGTGGAGTCAAAGATATAGTATTCTCTCACACATCCAAAATGCCTGAAAAAACATTCAGGCCGTGGACTTGGGGGAATTCTGTGTAAAAGTAGAACTGAACTACACATTTGGACACTAATAGAGACCAAAGAGCATCATTATATTTAGCTTTATCCGGTACGACTGGAACTACTCAACTGGCTAATTGGTAACATTCAAGCGTAAAATCAAACACCTCAAACGAACGCTAAATAGAGCAGAGTGCAGCGAGAGAAAGGATAAGTACACCACGACAGGGCACAGAGGTGAGCGCTATGGCACTAATAACAGATTTGGTACCCAGCCCAGTGCAGAGGAAGAGGTAGAAAAATGAGGCAGAGGAAAGGGAAAGGGAAGGAAATGGGGGGGGGGGGAAGGGGATGTGGTGGAATGCGACTCACGGTTTCGTCCGAAATGATCGACGATACTTGAGAGCACGACATGACGCTAGTGAAGAGACCGAAGAAGGTAGCCTCGGAGATGAAGAATATGTTGTTGATAAGAGACGCTGTGGCGCTGTAACTGCCTGGATATTCGCACTCTACGATAGTTCAAATCACGACGGAGAAGAGGACAAGAAACAAAATGAAACTAGGAAAGAAAATTTTAAGGATTTTATCAGCATTTTTGATCATGACTTGTCGCAGAGGATGAAGAACACGAGATATTCAGGCAACTTGAAGAATGCCTTAACCCTCTTCTTCTTCTTCTTCCATGTTTAAAGTTTCAAACACTGTTGAAGGCCGCTCATTGCCAATGGAACAATAGAAGATGAGGGATGACTCAAGACAATGCAATAATTGTGCAGTGAACAAAAGGGCAGGGATTAAACAAAGAAAAGAGTGGACTTCAAAATATTCGGGGAAGAAAATGTTGGTATTCACCTTGATGAATCAGGAGGGGACAGTGTGGGTATCATCTACTGGGCTGGGTTATTGGTGTTAATACTGCCAACGGTAGAAATTAAACAAAATCCATCTACTGGTGTTAGCAATGCTAAACGCACTGTTTTTATTGTCTTTATGGGGCAAAAAAGAAGCCAAGCACACTCAAAAACTGAATACATAAATAAATACATAAACAGTCGCATGTAGAACAAGAAATGGACGACGCAGAAAGAATTTTGATGAATTTGAAGTTGTTTACATGGGCGATAAAGAGTCGGCTCATTGCTAAGCCGAATTTTTAATCCCAAGCGCAAAGAGTATACGCACGTTGGATGAGGTGATTCGAACGCAAACGACTAAACACATCTAACAAAAGCGCAGCAGCGAATTTTCGCTTTACCTCAAACTTTCGCTGTGTGTGGCTTTTCCCTCCTGACTAGCTTAAAATTAAAAAGTGTGGTCCTAAGGTGCAGGCATTTGAATAACTCGCCACGCTCACCATTTAGCTTTGGGGTTACGTCATGAATACGTTGAGTTAAATATGCACCTTTCTATGACTGTAAGTGCTAGTAGCAAAAAATCAAGTATTACTGCGAGATTTGGCAGACTAGTCTTTCGGCTCTTACTTTTGTAAATGAAAACATAAGGCATAAAGGCAGAATGCAACTTACTTCCGAATTCGGAGAAGCACGAGAAGAAAAAAGAGATGATGAGCGCCAATCCGGCGAGTGATTGTAGAAAAATGTATAACTGAAATGACGAAGTAAAAAGACAAAAGCTCGCAATTTCACCTTCTCTTAGAACGCCTTCAGGTAGCTATCTAAAATTAAGCTTCTCGGGTAGCCATAGGTCATGTGAATGCCAGTAGTTCAGTTCTAATTAAGCATTTGTTACTACCAACAGACAATCAGAAGCAGGAATGTGGGTAAATGGGCGTTGCTGAGCATTCATGGCACCGCAGATTTGCAGGACCCGAGGTAAAGTAGGCAAACTTGACGAAAAAAAGTACCATCAATCACAATGGTAAACTTCAACTAGGCCAAACAAACAACTCACATTAAAAAGTACAAAGAATTTTTGGTTTCCCTCGCCAACACAGTTGTTCACCCAGGGGCAGTGGTGGTCCATTTTCCGAACGCAACGGCGACAGCAACTGGAGGGAAAAGAGAGGGACTAGAAGCAACCACCGTATTGTTCAACACTAAGTTGCCTACCACCATTACTCTCACCAAGTCACATTTTATTTCTAGACCTCATTTTAATATCTCAGCACAGTGATCAGAGGCCTGACGACGAAATAGGACGACACCAACTTTGCCAACGGAATAAAAGCTAAGGCAAAAGTCTACCTGCAGTGATGCGCTCGGTCGGGTTTGATACAGAGGCACTTTGGGCAGCGTACCAGGGGTGTATTAGAACCGGACGCGAGGTATATTCGCATAACAGCATCACGAGTTGCGTTGCCTAGACGCACTGTGCCCTGAAAGGAAAAGAAAGAAATAGTCAACACATGGAATTCAATTGCAGCTCACTCCAAAAAGTGCCTTGGGGAGGTCTCACATTGAAGTATGTGGAAATATGTGTGGAATACGTGTATATAAGAAAAAAGGAAGATTAATTAAGCTCATGCGAAGTGATTAAGGTTTACCTAAATGCCTTGAGAGATATTCGAGAAGTCAAAATTTATGTATCGCTCGCTGTCTACTAAGCCACAAATGACGTGCACTAGAAACTTTAAGCTGGAATGTTAGTCTTGAATGGTCCTTGACTGAACTGAAGTTCCACTAACACCACGGCGAGTTTTACCTTCTCTAAGCTGAAATAGCCATATGATTAATGATGTCAATCAGAAAGAACTGTTTACTAGAGAACACTTTTAATGAGTGGGATAGCATGTTAGCAGTGAGAAAGAGACAACTGAAAGCAGTATGTGGCGAAGGGTTTCCTATCGATAGATATTTTCTGCATTCAAAGCAGATCACAAAATAAGAGGACTCGCGTGAAAATCTATCTACACTCCCGGAAGATATCAACCCGGCGTATTTATTGAAACACCCAATCCTACATATTTGAGCAGTAAATTGCTGGTCAGAATGTCCTTAGCCTACGTAAGGGTTTCTCACAGATAAAAGGCAATAGATTTGACTTAACCAAGAAAGGCTACTGAATAAAAATACACTAAGCTGTGGAGAAAAAGGGTAAAGGGATGGGCAAGCAAAACAATGAGCTATTTTGCGAAGAAAATTACATAAAATAATATAGAATACTAGATAAAGTAGGTGGATTTAAATAATGAAGACCAGGAGTTGGTGATTTCTGAAGTTTAGAAAACCAAAGCGCTACGCTCCCTTAAAATAGTTAAAATAAGATCGGAATTGAAAATGGAATCAGGGAACAGCAGGTATCTTTCGTCGAGCCTAATGTGAGAATAAACAGAGAAATATTTCGTACAATACATGAAGAAAAGTGGTTACAGATTTTGATCACTGAATTCTCCAGAGAGCAATGCACAGTATGGTAGAGAAACCGAACATTTATGACGTCACTTTCGTAAAAGTAGAAGTTGTGCCTCAATTGAAGCACCCAAGGGCGCGGTAACAATTTTCACGAAAATGTGAGCAGCACCTCCAAAGCTGTGTGATAAATTATAAATTTAAAATTGTGGCACATTCTCAGTTATCCAAGCAACCAGGTAACAAATAAAGTAAAGCTTTTCTGGAATATGGCGAGGAATGATACTACCAAAGGACTAAGTGGGCACCAAATCCGACAATAGTGGGTAACAGTTCAGTGGAAACATCTGGATATCAACATGTGTAATTCAGGCCTCAAATTGAGTGAATTCGGTAATTGCCACGAACTCCCATGTCTTTGGGCGTCGCCAACTATTGGCTTTTATTACGGAATACCTGTGGAAGTAGAACAGCCAAAAATCACCAAGAGCAAAAGCCTTGCTATATTTCGACAGCAGCATCGAATCGCTAAACAAATTCAAACTATCAATCATAATCTGACGAACACCTTTTCCCAGGGGTGATATCGATTCAGCACTATCGTGATGAACGCACCTCAATGAAGGAATTGAAACAAGTGGCAGGATTCAATCTCCTTCATGCACAGGAGAGAAGCACTTTCAGTGGGTTGAGTCGCGGATAATGCAGAGTTAGTAAAGTAAATCTTGGTACATTCCGAAAAAAGCGAAAAGGCAGGTTAAAATCGAGATTTGATATGCCGCATTTGGAGGCCAGAGACTCTACTCCAAAAAAACATTGTGGTGAAATGAAAAGCACTTTGAAAAGAGCGGATAATACATCCACTCCGGCAATAATTAATGGCACGGTAAGAGAATGAACCCACATTTGAACGAAAAGAAATTGAGTAAAGCAGTAAGCCTACCGCCATCACGTGCCAATGAATCGAAAAGCTCCTTCGTGAAAACAAAAATCACTGCTAAAAATTATGTTGAATCAACGAAGACGAGCATAACCTCTCAAAGAAGAACATGGAGTGATGGAAAGGGATGCGAAGAGCATTATTCTGGGGCTGCAGTAGGTTTTAATTAACAACCCGTAGCAAGGTCTTAAATAGGAATACTCTCCAGAAGTTCATGCTTACACAAGTAAGTTCTTATGATCGTTGTCTAAAACTAATATTTTTAAGCTAGTAATTTGATGCAAAACTAATAAGATTGTACATGAGTGGCAAAAAAGGACAAACAATGATCTCAAATCAGTTCCATATCGGAAGTATTGTATTTGAATGTCAAACAAATGGTAAATTGAGTTAAAACTTACTGGATCGGTAAAAACAGCTTTAAGATGTGAGACAACGGCGAGGAGAGCAAATATGTGATAGATAAAACCGAAGGTCCAGGCGATTACAGCGGAAGGGAGTTGCGGCAAAATAATGCAGGCAACAACGAACTCGCCATAGGCAATGAGGAGCCAAGTAAAGACCATACAGACGCATCCAGCACAGTCACGCACGAACCAGACAACACCGAAAGGCAAGGGAAAGCCGTTTTCGACATTTGTGGCCATCTTTTGTGGGGGTGGAGGATAACGAAGACGACAGAGCTTCCTCCATGGACTCAAGCAGTCACAGAGATCACCAGGTGGTCGTCGCATGGTGAGAAGGTGTTGGGAGGCCTCTTCGTCCCACTTGTTGATGTCAACCTCTTTGTGACCACGGTAACGAGATCCCGCTGTGATGACGGGAGGGAACGTCGACCCAGAAGCTACGCTATCGGACTCGCCGTTAGCATCCATGAGGTGATCACTGGCTCCATAATTAGTCACACCTTGGTTACCACTATTATTTGCCATCGCAGAGTCTTGGAGATGTGAGGATTCACTTTTACGGGATGAGACCGAGCCCCCCTCGGGTAAGCGGACAAATGGAAACCGGTTCATTATGTTCTAAAGTATAAGACAAAGTCAGGTGAAATTTACCTAACAGGTGATTGCGGAAGAGGGAGATGATATTTGAGCACGTGGTATCGAAGGCATCCAAGACATCATGTGATGCGAACAAATAGATGAAGAGTAAAGTGCTAAAATAGCGTCTTCAACGACCCGACTTTCATCTATTATTGCGCAGCCTCATGACTAAGTGCATAAATATGATAGTAGTAACTGGGAGTCATGAAGTTAAGGATCCGAATAAAAGAGCTGAATACCAACCCATGTCTTCCAGGTATCTAAAAAGTGAAAATGACCTCTGGTCGCTAACCAGCACAGTTATACCAAACCCTTAGGAAGATTGAAGAGCCTATGAAAAGGCAAGCTACATCATGAAGTCAGCAAAAAGCTTTCGCATATTAACTTTCGCACAAATGTCACTCCCCCTAGAGTGAAGTAGCTAAAAACCAAGTCAGCAGGATAAAATGAGTGGGTTCATCGAAGCATTCTAAGCCAAGAAACCAGCCTCTGAAAATGTATACATCTCAGACATTTTTATAGAAAATACATTACCACGAAACTCCATCACTATAATGAAAACACGCCTCACGTACAATAAGGATCCAAGTGATACTAATAGCATCTCAGGCTAGTAAATGGACTGATACAGGCTTTGACTTGAAGGTCCATACTACTAATAATTACAGGAAGAAAAATAAGGCTACCTATGGAAGAAAACCACAACATTTGATATAGAAAGCAACGAAATTCAAACTCTGACTAGACCAACTCAGACAATATCCTTTCGAGATAAGATTTTTACGCCTATACGAAATGTGTGCCACCGTTTACCCACGAAGTCGATTGCGCTTATTTTATGCATACACAACTTTTCAACAAGTAACATTATAGATAATACAATTGTGGCTATATGACAAAAGTCAATGATGAAAGAATGCATCCATTCAAAGCATCTTCTTGACGTAGCTGAAAAAAATATCAAGAAGTGCAAAGTGCTCACGATGGCGAAATTCCGTTACAAATAACCCCATCGGTTAAAGAAACTAAAATCGTTTTTGCCTCTTTAAAATAAAGGTCAACTTAAAATTACAAAACCATGTAGACCACTTTAAACAAATGAGGAAAAGTAGTACTGCAACCTAGGGAAGATTATACGCATTGGGAATCATATACGATTTTCAAGAAAGAGAGAGGTGTTACTCAAAAAGCTAGGCACACAAAATTCATATACGACAACACAATTTCTGCGTAAAGCATGTGAACAAAAGGAAGCCAATACAACTGAGGAAGTATTTGGGAGGGATCAGAGTGAAGCCATACCAATTCTCGGATCACGCGCCACAAAGGTACCAACTACGATTTGGCTAGAGGGTACGTTGTCAACCAATCGTGTCGTAGAAACCAGCATGTTTTTTTGAATAAAAATGCCGTCACTTTCAACACAGATACAGTTCATGTTTATAAACCGCATATCAGTAATTATCTTGGGGGCGCACAGAAACCTACGCTACTTACATTAAGAATCTTCAAGAATAATTATTCGAAAATGGGAAAGATTTATTAACGGTACTACCGTAGCAGTCCGACACTTCTCCGACGATAAAAGAGGGCATAGCACTCGGGCAGAATATGTGAATTTGGCAGCGGAAGGATTTATGACTACAAGACACAACCTAGATAACCGGCCAGTATAACCGAGATTCAAATGAACAAATAAGTGTATTTCAGCTATACCAAATGGAAAATATGGTAACAAAACAAGCAGTGGATGTTATATAGAACAAGAAATGCCGATTCTGTGTTATAAAACCGTAAAATTCTAAGTTTTTATACGAAATCTCTCCCATTATGTAACATATGGCAGTTTGCACAATCAAGTTCTTGTTCAAAGCACAAAGCTATGTAAAACTAGACCAAATATAACGTTACAGGCCCTACAGTTAGGTGCTTTAGGTAGGATTCTAATTGTCTCGCACCTACACGAGGACGAAAGAAGGCATAAAGTTTGAATAAAATGCGTGCATACTTAACATGTAAACAAGCTTGGACTTTGTGGCATGGCTCCGAGGTCAACTCACTAGATGAAGGTACAACAATGGGACCCCAAAGCCATTTCAACCACATTTCAGGGGAGTTTTAGAACTAAAAAGCATCATGTTCAAAACGTAGGTACACTTGAATAGCTTGCTTATTTGATAAACTTCATGTCTGGTAATGCGAGCACTCCAGTCTTCCGGTCTCTTGCTTGATGTTTAAACCAAAATACAGTTTCTGAACCCCCCTTACGTTTATGATACTGCATTCGATGCTTGAATTCTCGTATAGATTTAAGGTACAACAAATCTGTGAGCCAATAAAGTGAACATTGACATCATAAATATTAGTTTCATTGTTACGCAGTTGGGTCCTGTAGCACTTTGGCGATTTCAGGGACTTGTAACCCTACTGTCTGATATGGTA
The DNA here is from genome assembly GCA_036345935.2 of Taenia hydatigena. NCBI lineage: Eukaryota > Metazoa > Platyhelminthes > Cestoda > Cyclophyllidea > Taeniidae > Taenia > Taenia hydatigena. The sequence goes on from JADWOT020000009.1 coordinate 5,409,285, forward strand.
CAGAGGCAACAAGCAAGAGCAAGACGCACAAGTCTTTGTTTGTTGCGTGTTTATGTATCTGGCAGAAAATTATCGTAAAATGTAAATTTTAGCATAAACGTCCGCAATAATAATGAAACTGTTCACCACACCAAAACTCTTCAGAATACTTTTTAGTGAAAATTAGCTTTGTTTATTAATTTTGCTTTCGCGACAGTTATTCTGCAGTTCAAGGTCAGAGCGATTGTTCATTCACCTTTTGTGAGGCGGGTTCTTCGGTATCGTGGGCGTATGGAGCTGTCGAAGGTACTGCCTTCCACGCGATGCCTCTAGGTTTATTGTTTTAGAAGAAGAAAGTCTTTAATTCTGGCGGAATAACAGGTGGTTTCCAAGGCAACCTAAGGTAGTTTAATTTGCGTTTTCTTTCGGATTGGTTTAGTCCATCTTCAGAAGATGCTGTGAAATTTGTGCACTGTGTTCTTGATGCGCTTTGCTCAAACCCTCAAAATCAAACCTTTAAAGAGGATATAAATCTCCTTAGTTTTTTGGTTCGCACTGAAAACACCTTTACGCATCATCCTTACTTATACGTAGAGGCTCTCGGCGATGAACTTCATGGTATGCAAATAACATTGCATTACCTAAATGTACTATGAGGTTTTATGATTGAACATTCTTTGCTGGTGTATTACTCATAAGACTAGATTGAGTTTATCTTTGTGCTCATGGTTTTGTTCAATCTCACTTTAGATTTCGCGGCTTGGTGCCTTCATTGTTTTTTGTTGATAGGGACGCATAGTCCCCACCGCCACGTTGACTCAGTTTCTTCTGCTATCAGCAAGCTTATTCTAATGCTTGAACGATACACGATTTCCGACGTGGATTCTCTAATCAATTACTTAGTTTCTTCATCGTTCAGTAGGTTTTCACCCAAATGTGTGTTACTTCTTATCATAAGTCTTATTACATCGATTGTCTCAATATGATGATGAGCTCGATTCCAACTCTTCTGCAAAGTTCAGCGTCGCACTCCCTATCCCGCTAAGTCGTTTAGAAGTAAAAGTAATGGTGAGTTTTTGTAGTTTTGCATCTGACCCAATCTAGAATGGTACCATTAACCTTCATTTCTGTCATATCACATTTACCTCTGTTGATGAAGTGTACAATTTTATGACCATTATTTGGTAAGATTCTCGTAGTCAATATGTGACATTTCGTCAGCTGTGTAACATCTGTATGTCTGTCACGATTTCTGGCAATGCGACCACCTCTTGCGGAACGAGTTTTTCAAATGCTGCTAGGAATTATTGAGTTGGCTGATATGAACGGCAAATTGGTAAGCTCTGGGAATCCGTTTTTATATATAAAGTGGAGCAAGCGATCGAATGACTTATTTGCTTTATAGGCTTGTGTTAGAGCTACGGTTAAATGTTTGGAGACTGTGACGTGTTTGGGGTCGTCACATATGTCCACTCTTATGGATAAAATATTAATGCTCTTATCCAGAAGCTTGGAATGTATTTCGTTTTTAAGCGAGTTGGATGATCAATCCATCATTTTATTCCACAAGCGAAGTGGACCGAACAACCTCGTTAAGATGTGCTGTAATCTTATTAGGAGGGTTCAGCACATCCTTTCGAACATAGATAACAGTTGGAATGATTTCTCGAATCAGCGCTTTATGGAATTAATCTTGGTATGCAGATCGCCATTATATGGCATTATTCACCACTTTAGGCTTGCAAATCTTGCCTCCTTAACTTCCCGAATCAAAAACTACCCCACAAGACGGATCTCATGATAGCCATAATGGATTTCTTTTGCCAAGATTTGGTTCACAATTCTGAACTCAAAAATGTCCAGCTGGAATTGGTTAAAGTGCTTGCCCACGACAAGACCGCCTTAAAAGCCATATTGCATGAGGATACACTAGACCTTGGCTGCGAACACAATGAAACGTTCAGACGTCAAGTATACCAATGTTTCGACCAGTTTTATTAAAATAGGCTGTCAAGTTTTTTTCCACTGGATTTGGACGAATTGGAATGGAGTCGGTGGATTCCATATTATCTGAAGTCGGTTTGATGTTTGTCTCCGAAGAGCTTACTGATTGGCCTTCTCTGTCTTTGATGGTCTCAGCCTGTCTTCAGTGTGCCGAATTTGGTCAACAGTAAGATTGTCGGCTTTCCTGTTCACATTATTGCTAGATGGAGAGAATCTGCATCGTCCCTGGTCGATCTTGTGTTTCCTATGCTGATGAAAACATTTAACTCCACAACCTTGGACTTAGATTCCAACTTTTGCGATCTAATTGGTCGAATCAATTTATTAATGAGCATTCTTAATGCTTCACTAGCTCACGACTTCATTATCGACTTAAATGAAAAGGGATTGAAAAAACTATGGAATTTTTTCAAGGATATTTCCGTAGGTTTTTAAATTTGGATGAATTTTTGTCAGTATTTGTCTGAGAAAAATGACTTTCTCTTGGGGATTTCCCTGCAAGTTGTTGTGCTTCTGTTGATATTTTCAAAGAGGAAAAGCTTTGAACTCCCACTGGATTTCCTACCGAAACTGTTGGAAAAAGTATTGGCTCATGGAAATCTGTACTGGATAAACGATGCTTCAATGCGTGACAGAAAGGCATGGGGATCAAGTATAGTCCTACTTATTGAGATGACATTAAGGTAGGCTCTTATGATGCTAGAGCAAAGCTTTGATCACTGCTGATTTTTGGTAAATCAACTTTATTTCTGCTTCTTTGAGTTCACTTTCTGCGCCTGGGGAAGCTTCAGGAAAAGTGGCAGAGGGGATTTTCGAATTAGTGAAAACTGCCATATGCTTGACCTGGTCTCCGGCTGATAACGGGAAATGCACAGGATGTTCGACAGATGAGTCCTTTGTGTCCCGCTTCCAACCTCTCGGGCTGGCCACCGTCCTCCAAATCATGAATTTGGAATGGCTCGATGGTAATGCCTCTCAGCCTTCGCCTACTCCTTCACGCAAAATACAGCTGGCTTCACACGCAGTCCAACATATATCATGGGATATTTGCAGCAGTGCGGACATTACCAATCTCACAGAATTTGTCGTTAGATTGATCAAAAAGGTTGATCCTTTATCCGTTACGTTCCTAAGGTGCGTTGCGACTTTTCCCATAATTGTCCGCCAGCTAAAGTTCGACCTTGATACCGCTAGTATCTATTTAAGAAGTGAAAATTGAAACCACTATCGAACGTATATCGCATTTCACTACCTCATTTGACATAACTTTACAAATAATTTTATAATGTTGCCAAGACTTTACGCTGGTTAGTTCTGATTTGACCTAATTGAACTCCACTTGAGTTTCCATTGAAGGTAAACACGTAAATGACAGTTGTTTGTGAATTTTTTTTATAGGCGTTAATGGAGTGTATTTGTTGACACCATTCCTTCATACAGTTCTTCAAAAATAGTTTTTCTATTTATCTGAGTGTTTTAAACTGAGGCCTTCCAGTTAAATAAGCCTCCCCAATTTATCACGTCTAACGTCCGATAGAATTGTCTCGCCATATTCGATTTTGAGCATGAGGAGTTGGCTCAAGTGAGCGCATGTTCCTCCTGTTCGTAGCTAAGTTCAATTGCTGATAAATTTCATTTGCAGTGGCGTCTTCATTGAGCTCTGCAGCCGCCTCCTCTCCGGAGGCCCATCGCGATGGGCTCCCTTACATCGGCTGCTGCTCGACCGCCTCACTGTTCACGCCAGTGAACACTCATATGCCTATCAGGAGACCTGCTTAGAAGTGATGGGTGGTATTGGGAGGCAGCTGGCCAATGGCATTAAAAGTTTGGACCCTCTTACTACCAGTACGACCAATGAATGGGACAGTTCGTTTGACCGAATGGGCGGTACAAAGAGGCCGCGTAAAAGTTGCCGTGATTTTGATCCGTTCATATCACGAGTCTCTTGTGGCAACAATGAAAATAATCAGGAGTTTCTCTATTGCAATTTGTTGAAAGACACATTGGCAAGCATTTGTCGCCTTGGCATTCCTAATTCCCATTCGCATAGTCTAATCGGGGAGGCAGCGGTCCAGGTAACTTTTGTCGTTGCTTTACCAAAACCAAGCAAAGCCTTAAAATTCTTAGTCTGTCATTCAAGTTAGCATGTAGTTTCCTAGCCCTATAATCAAAGCTCTTCTGTTTTTTGCGTTAAGAAGTTTGAAAGGATTCCTAATTTATTTTGACGTTTTATCCCTGTGACTCGTTTTACTTGTTTCCCTAGATTAATAGGCTGTCATCTAGTTTAGCCTCCACGAATTTATCTATTCTACGTGAAGCCAAACAACAAATAGCTCAAGTAAGTGAATTTTGTTTAACTTCAGTGTGAAATGGTTGAATTTACAAATGTTGTTATTTGACTGTCAGGTTCTCATGGAAAATTTGGATCCTTCTGTTGGTCAGGCGTTTGAAACTCTTGCTCGGATTTTTCAATTGGAGAAGCTCACTGTAGTTCGGGTATACTTTTCTTCTGGTTATAAATTTCTGCTCTCATCAATGCTAAGCTTTTCATGGCCAGCTTTTTTTAATCAAAAGTTGATCGCATGCAGTTGTCGGTAGCGGTTAATGATCTTTTGCGGAAAATCAAATATTAGTTTAGCTATTAAGCCTACTCCCTTTTTTCCAAAATCTTGAATTAAAATTTCTTGCTCCTTATTTATACTTTAAATACTACTTTTGACACACAATCTCTTATTCCCGATGCATAAACATTCTTCTCATTTTGTTATCCAAGCTGTTAACGCACTTATTTAAACTTTAGGAACTAACCTCGCCTCTGTTCATTCTTCTCGTCGTCAAAGGAACTAACGAAAGTCATCTGCGGATCAAGCAGTTGATTGAGCAGAGCCCAAGTCTAACCAGTACGGATAATTACATCACAAAGATTGCACAACTCTGTATCTTGCCAGATGTAATCGTTCACTTATACACCAATCTTTCTGAGGCTCAACGGACAAAATCACTGAAATTTCTTGAGGTGAGATCTTTCTGTCTTAAAGTACAAGGAAATGAAGAGATTGATTAATTTATTTTGATTTTTAAGACTCATGCATTATCGTTAATAAGTAAATCAGGTGTATAAATGTTGTTCTAGTTCCCTTTTCTGTACATACTTGCATCCACCATTCTACGATTTGTTTTTACTTCCATATTCCATGCAAATATTAAAGGTAATCAACATTATTCACTTGTACTTTACCATGTTTCAGTCACACCTCGATGTTCCGATTGAACAAGTGGCTCGGATGAATGACGTCTCGAGACTGCTGCATCAGTTTGTCCTTAACCTGTACCCGCATCGCACAGAGGCCCGCGCAGGTCTGTCCTGGCTTGTCAGTAAGGCGATGAATCCTCTGGCTAAACCTCTTCAAGGCCTTTTCTTGCAACAGCGCCATTCTGCCCACTTTCGCACCGAAGCTGCACTCCCAGACGTTTCATCTGAGAGTTTTGTGCGTCTGATTTCTGTTGTAGCGGTGAGAGAACCTTTGTAGGCTTATCTCGACATAGTGCTTCTGCTTTTGTAGGGTGAATATCTTCAGCAGCATTTATGTGGCATCTTGGCTTTCTTTGACAGTCGTCTACTGGATGACGAATGTCCCCTGGAGGATCGCAGGCGGTATTTATTAAGCTTAGCTATCTTCATGGACCTTGTCGGCAGTCAGCCTGTGTCGCGAATGCGCGCCAAGTTCATCGCCACCCTCAAGTAGGTTTTCAGCACTTACTTACTCTAGGGTGATTGATTTTGTAATAAAATATTTGTCATCTTTATTTGCTGGACGTAAGTTTACCTAATCTCTAGTACTAGATTCAATGTCTCAGAGTTAAGGAGAGTTTAGCTTAATCTCCTTTTAGGGGATGCTTACATTTACCATCATTTCACCGTAGCAGTTGATCTTCTATCCCACAATTTGAGTTCTTAGTCCCGACGTTCAAAACAGCGCTGTATTTGGTCCAAAATTTCTTACGATGGTGCTTGAAAACATTTCGGTTTCTGATTAATGCCCAAGTTTTCCCGCGTTTTAAGATTCCTCTTCAATTATCGTTTTGTTCTTTGCTCTTATTCTTTCTCCTTAGGCTCTGCCTTCGCTACAAGGTTGTTGAACCTCAGAGCGTTGTCCAGCTGTGGTCTATTTTCCTCAAGACGTTAGTCAAGCAGACGTGTTATGACTTGTCCTATTATTTATATGCTCATAATGTGCGCCTACTGCTTTTTACAGTTTGGAACGTGACTCTCTCATTGAGCTTCTTCCCGACATTGTGGCGAACCTGATTGGCCTCTATCCCATCGCTCCAGATCATGTAAAAAAGGCTCTTTCAAGTGTTTTCATTAAGCGGCGGTAATTATCCAATTGTTTTTTTACATCTTGGTTGCATGTTTTTGCACTGAGTTACAACGTCCTATTACTATATTTTAGAGATCAACTTGAGGAGTCGCTAAAACAGCTCTTCTTTCTTCCCGATTTGCCGGGCCTAAAGGACTTTCAACCCATACTCAAAGTTACCTGTCCTTGGTAAGCCTATCATTTACATAGTTTTATCTCTGAAATTTTTCGGGCGTAGTTTTGTGGTTAAATGTATTCATTCAATCTAATAATAGCTAAATACCAATGACTTGCAGATGGATGAATTAAAATAGCTAATTCCACTTTTTGTTTTGTGGATAAAATCCATAAATGTACTCTAAACTTAATTGTCAAAATTATTATTATACAAATTTGTGCAAGCAAACGAAATTCCTTGGTATTCCTGTGTTCTTTGGAGGCTACTATAAGTGGCATTTTGCAGTGCTCGAGTTATCCATGAAGGCAGGTATCATCAGGGTCAAATGCGTCCAGTAGCCTGGCAATAGTAATACGAGTGGCGTGAACCCCCGCGTAGTATCGCCGATTTATCATCAATTTATCTGCCTACATTCTTTTCGTGAAATGTTGCCATTTTCGGTGTTGCCTTGCAGGCGTGATCTGTGTGTTCCAAGTGAGGGTTATCCCGATCCCCTGGAGTTGCAATTAGCTCCTCCCAATGATTTTGTCGACTTGCTAGCCGCGTGGGTTGGGGCACTGGAGCACTCCAGTCGGCCCGTTCGTCGCTACTGTCTGGCCTCACTCGTGCCGAGCTCTATTGGGGGTCGTAGTTGTAATGATGGTCTTATGGAGCTCTCCCGCCTCGTCGTCAGGGGTCTCCGAGCCCATCGGCCTTCCTCAATAGCATTCACGACCCATGAAGTGGTTGGAGATGGCACCTCTTCCTCTTCTATCCGAAATCTCCTCTCCAAGTTGATTGCCTCCCTTATAACTGGTCTTACTCGCGATTCCGATCGGGATATTCGTCTGCTCTACGCTAAGTGGCTTGGCGCTCTAGGAGCTATTGATCCTTCAAGGTTGCGCATCCCATCCATTGTTTGTTGTACAAAAGATTTTTAAGAATAAGGGTGTTACATTCTAAAATTTGACGCGATTTTCTTTTTTCTCATACATTCTGCGGAATTTGTGTTACCAAAAGGCTTGCCTTGTTTATGTAAACTTCAAAGTAGCTATTTTTACCATTTACTTGAACAATCAATGCATATCTCCTGTACGTCGCATTATGCTTACAAAATTGGTAATTTCGCGCTAACCATTTCTCCATTTAGACTCACTTTGACACTGCGTACGGCCGATAGCATACCCACAGGGAGTATTCAAACAGCTTTCACCTGGGGGCAGTCCTTCACTTTTGATCTTATTATGGAGCTTTCCAAGATTTACATGCGCGCTGCCAGTCCTAAGCAAATGGTGGGTTCTAAACTCCCTTCAGTTCTTTATCTTCGATGTAACACGATTATTACCATTATTTTCGACTTCTAGGATTCTGCAGCACTAGCTATTCAAGAGCTTCTGCGGTTGTTTGCGGTGTCGGGAGCCTCGTTGAACACTGATACTGAAGTGCAGCAAATGAAGCGCTTCCTTTTGGGGTCAGAGCTGTGGGCAAAGTTCCCGCAAAGCGTACAGGATCTTCTGACACCACTGCTTAGCTCAAAGTATGCCCCACTGAAAATTTCGTTTGCATTGAAGTAGTCCTTAATTTATGTGCCTTGTAGTTGCAGGATATTACCCTTTTTTCTCAAATGCCTAGTGGTTCTGTTAACTCGTAATATCTTTGACCGTCATAGGCCTAAACATTTTACCCTACTCTGGACTGCCTTCCGCTTAGGTATGTAGTGGAAGGCTTCACTGATTGGGATTCCATACAATCGCCGATATTTTCTCAAGATAGCTGCCAATCCTATGAATCTTGGATTCGCCTTTGGTCTGGTTCGCTGAAAGTCCATGTAAGTGTTTGCCCAAGGAGTACGCCTTCCTATGTACTATACGGCCTTGATGTACATTTTTTTAGGTATCTGATTCAATGATCTATACCCTGTTCCAACTTTGCGAACCGGTTATAAAATCCGATGTTGAGTTCGCCAGATATATTCTCGAACCCATTGCTCTCCAAGTTGTAATCGACGGTTCTCAGATGGGCACTGTTAAGGTTAGTTTATTTGTGTTGTATGTCTTTATATTAATCGCTCGTGTTTTGGATCTGCATTTTAAGATCTCTTGCTCTATCAGGTTATTAGAGCTAGTGATGCATTTTCAGAACAACGTGCAATTTTTATCTAGCGGCAGTTGCTAATGTAAGCAAAAACTGTTTGAATGAAGAAAAATGGCCTTTCTAACGACCCCTTGAAGGTTCTGACAGCCCTGAGATTTTCTAAGGAATCACACGACCTTATTTCTCTTACACGTTTTTGATTATAATTTTTCAGTTTATTTTAGCCAGCCGCATATACAAGTAACTAAATTTTGCGGCTGTTTCAGTTTTGAGCTTCAACATTCAATAGTAGAGCAAACAGCAACTAAATTACTGTATATATATATATATATATATATATTACATTGTTCAGTGTTTTTATAAGACTTGCAGTTTTTTTACTGAAATGCAGTTGCGATCTGAGGTCTTGGCGGTCTTGGAGACGGTGGCGGATAGCAAACAAGCTGGGTGGCATGCCGATAGGTTCCCCACTGACTTCCTGTTTTACAGCGATTCAAAACCAACCTCAAATACGGTAAGAATTTCATTATGCTTGTAAACTGTTTATATCTGTGACTAATAACTGATGGCAAATCGGAGCTCAAGACATTGGGCTTAGAGAAGATACCAATAACCACACTGCAGGGTATAAATGAGTCGCAAAACCTCATATTGCATGACGACTTCGATTGTAACAGTCAGTACTGGATTTAAAGGTATCTACTCAATTGATCAAATCTAATACCTAATTAGTCTCCAATCAAGCGAAAGCACTGGAAGTCGTGGTATCCGCTGGCGGTAGAGACAGTTTTCTCCCTTCTCGACTACCTGAGTGCGTGGCTGCGAGCCAGGTCCGCGGATTACGCGGTGGTGGTCGCGGCGATCGCAAAAACCACTGATCGCAGACCTAATGACGCCTTCAAACCTAACGTGGAGGAGAGGGCCCTTCTCACCGAACTTCATTTAGGTTTGCTTCAACCCTGGCTTCTTTATCTCACAGATATGCGATCAAGTCTTTGTCAGCTCTCATAAAATCCCTTCGATTATATGAATAAGCACAATTGTTATTAACCTTAGTGTTAGGTGGCAATAGATGTTATTGCATGGTCGTTCTATTAAATGCTGCATTTTATTCATGATAATCTCTTTGTTGTTATGAATTTGGATAGTTTTTGGTATTTCAAGGGACGAGGTAGCGTCTGCTACAGATGATACTAAGAATGTGATGTTCAAACCACTTTATCGTTGTAATTAAGTGAGATTTTTAAAAATCCCAGTTTTATTAAATGTGGTGGTGCAACTGAATGCCACGATGTAAATCATCTTTTTTTACCATATGAAATCACCTATGCAAAACTTTTGCCTGCAATAATCTTTTCAAGTAATGCTTGTTGTGGAGCATAATCTTGCTTTGTTCAAATGGCTAATAATGGAGACAGCTTACTACAGCTAAGTCCTAAGATTAGGCTAAACAATAACAAATGTGTTAATGTGAGGATAAAGAGGATCCTTCCTTCTCTTTTATCTTCTCGTAAGCGGTGACACGAATGTCAGAGTTCTTCGACTCCCTGCCGTATTCGGTGCAGGCGCGGGCAAGTCGTCGGATAGGGGGGCTGGCACGCACCCTGCGAAACTGGGAGTATTCCTTCGTTGACGATGAAGTCGCTCGCAAAGCCTTCTACGTTAGCGGCTTCATTGATCGCCTCGAGGCTCCCCCTGGTCCCCTTATCAGTGATATGGGGAAAGAAAGTCTCATTGGCCTTGTGGAGACCCTCACTGCTCTTCATGACACTGACGGTAAGATGTGTGTGCGAGGAGGAGAAGGAGGTGATGTGCCTCCTAAACTTTTTCTATTAATTCTGGTTTTGCTCCTTCTCCTCCCTCTCACTGTCTACTTTAAGTCGAGGATTTTAATCTGTACAATCAGCCATTTTGGATTCGCCTATTCAGTAGCTTGAACATCGTTGAGAATTTAAATTCAACTGAAATGTTCATTTCCATGTAATCATTTCCTTATCGAAGTCGACTAATTGGGAATCCGGGTATCCAAATGAGCATTCCGCGCTCCGCTGTGCACTTCACAGCTTTTTTCTATCGTGTGCACTTGTGGATTCTTTCCGAACGGGGTAATTTTAGGCCTCACTGGTGTTTTGGCTCAAATGCAACACACGGGGATCCATCCGTCATCCAAGTCGATTGCAACGCTGACCAAATACGACTCCATCCGTAGTTCTCTTCTCCGAGCTCTGCAGTTGGAGAATGAAGATCAATTAGAAATGGCATGCGCCAACTACGAGCATGTCCTGTCTACTGCCCAGAGCAATGCTCAAGCCTGGGGCCTGCACGTTGGTCTCTTTCGTTGTCAAATGCCCGATCCCACGTGCCTGCAGGCTCTAATCACTCGAATCGACACTCTTCTCGCTTCGCATCCCTGTGGAAACCCTGACAACATGGCGTGGGCACGACAGCTAAATGAGCTTCGTGTGGAAGCGGCTATTCGGCTTGGTGACTGGGATAAACTGGACCAGGTCATGGCTTTGGTGAGTCACATTTTCATATACGGAGTTCTAAAATATCTGTTGCCCAAATGGTGGGCTTTCTAACTTCTATCTGAAACCCATTAGGCGATGAGGTTCTACTGGGCCCCTTGCAGTATTTGTTGCGTATGACTAGTGGATTTCTGCTAATACAACAGAAATATACGTTTTATCAGGACTCTTCGGAATCATCCTGGCCAGTTGGACTTGCCAAGGTGTTCCTCTCTATGAAGCAAGGCCAAAATGAGGTTTGTTTCTTATATTTTTTGAATGGATTAGTTGGCAAAAACATTTAAAATGCTTTCAATGAACTCGTTTTTTTCCATCATCCAATAAAAGTGAGGCGACTAACTTATTTTTTTATTGGAGAGTTATCTTGGAATAGTTATCCTTTCGTATCAACCCGTAACACAACCTTTTGATCTTGATTGCATACTGGTTTGCTACTAAGGTGCTCATTGGGTTGTTTTACAATAACACATCTGTACTATAAGAATGCTTGTTTTCTTTCAACCAATTCAGCATTGAAACAAGCTACGAACTGACACTTTTTTTCTCCTCTTAGGTACGACGCAACCATTACTTGGGTGATGTCATGGACGAATTGCGTCTGAGTCAGATGACTGTTCTCGCCACTTCCTCCTTGGAGGGTGGGAGTGGTTACCTGCGAGCTTGTGAACCACTCGTTAATTTGAGTCTCCTTACAGAGATCGAAGGCATCATCGACTTATCCAATCGTTTAACTAAGGAAGTGACAGCTCTCGGCGAACTGGGTCTATCACGATGCCAGAAGAACTCTGATGTGTGCTTCATACTGCCTTTCCTTAGTAAAGCCATTTTTTTGAACATTTTTTCTATGACGCTGTACTTCTTTCATTTTATAGCTACTCGTGAGCAATCTGCTGTTCTGGCTGAATGCCCGTGTGCAGCAGTCCAGACCGACATTTCATACATTGGAACCGGTTCTTGCCATGCGTCACGCCGCCATTCAACTCATCACTTCTCGCCTTAAGATGACCCCTCCTCCCATTAACTCCACTCTTGGTGAGCAACTCAGAGCCTATCAAATACGCCTGCTAGACTCTGCTCTTGGTGATAGCTGGCTACAGCGAGCCAAACTGGCAAGAAGGTAGGTTCATTTCAATAGCCTTACTATGAGTTGCGTTCCTTGAGCGACCAGCTAACTAGCTTGCTGATGTTAACACATCGCCCTCACATCTCTCACTATAGAGCTGGACAGTGTATGGCGGCTTACACATGTGTGCTGAAAGCCGAATGTCAGGGCAGTGTGGGCTCACTGACGGAGCGAGCAAAGCTGCTTTGGCAGGCGGGCAAACGCGAGGCCGCACTAGCCTCTTTGACTGAAGGTCTCAAGGCTCTCGCCTGTGCCTCCACCACCTCTCCATTTTCGCCACGCAACCTCGCCCAGTCCCTCGCTATGCCCTCGCCCCACTCCAAGCAGCGCGCCGATGGGGCACTCGACGCCAAATTTTTGTTGCAGGCAAGGCACTTTATTCATGCTACTGAGAATGGAACGCTTAAACAGTAGTCAAACTAATCACAATATTTAATATCGCTCAAATATTTTGATCTACTGAGATCTCTTGTGGCATTCATTTGACGCTTTCGTGTACTTTTTTTGCTTCTCAAAAATAGTTCTGTAGTTATTTTTATGGTCCTTGGTGAAGTGACTGATATTCGGTTCATGGGGATGTAAAACAATCAGGTTCATATAAAATGGGTACTGTGTTCCTTGAAGTTTATTTTCAAAAAGTTAACTATTACTTCCGAGGTCAGAATGATGATATTGCCGACATCTTGATAGTAAATGGCATTCTGGTGGAATTTGTTAAGTCAGACATTGACACGTTTCACTACTTCACCAAAAATATTTGTGCGAATTCGGGAAAATCGATGTCACTAATCTTACGGAACCACTGAAATTGACTTTTCAGTTGAAGTCAACTGCAGCTGGACGGGACGGAATTATTTTCAACGATGAAATTTGCTTTCAATGTTTGTGTTCATGTTTTCTAGGGTACGAAAGGAGGATTATCCTGGGGTATTTTCCATGCTTGATCTCTGTAGTGTTCGAGTCAGCCCTCAATGGGGGGATGAAGCATACTAGTTTGGAGATAGACTTATTTTAAACGTAAGAAAGGGATGAGAGACGATTATCTTGGACAACATATGAAGGTCCGGGTCGCGGACGACTTCAAAGACCATTGTAATCAAACGCATAATTTAAACTAATGTCCTTCTAGTGTGCTTTGATAAATAAGTTTGAACTGCTTTCATATCCACCAGGCTTTGCTACTACACGCGCGCTATTGCGAAGAGACAAGTCGGTTTGACTTTGAAACAACACGGCATCTCTACTCGGACATCTGCAAGGCGTTCCCCGGCTGTGAAAAGGCTCACTTCCGTCTTGCTCACTATGTAGATGAGGCGCGGAGCCAGTCAGGAAACCAGCATGAGTAAGTAAAGTCTTCTATTGTCACGAGTGTTTCCATATTTTTAAAAGCTTTTGAACGCTCTTGCTTCTACAGTGTTCTGCTCAAAGTCGCTTTGGAAAACTATGGCCAGGCTTTAGCCTGTGGAAGTCAGTTCATTTTCCAGTCCATGCCTCGGTTCCTTTCTCTCTGGCTTGATTATGGTGCAGAGGTAGCGAAGATGCAGCAGCGGCAACAGCATACCCCACCTACGTCCATCGGTCGTCGTGGTACCAATCAAAAATGTACCGAAGTCAATATGCTGGACACCTTTGATGAAGTTCAAAATGTAATTTTTACTTACATATTGTAAGTACAATTTTAACTGTAGAATTACCAAAATTTTTTTCGCTTTGCCTTAGTTGGTACGACAGAGTATGTCCAAGATTCCCCCATTCCAGTTTTACACGGCGATTGGACAAATTTTGTCTCGTGTTTGCCATGAGCACCCAGCAGTCATCACAATGCTAATTGATCTGATTGTTCGCATTGTTTTGGCCCACCCACAGCAAACCATTTGGTCCGTTGTATCACTGCACGAGGTGAGTCCGAGAAGTTTCATTTGTTCTCTCATAATACCCTCTTGGTAATGGTTTATTTTTCACCTAGGCATCCGTCTCTCAAAGGCATGAACGGTTTCAACAGATATGTGCGGCTATCAGGTACACCTCGCCTACTATATCAATTGGTTATTTAACCGGTTTGCTCAACTTAATTCATCCTCTCTTTATTCATCTTTTTAGGACTCACCAAAAGCCACTATATAAGTTTATCTCGGTATGTTTTGCCTTCACGAAATCCCACCTGGTTCCGCTACTTAAAGCTAAAATGCGTTCTGATAGTAATGTCTCGGGATATTTAAAGGTTTATTTGTAGCATTTGTGGATATCAGAACTATAGTCACTGGAATCCATGGTCATGTTCTTTCCAATATCAACTGATTTTGCTAAAATTTGCCCTCTTTCAGGACTTTGTGGGTTTGTGCGGCCATTTAAGAACAATCAGTGATCTCTTCTTATCATCCGATCGTCGGGACGTGAAGTCTTTCAAAATTTCTCAGGTTATTCGTCCCTTCACTCGGTTGCTTGAAACATGGTAAACTGGATGAATCTTTCTTTGGATAGCGTTCTCCATTTTCCCCATCTCAGCTCTCATCTAGTCACGCACATTTTCTTACACAGTGAGCTTCATCAATGATATATAAATAGCACCGCAAAAGAACCACCACTTGCAGTTCCTCTTCCACCCTTTTCGACTTTTTTCATACAAACGAACAAGTCAACGACTAAATGGTAAGGCGATTTCCCCTCAAACGTGAAACTTGAGCCTCCTCTGCCTCTTGCTCATTCATGCGAATCACATCGTGAACGACACTTCCATTGTTGATGGGCATTATGCGCGGCGATTGCATAATAAATTATGCTTTTAGCGTATAACTTACGTTTGTCCAGATTGTACTCACTTGAAAAACAGACTATGTTCATTTTCCGCATTGTCATGATAGCAACGGATCACATGCTTTGGAAAGTATTTGAAAAGATTCAAACTTTAATGTAAAAGATAGTTTGATTTCCCATCTAGGCTTCAAAACTTGGCAGTCTTTCGTTAGTAATTATTACGCTCATTGGTGAGAGTCACTGATGTGAATTTCTTAGACCTTAATTTTTTATGCACTGAACATCAACAGTTTCGTGGATTTTATCCGACGCTTAATTTTATGGCAGTTCCTTTGGCTGCCTCTAAGACCCGCATTTAAGAGATTCCTTATTAAGTGTCATGAGTAGCGCTTTTCATCTGTATTATAGCGCCTAAGTCTTTTCCAAGGGCGTTGTTCCACCAGTTTGAAGGTGATTTCTTTATCAGCATACAAGGTCTAGTGCCAAGAAGCTATTGGCATAAGTGATATGAGCTACCACTGACAGCAGAAGGAGTCCCCAATTAACTGTGCGATCAAATCCCATCCAATTCCATTGCAACCTCTCATTTCCTTAAGTGACCTCTCGAATGTGCTGATCCCTGTGCATCGGCAGCTGGTGCCCACTTTGCTTCGCCCGCATGCCTCCAAGGGGGAGATTGAAAACCACCAGCCCTTTGGAGCGACCAGCCGGTTCGTGTGTCTGGTGCGTCTCTACGACGATGTGGAGATTCTAGGCTCGCAGACACGACCCAAGAAGATGTGCTGGCTCGGCAATGATGGTCGTCGGTATACTATCGTAGCTAAACCGAATGTGAGTGAGCTCTCTCCATTGTTCCTCATACTTTTGTAAAGCAAATCCATGTTCGCATCTTTGGGAGGCATTTTCACTCCACTCACCTTAATTATCATATGATTTTATTCCTAGATGTAAGAACGAGAGTGCCCTCCGTGTTCATGTTTTACGAAAATACTTCTCGCCTGGTTAAGAGATACACCTTGCGTCTTGGATTGATTGCCTGCCTGACACTCAACAATGGTTGCATTAATTAGCCTTCAGTAACTAGGGCAGCCTGAAAATACTTGCATCGTTTTACCAAATTGTGGTTTTCGTGTCTGACGCGGCCTAATTTTGTTGTTAATAGGATGATATGCGAAAAGATAGTCGTCTTATGGACATGAATAGCATTATTAACAGGTTCCTGATGAAGAATCCACAAACCTGTCACCGCGGTTTGGGGATCCGAACTTATGTACGTCCCTCACTTATGCTTTCTGGTATTTTATAATGTTAAGTTTTACAGACCAGGCTTTAAGCTGTTTTGCCTCTCCTATCATTCGGATTGTATAAATTTCTGCAGTAGTTTCTCTAACTTTTAAATTCTACGCATTCTTGGACTTGTACAAGTAATCTAACCCAATTCGCTGCGCCCACTCTCTTCCTTGTTTGTTCGGGTCATAAAGGATGTAGACCACCCCTCCGCATGCATGGAATAATTTATACCTTTTCATGCAAGAATGCTGCTCGGTAACAACTGGAATAGCGTTGACTTTTATTGGGTAGCGCATTTATTGAATTTATTTTAAAGTGTAGGACAATGTGCTGCAAAATACCAAAGGAGTGCTGCCAGAATGTTATTTTTCCGAGTTGGTTGAATCACTGAATTTCCTGCAGTTATTCTTTTGAGTAAAGTAAGTTTTTGGACGTAATTCTTTTTATCTCCCCTGAATAGGGCGTCATCCCATTGAAAGAACACGGTGGACTCATTGAGTGGGTCAGCAATACGCAGCCATTTCGCAGCATCCTGACCTCTCTCTACGTTGAAATCGGGCGACCCTTTAACTGGGTAACAATGAATCGCTATGCTCCGCTCCTTGAGGATTCACTTGAGTAAGCGCTTTTTTCTGCCCTCTACTTCTTGAAAATCTATCTTGGCGCATTACGTTCGATGGCTTTCAATAGACTCTACTTTGATGCAAACCAAATTTAACCGTTATTGTCCAGATTTTCGCGTTTTTATTCCTTTAGAGTGAAGAGGGAAAAGTTTCTGAAGAAACTGCTTCCTATGTACCCACTTGTTTTCTATCGTTGGTTCATAAAGGTTTTCCCCAATCCGAGTGAATGGTAGGTTGTTGAACCTTTTTTTTCACATTTACGGTCTCTATAAAGCCACTGGTAATGCGTGTTTACCCTATGCCTCTCCCGTAGGTACGAGGCAAGGGAGACGTACGTGCGCACATGCGCAGTGATGAGCATGGTGGGCTACGCATTAGGCCTAGGCGACCGTCACACGGAGAACATTCTCTTTGACTGCACCACGGGGGGACTGGTGCATGTGGACTTTAGTTGTGTCTTCAACACGGGCCTCACCCTGCCATGGCCGGAACGTGTGCCCTTCCGGCTGACGCGCAGCCTCGTGCACGCCATGGGCCCCACAGGCTTTGAGGGCACCTTCCGGCGCTGTGCCGAGGTCACCATGCGCCTATTGCGGCGTGAAATCGACCCTCTCATGGCTGTCTTCCGACCCATCTACTTCGATGCCCTCGTTGAGAAAAGTTCCGAGCCAAATGCATCCGCCGAGTCTGGTAATTTCGGCCCTCGTTTAACCCGTTTTAGTCAATTTAAATGGATACCCCGACCAGTCTAGTTTCACTGTCGATTAGAAATTTTAGGTTTGCCGTTCGAT
Source organism: Taenia hydatigena (assembly GCA_036345935.2). Taxonomy (NCBI): domain Eukaryota; kingdom Metazoa; phylum Platyhelminthes; class Cestoda; order Cyclophyllidea; family Taeniidae; genus Taenia; species Taenia hydatigena. The sequence goes on from JADWOT020000009.1 coordinate 5,426,989, forward strand.
TTTCAAATAACATGCGTCTGGAGACCTGTCGTAATTCAACCACGTTCTTGGGCAATTCATAGTTGATACATTTCATGCTACACAGTACACGCACATTTTTAGCAGATCTTTTGCATTTCAATAGGTCACCGGGGTCGCAAGGGAGGGCATGAGTTGCCCTCTGAGAGCAAACTAACACGTTCAGCAATCGAGAAGCTGAAAGGCATGGAGGATCGTCTTCGGGGTAAAATCACTGAACACGATGACTTTAGCAAACTCCTTCCCATGTCCGTGGAGGGTCAGGTATGTATTGCACTTCACCTGTTTTATGTTTGATGGGAGATACTTTTGAGATAGTAGTTTCCTACTTCTTTTCATAGGCTATCGTATGAAAGACGCCTCATTTTCTCACTAAATCGGGGCTTCAAGGGCCTCCCTCGTCAGATTAAGTGAGGACTCTGAGGAATACGATCATTTTCGAAAAGTTGGGTTTTGTTTAAAAATAAGTACCCCATGCTGCTAGCCATAGTATATGGTCACGTCAGTCGAATTAAATGTAAAGCTTCAAAACGGTTCGTATCCGTCGGCACTGAAAGCATTTCAATGTCAAGGCGCAACTGCTATGATGCTTGTTTCCTTTCAATTCGGCTACCTCAGATACAACGTTATAGATGACGAAACCTCACTATTTTAGTCTATTTGACAATGCGCACCAAGCCCGAATGTCCTTTCAATATAAATGCTTACTTGGATAATGAGGAAATTGTTGCACTTGTCCACGAAGAATAGGCATGCACAGCATTGAAAGCAATAGCTGCCAAGTGCGATCGAGGTTACAAGATTGCCTTTTACACAAGATGGTTGCAACAACGGCTGTACGGTATCTCTGCACATTTCATGCCCTTTGGTGAAGTATGTTACAACGTGGGAAACCACATCATTCACGTGTCAACCGTGTTCTTTTACTTTTCTGCTGTAATACGAGGTAGTGAAATTGCTTGGAACAATGTTTAAGTAACGAATTTATACCTGTGGATTGATTGACTTTTGGTATTGTGAAATTAATCCTCCATAAAGGTGGGTGTACTTCTTTAGGTGGACGTCCTAATCAAAGAGGCAACGTCAGTCGATCGTCTTTGCCAAATGTACAAAGGATGGATGCCATTTTTGTAGATTAATTTGTAGTTTACGTAAACTTTTTGATAAAACACACATTGCTAACCACTTCGTACTTGTTTTCATGCTTCTGTATTGCATATGAACACTAATTAAGCAAGTGGTTTGAGTGAATTACTTGTTTTGAGTGGTGGATTGTTAATGTATGCATTAGCATGCCTCCAGTGACGGGGTTTAGTTTCTAAATTTACTCTGTTGGTTGTCCTAAGTAGGTACAACTCAGAAGAGGGGAGGAAAATCACAACACTTTACTAATGGGGCATCGTAGAAATTGATAGTGGAGACGAAAGGAAAAAAATAAATACGGTTGTTTTAGGGAACAAACTAGGACTCTCATACATGTATATGTATATTGCATACTGTTCACAAACAGACAAGGGGTCATGAATGAAAGCGAAAACAATAGACTTGAAACACTGAGAGACGGTAAAGAGCGGAGAAGGAAAGGGACGGATAATGATGTCATGATTTTGTTGGAGAAATGCACCTCTTCAGTTTGCTTCCCGTAGTAGTGTGAACACCATAGGTCTTTGTTTGCTTTAAAAGTGGCAATATCGTTTGCAACGAGGGGAGATTGATGGACAAGAGGAAGGTGGGAGAATCAAAGGTGGAGGAATATTCTTTACGGGGCTCTAGGCACTGCAATCTGGACAGACCACAGCTCCCTCCTCAACCAAGAATCCACGACCCACCAGACTTGAATTACATTTGCTGCAGTTGAAGCATTCGGAATGCCAGTTCTTGTCCTCGAAGGTGATGAACTTACAGCCTCCGAAACCTTGGAAGGTAAGGTAGTCATTTCATTCGCATCCTATTTACTCTTCTATGTAGGTCAGCAGAAGTTTTTTCATTGTAAAAAGCGTGATCTTGGCAGTGTCGTTTTAATTCCTATACGAAAAGTTGAAAACTGCATATCGCATTCCTAACTAATAACATCCCCAAAATTTATCATTTTTTTAAGGATAAAACTTCCATTTTTGTGTCGCCGTTGCAAGCGTTATGGGCTGAATCCGCGTTTATATACGTGTCTAGGATACGAGCTTATTGCTGACACTTTGTAAACTCCTTAGCTTACAATTTCCAGAAGTAGCTTCCTCTTACAGTAATGTACTACCACAAGTTTGAGTGTCCCCAAAGAATCCCGCGGACAGTCATACTAAATTAAGAGGTCAAACCGCTTCCATTATATGGATTATAAGGCGAGGTTCGTGAAGTGTAGGAATTAGCATATGCACATGCCCCCTGACGATTTTGAGTACGAATGCGTTTCGTTTCATTTCCTACAACAGTTATGAAACTAGAAATATGGTAGCGCCTTGACAATGATAGACACCTGTTCCAGACCTTTTGTAGGAAGAAAATCTTAGAAAGGAAAAAAAAGTTTTTTTCTTTAAACGATGTTGACGGTCCACGTGAAGGTAAACTCACTTGCACCACTTTACTTGGTTTCAACTTCGGTGTTGAAATTGAGTTCACTTTGGGGGCGTCCTAGATCAACACAATACAGTCCTCTTTTGTCTGTTAAATTGCATCCTTTCCACACCGATCGAAATAGTAGTTTTCACTGTTAAAAGAGCCAGTCACTATGTTCAAGCATTTTATTTACCAAATGTGCACTTTTTGACTGCCAGCGGTTACCGTCGCCGCCACTGTCACCTGATCCAGTTTTGAAGTAATATTCGTCGGTTAACGGAAGGCATTAAGTAAAGAAAAATAATAATTTGTACTTTTGGATCCTAATGTCCATCTGCGTACGATATCCTGAAGTATGGAATGGTATCAACTTCCAATTAGAGGGGAACATAGACAGCACGAGTTAGAAAGCATTCCCCTTTTTACTTCCTCAAAGCAAAAATCCCATAAGTAAGTAATGGACGCCACGCGCCTTCATCGACATTCTTCTGAAAGTTGCATTTACTCGTGTTAACTCCCCCTGTCAAACTGATATGTGGAAATCGGCATCCCGATCTATCTAAACTATTTATTACAATCGCCCCGGTACAACGAATAAATGAACATTATTAATGATAAACTTCTTTTATCATATTGTTTTCAGCTATTAGTATTTATAGCTGTAATTAGCCACTTTTGATTCATATTAGAAGGGGAACATCTTCCAATTTTCGTTTTTCGAATCATCTCTATTTGTTTCTTGGAAAAGTTCATTTTATCAAAATGAAAATAGCTAATCCGCGTATATGGAAGAGGAAAGGAGAAATAAGCACGCTTATTACGATCGTAAAAAGTTTATCCATGGTAGATCCAGCAAGGCTAATCAGTAGCTGACAATGTGTAACTGATTGGTCTTAGTTCCTAAGTTGCGGAAGAATTTATCGCAGATGATGGTTCAGATTGGATTAGTTGTCATAGTTACAGGCCAAAATAACATTGCTCCAGATTTAAAAATCAACTCATCGCATTGGTTACAGACAAAAGGAAATAACCAAGTATCGAAGTAAACACAATGAAGTACTTTGAAAACGGTAGCCAGTTGCACTCCTTTTTTGTTTCAAACGTTGGTTGAAACACCACAAAAAATCGCGGGCGACAGGAGGTAACCGTAAGGATACCTTACTTCGGCATGCGTGGCAAAACGTCCGCGACTACGTTCTCTGTGAAAGCGAATCGCTTGCTGCATACTTGAGAAATGAACAAGTCGCATTTCTTCGAGAAAAGTCAGTAACGCCTTAAGGTGGACGAGTCGAGTCGATTTTAGTGTGCCTTTATCTTCACGGAATGGCACATTGGCAGCCCATTCAGCACTTATTAGTAACGCTTGCTATAAATTATTTTTCCAAATCTTAACTAGGAGGGAACCGTCTTCTCTTCCTTCAAGTACTGCCGTTCGAGAAAGAAAAATGAAGCAATAGTGCAGGGTTCAGCTAGCGCAGTAGCTTTCATAGCCGCGCATTTCGTGGACTTGTTGGCTGTACAGAAGTTCAGACAGATAGCTACTACTACTTGTATGGTGGAAACTGCATGCCAATAAGATGTTTTTATCGGTGTGCCTTTCTCCGTAGTATCACGTAGCGACTGCGTAGAAAACATAGGACAAGAGCACGTTATTCTCGCACCCAATTGTTTATGCAATCCACAGGAAATGAAACGAATCAGTGGAAGCCAATTATTTAAAAACGAAACGCCTAAATTACCTCAAACAAGAGCTTGGATCTATGGGCATAGTTTTCAATACATTACTATTTTAAAGCCACAAGCTTCAACGGCGAGAGCATGTGGTTAGTGAAGCGTGCATTACGAACATGTTATTGTCAGGCTCTAAAATAGGTAATTACTTCTTTTTTGATTACCCAAAGCTCCTCAAATGCTTTTGCGTTATGCACTGAAAGGCGGTAATCGTTCTTTTTTATTAGTATTCGTTTTAAAACTTACTTGATTAAGTGAATGCACTGGCTTCTTGATTTCGAGCGTCCTCATCATCTTCGCCTTAGGACTGGCGCATGAACTTTCCCACATTCATATTGATAAGGTGATCGTAGCAAACATCATTCCCAACTAGCTACTCATTTTCGGTGAGGTGGAAGACCTAAATTTTGATTTCTCTCTCAGATATATCCTCACGTGAAATCTTTCTAACACATCTCAGTCTTTTAATATCATCTAAATGACGATCGGATTTTGTAGTACTGAACTAGAATTGTAATAACGCAATTGTAATGTAAGTACCTTAGCCACTAGATTTGTGCAAAGAATATATATCAATAAAAAATTGACAGATGAAACGCAACTTTCTGCTGGGAATGCCAAGGAATGAAAAATAGTACCGAATATTTAACGTAAAATTTTCTTCAAAGGTCCTAAGAATTTCATATAAAGAGGGTGAATATCAACGCTTTGGGTCATGGGTTCTATGTACCCTTAAAGAATTAACAACCACTAAATGTTTATGGTCAATGCAATGAGGATTCGTCACCTTTTACTAAACCCTAGAGTGCTGCTTGATAAAAAAGTGCCTACGCATTAGAATGTCCACCTTACGGTGATTCGGATTGATCGTATCTTTTTTTCAGAGGGACCTTAAAATACCGGGAAAAAGGTTGCATTCGTCTTTGAATTTATAATTTTAGGAGGTGTTGACATGATTTTTTAATTCCTTCCATGTTCCTTTCAGCAAATTATGCTAGTTGGATACTTTGGGCAAAACCGGGTTTGCATGTGCTATTCACACCTTTGTCCCTGGGCATATCAATTCATACGCAACTATTTCGACTTTTGATCGAAATGCCTCGGGAGTCGGTGAGCAAAATTTGGAGATTCGGCTGACTTCAGCCCTATCAAACAACCCGTTCTGTAAACTGTCGCGTATTCTTCAAAATGACGTGCAATTATTAATGAACTTCATTCCATGCACTTTTAACTTCTCTTTTGTTTGATTCTAATATAAGCTTAATAATTAATGGGTGCCATAGAAGCTATTTTAAGTTTTAAAGTCAATACTAACCATTTATAAGACAGACGCGTCTTAAAAGTTAAAAGTTACTCAGCAGGTCTATACTTCAATCCTCAACTTTCCGTAACTCAGAACTATTTAAACCAGCTCTTTATTGGACATTCTGAAGCTGTCTATACTAAACCATTTGGATGCTTTTGCATAGCATTGAAAGTGTTTTGTACTTTGGATTAAACAAAAATTTTACTCGGCAGTCGGTCTCCAGCGCACCCATGTGCACTCAAAATAAAGGGAAGCAAGTTCAGGGTGGGAGAAACTTAGTGTAACAAAAAACCCGAGGCTAAACTCGTAATTATTCGCTGTTGCGACTGCATAATGCCTACTCATTTTCGGACAATGTACGTACCAGAAATAGGCTTTGAGCACGCAGAGCAGCGCTTTGCAAAGAGCTCGGAGTAGCAATCAGCGCAGTAAATTTTGTCATCCTTGGAGGTAAATTTCTGACCCGCAAGTTGGTTCCCGCAATTGGCGCAGAGGAAGCATTCTTTGTGCCACGGCTGTCCCTTATATGTGATTCCGCCTTTATTTATGACCTGAAATCGCACCAAGATCACAGCTTGACCATGGCAGTTAAGGTTAGTCTACAACCCAAAGCGGATGGCTTTGAAGCATGGGAACTGCGATCTACAAGGACATCACTTCTTTGCATAGGTAATTATTTTTAAGCTTAGTAAGTTTGTTTTCATTTCTTCCAAATGTAGGATTTGTCGTGCTACAAATCTAATGTTTGTTGTATTTTGCAGTGCTATTACAGTTTAAAGCTTTAAATTACTTACTTCTATAAAATATTACTAGGAAAAATATCAAGGGTCTATCCAAAAAGGAAAGCTGGTGACTCGCTGTGTAACGGCAAACACAACGAAATAGCCGTGGGGTTCTGATTCGTTGCTATAACCAGCCTAGGTTGATAGACTTCAAAAATCGTTAAAAGATGTCCCTCTGGTGTTCAACAGAACCAAAATAACCACCACCAATCGGAGCAAGTCAACCAAACATCAAAAAGATCTCTTATCAAGTTGTAGCGATGATAAACGCTCTGTAGCGTTACGTTTACATTGAAGGGTTAAATAGCAACCAACACCTAATCTTCCATCACTTTGCCCTGTCCATGCATAAGACGTTTTTGCGTTCAATATTTAAAAATGCGATTTATAAATATTTGTTTCGATAAAGCATTTCATCCTCAACTTTCGAATTGGGGAACGAAAACGTTTCATTTCCGCTGAAATACGCACACCATAATTTTAGGTGCAAATTTCCTTATCAGCAGCTGTTTTATACCTTTCTTCCACTTTCAATTACTCCAAGACGTCTGCCGAAATTTCACATTTATTCTGACAATCTACAGTTCTCTCTTCCAAAAAGAGAACGGCAAGATTGCCAGCCGGACAAATGGCCTCACAATTTTTTAATGACTTTTACATTCTTTTTACCTTTACAGGATTGTTATTGCGCCACTGGCCCAAAGGGTCTAAGTTGACTATTCATCTCACCTCGCCTTATTTTCGTTCATCATTAATAATCCCGAAATCCTTCTTGAAAACTTAATGCGAAACTTACTTTCCTCTTGGAGGGCATCCCATACAGCCTGTTATGCAATCGGTTCTAATATTCACTAGGAGACGGCTAAGGGTGTGCTGATGGGGCGGGTTCCGAGGGGAGGTGGGAATAGCAATAAGTTAATAGTACTGACGCCTCCCTTACCGCCTCGCACTTGGCGCACTTCTGCGCGAACTTGTCCTCATAGCATTGCACGCAGATGATGTCGTTGCCGCGGGGGATGAAGCTTTTGGCACCGATAGGTTGGTGACACTCGGCGCAGAGGAAACACTCCTCATGCCACGCACCCCCCTTGTACTCGTACTTCCTCATCGCCGCCTTGAAGGTCTTTCCACAGCCGTCACAGCGCGCCGCAAACTTCTCGTCAAAGCAATCAGGGCAGAATATTGCCTCTTCCTTCGTCGCGAAGGGTCGGTCGGCCAGCGAGGTCTTACACTCCATGCACACGAAACAAGCTTCATGCCAGTGGCGGTCTTGGAAGGAGAGGTCCTACGACGCATGCGAAATTCGAAAACACCTTCTTAGCCTGAAGATCACATCAATTTCAGTAAAACATTTAGATCTAATCTGTTATTTTTATTGTTTCTTCCGGTTATTTTGTATTCCCAGTTTCGTCATTTTAATGGGATTCTCTATTCCATGATCCAACTGAAATGTTTGCTTGAGACCTCATTTCTCAGAAAAACACGAGATTTATGTTGAACAAGAATTTCAATTTTAACAACTAAAAATATGATTTGTCAGTTCAGTTCAGTAGGTGCTCTCCACCAGGTGTCGAAGACCACGATTTCACTTTGTTCGTTCTTATGAATAGTCATTTTCATTTCATCAGAACTGGCAATTTGAGGGCGTCTCTCACCAAAATGCCTACAGTTTGTAACGGGGTGGTCCTTTTCACATCCCGAATTGTTACTATTATTTGCGTTAGATTTTATAAAAAATAGTTAAATGATTCTCTTGGAGTAGCTTATCTCACTGGTTTAATCCAACGCTTTGCGTGAATCTACTGAACAGATGTCCTAACACTCATTGATCCTAGACATAGGTCAGTTTGACTGCTGAAAAACCGTGAAGAGCTAGTGTATATTGAAGTACTAGTTACGTCATTTCACAATTCAGAAGAGTAAGTTATGCTAGAGGCCACCCAGTTCATAATAAGCATTTACCGTTTGATATGGAGACAGCGTTTACCTTGCTTTTATCATGCATTTTCTTCGTCAGAGATTTATTCGGGGCGCTTTCATAGCCCTGCCACTTTTTTTGACAAACTGATTTGGGCTACGGCTTTGCATTCTCTTCGTAAGATTGCTGATGTGGACCATCCAGCACGTGCAAGTGAGGACGAGGAAGGGCAAATGCTACACACATCTAATGTGAAGGCATAAGACCACCCTGACGGTGGAATTCATAGTTTACATAAAACTCCCAAAGCCTCAAAACGCATGGATTCTTTCGCAAACAAATTTTTTGCTTAAATGGACCTTAACGATGCTCTGGTCTTAAGTCAATTTTTAGTACTAATGTTAACAAGTAATCCGCACTCTAGTTATATTCCCTGGGAAAAAAACGTATTTTTAGCCGTTTGGGAGAGTGAATGTGAAATTTTGAGGTGAAAAGTGTTATCGCTGTTTCAGTTATCCAAGTTTGCATTCAAGTATAGTTCTTCTACTACCAAGACTTTTTTGTCTTGAATCCGACTTGATTGATTAGCTCCAATATTTGCGCTTTTTATTGCATTCCTTATGTCCTTTTGGGGATAAAATACAAATTTTGAAATTTGTCCCACTCCTTGCGAGCATTATAATGTGACGTCGAATAATAGCAAACTTCCCAATTCATAGCGTTAAACTACTTCGAATGTGGTTTATAAAAGTCCCCGCTGTGAGCAATGTCTCCATAGCTGTTCATTGTGTTTCATGATTCGAGCCTAGCTCCATACTTTGACACATACCTGGACTATTTTTGATACGCCAAAATGTATGTTTGCATCGGTTTCTTGATTATGTAAACCTTACTTATTATCTAAGAAGGGGAAAGTTTAAAAAGAGTACATTAGTGACTCTTGGTGAGATCCGTAGCAATACTTTCATGATACGATGTATGGAGTGCACAAAACCTGATTCACCGCTATCAACAAAACGCGATACAGAGCTGGATTTTCCTTGTCATTAGTGCTCTTTGTGGTAATTACAAAGAGAAGTTAAAGTGTTGTTTGCTTTTTTGCACAAAACAAAGGCTAAGAAGCATTAGAATCGTACCTTTGAAGCCGAGGTTATCCTCTCACCACAGGCAGCACATGTGTTGGTGAAGTTGGCGTCATAACAGTCGATGCAGTAGGGCTTCTCCGAATTCAAAATGTACCGCTGTCCCACCAGGGACTTTTCGCATTTCGTGCACTGAAAATTCTCACCAGATTCTGCTCCAGTCATTTCGGCCCTGGTCGTACTGGGATACAGAAAGATAACCAAAAGATGCCACATTTAATGCTCCCTCTTCGGTCCTTTTTTTTGTCCGCGCTTATTTAAGCGTTACACTTTCGTGGTCGCACCTATCTTCTTTACATACAGAATCAGAGCAGTGCCAAATTTTCAATTAGAATAGAACATTTAATTAAGAAATGTGTTTTCCATATTTCTACTATCTGGATTGACTCTAATATAGTTCGAATGAATAAGAATCGCCTGACTCTGTACCGTAAACAAATATGGTTAAGATTGAGGCCAACTACAATCCAGCTGGACTGGTAATAACCAAATGGGACCGCTGTAGTCATCATCATTAATTTGAGCAAAATTTCATCCCCACTCAAATACTTTTGATTGGTGGTTGCATAATTTTAGACCAGTAAATTTCATAAATGCACTTGAAATTCCTCTGTTCCTCGAAAATGCGATTGAATCCTAAGAATTTGAAATCCGTGCGGTTGACGGGACGTTCAGTCAAGTCTGTCAAACCACAGATCTAAAGCTTAGGTTATCGCAAGCACGTAAACTCTTCCGTGTGGCTTTTCACTGATGAGTTGTGATTCACACTAAATCCACCTGTCTTTGGCCATACTTTTATTAACTTAGTATGAACTATAAATGGGTATTGTACCAAGACACTAAATTTAAATTCACCAGTGCGTATTTCCGTGTTCAAACATGTTTTCACCTTGACCAACAATGTGACTGGAACATAAAGTAGATGAAGGCAAAACAATTCCAGAGTCTTGCTGAGAAGTGATACCTCGCGCTTCCATCTCTGCCACTTTATGCACAGCGATGCAGCCAACGGAAAAGTACTAACGTCAACGTTTCTATCTGAATGAACATTAACGAACTTTATCATTGAATGGCAGATACATTATCACACAGATTATTGCGATATCGCAGACACCCTGGAAGTCGCACCGAATCCAACCGTTTGAGTGAATTTTTCTGTGACCTGAAAACTCACTACAGTTTCAAATTTTCCGACTCATGACTTAGCCTCTAACAAAGCTATGAATTATTTTGAATCTTATAGTCGAGTTTCTTTCTGGTACCTGAAGTGTGACGTAGATAAAAGCTTTGGCTCCCAAAGCATGTATAAGGGGAATGCGTTACCACCTCTTCACAATAACTATTTACATGCAATAGGTTAAATTATTTGGTGTAAATGAAATGCAGAAGCGAAATTAACGAGAAATGAGGCAAACTTACTAGAAGAAAAGCGAGTAATGTAGCCGCTTAATCCTACACACTTATGCCTCGAGGAATAGAGAATCCACGAGATGACGGCGTGCGTGAGTGTCCGAAACAAAGATGTCAACAGAGCTGGCGGCTCTCGGTGTTAAAACTGACCCACAGCGGGTGATGCGCGCGAACGACCGCCTTTCTCTCGTCCTCTACCTTCCTCCCCTCCGCCCCGAAGAGGGCAGTCACCCATGCGCGCACGTACGCACTCATGCATGCAGGCACATGTGCGTGCGTGCGTGCGTGCGTGCGTCCCCATACAGCACTACTGCAGCCACATCTGGGTCGCCTGTCTGTTCCACTAAATACGCCGTCTGTCTGTCTGTCCAAGCCATTGCTAGCACGGCAGTTCGCCAGTATAGCCTATTGTACGCAGGCTTAAGCGCTTGTCTTTTTTAATCTCGGTCCCAACAATACGCAGCCGCTTTTGCACCGGTTTTTTCACTTGTAAACAGGGGAACAGAAACTATACGCATTACTCGTCAGCCTGAGATCTATGTAGCTCATATTTAATGAGAAATTTTCGGTTCTTTTTCGCATTTTGGACAAAATACTTAGATCTAGGTAATAAAATCAAATCTCACCTCGCATGCGCCCACTAAAAGAACCATAATTTTGCATCACCATAAGCAATGATACAAGTTATACATAAATTTACTATGAAAAAATTAATCGAAGACGGTGGGTGCTCTGGGTTTACCGCGCTAAGCCCTTTCAGTCACATCATAAGATGCGTGGTTGAGGCACAATCTACTGCTGTTCCATCACGTCTAACATAAAAGTAGTGCAAACACTGCGGCATGGTGGAGAACTAACTGCAATGTTGGTAAAAATTGCTGTCATCCTCCTTCGCTGCCTTTGTAATTGTGGAAAAAAGTATTTGGAAAATATAATCATCGCAACTATTAAGTACACAAGCTGGGTTAGCTCCTGCTCTTTGTATTTATTTCATTTGTCGTGTAACAAAGCTAATTCAATTTCGTGCATCACACGGTTGCATAGCCCTTATAAACAAAGACAATGTAGTTCAACCGGATTTCTGATGAGCTGTACAGTAAAATAAACAGCATTCATGTGTTTTATTCAGCAAGTAGCGTAGCCAGGCAAACGCACACGTCGCTCAAATGCCAATGTTTAGACCATCACTAGCCTAGTTACCTCACTATCACTAATTGGACTGGATCACTTGCGACCATTAGTTCATTGTAAGCTCAGCAACAAAATAACAAGCATTTCATGGAAAAAAGGATTTCAATACCTCTCATCCCAAATTTCCTAATATGGTATTGCGAGAACGCTTGACGTGACTGACGGTAATCCGGGTCAAAGGCAATTAGGTGTACCGTTTGATCATTTTTAGACTGAAGGACTTTTCAGCATCAATCACTTTCGCGGTCTTTAGCCTTAAGGTGCAGGGCTCTACGAAAACAGAAGATTTTGAGAAGCGTGCAACAAAAAATACATTTAACACTGATAGCCGTTATGGGAAAGACATTCCCACACCAGATTTCTAGCTAGCCTTTTGGTGCATCGTATTGGGGCTTTTTTGATTTGCTTGTGAAGTTTTGGGGTAATCACAAATCTTGAAGGGCAAATTCGGTTAACTGCAATGCTGCGGACGACATGGCATTTAAATTTACGGTTGAAGGAGCAGTAACCGTAAAAATCACAGAAGGGAATGCGCGCTAGGCATATTACAAATGGACTGCATAATTCGGTTCTGATATTTACTGCCATGAAAAAGCACACTTAATCTCAATTAGTCGGCTATGTGTCTTATGCAATTTTTCTCCAACGCTTCGTCGCGTAGCAACAAACAAAATAACTTTGAATTCCATTTTGCATTACCTTATACATTGACGTACATTAAGCAATGTGGCCAATTGACGGGGAATGCCTCAGCAGTGCATGTCCGTGTATCTTCTTCAAATGTACCATCGCGCAGGCCGGCGACGAACAGCTGAATTCACTCTCGCTACCCAATGAGTCCACGCAAACTACTATCCCCTCCCTTATTTTCAGTCTCTTGACATTTAAAGACTTTAATAATACTTTTATTTGTTTAAAACTTCCTTCATCTCTCATTACCCAAATTTCCGCCTTTAATATTGCATGGTGCTGTTTTAGCATTCGCATCATTTATTGTAAACATAATGTATCAATGTTACTAGAAAAGCCTTTGAAAAAATGCCAACCTGTGGTTAAAAAGGAAATTATCGGGCGTTTCTGCTTCCAATCCCACAAAATCGGTGCTGCCACGTCCATAATATCGCGCTGCTAGATAGGTGCCTCTTTGTAGTTTAAATGCATGGCAGCGAACCGAGCGCTGTTGCCTTTAATGTCTCTTTTACACGAAAAATTTTATGCACTAAAAGCATGTAAAAAAGTAGGCAGATCATCTCTGTTATGACCACTAGCAGAACCATGTGACTTAATGCTGCATTCACTTCTTCGATTAAGTCGGTATTAGTAACCAGCATAACTGCACAGTTCAAATCTTTGTAGCACCCATTTTCATCCGAACTTTTACTTTTGTTTGTTTTGCTATGTGTATAACTTCTTTGATAGAACGCCACTGGGTGCACATAAATGTGTAATGATTTAATTTCGAAAATAAATAAAGCCCGACTTACACTTAGCATAACCCGCTCCGCCTCGTTAGAACGGAATTTTCTGCATTCCTCTGACGAATAGTTTGCCAGTGGAGGTAACAACACATTTTTAACTTAAAAAATTGCAAATCAGACCCAACTTTTACGAAGTATGTGAAATAGTCCTTGTACCAAGTCCATGCTTCTGTAAGCGCATAAATCATCGTTCGATGAATTTGCGGGTCAACTCCGAAACCACACTATCACGGGATCCCAATCGCACCGTATTTATTCCAATTATTTTGGTTTCATAAACATTATTTCAATGTGGAAACAAAAGCGATTTCAACAGCGGTGTTATTTCAGCTGTGTTCGTGTCCGAAAAATGACCTCAAACAGTCTCTCAAATCCAAATCTTGTTTCGTTGACACAAAAACAAATGCCACGAAGACGCTTCAAGCATATTTTAAATCAAATATTGCACTTTTGAGTACTGATGGAAACTGGGGGGTTTAGCAGTAGCAATACCTTTTATCCAAAGCTCTTGAACCGTCACTTTGCCTTTCTAGCATTTGATTAGCGATGTTAATCGATCAACGCATCTCACTTTCCCCAACCACCATATTCTCGAGCAAACAGCACATTCATAACAATTCAATCCTTATGAGTGAAAAAGAAGTTGCATTTTCTTTGGACTGTATAAAAGCATGCCAATAATCATTTTCGGTTAAAGAATGACATTTTCTGCTGCATATTGCATTATAAAATATGAAGCGCATTAATGAAGAGCTCACCGTGCTACCACACTTCATTGAAGGTGGCAATGCGAAATGAGTGCGTATATGGAAACCTAACAGAAAATCCTTTCAAACCTCATACATGCTTACCCTAACTGAATTGCAATAGTATGCGCTACTTCCTTCGCGGCTAATGGCGCCTCAGCATTTGCGCCACTTAAAAATTTTTTGACTCAAATCCAAATACCGCGCATGAACCAGAAACAAGAAGGGAATGGTCCACTCATCCAGAAGCACTGCCTTTATAATGCAAACTCGCACCTTGTGCTGATAAACGGCTTAATCTTACAGAGCGTTAATCTCAACTGATAATTTAGTCCCATTATTAATCTAGTCAAAGAAATCCCAAAACCAGAAGTATAGCATTCACAAATGCAGCATACCTGTTCTCGTTTGTGGCTTTGACTTTGATCAATGGATATTTCTGCCAAAAAGCTACTTTTACGTCTGAGTTTTGCGTCACGCATTCGATCATTACCTCCCCTCCAGGCGGATCGCCCTCATTGGCCGAGTCGAGCATGTCTGATAAGCCATGTGAACCAATCAGCGCTTGAAAGGACAGCGTCTGGTGGCCATTTCGTTGCTGCTAAATCGGTCATCACGGCAGTCAGGTGGAACGAACTCACACGAGGCTGCTTACACAGCCAAGATTGCGCATCCATCTATAACTTACTTCGAGTCGACTTATTTTAAACCCAAAAGCCGTTTAAAACAAGGAATGTCAAATCAAGCATGTGCATCCATTAATACATAAGCTAATTGAGTTCCATTTTACTATAGAGCTTTGAAAAGCGTCTTTGGCGCGGTTTTTAATTAACACATTGAATTGGCATCGTTACCACTTCATCGTGCCTATGTAAAGATATTTGAATTAAAACCGGACTCAGATTATTTAACAAAGCATATCAAAGGTCATTTGTACTTCCATTTACCCAAGCGGTCCAAATTCAGCCACTACATTAGTGTCCTACAGGTAAAAGCAGGGTGCGGACGCCACAGCTTTGGTGTTCATTCATCCATGGGGGCTCAGCTTAACTTCCATAACCGTCGAAAAGGGTCTTATTTTGCTACACTCGCAGTAAAACTCCAATGAATCACTTGCAGATGTCTGGATTCAAATATTCACGTATTATTCGTAAAATTTAAAAAAAAATCGAGTCTGATATTGCTTTAGTCTTGAGTCAGTTTATTCAATAGTGGATTTATTACAATCGAAACGGATTGAATGGACAAGATTTGATGGACTTTTATCTAACTGGATTATTCAATATTTTTAGTTATACATAGTTGGCCCAAACATGGTGATTGAAGTTATGTTAGATTTAATTTCCATATCCCGCCATCATTTTAGCTTGAATTGTTTAACAAGTGGGGGATTAATTTTACCTGTTTTTCGCAATCTACCCTAGTATTTTAGCCCGAAGCAAAGTGCAAGCTCGTGGTCTCTTCAAATCTGCTGTATTGGCGAGGATGCAAAAACGTATCCGCAAGCGATTATGAGTTTAAAAGTGATGACCCAGGAGCCGAGACTCCCAATAAATTTCAAAAGATACGCTTCCATTTAAATTATCTATAATGTATACATTTGGAGGTATTTTGACGCCAGTTTTTCAGGGATTTCCTTTAAACACTGAAAAAAGGGGAAGTTTATTTGGCATTGCTTTTGAGCGACATAAAGATCATTCCGGCATTGCAACTTGCTTCGAATGGGCCACGAAAATACAAATGGTTGTTGGCACTTCATTTGAAGAAGCGCTTCATAATACCTTAAAGATGAATAAACTATTTGAATTGTCCAATCCCTCCTTTTGTAAGCGACCTTTTAAATTATTCTGGCTTCAAGACAGATTGAGCACGTCGGTGGTGCGATGATATGGACGACACCCAAATCGGGCTCATTATGAGGCAGAAATAAGAACAGTTTCACAAATTTGTGAGAGCACTTGTGTCTGATGAAGTCCATTTAATGTGGACTTTATTTCATTTTAACATTGCTCAGAATGTTTGTGACTTAACTTACACCTGAGGGAAGGTGAGAGTCACGTCGCGTCTTGTAGGTGCCTATTTAACATTCACTAGGTATAAAATTACGGCTCCGATCCCTTCTGTTTTGCATTCAGTAGGTTACATTTTTGTGCAGCTTAAGATCCAGATGTTGATGAAGCGTAACTTCCCTTGAACAAAATTTCTAACGAAATTTGCTGCATCTAATTGAGCTGTGCATTTGATCAAATATTTGAGGGATAATTACAAGCGTAATATGGTACCTATTTGCCTTCGTAATGTACCATTTCCGGGGACCTCATCAAGTAGATCACCCACCCACTTCATGGCCACTTCGCTTACGTTTGTATGGGTTCCCATGGACGGGCTTAAGTAAGATGCTGTATTTTCCCTAATGTTAGAAGCAGATGCGCTACATTACTGCATGGATTGCTACAGTAAATCGTCTTTCTGCCAGCGCCAGTTCCCATTGTAGCGCACCTCGTGAAGTGCCTCCTCTTACGAAGTGAATGAGCGTTTGCCAACGGGAATTAAACATTAGTATCACCTTTTCAAGTAAGGAATTTATCCTCCCTAGCAAAGTAGTGCTTAGCCAAAACTAGCTACGCATTTATGTGTGGCTATTTTCACACCTTTTTCCACTAATCATGCCCCTTCTGTCCTGCCTTAACGGCGAATCTGCGGAGAATAAATTCCATTGTATTCTAATTTTGGTGTTCACGAGGATACACAACATTTGAAGCTAATTGGTAAGCAAACAGGGCTGCATATTTCGTATTGCCGACTTCGTTATACATTGAGGTGCACGCCATAAATTTCCCTTTTCCCTTTCACCTTTAACACAATTTCCAATCACATAGACTGTCTAATGAAAAAAGTGTGTACCAAAGGTGTTTGAATGTAAGAAGATTGAAGAAGTTGTTTTTATTCTGATGGCCTGCATCTTATCCATGTTCTTTCGTTTACGATTTAAAGCTCATGTTCTCGATGCGGTTGTTAAGAAGTAGTAAAATATCGGTCATCTTTCAATTCCCTTAATACACATGGTTAATTATTGTGCCTTATTGCATTTATTTCAACTTTTACGTTCTAGCTTCATAGTAACTTATGCTGACAATAGATGTGAGACACTGAGTGGCTGATGTGTTTATGGTAAGGGAAACATCATCAAAGCTAACAGCTAGTTGTAGGCTGAATCCATGCTAGAGGTTAAATTTTATCATAAACCCATTTATCGACACACATTTCAGTGAAACCAAGATCAAATTGATCAGCCTGAAAGGGGTTTTGGCAAGGTGATTTCATTGGATAAAGGCCAATCTGACATTTGCAAGGCACTCCCCTTATTCAGGCTTTAATGACCACGATTTTACCAAGTAAATTCAATCATGCTTAAATTGTACTCGCATTACATCAGTTAAGACCATTTAAATCTCACAAGTAGTCTCAGTTAGCAAAAGAGTGTAGTATTCGGCTTTTTGATTGTGTTTTAATCCGTATTCTACGGCAATGGATGTAAAGTGTTAAAGGGGCACACTAATCGGAATTTTGGCTTGGAATTTGGATTCCGATGGTGTAATCCATAAGTCGGATGTGACCATTTACATACGCAATTGGGACTGGCAGTGTGAAGCCACTAAAATTTGTACTTTTTTGCCAGTTCGTGCGCCTTTTAAAATATCTGTCAACATCTAGCAATTTTTACCGCTCTTTTCTATTCATGTTCGCTTCATGATATTCAATTTGACAGACAAGCATTTTAGGATGAATTCCACCTTGCAGTTTGCGATTTCCAACTGTGGTTGGCGTGGATTCCAAGTGAAAGGATCAACAACTAATCACTTTGGCCAATTCTCATTTGTCAGTGGGTAAGGCAATTTTATCTGAAAATGGAAATTTATTTTGAAAAAACGAAATGAATGTCTGCAGGAGGATGTAATCTATGCCGATTGAGGGGATCACCAATCTTTGATGTAGCTAATGTCGAGTTATCAAAGAACCGCTTTCGAAGAAAATTCATAACATGCAATGTCCTGGTTTTAAAAAGATACTGACCTCCCAGATGCACATATGCAAGTTGCTCAAAACAATGTTCTGACATGAGCATGCTGTAATTGAAAATAGCATTGTAGCACCATGAAGTCACTCTTTTTTGCACTTTTCTGCGGGTAGTGCTCACCTAATTCCTGTCATTCGTTGCATTTAAAGTTGCCAAAATTGGCGAACCTAACTACCACTGGGCAAAGCTGTCCGACACGAATGCCCACGTTTATTCACTTAATAAATCACCTGTGTTGCCTTTAAATTTACACCAAAGTGCATTCGCCACGCACGCAAATGCATGAAAACTAAAAATAATCACAAGTCGGCTACACGTTTGCTAGACTACTTCAAATACTTTTTGAGCTTCAGTTGTTAGAAAAGCTTCAATTGGCTGTTTGAAGCCCCGACTGAGTTTTCCATTCAAACACTACTGCCCCTTCCCATTCATCCATAAATTTTCACCAAATTTCGTCAAGCCGACACATGTTAACCAGTTGAATGCAAATTTGCATTATCATTCCAGCAACACGTTCTGGTCATAAAGAAACGTTTGCTCTGTGAAGGAGGTGATGTGCAAAATTAGTGGACCATTTTTATGTGGCATGCGATGGGAATGTTAACATGGAAAGGTCGATGCACAGTCATCACATTAACTGAAATCTGGAAGGCGGGCGTTGGCTCAATTCCATCAGGGTATCAATCTATTCGAACACCTCAATTCGTGATTGCCAGATATAATTTCCTTTAAAATGTACGTTCCGATGCGGGAACCCAAGAAAGAGGAGCGCAATGATAACAGATTCAAAATTTGTATTTGCTATTCAATAAATACAGTTTTTTTCATTGTAAAGTTATGTTAAGTGCAATTGTAATTATCAACACCCAAAAAAGTTTAAATAAATGCTTCAACAGTGTTGCCTTAAATCAATTAGCAAAAAGTTCAAAGATATCGTCTTGTCGTCACCCAGAGGCGATTAGCTTGAATGTGTGGTCACCTCCCATCCGCTTTGCACTCTTAATTTACTATCGGTCAGTAACTGTTTCTCCTAAGAACAATCGTCCCAAACTGAAAAGATGGTGAAGCAGTGGTTTACATATCCTAAATAGGACTTTCTCATCAAGGTTGAAATTAATATCCAGATAGCATCAATCTGTCACGATCGCAATGATTAACGGCAGTGCATTGATAAACTATCTCACTCGCTGTGCCTTTGCTTCATAGCTTAAGCCGAAAGCTTTTTGGGTCGAAACCTCCTCTATCGGCTTAAATACTGTTTCCAATGGATTACCGAATAGAATTCGGAAGAATAGTTTACCAGCCTTAAGTATCTTGCATTTCGTGTGTTAATATATGCACACAAAGGTTTCTAACTATGCACAAAGATCGTTTTAGGAGCTGAATGCTGCTGCAAAATGGCTGACTATCTGTAGCCTTTTATGAATCACCAAAAAGCATCATATACTTTGGTATGCTAATGCGCTTTATTTTACTATGGTTCACATCAAAGAGTACACGCCGCGTGCAAAGCGATGCTCTTGTTGATGCCTAAACTGTTGTTGTGATTGATAAGGTTACGGTCGTACTTGCGTCCTTCTTAATAATTAAAGAAACTATTTGTTAGGGCAAATTTGTCCTTATCACCTCCTTATCCCCCCCCGTCGATTTATGTTACTCTGGGGAAGTTGGAAAGGCTGTGAATAGCATTCCA
The DNA here is from genome assembly GCA_036345935.2 of Taenia hydatigena. Taxonomy (NCBI): domain Eukaryota; kingdom Metazoa; phylum Platyhelminthes; class Cestoda; order Cyclophyllidea; family Taeniidae; genus Taenia; species Taenia hydatigena. The sequence continues at coordinate 5,447,032 of JADWOT020000009.1, forward strand.
CCCACCTTCCAAATTGCATAGTTAAGCATCCATGTCTGCCTTGCAAATGCCGCAATTAGTCATCGCATTCGCCCTTAGAAGAGAATTCCTAACTTTTTATTGACTTGTCGTCGGGGCGATTGCACAATATTTTCTCATTTGCACCTAAGCGCCCAATTCTTGCATGCAAGTGAAAGTGCTTTGCTATTTAAAACTTTTGGCCATTTTCTCCCCAACATTTACTGCACATCTAATACAATGTAACAAACATAAAAAATTGTGCCTTAATTGGAAGCAGACATTATGAAAGGGGTGTTCTTTACTGACAAGGTGTATTTCTTTCGAATCAGATTGAAACGACTTTGACTATGGAAATAATTAAGTAGTGGTTTGGAGCTTCGTCTTAAATATACTCATAATCAGCATCAGCACATCTGTACCACTTCCCGAGCATTAAATTAAAAACAATAAAAAGTTTGGGTTCGAAACTTAAAAGTGGAAAATAAATTGTCCTTCCTTGCTTGATTAATGCAAACCAACTTTCGCTTAGCGTCTAAACGGCTACCTGTGAAGCGATTGTTCGCCCAATGCGAGAGCAACAAGCATTTTGCTCTACCGACATTTGTGGCTATATTTAACCACTAGCACGAGCCTCGACTAGGTGTGCCCCATGCCAGAAGCAGAAGTGAGATACACCAACCACCACCTTCCCTCCCTCTTATTTTTCTCCCATCAATGTGTGCATTAAGCGTGCATTTCCGGACTACACCTTTTGTAAAATAAAAAAAAGTGAAAATGCATATAAATGTATTTGCCATCAAATTTTTCGCTTTCCGGCAATATTTTACCTCCACAGTGATTACCGAAATGCATATGTTGTCATTGCCAGTAGCACTGCTACTCTACCCTAAAACCCGTATGCTCCCGCATTGACGACTGCGAATTCCTGATTTTGTGAAATTTCTGCCTGATTTTACTTCCTTTCGTCCAGCTTTCTAGGCGCCGCCGTTGCAGTGCATTGCGCAGTTGAATCCAATAATATTTGAAGTTGAAAATCAAAATAAAATGCCAAATTTCTGCCGCTTTTTTTAAAAAATTTTGCCTATATAAACCCCTGGCACATACCAAATATAAAATATTTCCATGGAGGAACCAAAAAGTCCAGCACTTATTCTCGCCCCTTATTATGAAAAAATATTGAAATTCGACAAAACGTTAGTTATCGTAATCGCATACCTGACGAGAAGAACGCTTCCAGTCTCAACTGCTAAGCAGATGGAATGGAGCCACATTAACTCATGTTTTGTCTTGATACCATCTTCATGCTGATGAGGGGTCTGCTTCTGCACCTGTATGCCGAAAGACTCACGCATAGTAATAGACTCGTAAAATCATCCCGGAGTTCTGATTGCTGGCATGCTACCACTTATTTACCCTTCCTTCATTAAGCACCTTGCCCAAAGTCTATCGCTATGGCATCAACGCCGAAGCGTTTAAAGCATGTGACACAAAAATTCGATGACCCCGCGACAGGGGCTGGAGGCATTAAGCGCTGACCCAAAAACTGATACCCTACCATCCATATGAACTTTGGTCATTGATGTGTTCTTGCAAGCCCTTCCAAAGCACCTTCTCTTCAAGCCTTAATTTTGACATAAACCTACCGTTATCAATGATGATTCCCACACTAAAGGTTACTTGGATGTACCTTCCTAAATAATTTCTGATGCAACTAATTAATTAGCCAACACCTGATTTTAATGCCTAAAGAAATAATCTCAATATGGGCTTAACTTACGAAAACAGTAGATCCTTCAACAAATAAGCTCGGACAAATGCAAAGCGAATGATGAATATCATCGTAGCTAATTATTTGTTTAGCGTGTACGATGACTTTCGCATAAAAAAGCAGCATTTTGCCTCAACGCCTTTTCGGCATGAATTATTATGCCTGTAAAACAGAACTACTGGTGTTTCGATGCCAATGCCTTCAGTGTCAAGTAGGACGTATTTCCACTAATTGATGGCGTTATTAAATTGGTTGTATAAACGGAACCAACTTCGCAACACCTCAAAAATAGAAATCTTGGCAGTTTTGACAAAAACGCGTCCTTTGAATGCAGATTCCTCCCTTTGTATTCAATGCTCAGGCTATCAAATGGCTACAAGCGTCAGTTTCTCATACCTGATCTGCTTTAGTGGAGGCGTTATGGTGTTCCGCAAAGAACCCATTGAATAAGTATCGGGACGACCTTCCTCTGAATTTGTATTAGTAATGGATATTCATTGGACTTGCTTTCCTCCAAAGTTCAACTTTCTACAACTGCTGTCGACAAGCATTAATCAAATGCCTCCAGCAGTATTCCCATTTAATGTGCTTTACGCACTTCTTTCAAATGTACATTTCCAACCTTTTACACTGCATTACTTTTACATCTCAAACGTAAAAATTTTTCCTTTCATGTCAACTTATTCTTGCTTGCAGTGGACTTATTTTTCGCCAAATTTAAAAGTCCGACACCTATAAAATGATGCATTATCTAGTTTGCCATTATGCTTAACTATTCGTTTTCACACCTACGTTAAGAAGTTAGATTCTTTCTCCTTGACAAGTAGCGTCTGGGCTCCAGTTAGCCGAAAGTTCACTTATTCCAACGTCAATCACTTTTCCTTAAATGCCACTTATTGACAATCAAAGGACCGTATGGTGCCGCCTACATTTTAATTAGCTGCGCGGGTCGCCTGCTTGTCCCGGCCATCTACGGCCACGAAAGCGGAATAAACGAAGCAATCCACTGCAACTCCGGACGCGCGGAAAACTGGGTCTACTTTTCACCCTTGCGAACTGCACTTATTTGTTGTCATTGAGTATCTATACGCACACTATGCTATTTTGCTCCATGTTTATCTAATATCCGTCCTCTTTCCGAGTAAGGCACATTTATTCATAATTAGCGCCACATTTCTAACAGCGTTTTTGTTGTTCGAACCCAAAGTAATATTTTATCTGGATTTTTGTTGTTAAACATAATCATAAACGTTTTAGTTACTGGGTTTGTAGCTGCATTTTCTCACAAATGCGGACAATAAAGAAACAAATGGCACCCCGTAAATTTTAATATTTTCCATTTCTATCTTTAGTTAGAGTTCTATTCTGATGTATCTTGTGCTGGAAATTTTTCCTACTAATGATCCAAATTTTTGCCTTGGCATTTCATTTTGCTTCTTGAACAGCTCTGATACCCTGTTTCTTGGAGGTGGATTTGCCTACGTGCGCACCTTTTTTAGGTGGGAGAAGCTAGTTACAAACACAAACTTGCGTTAGGTATGGTGAAAACCATTCTTTTTGCATTGCCTCTGGAATTCATGCTTCTCGTGTTTTCACTTCAACTTTACTAACAAAGTATTAATTTATTCTTTTAACTTATATTCCAATTGGATTCACTGAAATTTAATCTACCTTCGATAAAACTGAGTGCACACTTTTACGACCCACTCATGCAAATGTTAATTTACAATTTTATGATTCGTGGCTCCTTGAAGGAGGTGTTTTACGTAAAACCACTCACCTTACTTTATTCCCTGTAAAACTAAAACATTGAATTGCTGAGATGCATTTATCTTCAAATAAAAAATCAGCAAAGTATCCAGTCAGTGTAACAATGAGAAATACATGGCGTGACTACGGAAAACAAACTTAGGCTTCAAAATTTATTTTAGCGTTAAAGAGGCCTGATATTTTGTTATATAACTCTACGCACGTGCGCTTCAAGCAGCTTCGAAATGGACGCGTCAATTTACATGGTAAATCATTAGCATTTTCTTACTACTAGCATCATCGCTCAATTGTTTCGGGAGCTTCATACTTCCAGTGGCGTAACTCGCAGTCGATACTCTAAATTCCGCAAATTTTGAGTCTCGCAAAAAATCCGGAACCAGTACCTTATTCATCGTTTATCTCCAATACCACTGAAATGGGATTTGGGCAAGAAAAGGTGTGGCAAGTCTACAAACAATCATCAGGTATGACAGCTCGATAGCATTGTAGCATCTCTACTAGAAGATTTCAGTAGTGCCTCCCTGATTGTGAAACAAATTAAGTGTTCGTAACAAAGTGCTACCCATTCTGACTTGGGGTAAGTGGAGAATTAGGGGCACTGTCATCCTATTTGGGTCTAAGTTCTCCTATAGCGATACACTTTAACCTATAGACATTCTTCTTGGGTCTGTTTTATCCCAAATTTGGCTATTAACACTATCGAAATGCTGATTCCCTCAAAGCTATTCATTGTCTATGGGGCTCAAAAGCAGTACTTATTTTCCGCTCCTCTTCATTTATTGAGACTATTGATTTCGGAATTCAAACCTTGCCTAAACTGTTTTGCTGAATTACGTGTCCTTTAGGCAGCTTTTCTTTCAAAATATATTCGGTCCTACCTGAAATAAGCATGAGATTTAATGTCTATTCAATGACCACATTACCAGAAGCAATTAAGAGTTCAAAATGTGGTAATAATTTTATTGTGTTACAAACTGAGGTTGGGTGCTAATGTGTGTTTGAGGCCACCTGGATTTTGAAAGCAGCTGGGCAATTGGAGGGAGTCGCCTTGATTGACCCAGGACGCCATGTGTCCCACTCAGCTGCTGAAATGACTGGCCTTCAGCAGCCCACCCATGGTCACCCAATAGAGGTTTCTTAGGGCAAGTTCCATTCTAGTCCAAGGCGTTGTGTTCGCCACTCTTTAGCAGCTCTCTCTCATCCACAGATGCATAGACATCTCCAAATAAATTCTCAAGTCCACCGTTTTGATTGATTTGGATCTATGACCTTCAGGAGGGTGGTATGAATAGGGTATTTCACACGATTTTCACACCCCACCACTTTTTAAAGCGATTTTTTGTACCAGTTCATTATGATCTTTAACTTTTACTCACTGTGGTATTTCAATCGTCACGGCAGTACTAATAATTTCAGAAGCAGTTATCTGTGATATCTTTAACTTCGCCCCCTATACGGCGAATCATTTTCACCTTTTCATTTTTTATTCAAGGTTATTTCTAAGTATGGTTGCGAATTTGAAGCTTGTTTGGTCACTATTTCGGTAATAATATTTATTTGAAAATTCCGTCACTCGCGTGATTTTGTCAGACTTTCTGGAAATATCATCTCTCTTGCTAAGATTTAATAGTAAACTAGGGCTTCCTTACTATTACATGAAAAACGAATTAAGCGATATTCCTATGAATTTCATCGGAATTCAGTTGGGTTGAGACATCTGACTTACGGGAGAGAAAAATTTTCTCAATAATCCCGTGTATCCGAATGCCTCAAAAATCAACTTAATCCTAATTCTGCACACTTCATTTTGATCATTGGAAAGGTTTAGCGTCATAAATCATGCACTTTGAACCTGATTTTCGTATTTTTCTGATTGTTGTCGAATTGCCATTTAAATGGGAAAAGTTGTTCTCTTCACCTGTTTAATTTGAAGAGTTTAGTCCTCTATATTCTGAAATGATAAGAGTACTTTTGATTACACATACTATAGGGTTATATGTATAACATTCAGTTGCACATTCGTTGGGGTGAAAACAGCTGAGGGATGCATTGTTGTAATGAGGGTCGGAGGCCGTTGTTGTGGGGACTTTTTGTGCGACGGAGTGAACTGCAGCAGATGTTTTGAGCATAGGACCGTTCTCGCAGTCGTGACAGGTGAAAAGGGTCCCAGTGTGTCGCCACGTTGCTGCATCCTTTTGCCTCTCGCCCCCTCCGCTTCCTCCTGGTTTTTCCCCAAATAGAGATGGCCGATGAGACGGGTGTTTGGGCTCCCACCGAGTCAGGGAAATGCTGCAGCTGTGGTCCGATCTCTGCTCAAATTATTCTTACAGAAACTGGCGATGGTGCAGTTAATGAATCTATCAATGTCACAACGAGGGTTGCTACTAGTTAATAAATACGAAAAGACTGTTGAAAGGGTTCCGACTTGGTCTTATCATGACGACCTTTGTGTAAATTTCAGATTTATGCGCGAAGAGTTGCATTTCCTGTTATTTTACAATAGTAGTGGTTGTTTGAATGGCAGAAGACAAGTATGACTTCTATTCATCAAATGAAACCAACCTACTAAAGTGAGCTATTGTGTGTGGGTGTGTGCCATCATTGTAAGCCCATAGCTACGTACTTCAATTCCAATTTATTGGAGGTAAACATTTGGCTATGAAATTCGCAAAGTTATTTGTGAAGAATTTTATTTTAATGTTTGTGATTTGGGAAAGAGATGAGTAGCGGTAGTCGACTCCATTCAACTAAACTGGCTTGATCTAGCTAATAAATCTCGGACGCTAATTAGGTGTACAACAACGCCAGCACGATTGTCGGGTAATCAAGTCTTCTTTTACGTTCATAGATGGGAGAAGATCTTTAAATTACGGCTTTGATTCTTATTTTAAAGCACCATAAGAAATTTGGAATAATACGCAGGTGTGTTTGGAAGATATTTTTTGGACCACAGAAATAGGGCAACTGGTGTTAATGAGCCGATGTTGATAAAATGCTCTCGCAATTGGAAGAAATTATTGTCGAATAGGCAAACTGAAAGTGCAATCGGGAGTTATGGCAAAGTGTAATAGCCATTCGTTTACAAGCAAACTTTATCCTGTAAACACTCAGATGCGAAGTTACTAGTTTTTTATAGCTGCAGCCATATTAAGCATAGAAAGTGGTTAAGGATAAAAGAGAAAATTGGTCAAAATTTGTTCACAGACCCTTTAATTGACCCCACTTTCACGCATAAATGATAGGCATTTATTGAATCGCTTAGTTTTTCCTTTAATGTGATATGCATGATTAGGCGCAGTCTAATTCAATCGAGAATCCCCTCACGAACTTGCTGTTGATTAAATCACATAAAACTCTAATTGCTTGACCTCTGTCAATGGTCTGTTATTTACTGGAGGGTCTTGGACCATCGGTTGATGTGTTGATTTAAGGATTTATGGTTGTTGGAACAATGAAGCAGTTTTGACTAGAACGTTCGAGTCGTTCTGATTCAATTATTGCAGTTTGTAAAAAATTTGGGGATTTCTTTACAGCTTCTGGTCCATAGTCTTCGAAACATTCCCACTTCATCCCTGTTCTTCTTTAGTTCAAATACTTTTATGGAAAGATGTATCGAAGCTTATTGAAAATTTTACCGTTGCTGTGCTTCAACAAATATTTTTAAATCTGAGGCTCAAGTAGACTTACGTGCAATCAGTATGGCCTCATTCGTACTAATCAGCACATACTATTAAGAACGAGGCCTATCTACGCAACTTACCAACCAGCAACTGGAATGAAACCTAGACTCACAGCGCCATCCGGTCGTCAGTGGGAAGCACAGAGTGGAGATTGCATCATTCCAAGTGACGCCCATCTAGCCAGATGCCAGACCCAGAGGGAGGTAATTTAGCACCGGCTGTTGCGCACAAGCCAAATGTCAAGGCAATATGTTCACACAGCAAGAGACCATGTGCTCGACGAGAATGTGTGTGTGTTCCAGATGTGCCACCGGCAAGCTTGCAGCTGTGAGCGCTTGGCTGCATCTCAACTGGCCTCTGTCCCTCTCTGTCACCCCCTGATTCTCTCCACCCCCTTCTCCACCCTGCCTACCTTCCCACTGACATATGGGTGCCATTTGTTCGAATAATTTTACGCCCTTTCTTCCTTTTGGTTGTTGGGTCTTTAATAAGGTCCTAGTTGTGAGCCCCCTCAGGCACTCCTTGAAATTCCGAAGTGGCCTCCGCTAGACATGTCTCCACAGCTGTCAAGTATACTACTGACCTCTTTGCAACATTTTGCCAATCCCAGTTCGTAAGGGAACCTCTCCATGGTGCACACTACCGTATGGGAGGTCAGCTTTCGCGAATCGTTAGCGTTCAGCATTGGGAATGTTATTGCACGACCTTGCTTAATATCAGGTTTAAATACTATCAATTGGTACTATCTGGTATTGCTGCTATGAGCATCACTGAACGTGTATGAGAGGCCTCGGTTAAAACCAGCTCCGTGTCAGCAACAAAAGGTCTAGCAAGACGAATCCGATTAAAGTTGTAAAGGTAATCTTGTGATGACCAACACATCGAGCACTTCAAAAATCCGACTTTGCTGGATGTCGTGTATCATTTGTGAAAATTAATTTAGCCATTCAAAGATCACTGGAGCATGCCTAAGCAGCAATAAAATATTAAAACACTGAAATATTCAACCCATGTGGTGATGGTATGAGCAGATGCCAGTGGAAGCCCTCGCGCACACGCTAACTCACACCCGCCCTCACACCCTCTGTCGAGGATTTGCGCAGACCCCAGCCGCCTGGATGATTCACACAAAACCATTGCATGTTTGAACTTGCTACACCAAAACGAGTGCAGTGGGATGAAGAATAGAAAAAGAACTGTCAAGATGTACTCCACTTAGTTATGAGTGCATATAGGGAAGAAGCGTGCACCCGAAGACGTCTAGACTGGGTCGTGGAGTGAATAGACAGAACACTGGCATCAAACCCTACACCCATAACCAAGACACTGCATCTATGTCAAAAAATCACTGTAGCCTTTGTAGGCTAAATCCAGCTAGCTACCTCCATCCATCCCGTCCCAGCCTTATCCCTCCCCTTCAAGGGGCGTTTACTTGGGTGGGGGTGAGCCCTTTTCTGGCCTTTGCGACGTGGACAGCCGCATTACATCGAAGGGGAAGGTGGGTGGGGTGGGAAGAGGGCAGTACGGAAAAACCATGCGGGTGGTTTTGGTGAAATGTATGACGAGCAGATGTAACAATGAAAAGAAGAGGGCAGCTTCAACAGAAAATCGGTGGTCCCACCTAGGATAATAAGGCACCATGGCTAACCATGTTAACAACTTGATAGATTTGCAGATACTGTGATTTCGAACCCCTTTCACCCTTCTCTTGCCTCGAAACTCACAAACCAGCACATGTGTTATTAATTTTTTTGGTCTTTCAACTACTGAATACTTACATTATTTCTTTTAAACTGGGTGAGTTTATTATTAACTCCTAATTTTATACGTTGCCAGTTAATGATCAAACTAAATTCTTGATAATCTAGCCGTGTACCACATTGTCCGTCTAAATTTTCTTTTGGGAGATTCGAATCAAGTAAAAGGAATAATATCTGGGTAATTGTCACTTCACCGTTGATCCAGCTTGACAAATCGCGTTTTTAACACAAATGTGGCAGTTAGCGAGGAAAGTGACTGTGATTGGGACTCATTAGATCATGGAAGATGAAGGTGATGTTGCACAAGTTGTTCTGTTGGATCTATCCATTCTACTCTCGAAAAGATTGGAGATACATTCATAGCATGCTACTTGTGGGAATGGGTTAACAGTAAGTTTAATGTGTGTTGTTTGAGCCTGTACGAAACACGTTCACACCTGTCACCAACAGTCAAGATTGGCCAAATTATGCGGGTGCTTACTAACTGGCAAGCACATTAAACGCAGGTGGGGTCTCCAGCACTTGATTGACACACAGCATCAGTACTCTTGGCAAGGCTTCCCGTGTGAAACGTTTTAGACAACGCAGCTATCCTTCTTCATGAGGTAGGCGTAGGAATGGTTAGCAGATAAGAACAACTTATTTAACTTCCTACTATTCAGGTGTATCAGCCGAACTAGACCGCTTCATTACTTTGATCCCGTTTCACCCGACGGAATTAAATCCAGTTTATTGAAACATTAATGATTTGAGACCCGTTCAAATCAAAGAAGTGAAACGTAGAGTAAAGATGCTGAACTTGCAGGTCGCCACAGCCGCAAAATTGTTTTATTCGCATCACACGGATTTCATTTCGTGCTTATCAGAGATTGGAAAACCAGACAGATCGACCGCAGCACATCAAGCCCTCCCGCAAATCCTAAATCTGTATCAGCTGTCCTAACGGGTTGGGAAGAGGAAACGAAGACCGTCTCCTTACCGCAGGACACCACCCTGGGCGGCCAATTTGTTTATCCGCCACTGTAAGGCCATCTCATCTGCCCTGTAGGCAAGTTTGTACATGCTTAATGGGGGCACAAGGCTAGCAACCCCACCACTCCAAACACACCTGAAGGGGGAAGAAGGGAGAAGAGTGTGACGACACTTTGGAGCAGAAGTGGCCTAACAATATGGGGGTACTATGGTCTAGGGGGTAGAACAAACGTAAATAGGGCGCCTACAACAGCGGGATTAATTAATGGGCAAGAAAAAGAACTGACTGACAGACCGAGCCCACCGTGTCTGCGCTCGCCTCATGCGAGAATTTTTTCATTATTGGCTTGCCATTGGTGTCGAACCTGAGGTACTCAAAAGCAAATGGGGACTAACTAGTGTCCTTCCGTTTTACTCGTGCTCATCAATCTAAAGATCGGGATGAGACACGTGAAATGCTACGGGCTTTAGCAGTTTCTCAGCTTGTTTTGCATCTCCATGTTTTTAGACAGAACACCAGTTTTGAATAGGCTATGGGCATTAATATGAGGTTGAGATTCTGCCCATCATTTTAAAGGAAAGTATAATTCATTTCTTTATGCAGTTCCTGTTCAGCTGGGACCCTCAATTTCCTGGTAGAGATGTAGGTAGGGCAAATACGATCCATTCCGACATAAACTCCTATGGCTGTCGCTAGTATTAAGGGTTTTACGGTGAGTTTATAGGGCTAAGACACTTGCATAAGAGTCCGAACGGTTAAAAGACGCGTGTGTGTGCAACCGCCATTCAGTTTGGATTTAATGGCTTTTGAGTTTTTTTAATGCAACCGCCGAGTGGAAACACGAGCACAAGCAGTGGCGCTGACTGCGTTGCCATCATTTCGGTTGGGTGTGTGGTAACTGTTGTAGCTTAGTTGCCATCCTCTGCATCACAGTATGTTTACACAGGTGGTGTACATAGACGTTGGTTTCAGCTGAACCTAATCACAACATCGACGTGGACTCGAATTAATGCCGATCGAAGTTCCCACTTTGATTATAGCGAGGGGGAATGATGAATCAGTAAAGGTATAGGGTCTAAGCCTTAGAAGTGCAATAATGGTAGGCTGAATGTTTGGCTTCACAAAGTCCAATCTAAGGGGAATGTTAATCCATGCAAAGAGTACTTCGGAGGTATAGGACCACTTTTGATAGTGCACACGTTGTACCAAGGCGTTGGAGATGGCTTTTAAAAACAACAAACGGAAATAGGGGTCTCATCCTCAATCTGCTGCTCTCAAATCGACCCTCTTCCGACGAACTTCCAATGTCTAAACCCCGGAGACATAGTTCACTGTCGTCGTGACACCTTTACGACTGACCGTAAATTGATGTCAAAGTGGAAAGTATTTTCTGTAGGCTGTACTGTCGTATCAGATGTGAATTTTGGTGACCTTCAATAAGGCCATGGAAGGAAATGGTGCTGCCAGAGTTAGCTCGGTCAAATGGTACCAAAAGGCTATTTGCACCCAAAGTAAGGGATACGGATTTTGGTTGTGCCAATGTTGACCAACGGATAATATTGGTACCTCTTGCAACAGGCCAAATTTCAGTAAGTGGCGAAATTGTATCCAATTGAACTGCCAATCGACGATTCCCAAATTCACCCCACGTCATATACTTTAAGGTTTTGATGCCTTTTTTGCAATTTTTAGAGGCTTCTTATTTCGCTTTGACAGATAGGAAAGACACCGAACAAATCACCCTTCGTTGAAAACCGAATAAGCCACATGAGTGTCTGTTTAGACAAACCAGACAATAACTCTAAGAGGGCAAACACTCAAACAATCCATCACGGCACTCGGGCTGCAAAGCCGTTGAAATCTCAGGCAGTGGTCTATGTAGTAAAATTATTTAGCTTATTACGACTAAGGCTATTTCATCAGTGGAACCTATAACCGACGGCATTCAGGATCCAGTCATGCGTATGTGACATACTAATGCTATGACCTCTTTAAAAGCATTGCTCAACTGATGGTTTGTGGCAAACGGCGCCGCCTACCCGCAAGGCACAATGGGAACGATTCCAGTAATGAGGCAATATGCACACTAACACTGCGCACGCTGAAATAACTATCCAATAAATAAAAGCTTAAGCTGATGCTGTGACCTCGGATAACCAAAGTAACTTAACCTAAAATTACGGACTAGGTCAATTCAAAAGCACAATGCGCCAGTTACTCTACTGTGGAGGATGCATCTGGGGCGGTATTTTGGGAGGTGAAAACTGGGACTGGATGGGATGGAGTGGCATTTCACACGTGATTTCCTCTAACTCATTTCCCGATGAATCACTTCAATTGGTTGCCCCTTGTACATAGCTTCTCTGCTGACAGTGGGAAGTTCCTTTAAGTAGTGAACAACGCGGGTCGCTACGCCCACTAACCCAAAAGCCGCGGAGCCAATTTCGGTCCATTACTCCATTTGATGCTGCAAAAAGTAATTTTACTACTAATTTAGAGGAAATGGCTATAATAGCTTATTTACTTAACTACGAAATAAGGAGTTTTCAACGGATGTACATTCACTAGAGCATCTCTATATTCAATTCGACTTTTCGTGAGGTAACTACTCAGACAGAGCTGCACACCAGGACTGGCCCTCCACTTTGCTAAAGGCTCCGGTAAACGAAAACTTTTTGGTATAGGTCTACTTACAGTTTCGTAATTAGCACATGTTCACACGGCGTGAACAAAGGACGTGTCGCTTAGCGACTGAGTCAACGTACAATAACTAATACTGTGACATGCTTTTAGACTGCAATTTTCTCTGAGGAGATAATAAGTACCAACGATCCAAGTTAAAGCACGATTTAACAGCAGCTTCCTCCCAAGAAATTGCCATAAAATCTCGCATTCTCAACATGACTAAGCGAAAAAAATTAACATGACCATCATTTCGACTGGTGGCCTTCAGCTCTACACATTACGGGCTTGCTGACGCAGAAATCACCTCACTTCCTGTCTGTAAGTTTAGTATTCATTTTAATGCTCCAAGCAAGCTCATCCCATGCCTTTTACCCAAACGGCCCTTCAGGTGTACACACTTCTTTCCTTTCATCCAGAACAGTACATTTTAGAGTGAGGCTTTCGAGAAAAATCGCGGTAAGAAATGGACTTCCAGCCCTACCTGAAAAGAGTAACCTCAATGGAAACAACATTCTAATGGGTAAAGCACAAATTCATCATGCAATCTTCCACAATTGATAGAAACACTCGCACACGAGGCAGTCAGTAAACAAGCTATTCGTCACCTCATAGCACATGGGAAAGGCGATGGCAAGCACTCCAATACCCTGACATGGGTTTAGAGCACCACCCCTTCATTTGCATAAGCGAAAATGCAAAACGAAGATCATGCCTGAGGTTTCACTCATAGCCCAGGCGAGATTGCCATGTCGGGCAGATGTTTGAATGCGGTGTGCCAGAACCAATGGATGTGTCTACACGGGACAAGCTGTGATTTGGGGAGGAGCAGGAGCGTTGGTACATGTGTCCACTCTATTGCTCCAGATGACTAGGTTCATTACCAGACCTGGGCCCTGGTGACGTCGGTCCCGAGTTCAGTTTGAAAATCCCCGATGCACAGTTAGATAGCAGTTAAAAGAGTATGGGTTCAGTCTGACTAATCCTTACAAGGTGAACAGTTATCTCCCAACGTCAAAGTACTCGCGATCCTTCTCGAGGCAACAATAAAGTGGTGAATCATAAGAGACCAGTGCTACAGCTAGCCGTGTTGCATTTATCACAGAAATCGTAACTGGGAGAGCTGGGCAAGATGCTGACTGGAAGGTTCCACAGTCTCAATTCTATTACGCTCATGCTAAACAATAAAGCCAAAATAGTTGGTATTTCGGGTATCAATGCGGCTTTTAGCCGAACAAACGAGCATCATGAGTCAATTTATCAGTTAAGGTTACTTGGCCGTTAGTACTCCACGATTTAGCAAGGATTTTCAAGGCTCTTGTTAAGCATCCAGTAGACGTTGATAGATTGCACCATCCCATTGTTCAAAGAGGATCAGAAAAGGAGCCTCCCCACAATGGACAGCCAACCTAATTTACCTGTCTAGACAGGCGTAATCGGATCTCTAGCGTACGCAGCTGCAGCACAGACGCGAGGTGGTGCCTCGTGCAGCCCGGGCGTGCGTGCTCGAACAGGACTCTGACACCTCGTCCGACCCCTTCCCAGCACCACCACCACTGCGCTACCCTCCCCCTCTCAACATCCTGCAGGCTTCTTTCAGGTGGCCATCTACACCACACTCGTAGCCACCACATGCGAGTCCGGAAATGGCTCAGAGGTGACCTTGGCAGGTCGATAGTCGACGAGTGTCCTCTCTCCTGCTTCTACCCTCTTTGCCTTCCATCATGCCAATTTCCATCAGTCTTTAATCGTCCAAGCCCCTCTACCCACCAAATGAGCAGCAAAAGCAAACAGCGACGGCCCAGTCCAGGAATGAACACACTAGCTGCGAAGCGAGACTGGTCCGCTCGACTCGGGACTAGCTGGTGTCGAGGCTGGCCAACTATGATAAGTCGTGACAACCCAGTCTGGCTGGCAAGAAGGCGATTAAGTACCGAGCTGGTACGCGTGATACCCCCCTCACCCAGAGCGGCATGCGTTGTGCCCCAAACTAAGCCCGCAAGCCGCAAATCACATTCGTTCAGTCACAACAATAGGACGTAAACAACCGCCACGTTCGGTTCCCAAGCCGGCGGTCACGTGCTAAGGCCATTCAGTATGTGTATGGAGGAGCGCGACACCGCCCCAATCGATTACGAGGAGTGACAACAGGTGGCTGACCCAACCTGGCCTCAAAGCCACATGGTCACAATTAGCCCAACTCCGGATCTGCGAAGCATCCGCGCCCATGGAGTCAGCTATCTTAAGATCAACTCACTTGGCAAACAAATTCAGGGTTTTAGAAGACAAAAATACCAATGACAACTCGTGTATTTGGATAGTACCTTTACAGTGAAAGCATAGGATGACCTTCAGGTCGGCGCAGGATCGAGTATGTACAAACAGGAGGAAATTCCTGGTTTTTGAAGTTCATTTGGGATCTGAGCATGATTGGGTCTACAAGGAAGAAGCTACAAAGTTCTCAGGGATGAGGGGGGCCAAGTTTCAAATCCCATTTGCGCGAGGTTCATACCCCAACTGGGATGGGAAATAGACCACATTGCTGCGTCAGTGATACGCCGTCACATAAGCCTCAGGAAAAACAAATGCGTCAACTAGCCACCCACATCTGCAAGCACTTAGGATTTTTTTAAGGGGATGTTTGAAGGTGTCCTACGAACTAGGCGTGAATATTAACTGATTCCCTCGGAAAAATTGAGTCTACACGGCTGCACTAATTATCAGGCATGCACTAGACCCAAAAAACCACAAGACGGAGAATTCTGAAGTGCCACTAGAACCAGTCGTGTGCTTACCAGCACATTCCGTTGAGTGGAGGGAGAGGAGCCGGACACGGAAGACTTCCTGAGGTGATCTTCGGCAAGTGTTAGTTCCAAGTCCTGTATATAATCGATTACGTGTTGCAGCAGCTCCAGCTTCTTGATTTTAGCGTGTCCACGGACAGCGGGGACCATCCGCTTGAGTTGAACTAAACAACGATCAATGGCACTCCCACCGCGACCTCGAGGCTTCCTGCGAACCACCGACCGCGCCTTCATATCTGGAGGTGTGAGAGGTATCTAAGGCATGCTCTGAAACCGCCTCGCTAGGCGCCTCAGTCTGCTCCAATCAAATCACAAGAAACTAACGCCATTCCCATTGGGTAATAGTGAACGCACGATAATCGCAGTAACCAATGCGAAATCAGTGGTGTGAAGTTGTGCCAACCAAATGAAGGAGGACCAGCACTGAGGGTTTCGGGGTTTCTTCACTCTCTTAAACTCTACATTCGACGCCTCGAGTGGTTGTGTTGCTGTTGCGGTCGTGATGAGCCAACCATCGGCACCAAGAGGAGCCCGCGTGACTAAGCATACATTTGAACAACTGTGCCCAGTGGAGCTTTAGCTGGTGTGAACAACGATGATGGCAATTATTAGTAATTCTGTCAAGCTTCTGTAGTACTTGAGCACAGGCTTGGACGGGGCTTTGTTATAGGTACGCAGAAGAGTTAGTTGGACGTTAGCGGAAGCAGTAAGGGGGTTCTATGTCACCGGGTTGGAGCCCAGAATCTGCAGAGATCGTGGGTCTTGGAGAACGGAACAAACACCGTTCTGTTACACAACTCCCCTCAACCACGTCACTTTGGTGTTGACCATCAAAAGTACTTGATGCTTAGGAAATTGACAACATACCAGAAACAAAGGTTATAAACTGGCATTCTTTGCAAGGCGCAAAGACGTTTGGTCTCAGCGTCAGTAATGCAGCTCTTCTACTCTACCGATCAGGAGTTACGGCCTGCCCATAGATTTCATTGCAGAGATTCACAGATTTTGTTCGTCGTGCTTAAAGTAGACCGGCGCTCCCTAACGAGCACATTTCCCACGCCGATCCATATTCACGGAAACACTGGTGTCTATGCAAGTCCCGCTGGGAAGTTATAGGCATTCGGGTCTGATTGCACAGTATACCAAATTAGGTGTCTTCATTCTGTGATACATAATTTAATCATCCAGTCATTTGGACCGAGTTCTCTTGCCAGTGTTAGGAGTAGGACGTCTGAGTCTCCCTTAAAGACCCCATAATATGCGTTTGATTAAAACATTGCTAGAATTGTAATGGATGGCTGATGGGGTGTTAAGAGAAATGCCATAAGTGGAACATTATGATACCAAAGTGTTGGTCAAAAGCCGAGGACACCTAAGGGGTCGAACGTTCGAGCAACTGGTTAGAGTAGATATTGTCCCATTCCACCTCGACGTAATGGCAGCAACTAAGTAAATACTTATTCGTGGCCAGTATTTTGGGGATTGATTGCTTCGATGCTGGATTAACGCCACCGCTTCTAGCAGCTCCCAAACCGCTATCGGTTCAATAAGTCTACCTGAATTCACACCACAAATCCGTGGGATATATTGCAGTGGTATCGAATTGAAGAAGCACAATTTTACCATCAAAACCATGGTAGCGAAAGCACGAACTAAGAAATGTAGCCTTATAATCTCCACGTGGCAGAGAGGTTGACTTAAGCAATAACCATACCCACCCGGAAATAGCCTGCCATAGAGAGAGAGGAGGAACCACAGCAGGATGAGGTCACACGCTTTTCTACGTTGGACCGCAGATGAATAAAAGGCTTATCACCTTGGTCTTTGGAAAAAACGAAAAGGAAAGCAGCATTAGAGGAAAGCTAATGGAAATGTAAATGAACAAATGCTTGAAGCATTCACATTTAACTATGATGTGCTCAAAGGGAAAGAATTTCCCATTATTAGGCCCATTAAATATGATGTGCCCACGGGTTTTCTTTTGTTACAAATGGTTTCTATCCTTTGCAAACAATCAGTCTGCACAATAAAACCAAACACCAGAGTCCTTGCCTTAATCGAGTCGATGAGTTCATTATAAATCCTCTTGATTTCTCCAGATCTCTGTTATACCCCCGACTACACGGTTTGTATTTTTAGAAATGAGTACACTCATATCCGCTTTCGGCAATCTTTCGTTGTACAAGTTAATGGAAAGTGAAGGGGCTCATCTCTTCCTACCATTAAGTCACATGTTTTGGCTAAAGCGGTTCTTGATATTTTTAATGCTTTCAAAGGTCCTGCATCATTACCGTTATTAAAATTCGTAGCAGGATGGTGAAGCTTTTCTAGTTGATAAAATTACTTGCTTAGAAATTTCAACGCAACGCTCCATAACCGGTAAGTGATCATCCAGAATTTTTGGTTTACAAGAGTTGTGTAGCAATTTGAAAAAATTATTTTACTTACAAAACAATAAGTAGCACTAAAAATGAAAATTTGCCAAAATGCGGACCTTGGTTGAATTCAACAATCCCATTATAACCTGCGCTCCGAACATTCAAAAAATCCTGCAAATGCAAAATCGTAAAACCATTATATTGTAAGAGCGAAATAAAGTGTTTGAAAACAAAAGTATACTAACCAAAATGAACAGTAAAGCAGCAACAGTGCACAGGTTCAGGACCAGCCGAGAATTTGGAGCGACTGCCTCAGCAGGCAGTTTTGCAAATTATTTAAAATGCAACTAACGCGAAGCTATTTACTTGCCACTACCAAAGGTTGACAACATTTCCGTGTTCTAAGCGATTCGTTTGCAAGCCTGTGGAAATGATGATCAGGTTTGATCACCAAAAGCGTTTTATTTCTTCGAGGCGGTTCGCGTATTCCAGCCGCTTAACGTTCTGCGTACACACTGCAACAGTTAGACTAAGAAGGATCACCTCACCCCTTTTATCAGCTCAGGTACATTGCTTTAGGTCTTCAAAAAATTGACTTAGGGGTCAGCATTTCATCATCAGTGACGAAGTGAAGCAAAGGTGTCTTAGAATGCCCCAGAATCTCTCCGTCAAAGCTTCGTGGCGACAGATTAAGTGCTGCAATACATGTTTAAGTATAGCAGAAGGTTATAATGAGCGGTAATTTGGTAAGCAGCTGCCATACCTTGAATGTGTTCTTTCCCCTTGTAAGTATGGCATTGTAAGAGAAAGTGGTAGAATTCACTTCTCTATCTGTAAGGCAAAGGTGGTTCGATTCGCATTTTGTAACTTTGGTGTCAGAATTAGGCCGTAAAAATCGTGACGATACAATGAAGTGGTTATTAAGAAAAAAATGAAATGTTCCAAAATTTTGAAATTGAATCGAACTGTGAATCCCAGTTTTAAACAAAAACCTTTTAATCAACTGACTTATCTAAACGAATGAGAATCGAATAAATAACTACCTGTTGGAAACGCTGTATAAAATAAAATTTCGTGGTCTTCCCCTTTCCAAATTCATGACGCAACCTCTAATTTCGTAGAACGGATGGCTGGGGGAGGGGGAGGCACATCTGTTTACCCTCGCAGATTGTTTTGGTGTGGGCGCGCCAAAGTCATAATTATCAGCTTAGTGAAATGGTAAAGAAAAGTTTAATTAAGTGTGAACATGTGACTTATTTGCCTTAGGTTGGTGTTTAGACATGTGTGTACTGGAACAAAGTCCCTACCATCGCTCAAGTAAAGCTGCATCGCTTCTTGGGAATGATATCACCTGGTTAACGATCTGCAGATCTTGCAAACCTACGTTTCGGCGCTTTTGTAAGTTAGCTTAGTCAGAAGTAATGCTTCTTCTAAACGTAGTCTAGGGTGGGTTCCATACGAAGCCGGTATAAATTACCATTGAAGCGAATTGAATCTCCAAAGTAATCCTTGTAAAAATTCAAGCAGTTTTGAAAGTTTATAATGCTTGCATGCATGCAAGATTATGGTTGCAAGCAGTGGACTACAGTCAAAGTGTTTACCATGCAGCAGAAATAAAAAATTGCGGGTCTAGTATGCGAGTCCGAATGGGGTGCCGTGTAAGGCGTGCTGGTGATAATGAGGCAGTTTAGTTCGCCTTCATAGCCTCGGGCAATGCCTGATCTAATGAGCTCGACCTACTCCCCCGAGGTTAACAGTGAAGAAATCTGTGTCTGTATCTCTAGAAAATTAGCATAAACTTGTCCTCAATTGTCTCTGTTGAGAAATGATTTTAAACATACCGATTTGCAGCCGAAAATTCAGTTACGTGTTAGGATCTTGGATCTCATAAGAAATGCTTGATTAAAGGAATACACTTTAAAACAGGGAAATAGCTCTTTCTCCTCTTTGTAGAATTTTGTAATGCCAATTTAGCCATACCTGTTAGAAGGAAAAGTCTGATAAGTTGATAAAGGTAATTGCAAATAAGTAATTTGACATCGTCAACTGGATTTGATGGGAACATTTCTCGGATGGCGTTAGGGATTACAGGATTGACGTAAAATTTATTAAGCCATACAAATTTGTAGCATGGGTATTTCTAACACCTGTAGATTACAGATGTATGAGTGTGACATCGGTCGAAGCAAAGCACATCAGAATGGATCAAGATGAAGGGTAATAAGGTGAACTATTTAGTCAAGATCAAGCATCCAATAACAGTTTACCATTCCCAGGACCAGTCGTAAAAATCCTTTTTACCACTCAGTAAATCCATTGAACATTAGCCATATAATAGGATGAGCATTAAGTTACATTTCAGTAGCAATGCCTCCCTAGTTAAAAGAGTTTCAAGATACGAATATCAATTTGGCATCAGTGTAGATCAGACACTTCAAAACATACTTTATAAGCATTTCACCATATGATCGTTCTTCAAGGACATCACTAGATCGGAGGGAATCTCGAATAATTGGGCACGTTAATGGGGTACCGATCATTTCCACTGAGTCAAGCACTTGTTTTCACGTCCACCTCTTGTCCCGAACGAGCAATCCTAGTGAATACACGTCGAGGCTTGGGTTAATTGTCGGTCCCTCACTTGAATATGTTGGACAGGGCAACAAACACACTTTAGATTAGCTCAAGACCCCGATTTAAGTGGTGTTCAGGTTTCGTCTGTCCCGGTAACATGAAACTGCTGGCAATTTAACCAGAATCATGTCAAGCCATTAAGAGAAACATTTACAGCACCAACTGGCGTAGTTTTCAAGACTTACGTGCTAAAACCACCTTTTGTAAAGCCTCATTATCAGTAACGAAGGGCTTGGCCAAAGTGAATCTCTCATTTTTGAAGAATGGACGCGCAATTTAGTTAAATGACGTAGCTTCTAATTATGCGAGACGTCAGTTTAGACACCAGCAGTTAAGATTGTAGGCAGCGGTATTGGTTTGCGCCTTCAACAGGACTTTGTAGAACAACCTTTTGTGAAGGAGATTGCATACACCGAACATATTTACAGAAGACTTTGAGCATTATACGATGAGAGAACACAGCCCCTTCACAGTGGGCAATTAAATAGTTTAAACCTTGCAAAGACGATCCTAGTTGTAGTGACCGTCAATCCAGAGCACGTAAACCACCTTGCTCTGTGATCCTGAATGAGCGAGCCGTTCACATTAGGAGTAATGAACACAATCATTCGCGAAGATTAGCAGTTCTGCAAGGTTGGTGGATGCGGACTATCAGCGTCTAGAAAACCGTGGAGCACTTTTAAGGCATTTCAACTACATCAACAAATCATCCTGTGTCAAAGCTTTCCACCTATTGGTAAAACACCGCTCAATGGGTACGAATTTTACAGAGGACTGTGTGGAGAAATGAATGCAGTTTAAACCCCTTAAAATGTGTACTTTTCTTCATTTGACCCTGAAGATCTGATTTGACTTCTATGGATTGATCTTTTATGGAATACTTTGGTAAGTATCAACTGCGATCTTATCATCAACCGTCTTTTGAAAATGTGTTCTGCGAGAACTACTACAGGTGGCATAATAGCAACCAGTTAATCTTTCGCATGAGTTCATTCACCAACAACACAGAACTTCAAAAATGGGATTTTTGAACTTTTTATGAGTTAGCAACAATTTATGCACTCATCTACCAAACCTCCTCTCGGATACTACAAGATGTCAAGTTTCCCGTTTGTCCCTTCATTTCTACATTAAAGAGGGTGACAAGGCTGATGTGATAAAAATAGCCACGTCATAAGCCAGTAATTGCAAACAATCGGCTACAAGTAATTGGCTCAAAGGAGAGCATATCCTACGGAGGAGAACGCACTTGTGAGAAGTAGAGGTATTGTGATAGGCCGACGCCTCCTTCTTCGAAGTCGCGGAAGCAAGGACCAATCGGCATGGCGGGTTGCGCCCGGGGGGCTAAGGGAGGGAGAGTTGCCTCTGGCGGTGTTCTGAATCGCCCACATGCGCAGTACACTTCCTCAATAAATCGGAGGCAAAATATCCCTTTCACAGACGCGATTGCTGCGGCGTGTTGCTTAAGGCGGACCCACAAGGCACAAACTTCAAACGCCGCCGGACATAAACTGTTCACTATCCAGATTGCGCTGACTATATGGAGGTAGGTTTAGCCTAAAACGATTTAATCTTTTGTCTTCAAGTCTCATGCATACGTCGGGATTGCATAGTGAACTGCAATTAATGTGCCAAACTCAAGACAGCTCTACCTTCCATCCAAAAATTTATCCATATTTGTAGTATTCTAAATTTATATGGTCACACACTTGTATATGACCTCAGTGAACGCATTTTTATTATTCATTTTACTACACCATTTCAGAAGCCAAAAATAGACTGGATACTACCTTTTCTAGAGTATATGATCTCTAGAGCTATGCGTTATTGCCTATTTTTGGTTTTGCTGAGGACAGTATACATACTTTAACTGAATAGGAATTGCGAAACCGCATAAATGCTAGCCAGCCCATCATGCTATAAAGAATTGCTTTCGGTTATATTGTTTGAACGACAACGAAATTTTTCTGTACAGAAGTTTACAGTTTCGCCTGATCCCCGATCAGCATTTGAGCAACCAGTACACTTGTCAACTCCTAGCAGCCACGTACACACCATAAGTGGGTCCTCAGACGGACCATCCGGGGAGAAGGCCGTGCATCCTTCCACCTTCAGCTACACCTGCTCTACGGATCAGATGGCCGTAATGGACTCCGGAGGAGGTGAGACGAACCCCTTTCTCACCGCCTCCTCCATGATGATGAGCGCGTCACAACTGGCCCGCTACACCAGCATGTATCCCAACGAAGTATACGAGACTTTGGGCGACCTCATGTTCCCGAGAGCACTGGCAGGGGGTAGCACTGCCGCCACCTCTGTGAGTCGTACCTTTGGATTCCACCCCTTATGAAACTAAGTGGATTCTTAATGTATGCCTAACCTTGAATCAGATTATCTATTTTTATGTAAAAGAAAACGAACAAATTTAACTTAATTTTTTCCACTTACTTCACAACTATTTTCCTAAAGTGTTTAAAGTAATTCTTGCTTTTATAGATCCGGGTCACGAATCATGAGAAGGGATACGGATTAACTGAAGGCTGAGTTAAAAAAATCCTAGATGAATGGAAAGTGCTGAAATAAGATGGAAGAATATTTACTCGAAGGTTTCGGTAAAGGTCAATCCAAACAATTGTTTTCCCGAACAGACTGAAATGACTAAAATGAGAATTGACTTTGAATGCATTGAGTTAAGACCCAAAAATGCAGAACAATTTGATTGAATTTGAGGGAATAAAACAAAAGACGAATGTGACTTATATGCACTCAGGGGGGAACTGGAGAAGTGCCTACAGGAGAGGTGGGCAGAGGCCAGCTCATAAGTCTTCTCACCATTCAGCGCGGGAATCCGACACGTGACTTGAGAGCCGTCATTCATCCCTCCTCCATGGCTAGTCGGGCCTTCTCGCAGACGAGTGAGGACTGCTTTATCAATAAATTGCATGGAGACGCTCGAGATGATGAGAAAACCACACACTACCTCCAGGGTGTGAACTCGCATCCGCACGAGTATGCAATGCATTGGGGCGAGATGAACAGAATGCAGTCCTCTTACCAGGTAGATGTACACTATGTTTGGTGTCTTTATGCGGTCTTTTAGAATGTCTGCGTCTTTAAGAAAACGGGCTATTTCCGACACCTAATTGAAGTAAAAAAAGCCCATTTGAATTATTCATGCTAATTAAAAAGAATAATCATACCACCTGTAATGAAGCCATGGGTTTATGCAATAGTTTTAAGCAAAAAACTTAAATAAAAGCAGCGAGCACCAAGTGATCATAGAATATCTCAAGTTTTCTTTAAAATGATTCACGACTTTATTTTTGAATACAGCTGCGAAATTAGTAGATAGTTTATCCTAAGGACACCCTATAGCAGTCGCTTTTGTACCCACTGAAAGTGGCAGACAAAATATTTCCTATTCTCATAGTAGTAAATTCAATTTGAGTTGGTAATACTCCAGAGAATTTCTTGTTTGAATCAATTAACTTAATATCTAGCTACGATTCATCGGAAAACCATTTATGAAAAAAATTTATTAATCGCAATACCGGATAAAGCTGCGGACTTAAATGAAGCATTGGCATGACTTGAATGGGAAACTTATGCTCATGAAGTGGGAAAAGTTGAGGTGCAAATTAAGATATAAGAAAGCAAAGACATTTATTTTAGGTGCGTGTACTTGTGGCGACAGGGATGGGTATGGCATTAGGTATGGAAGCGTTCAAACAATTCGAATAAGTTGCATATTCTGATCGCAGCTCATGTACGAGGCGACTCAAATGGAGGAGCAGGACAGCGTCCTGTCCTCGGTAGGGAGCACCGAGGCAAGCCACGACGGCTCTCCGCTGACCAAGACCGACGGCAGCGTTTTGCTTTACCCGGGGGCATTGGAGTCCGATAACGTCCAAATTGGTGGGTATCGGCATGTCTACGGCGGCACTGCACCGCCCCCTCCTCTACCTCTCCCACCGGCCTCGAATACAGGCGGGTCAGACAACTTCTACCACCTCTCGCACGCCTATCGTCATCTGCCCGTCCAGTTGGGGTACACCCAGACTAACGGTGGAAAGCCGCTCCCGCACATCACTACCACTACTGCCGCCACTACCGGCATCAATGTTAGCACAGCTCATTCAAGTGTGAAGGCAGCACCACCTGACATTTTCCAGTTAAATGGATCCTGTCGAAAATGTAAGTCTCGAATTTTCTCGTGAATTTGGATAAATGCAATGCATGCTGCATTCGAATCGACTTCAAAAGGAAAAACAAAACAGAAGTGAGCAGTCAAATAGGGAAGAAATAAAGTGTAAATCCACGGTTATTGAATCTAAATAAATTCCAACCCATACAATTGCTTTCTGAACAACAGCGCTCAACATGCAAAGCGTAGAAGCAACACTATTGTACTTGCTAAAGCAAATGATTAAAGACAAAACAGAAATTACAGCCCTTCCTAACGTAATATAGGCGACACCAGAAGAAGTTCCTAAAACTATAGGCCAAGATTTGTTGCTGATCCTCAAGTGTGTAAACCTACCTACTTCCTCAAATTCTGGTAGTAAAAACGCTTCAATTCCTTCGAAATAGAAGGTTGAATTTTTGGGACTCCATAAGAAAGGAATTATCCTCTCAATCTGGTTCCTGCACATCACAACAATAAGTAAACTTCATGTTCTTGGTTAACTATTGAGTCGATAGAAGCCTTGATAAAATCAACTGGCCTAAATGTTGGGTTGTAAATTATTGGTTACTCAAACAGAAAAGAGAATAAACATCGCAGAATTCAACTGTGTATCCTTAATTTACCCTAACCCACGTTCAATCGTGCTATTTCCTTTGAAAAAAGCAGCCCAAACTGGGAGAGTTGGTAATTGGGGAGGAAAAAAAGGGAGCTAGGTAGTTGCAGCTTAAATAGCATCTGAGGAATTTCCCAAATCTATATTGCTTATGACCACCCTACCAACATCCACCCTTTAGTGGTGGATAGAGGGATTGATGCTAAAAGGTTTGCGAGGAGCCATGGATTATCTACCCAAGGGAGAAACAGTGAATGCAATGGTTTGAATATGAGCATTTATTTTTGATACGTATACTCACTAAAATAATTTCACCTAGGCGACGACATCCACTACGCTGAACCCCCAACTTTGACAATATGAAGATAAGTGGAATTCAAAGGAAAGCTATTAATTTGATCGAAGCCTATGAATGAAGTCAGAAACCCAAATCTACCAGTTTGACTGATTAAGTGCAGACACCTTAAGTGAATGATTGGACAATTTTTTATTAATGGACTTCTTAATAAGTTTAAATGATCCAAATTGTAACCGTAAGGGCAAAGTAAGTAGAGCAAAGAGGTACTCAGCAAAGCCACTTCATGAGTTTCAGCATTAAGGCCGAGACATCCAGTTGGAAAGATGACGGTGTCCACCAACGAGAACAGACGACCAATGAACCCAACTGACATCTTCTGCTCCGTTCCTGGGCGTCTTTCGCTTCTGAGCTCGACGTCGAAGTACAAAGTGACAGTGTCCGAGGTTCAGAGAAGATTATCTCCACCCGAATGTCTCAATGCTTCGTTACTCGGTGGAGTCCTACGAAGGTAACATGGACATAATTTTGATGACTCGTAATACCAAAGCTAAGTAGCTGAAACAATGAACGAATATTATTTGAGTTATTACCAGGTTTAGGTCACACCGTAAAAGCCTCCCAGCCAAAATTTTTCGAATAATCCAGTAAAAATCTTTTTCCTCCTTACGTCACGAGCTCCTTAATTCAACATCAAAAGCCCTTTCTCGACTGGCTTATGAATGCCGTTTTGCAGGGCTAAATCGAAGAACGGTGGACGGTCGCTGCGTGATCGACTGGACAAAATTGGGCTCAATCTTCCAGCTGGAAGAAGGAAAGCGGCCACAGTAACCCTTTTTACATCCCTAGTGGAAGGTGAGTGAAAATTTTTCAATTATTTTGGCCATTATCAATAGAGCAAGCTTCATAAGACCACTCAACTTTCATCAACAAATGAATTATAGGTTAAGACCTATCTTTTCTCCTGAGTTTTTTAACAGATTTAATTTTAAAACTGGTTTCAATTGCTATGGTGTCCCATTTGTGCGCACCTCAGATTTGGAATGAAATCATTGAGAAAAGATCACTCCTGCTACTTATGTTTAATAAGTAAAGCTCGACTTACGAAATGGAAATAGAAGCAATTAACTGCACCTACAGGAAACCATGTAAAGGATGCTCACGAATTCCAAACACTGGAATGCAAAATATGAGTTTGTAGAAAGTCCAAAAAATTCCAACTTAACACTATTTTGAGTGATAAGTAAATATTTAGGCTTATGAATGAACCACATGAAACTACGAACTGGCGTCAGAGCAGTAGCATTTTTAAACTTCACCTATAGGCTTTTTTATTTTACTCAATCGTAATTGTGTTTTGCATCAATTGAGAGCACTCATACTTTGCGGTTGGTAAAGAGAGCAGCAACACAAGATCCGAAATCGGAAATGATCTTTCCAGTTTTCCTCTCTCGTGGAGAACATCATGACCACCTGAGTTGTTTATTAGAGCTGATTAATTTGTCCACGACTAATATTTAACATAAAAAACCTAAGAAAGAAACTTACCGCATGGTACTTTAAACAAATGTTTACTTGAACACTTAGCATCTGATTGAAGCCTGTTAATGGACCTGATAGTACAGAATGAAGGCTCTTGATTCGGAGCCGAATAATCCGCAAAGCGAATATCGCATAGTTATTAATTGATAGTGGCAAAGTAAAGAAAAAAAAACAAAAAATTAATGTAAGCATTTTGTACTTTGTCGGGGAATTGGATCTTCCTGAAGCTCTGCGTGTCCATTTTAGGTGAAGCCCTCCGATTAGCGAAGGATTTCAATTATCTTTGCGAAAATGAATTTCCCATGACGGGATGTGCCGACGTGCTGGTAAAGAGCACCTCCTACAGCACACCAGGCGCAGTTTTGGCCAGACGCAGTCAACTCTGCGCGGCCAGGCAAGCCGCTCATTTATTGTCAGAGTGAAACAACGATTCGGTGCTTAGCAAGTTAACAAGAATCACGTTATAGGGATACCATGATTGCGTCAATGAGGCACAATTAACGTGTTCCTGTTAACAAATCTTGAGACTTAAAGTATTTCCGGTATCCATTCCTACTAGCGCATTACTGACAATAATCAAGAGGTTTACATAAATGACTAAGAACAAGAAATCAAATGCATTAATGTCCAAGAATGACACTGAAACACGACCTGTTCATTACATTGTTGCTATATCTACAAAAAAATAAACGATTTTTAAAACGAGAAGTGGAAATGGCACAGATTGTGAAGTTTGATGCATGGTTGCAATAACTTCCCATGTTCATCAATCTGCAGACAAGTTCTCATTGACGTTATTGGGGCTATGGGATCGGATGTGTGTCGTGGGCAGGTCTGGCGGACGTCTACATCGAA
Source organism: Taenia hydatigena (assembly GCA_036345935.2). Taxonomy (NCBI): domain Eukaryota; kingdom Metazoa; phylum Platyhelminthes; class Cestoda; order Cyclophyllidea; family Taeniidae; genus Taenia; species Taenia hydatigena. The sequence goes on from JADWOT020000009.1 coordinate 5,474,972, forward strand.
CACCAGGCAGGAGCTTCCTACGGGAAGTCAGCGCTCCCTAACCACCTTCAACCTGATAACCCATGGCTTCGGGTGTCCAGCAGTGCTCGGGATGCTGAATATCCTGCAAAATCTGCTTTCAGAGGCAATTCGAATTCTAGATAAAGATTTCGTTTCTGCTCCCAGTTCTGGTTTCGACAGAAATCAGCACACACTGATATTACCTGCTGTGGGAAATGCAGCTAATCAGGGACGCCACGTGGATGGGAGCACCCTCTCTCACGCGTGCAACCCCTGCATACCTACGCATAGCTTCGCTGAGAGGAATGAATAACTGTTAAAATAGTAATTGGCTGGACATAGCATTGAGTGGAACGTGTAGCACATTCCGCGTGTTTTGCTTTCAATGCCATGCCGGAACAGTTGTAATCATTAATATTTACTGTTTTACATACGTTTCCGAAGAAAAATCCAGGTTTAAAACTAATATCCTCTGTAAAACCCATGTCCTTTTAAGGATTATGCCTCTCAGTGTTTGCTTTTCTGAGTATTTAATGCCTTTTATACAGAAAAATGCGCATTTTTAAGGGAAGAAGTTTCAGCAGTATGGAGCATGCAGTCAAAACCTTCACGCATTTAGGAGCTACAGAGCTGGTATTACTAGTTTGCATTCACAAAATATAGTGAAACAGCAAATGGTGGCATAAAAAAATTTGAAGGAGTTGTGAACCCTTAAGACAGTAATGGTAAAAAGAGACCAAAGAAAATTCACAGTATGCAAACACTTGGATAACAAGTTACTAGGTTGAAGGCATAACGTCACGAACGGGTAGCAAGCTTTTCCTAGACCGGTTCAGAACCGAGACAGTTCTCCTCTTTGAAATGCTGTGGTGACTAAGTGCGGTTAAATCACTCAAAAGTATTTATTTTGAAGCAAAGACAAAGTGTGACTTCCGCACCAAGTAATCGTCTGTAGACACCCGATTCGCTCTACTGATAGCAAGAGGCACCAAATAGGTGAGTGCTAAATTTATTTTGACGAATCGCTTAAATATTTCCAAAGATGCCAAAATTTCAATTTAAAAGCTCCTCACAGCGCATGCAGCTTAAATGTGCTGAAAAAGCTTATGAACTAAAGTGGGTTTGTGCTGAAAGAGAAGCTGTTGTACACCAATTTATTGGGAGTGCCTCCCGTCTCACGTCATTTTGGGTTAGGCTGAGTGTTGGATCACAGCTGCACATTTGAAATCATGGAAAACGTTCCGACACAAAGGTCGTACGCTTGGCAGAGCTCAGAACCTTACAAAGTTCTGTTGTTTATTAAACAAGAAGCTTCACGGAGCATTTATAATGACACTAAAAATACCTGAAAAAATTATGCAAGTTTCATTAGTTCACCAAAAAGGTGCAAAATAAGTACACCTTTTAGGTTACATTTTGTCATAAGGTTGCATTAAAAGGTGATGCTCAATTAACCTGTGGATATTTTGAAAAAGCAAGAATCACTGCAATATGGGAACGTTGCTCCTATATGTTAGTACAAATGGCCAGTGCCAGCATCTAACATTCTCCTCTGTAACCATCATTTCATTCTACAGTGCGCTCTTTCTCATGTCAATGAAAACTGCGCGGAAGGAAAACGGCGCACCATTATGTGTTGGTTTATCCTGCAAAATAGCTACTAATCTCCAAAGAGTACATAGATATAGATAAGATGATGGCTATTTCAAAGGGACATGGGTCTTCAAATCACGAGAAACTAACTTAAGCATTAGATAGTTAGAGTGAGGGCAAACCGTCTTGCTCAAGTTTAGTACCAAAAAGTAGATTCTACTATTGAATTGATGAGAAAGGTTTGAAAAAGTTTTGTTCATATTTTACAACAAAACTTGACGATGGAGAATATTCTCTGTCTGCAATTGAGCCCAGCCCTTTTAAAGTGAGATTTGTAGGGCCTATTGAAGGAAATTTGAGAAGCATCAAACACCAAATCTGATCCTTGACAGTCAATCAGTGTTTACGCTAGTGACCTTGCATATAAAGCTGACGGAAGTAGAGCGATATGTAGCTTATAACTGTTGCATAATGAGAGATGAGTGCCATATTCTGACTCTTTATCTCCAAATGATCTAAAAATCCACCCAACAATGCAGAAAGATCCATGCATTCTTTCCCAACGAAATAAGTTATGCAGACAATAGTCGCTGAGTTAGCTATGCACAACCCATAAGGCGATTCTCCTAATGGACGTGAAGGGTTCCATGCAAAATCTGCAAAAGATTATTGCAACAAGCAACTACTAAAGTCCAGTATCAAACCAAAATTGTTGATAAGTGTTAAAGCGAATCCTAAAAACTGACCTAAATCTACAGCCCTATTGGAAAATTCGCACTTCTAAAGGGGATTTTAAAACCAAAACAAAAGGAACGTGTTGATTTTGTAGCTTCATAACCAAACAAAATGATTTTTTCGAGACCCCACCACATAAATAGACATGAATTGTAAGTTGAGAGTATTCTCTAGGATCTCCACGCATGCATCACTTTGGTGCTTGAAAAGATGAACTGATAAACTACCGCTCCCACCCTTGCATGAATAAGGTGAGCCAAAGTGTGACTCTTATTAAAATAATAATTCAGACCGGTATGATACGCTCCTTGGCACCGCAGTATAAATGCTGCCGCGTTTTTGATGCCAGTGAGATTAACAAATGAGCAGATTTCGTGACCTTCTCGTTCACGGCAATTTTCAAAGCTGTTGCATGAAGTCGACTCGCTTTACCCTAAGGTCGAAGCGAGACTGGCAATTCACTCTACCCGTTTGGCGAATGAGCTTTCAAAAATACTATCAAGGAAAAGAAAAAAACATGGAAGTTGCGCTCAAAATGAATGAACATAATAAGTACAACTGTTTTTTTAAGTTCTTCATTACGGTATGTAATAGGGAACAAATGAACTTACGGTACGCGCTTCTTAGTGTATATTTAATGCCTTTAAAAAGAGAGGAAAGGAAAGTAGTGGGCAAAAGCGAATGCAGAATCACAACAACAAGCCAAACCTCCTGAATGCAACTGTAGGGTCGGCATCACATATTTTAACAAGTCTTTGTGATGTACGACAAACTTTATTTTCATAAAAAAAGATTTACCGAGTCATGACATTAGACCAGAGCACCTCCTTACTTGGCTTGACGTTGTGACAAGTGGTACCATTTTACGAACCCACAGCAAAAAGCAAAACCTCCTCATGAGTACCACAATAGCCATTTTCATCTAGTCACTTTTCTTTTGTGTTATGCGTCAAGGTGTAAATGCAATTCAATGTGCCAAAAGCTGAGTCACCATTTGAAGCAAGAAGCAACAAACAGTTCATGAGTTATTTCGCTAAGCAAGCATCAGGACTACGGCTATAGACTTGAGTTACCTTTCATGAAAAAACACACAATTCATTACTCTCTTCAAAGAGAGGAAAAACAAAATCCCTGTTGCAACCGATCTGCACTTAACTCTAAGACATTTCGCAGAAACTACATGCAAAGCATCGAATGGGCGTTAAAGTTGAACTAATACTAGGGCAAGTTATATGGTGAACGTTGAATTAAGTGTGAAGATTTCTTCCCCCCTAGCTCCTCCAAAAATGTCAAGTTATCAAAATTTATAAATGGGTTTGTTTTAAAAATTGTGACAGGATAAATTTAAACAACCATTGCTAAAATTGGGACAACTTTGCTCTAAAATAAGCGTTCATAGCTGCAGCCAAAATGCAGACAGTATTTACATTCCTTTCAAATGCGAAATCGCGGTAGAACATAATTAGCATCCAATCGAAGGAATCAAAGTAACCTAATTGCTCAGTGTTGATTTGCATTACGTTTATTGGAAAGGAGACGTGCGAATTCTTGTGGCCTTTGATGGCGTTCCTAGGCTGTACCGAACCAGGAGAGAGGCCTTTGCATACTTCTCACTTGGTCGCAACCGCCGTCACTGCGGCGGCTGAGGCCACTGATATCTCGCTCTAGCGTTTGGAACACGTTCATGAGAGGAGCGAACTAGCTCCACAAAAGGGAGTACAATACCCTTGATTAGGTGTGCACGGACATGCCGATGCAATGACACCAACGACGATGTCATTGTTGCATTAGTCCTTTTTGTGGGACTGATAGATGACTGTGGGTTGTTAAATTTGGGCTCCGGCATGGTCTAGGTAATATGCACAATCAGTTTAGACCAATCAAATTTAATATCAAAAACGTCATTGTTACAGCACTATGCTCATCGCTTTCCGCCTTCTATTCTAAACAATCAACCACTGCGCCTACCCATTAGTTATTTATGACTACCTAACATAAAGTAGAAAAGAAACTGTGGATGAAAGAGCTTCAAAACTCAATCATATTCACTAAGAATCAGAACGTATGCGCCCTCAGCGTAATTTAGTGAGCAAAACACCTAATGTGCCAACTTGAGATGAGGGTCTATTTGAAAACCTTGTGCTGGTCAGATTTTATGATATTTACGCTGTGATGTTCTGCTACAAACTCGGTAAAGGCAGGAGCCAAATGAGGCACTAGGAAACCGTCAATCCTACCAAATAGTGATACTCGCCACAATAAACAAGTCATTCTTCTTTAATCAGCACAGATTGCCATTGTTCTTCACCATTCTCAAAACTAAGCAATTCAGTAACTGCAGCAAATAATTCTGAGCGATTAAATTTATGCTGGATGCGCGTTAGTTAATCGCTTTAAAGGAAAAGCTGTAGGTAATCGCTTTGCCCCGCTGATGGAACAGTCCAATAATCACGTTTGAAGGCTGTGACAACCACTTTTTGCATTATCGAGAAAATCCACGTCCCTAGAGTAATACTCTACTCCTTTCTTTTGCTTTCATATTCGCTATTAATGAGTGATAAAAAGGGACTTCAATAAGCCATCGGAAAAAGAAAAGATCTTTATGAGATCTTCGTGCACTTAATAAGTCATTTCGTTTTGAGAGCGTGTACAGTTTTAGGCAGCTGGCCAAGGATTCGCAAGTTCCCTCAAATGCGGGTTATACTTCTGCGGTTCAGTTTTTGAACGAGGAATATGCGTTGGAAAAAATATGGCGGAAATTAAAACTCGAGGACGGTCTTAGCCCTGCAATGGTTATGACTGCAAACGGGGTTAACTTGCACTGTGGCTGCTGAGTTACTACTTTAAACTTGAGCATTACAAGCTTGATAGTCTAGATGTTGGCATACAATAGAAAGGCTGTTTTATGAATTCATTTTTTGCTGTTGAGCAAAAGTTAAATTTTGACTCTAAATTAAAGAACTCTACACTAATCGTCCTGCACACTGGAATAATTGTGAATTTGGAAATGTCTTAAAAAGTTTCCAATCAAACTACCTGCACTGATTGAAGGACTTTATCTAAACTGTCAACCACAGCGAACATAAGCAGCGCCTACAAATGTTTGCACTCAAATCACCATAGTAATTCATTAATTCTTGCCTCGACAAGCAAAAAACATTGAGTCTTTTCGAGCCAATTAATGAAGTCACTTCTGCTTCTTAATATACGGACGTAATTTACTGCAAACATGTAAGGCCTATTTACTTTAAAGGGTGAGTATGCAGTCACTACTTTTGTCACTCCAAAATCGACGTGGTACTTGGTGACGCTGGCAAAAGTGGAACGGGTGGTATCCAGAAGTAGCGCACACACACACACACACACACACACACACACACACACACACACACACACACACACACACACACACACACACACACACACACACACACACACACACACACACAAAATGAATGCACTACACACGGAACTTGGAAATCATAAACACATCTCTAAAAGCGCTATAACGCTCTAGAATTCCTGAATGAGGAGTGGTGTCGATGGAAGAAACTGCTTTCGTCATAAAACAGCTACCTGATGATACTTAAGGGGAGGAATTTGGCAGGAATCGTGTATCACAGCAGCTGGGTGGTATATGAACATTCCGTTCATTCTACCTTTAAGATTATTTTTGAGTAACCCACGCTCATCCAGTCTCTTAGATGGGTGAATAAAATTAAAATCATTGCAACTTTTCAGGGCAATTTAATTAAAGTTTATGCCTCATTTCGGTTTCCTTGGGTCGGGCACTGCCTGAGGGTGCATGCTAACTTATTTTATAGAATAACTACTCTCCATAAACATAATATCAAGAGCAATAAAGGTTCACTTCGATGTTTACATGTGCTTCTTTTCTTACTCCAGTTCCAATGGCTAAATGCAATGCACCCAATCCCATCACCCATTTTCCGTGGTTCGTCCCACGTGGTGCCGTTGTTAACAAGGCTTAACCTGCTTGACAATGCTAACTAATGGGTGGGACGCTGTAAAATTGCTTACAAAATTGTTCGGTACGAATAACATAGGCTGAATTTAACGCGCACAACTAGGATTTGGTCTCAAGCAAAATTAAAACTATCCGTGGAAGTAAAAAGCACCTTGCATCCGATGATTAGGCGTCGTCAACATCGCATGCCTTGGGGGACAAATGAATGAGCCATCACTTAAAATGGCTACTGGTCAGAAGAAAAGACCATTATCAACTTGTGAAAGCCTTTTTACGATGCCATAATGGGAAATACTAAAAAACTAACCACACCATGCAATGTACAAGAGATTAGTGGATGAAATTGCAGCCGGACAGAACCAGTCCTCTTTTATTTTTAACAGCACTTATCAGGCAACATTAGAGAAGAAGCTAGACATCCAGTGTTAGGAGATGAATTACTGGTGTCAAATGCTTAATCCGTTCCCCTTATTGTTTTTACAGTTTAGGGGCACCATTGATGCTATAATGTGCATTCGTGCCCAACATACCGGACAAGCCTCACACGCCTTAATAATTTTTTTGCACTTATTGGTATAAAGTTTGAAAATAAATAGGTAAAGTTAATGAATTTTATGGCTTAGAATAATGGCGTTATGAAGGCTGTTGAAATGATACTTTTTAAACCCTACATTCCTTCAATATCCGAGGCTTGTGATTCCGCTATATTGGTGTCTCCTGGGGCCATGTCGATGGTCATTTGGTTATCCACAGTACTATGAATCATTACGACTTTGGAAAAGCCTTGCGATATTGCGACGTATCCATGTTAAGATATAATAAGCTTCATTAGTTTTGAGATCAGTGACGCAGCATGCATTGGGAAAAGGTGGCAGCATGAATGAGAGTAATGTGCACAAAATGTACGAATCTAAGTACAGATTGAAATGAGCTCACGGAGTTGAAATGTGGATGATAAAGCTCTTGGAGTGTTAGCCAAATACTTTTAATTGTGACAACGACACTAGTAATGCATTGCACGAATGAAGATTTTCTAATAAATAAAGAGCTAGTCATAGGATCAAGATTCAAAATGAGCAAGTATGTGGTTGACGTCTTTTTCTTTCCTAAATCCCAATACAAGTAGACTGAGAAACTTTCGTGATATCTACAAAGATGATCTGCATGAAGTTGGTCCCTATTTCGCCTACGCTTTGGCATTATAAAGCACCACTGCGGAATGGCACCTACACCCTGAATTAGGCGTAACAAAATAAGCTGTCGCAAGAGAAAATCAACTTGGAATAAAGTTATACTCAAGTGCTCAAAGCGTTGATTGAGTATGTAAAGAGTTACTAAGATGTATACGTATTAGCAATGAAGAGTTGATGGAAGAATGACCGCGATTCGCATTTGTCAAGGTAACAGTATCTGAAACACATCTGCAAATAAATGAAAGAATTATGCAATATTCAGATTTTGAGTCCGACGCAGATAATTTTAAATTTCGTCTTCATTATCATGCGCATTTGCGAAGTAATAAAGTGAAATTTTATTTGCAGATCACAAATAAAATCACTTAGTGGGATTTATAGTTGGTAAACAAGTTGATTAACTCAATGCGAATCAATGAAACTGTTTTAGTGGCGGCGTCTTGTCACCAGACAACCAATCCCTACAGCACTTTCGAAGTGTTTTTGACTTACTGACGATGGGATGGACCTAAATTTAATTCTATTTTAGGTCCAGAGAATTGTGCCTATAACCAAGCCTTAGTGAAAACAAAGTGCAGAATGTTGTTTTTCTTTTAGGGAACTTTCACTTAAAAAGTTGCAAAATAATTGAAACATCATTAAGGCTAGCGACAGTGCTAGTGCAAGTGTATCTGATGTGCAGGCTCTAATGCAGTCAGCAAGTTGCTTGCAAAACCAGCACCACTGGTTCACAAAGACGCACTTCTTATCAGTTTTACTCTGTGTTTGGCAAAATGGAAATTGGTGGTGGAATATCAAAGGCTAGCCTTGTCAAAGACACTTTAGTTTTAAACGGTCATCAAATGGCAATACATCTGTTCGAGGTAGACAGAAATTGCACTTATTCGGAAATGTCATTTTACACGCCTTAGAGTCTTACTTTTAGAATTTGTGCCCCGAAGGACTTTTCGGTAAGCGGCATTGTGGGAAGCACATAAGCAGGCTTGCTTTGATTTTGAAGGACAATAACGAGCAAAACGGCAGCACAATTCCACTGCCACGGGGAGATAGTAATTGCCTGCTGATTTTATCCCTGATTGTGGGCAGCCCAAATTAAACGCATGAGGTATACGGAAAATTAATTGCTTGTTTGCATATTTCTTCAGTGATTAATGGGATAATGAGACGAATTAGCTCGAAAATAAGAAATCATTTAAGTTTCCTCTAATACTCAAATTAGTTAAGCGGAACCGATACTAATGAAGGTGAATTTGCACTGGCCTATAAAATTTTCATTCCTTGGTAGGCCCTAGGATTCTCTAAAATAGGTATGAGTTCACTGTCACTAAGTGAGCAACTTTGAAGGCTTGGTAGGGTGTAAGAAATATTTGTGGCGGTTGTGCCATTGTTAGTGAGGGTACAGCATTAGACACTAAATGTTTACGAAATGCACACTTCTGTAGGAGTATTTAGACGGCAAAATGTACTTACAACGCAATCGCAATGGTTGTCAGCTGTAGACGTTGAAGGGTGACAGGTTGAACAAATTTGCAGTTATGATTGTCGTCTGCAGCGTTAGTGTGTGATTATTTCGTGCAGAGTTCTAGAGAATTCCTTTGGAAGCATTCATCACTATTTTACGACACTTCACACCATATTATTAGGCAACGCAACGCTATTCTGGTGCGTTAGTGAGACGAAAAATACTGTCAGCAATAAAGCACTACATCAGTACACAGTTAATCCATGTATGTCAAATCACCGAACACAGGAACAGCGCATTGTTCGGAGTTACCATCCACATACTTATATCTATGCAGTTTAAAAGTACGTTAAAAGGCGGAAAAAGTTTAGGAAAGTTAAACCTACAATTACTGAAAGTGATAATTAGACTGTGAGGAGAATGAGTGCGCACTTGATTGTCGTCAGACGAATTTTCAAGCCTACTGAGCGATCGAAAACCATTTTCGATAAGAAAACCTGTGGGGAATGCAAGGAGGGTTATTACAGCTGCAGTCCTTCTCTTTCTTGGCGTAGAAATAACAAATGGTCTCTAAAAAAGAAAAGAATGTTACAAAAATGAAAAATCAGGCAAATCTGTTTGGACTTATTCTTACCTTTATCTGTTTCTAAAATACCTCTGTGAACTATGCAAACCAACATTTTCAAACCGTTTTTAAAAATTCTTATGACATTCTTCTTTGACTAATCGTTTATTGATTCGAAAGATGTTCTCATATTGTTCTCTTCATTTCATTCTAGAAAAACATTGAATGATGGGATTTGTGCACGTAAATCATTTTCTTGGAACATTCCTCCTAATTATGCAAACCATGCCAAATTGCTGATCTGTTCTGATTCATTATGCACCCGGGGTAAATTGGCTCACATCTGACAACCAAGCGGGAACGTCTTCAAATTAGCGAAAATGGCTTTTACATCGCAAAAAGGGTGCCGTCTGGATGCAAAGCAAAGAGGGCTGCCACAGGGCAACAGGCGGTTTTTACGCATTGCAAGGTAGTGGCATGAAGATGCCTGTTTATTGTAGTCAAGCAATGATTTGCACAGATGACCCACGAAGGGAACTATTGTGCACTACCAATTAGGCTTTAAAATATTTTCTCTGAGGTAAAAGTGGATAGTTTAGTCAACCTTATAAGAAATTGCACACTATCAGAGTTGTCAACCACCCGCGACACTTTGAGCTTTCAAAATTTCCAAAGGACCATAGCTATAAAGTGGAGTTTGGATTCTTGCAATTTCAAAGCTACAACGAAAACAAGGCGTGCAGTGAATGTCCTTCTTCACTTTTGCATTCACACGTTAAGCTGGAAGGCGTGACAAAAATGCATTCTAAGCGAACATAAAGCAAACGCAATTGTTTATATTTACTTTGCAAAAACGGACCTTCTGTAATTTGGGTTAAATTTTACACTCCGTTCATGATTTTAAAGAGGAATAAGGTTTGGCGCCAATCGCATGAATAACTGGTCAAAATCTTGCCCGCAAGAGTTACACAACGCTTAAGGGTGTTACAGAATCCCAAATATTTTTAATAAAAATAAAACTTTCGCTGAATGTCGCGACTCATATTTAAATTTTAAATAGCCTAGTTGCCAAAAAAGACGCATACAATGGTGATCAGAATCGCATCTAGCGTACCAGAAAAGCAAATCCCTAATGAAAGTTGCTGGGCGTAATACATACGAAGATCTCACACATCTTGCATAAAATGCATTATTTTGCATCTTTGGCTGGAGTAATTGCAAAAGAAACATCATAGGCGGCGAACCATGGAAGCTTGGGGTTGGTAATCAGGTTGTATACAATCGGTCGTGAATATCCTATTGAAATAACTAGGAGGCTTTTGAATGGCTTCATTGCGTTAAGCTGTACTTGAGACTACTTAAATGGAAAAGCCCCTATCTTCAGTTTGTAAAAACCACTCTGGTCTTGGTTTCTACATAAGACCTTATCAATAATCACTTGCTCAACATTTAAATCTCTGTTAATCAGAAAATCACTTCACATTAATTTATTGCCTGACATGGGATCTTCAAGGGTTTTGAATTATTGTAGCATGATATTCATGCCCGCAAGTAAATATATTCCGCAGTTGTTAACCCTTCTGGGCTAAACTGAGTGGAAGGGGAAGTGTTTAGCTTTAGGCTGTAATGCCACACAGGGTCGGTAACATGCTGTCTCTAACCCTTCTGGAACACTTTTTCGTGCTTACAAGGCACAATATCAAAATCTAAATGGAGAAAGTATGATGAATTATTCGGAATTATTTGCAATACCTGCCCACATTAGACGCGATTCCAATGAATTAACTCAACCATTTATTTTCTGCTTAGAACTTAAAATACCTTGTTTGAAAACTGAAACCTAGGTTGTTTAAAAAGGAATGCGGATCAGGCAACAGTGGAAGGACTGGAAAGTAGGAATTGAAACTATTCACTAGTTGAATAGATCAGCTAAGGCCAATGATTGTTCCCTTTTTAAATAAACCACATGTGATTTAGCCATGAAGAAAGGGATTTTTATTTTAATAGTAACGTAGATTGCTCGCGTTTCAAATGTACACAATGAAGAGAAACTGTTAGAAGATGATTGGCCCAAATTTGCAGGTCAGATGGTTTCGCAGGCACTAGTTGTGTTCTAGACCAATCAGTGAAGCCTGGTGTTTGAGTGGCAAAACCAACGCACACACCTAACGTAGAAGTTAATTACTAAGCTCGATTCTCCGTCCCATTCCTTGAATTCGCTGTGCAAAAGAATAAGTAGTGTTGCATGAGACTTATGATCAGTAATGAATTCCACTGTTCCTACTCCAGTAATGCAAAACGCCACGAATCAAACCTTGTTACCCGCACACTGCCGAAATCCCTACGAAACCGGAATTTTGCATGATCTCGTCACACATGTTAGCCTCAGCATTGCTATTCTTGGAATTCCTGCAAACATTTTGGCCCTCACTGTCCTTAATTATCGAATCACAAGCCGGAGTCCTACGCACATTCTCCTAACAGCTCTTGCTGTTGAAGATATATTGATAATAATTTTCTACAGCCTCTACTACATTGCTGCGCATTACTATGAGACGTACAACATAATCTGGCTTGGACACTTGCGTTACATTGATACGCCTCTCTTCTACATGGTCAATTGGATTAAAATGATTGAAATCTACACCGTGATCTTCTTGAGCTTGGAGCGCTATGTTGCCATCAGATGGCCACTGAAAGCCACTCAACTCTGCTCAGTGGGAAGGACAAAACGCGGACTTTGTGTAATTGTGATGCTTTCAGGAATTTTTAAACTTCCCAATCTCATATTCGACTACTGCACATTGAAGTGGAATACAGAGTGCCAAAGCTATAAACTCGAGCCTGTATTCAGCGCAGCGTCATGGTACGCTACCTTTAAGCTAGTTTACGTGCAATTGCTTGATCAGGTGTGCTCCTTTGTCATTCCACTAAGTCTCCTTGTCTTTCTGAACTTTGGGCTCATTTCACGTATTCGTCGCTTCACCAAACGCCACATGCATGGTCGATGGACACGAGGCAAAGCCATAAGTTCTGATGCCTCGGTTAACAGCAATGTGTGTTATTCAGACGCCTCGGCGTCAAAGTGCAATACATTGTCCTACATCGATAAGACAGCAGTTATACGCAATTTGGCATTTCATTCATCCTTTCGATTGCGGCGCAACCACTCAGCAAAGCCCTCACACAACACAGAAGTGGATTTACCTGAAGCCACGGAAACTCTCAGTCAGAGTTATGCATTCTCCGACGGGATTGGCACTAGCAGCATAGGACCAGAGGTGCGACAACGGGGCGTGAACTCAAGCAACCGCACCATTCTTCTCACACTGATTGGGGTGGTGACGATTTTTATAATCTGCGAAACGCCCACAACAGTTTGCTTTCTGCTTGAAATGATGAATCTCATCTATCGTCTGTGCAAAGTAAACGAAGACAAAATAACCAGTGTAGAAAATTCATTAATATTTGTCACCTCTGAGCACCTCTCCTACTACGCTTACCCAGCTGCTCTCGTTCTTGTGCTTGTAGGCTGCGCAAGCAACTTTTTTGTTTATATTTTAATTGGCAGGCGTTTTCGACGAAATTGCAAGCAGTTATTGCTTAGTCTGATGCATAAATTATGCTGCTGGGCCGATAGGGCGAGGGAAGGGACGGACTCTGGTTTTATACGTCCTCTCAAACACCTACATCGAAGTCAAGTCAAAAAAGGTGGACCTGTAATTCCCCACGGTTCACCAGCACCGATCGAGAAGGATAAAGCTGTGTGGAATGCCACACGGAAGCGCACTATCTCAAAGACCACGACAACGCCAACAACACAGCAAACACAAAGTGTAAAAGCACTTACCAACACAGGCTCCTAGAGGCTGAAGCACTTAATTGTGATGAGCCAACTTACTATCAAGCGGTACGCTACATCCACCCACTGGTTAATACGTTGATGGGTCTATGTATCTGTTCCCTCTGTCTGTGCATTTCCAACACGTGGACCGGGAAGTAGTGTGCATTGTTTTCCTCCAAACGAAACTTTCTCATCTCATAAAGATCTGTATAAATATATTTCTCTATTTCGCAGCATAAATGCCCCATTTTGGATGCGTATGTGGCAGGTGGACATTGTTAAATGCTGATTTTGTAATGACTGTTGAGGCGACTGATGGCGTATTACACAAAGCCAACTCGGTGGAGGTCATTCTAGCCTTTCAGTTGAAAAGGTTGGCTGCGCACCTGACTTTCTTTTAGCATCTGTCAAACAATCAAATGCTTTACCCTCCCCACTTTACGCGACTGCCATAGTCTTCACCAACCGTCACTGAGCTACTCAAACAATGCTCTCAGCAGTCGTGAGTTGTTAGTATTTGAGAACTGTGTGATGCCCAACTTAGGATACAACTGCTGCTTCTTCTTCTTCTTCTTCTTCTTCTTCTTCTTCTTCTCCCTCTTTCCTTCCCCAGTGACCAGATGAATAGACCACTTTGTCTCCCTTACCCCGCTATCGCAGTAGTTGTGTGCACCTGTAGAGAAAAAGTGCATTGCATCCTCTCGTTCCCAATCACAAAACACCTTTGTTTAAGTTAGCAATTTTTATTCACCTTTAATTTACGAAGTGTCCGACAGTAAATGCTGAAGTAATTTACGTAATGGAAGAATTGATGTACGCAACTAGTTTGCTAAATGGATGAGTTCAGTCGGTGGGATACTTCCATTCGTCGTTATGCAGTTGGAGCGTGAAAAATGTTCCCCAACACAGGGCAGTTATGAGGCACAAGACGTCACAAGCAAAAGCTCAGCATCATCTGGACGCGAACTTGTGGAAAATGAGCTTGAAGAACCTGACGGAGTTTACCCTGGTCGGACCTTCAGGAACGTTCGCCTTCTTGGTAAACTTTCCCCAATAACAAATATAGAAGCGAAGCCATAAACCAATAATGGACAACGTTCTGACATTGAAGCATGTGTGCACTGTCCCTCAAAAAGGTTAGGTGTTGGAGCTACACCTTACTTTGGTGTATATTTTCTCCCCTTTCAATAAAAAGTGTTATCTAGTAACAATGAACAACCCTTTGTAAGGTGCGAAATTTGAAGCCACATTATAGAACCCAATGGAAATATGTGCACTGGGTGGCCAAAATGTTCATGTCGTTTCGGGCTTACCCAGCCGTGACAACTTTCTGTGACGTTGGAGGGCTTTGAAAATGCGCGCAGTATAGAGCACGGACAGATGTGCATCAGCCCGCCAACACCACACTCTTCATCACACTCTCTCTCATTTTCCTGTTGTTTTGACCACGCATTTCAAGAGGTGCCCATCCAACCTGACGCTAGAGAGTTGTTCTTGTCTGTTTGATGAGCTGGGGTTGGATCGAGCAAAATGAGTTGGTGAATCATTTCGGGGTGAAAGGAACTTCCCGTGGAAGGCGCACAACATTTGCAGAATGTGTGGTGGCAGAATGCACCGCCTGGCAGTGATTCAAATAACTCGATTCTAAAAACATATTGCTCGACCTTCTGTTCTTAAAAACAGCAACATGGAAATAAAAGTCACTGTTGACATGTTTATTCGCGAACAGCACGGCGAGAAGAAAGTGCAGTAATGCTTAACACGAGTGTTGAAGCACTTCGTTTGCACTCACATCTACGTCAACAGGAAAGGGCAAGACGTAGATGTCGCTCGACAAATGAGCGTGACATGCCATGCATTAGCAGGTGACAGTGAGCCTCAACGAATATCGGCGCCTTCGTTCCATTTACCTTATGAGAGCGCACCGCAGGCAGAAGATGGCATTGCTTAATGACTGACGCACTTCACAGCGACGAGAAATGGCTATTCGATTCCACCGTTTGCTATTCCCAAACGAATCACTCACTAACCACCCCATCGTTCTGAGATAGGCACCACTTTATCTACCGAAGGACATACATGATTTGCGCGCATGCGTGTGTGTGTGGGTGGTGGGTTTCAGAAGCAACTGTTTATTGTGAATTGGTCGCTTGCTGAAGACCAAGCGGAAATTACGACTGGGCCCTAGCAACTCGATACCACACTACTGGAAGAATTGCAAGGGAACTTCTTGTGAAGGAACGGTCAATTCAAACGGGGAGAGGTTCTATACCTGCAGGGTAGCGAAAGATTTGCATGGCATGTTTCAAGTTAGACGAAATATTGTACACGACTTTACTTGCATGCACATTTAAGGCATATTTGAAAAAACTTGATTGTCAGTTGAATTTGAAGGTTTTGCATAATGAGTGTGAAAGAGCTGTGCAACGTGAAATACAGGTAGTCTGCGCACCACCTCAATTTCTATTCACCTCCACCAATACAAAATTTATCTCTAAAATCTGAAAAATCAAAACACGTTTTAACGATGAGCTTTAGTAAAACAATAGACTTATTCAAACCACAAAATAGTGCAACTTGAAGTATGGTAAGGCGCTCATGGTGTTGCCGATACCAGGGAAGTTATCGTCACATTCAGAAGCCTAACATTAGAAATAAGTTTGCCAGATGTCATTTTAGTGCAAATTATATTATTAAATAGGAACCGAACCAATATCAACTTAAAAATCAGTTTGATTGTGAAATTCTTCTCAAACTGCATTAAAATGCGTCGAGTTGACTGCATTTTTCGATTACATTAAACATCTGTAAGGCACGCTTATTCCTTTAAGGGTAAATACTCTTCCAAAATGCTTTCAAAAATACAGCGACTTCTAAAACTTCGATAATCATTCAAAATAACATCTATTTGTATTATTTCCTTATCTTACCATCAATAAGTTGCCACGGTGACAAGTGATAACTTCTAATTTTTGCATAAGCACACAGATTAAAAAGTCGCTTCTAACATAAATTCAGTCGAAGAATTAATGCAACTTTAATCTTCAATAATTATGAAAAATGACCATCAAGCCCACTTGCTGATATCACGATCAGGAAGCTCCACTCTGATAAATGACTCCACTCTTGACACTGAACCAACCACTTTGAAGTTCGGGCTGAGAACAAGGTGGTGCGTCGAAAACAGGCTCCATTGAAGGCAAATTTGCTACTCTGGATCAAACATTAATTGCTTATAGGTTACGATAAATGATAATGCAAAGAGGATGGATATTTCAAGCGTCTAAGAGGATTTAGGCATGCACCGGAAAGGGAAAGGCCCTAAAGCTTGCTTGTCTTTCCGATAAAGATGGTAAAGTGGAGCGACCATGTGCACTACCAAATTCCTCTGAAATCGAAATAACCAGATTAGTATAAAGTAAGGAAGGAAATTTCAAATGCTTACACCTGTCCAAGCACTGATGACGTGGACTTTGATGTTCACTCCTTATACTGTTCTGCGAGACCTGGGAATTTAGTCGCAGTGCACAATATCTGATATTTATGCGCACAAAGACCAATCGCAATGGATGTTTGACCACACGTCATTCTAACACTGCTGTCCGAAACATCTGTATTCACAAGTTGTCTTGTCACTCGAACACCATACGCTCGTGGGAAAAACAAAACTCCACTTCAGGGAGTGATGAAGCATGTCTTCCGATTTATGATTAGTTGAATTCACATCAAATGCCGAATCATGCTGATGCTCAACATACTTCAGTATAGTGTTAGCCAGCACCGCCGGTTTAAACTTAGGCATAGAGAAACCTATCGTGTTTTTTGCCTAGTCAAACATTGTGACTCCTTAAGGGTTATTATGATGCCTGTAAGATGAATCGGCCTAAATAGGACGCCTAGTTATGAGTCAGAATTGAGGTGAGGGCTCCGTTTGGGTTATGGTGAGGCAGGAAGTGCGAAGGGGCTCCGTCTATGCTGATTATAGTTATGAATTATCCATCAGACCAACTGCATTTACTTATTTAGTCTCTTTCACCTGTAGGCCTGTTTGTAGAAGTTGGAAGGCCAAGAGCAGTTGTGAAAACTGCAAAGCACATCAATGAAATTATGAATTTAAAGCGGAGATTCAGCATAAATAAATGCATTAGATGCCCTGCTCAAATGTTTGAGCAGTCTTTCAGCATTTTAAGATTATCATCTGACAGATAATCGGTGCTTACACTCTTTATTTCACCTTAACCGCTGTACATCCGAATTTGATCCTCTTGTTCTGTTGCAGATTTTCCCAACTGAAAATGGTAAAAAAGTACATTGAAGTAAGAGACTGTACAAGCACATATGCATCCCGCAGAAACTCCGCTTTAAGCCTTACGAAAGGCCCTACACCCTTTGTAAGCGCAGTAAGGTGCATACCTCTCATTTTAACTCTTTACTGTAAAAAAAACTGTATTTCTGGTTGGAAACTAGTAGTTGGATTAAAACACCAGCAAATACTCAGCTAGGGACCTTCAAAGATAGTATACCCATTGTTTTAACTGACATTGAAGTTATATGGCGAATTTTAAGTGAGGAAATAATTGCGCCTCAAATTAAACATTTAAATCATTTTTAAGGTTTCTGGAATGTTGACGGGTCGAGATGGGTAATGATTAATTGTTTTTGGGAAGGATTAGGAAAAGGACAAGTGTTTCGAAAGTTACTCTGTTGCACGTCTTCCTCTCCAGTGTATCAATGCAAAGTTGAACCATTTTATGTAGGGTTACGCATTCAAGTACAGAATTCCTGTTAACTAAAATCAGCAGTGTTGATGGAAAAGTGATTTTGGCCTATGAACAATTAATCACTTAATTACCAAATTGTATCATCGCGAACCTCCTCTTATTGAGGACTGTGTTGTTTTTTTTGGTTTGGTGAACGCAACAGCGGATTAAGTTGACGCTTGTTAGTTTGTTATGTTTATGTGTTATTAACAAATATTAAACATCAGATTCCTCCCAAGATGTTGTACTTTTTGATTCTCAAAAAGACTCTACTTGTTGTGCATTTTATACCACTTATGTCTTTTCGCAGTAGGAATGACGTTTCGAAGGCGAAAAGGTTTTTTAGACTCCGGGGCCTTGGAATCAATTTCGATACTTAAAACCATGTTCAACGCGGCGCCGCTGTCATCACGCTTCAGCAATTGTACCATAAAACTGCCTCCTATCACTTAAGGTCAAATTTCTCCGAAAAAGTGAATAAAGGTGAAGCCATATCGCCTTTCAGTGGAGTGTGCACACTCCAACCTTGGCCCGTTCGAAACAATTTCAAGACGGATCAATTTGTTAAATTTAATTTACTTTGCCGAAACTACATGAATCCTTTTCAAAAATACAAACATGTTTTTATGCTGCCTTCATAGCCCTACGACAGGGCCTGAATGTTTGATTGACTTAAAGGGGGACTGTGAGGAGTAAATGTTGAAAAGAACAATAAAAAAAGGCGGGAATTTGGATCTGTAAGTTTTAATGCAGGTGTGGTTGGAGGCTGGAGTCGGTAAATAACCTACCGAAAAGATAGGGAATTGCGGAATTATATCGTTTGGACCAGACAAGAGCGAATAATTGAATTCGACACTTCGCAATTACTGCTATTCAAATTCTTTCACCAGTTTGAAGCAATGCGTCCTCATTTAAGGGTTTTGTGTAAGAGTGCCGACGCTCTATGCAGTGGTTCGTCTATTAACAAAGATCAGCAAAACGGGCTGTAGATTTCGTCATTTGTGCACTATTGCACCTTACCGAATATAAATGCATCAATTTCTAAACTTCCAATTCACAGGAGTCTGAAAATTTTATGGTTTCACTAGTTGTGTCGCTTTTGTTGGAGAAAATTCAATTTAACTCATGTAAAAATTCAGAGTCACTAATGAAACATGCCACATAAATGAAAAACGGACTCAAGTGAATTCCATTCTATGGTGCAAATAAAAGTAAATCCAACAAGTTGGGCTCCTCAATAGACCTTAGAAGACTCTAGGAACGTTGATTCATCAAATAAAAATCATTGTTGGTTCTGACCGCTTCCTTTGTACCACAAAATCGACCATTATTGTCAAACTCGCTGTCGAACAGTAGATCTGCTTTTGCGTTTAACGTTGATACACTGGAAGCACAAGTCGCCCTTTTGCACAAAACTAAAAATGTGTTATGGTCTTTGAAAAAAGCTTGGGCGCAGGTGTAAAGAAAAATCAGGTATTATAAAAATGCTGACTGTTATTTTCAATTCCAACCCTTTGGCAATCGAAGGTATACACCCAAATTTAGACGTTACTACTCGTTATCACGGGTATTTATGTTTTCAGGCTGCATTAAAGGTCTAACTAGCTGATTTACTCTTGTACAATCACTAGCAGGCTCTCAGGTGTGGATATCTTTGACTAAATTTTAGTATACACCTCCGTAGTCTCGGTTCGAAAAAGTAAAATAACCTGTTGACACATTTTACGCTTACAAAAGGCATAAAACTGTTTACCTGAAAAGCAATTTAACTTTGATAATAAAAATGATTTATCATTGCTTAAAATCAGTCAGTGTGATTGCAGCTAAAACTCAAACTCATGTTTTAGCGGAAAGAGTTTGGAGGTGTTTGTAATTTCTTTGAGTAATAAGTAGGCGTAACTTGAATTGTCGATAGACTTTTGGCTCCTTGTTGCACGCCTACTATAATGCCCTGCACACTTTTAGCACCACAAAAATGTGTAGTCATTGGGATTTCAGCACAGGTTGTACAACTCCAAGATGCTACTGCTGATAAAAAAAACAAAATGTCAGTAAGCAACAGTTAAAATGTAAAACTTGATTTGAGCTAACTTGGATTTGGCGGCTAAATTGGGTGATCAAAAAGGTCGAACCGAATAGACACTGAGGAAAGTTGTTGTAAGTGTTGGCGAAAAAGAATTCTCATCTGCGCAGCCGAAAATGCACCACTAAACGTGCTGTGGCTCAAATGAAGTTGATAGCTGCGTCACTCGACATTACTGACGCTACCTTAAAATATGTATTGTCTAGGAGGCCAAATGACCAAGATAATATTGTTCATTCGTCCTCTGAATACAACATACCTATTTAAGGCTAAACATAAGCAAATAAAGCGAGGTGTATGTTATGAATTCTTGTGAAGAAATTTGCTGCTATGCAACAATAGGAAAGTTAGGTTGTGCCTTACAAATACACGAACCAGCACAACACTTTGAAATGGTGTTGCCTAGTCATTCGTGTCAAGTGGGCTGGGATTTGAGAGATTTTTGCCAATTCGATTTATCCCTTCTCCATCGATTCACCCAATTCAAATACAAAATCCTCTCTGAACGCACAGGCGCCAACACAGTCGTTTCAGAGTCGACGTGACAGAGAGAATGCCACCAAAGAAAAAGGAGAATAAGTACGACAATATCGTTCTCTCGTTATCGAATGAAGTAGGCTCCATGCAGGCAAAAATGAACGGCCTGAAGCTTCGAGCAGCAATCGACACAATTGTGAAAAAAAATCTTAAGGCCGATAAATATGAGACCAAGAGGCTCAATCACCAGTTGAGAGAACACATGGCACTCAATAAAAATGAGGCGAAACTCGCCACGGCTTGCGTCAACACCCAGTACAAACTGTTGCAGCGTCTCTTCATGCTTCGCATACACGAATCGAAGGAGGCCATAGCTCGATTAAAGAAGGAGAATTTCGACTTGAAGGCGGAGTACAATAAAGTGGTTTCGACCAAAGATGAGTTAATCAACGAAAAGGATGAACAAATAGTCAAACTGGAGTCGCATTTACAGTCACTTCATTTTCAACTTGAACGAGTGGTACTGGAGATGGCGGAAAAGTTGGAGACTAGATTGGAAGAAGACAGGCTGGAATGGGAGAAGGAAGCCTATACTTTCCATGAATCTTCCGTCAAAATTTTGCAAAAATTGGGCTATGGGACCACATTCATGTAACATGGTTACTACCACGTGATCAACCAAATTTCCTAAAACTGAGTAATCATATTTGTAAATTGCCTAAATATGACTTTTATGCATCCATAAGAGGTCGATGATGGGGATTTTTTACCATGAATAAGAGTGTTCATAGTAGGAAAAATTAATAATTGAGGGCAATTCATCCAAATCAACCTCTCGTCGTAGAATTTTTGTCAATCCTGACATCTACCTACAGCGAAAATCCTTCGATGAGGAAAACCAAGCTGTCGAAAAAGTGATGCATTGCTTCTAAAAGGGTTGTACAATTTTTTTCGAAGGAGGTCAAACTTGCATTCGCGTCGAGGAATGACAATGTTGTCACAATCATCAGATTTCTCGAGCCCACCATCTCGTTAGGCCCGTTGGTTAGAAGCTGCGATCAAACACGTGTATTAGCAGAACACTTCCAAAGTACCTTCTTCAGTCGCTATTGTTCGCTATAGAATTTTTAAGGATTGTTCCCAAAATGAAGATGAGAGTGCATAAAATGGTAGTATTTAGTCCCAAAACAGCTTTCCTGAACCAAATATCCAAAGATATGATCCGGTTTAAAGAAGGAAACATTAAAGTGGGACAAGGAAAAACAAATTGGCATCTTGGACGAAACCATTTTATACTGTACAACAAAGGTATTCCAATGAAACGTCGACAAGCAAGCTTTTCATGTGAGATCTTTCTCACAGTGCAGGTCAAATAACTAGAAATTTTTGCAATCTAATTTCACTAAAACGTATAAGGGAAGGTTTGAATTTCACTTGCGTATCTGCATAAAATTCCTTATCTATGAGACTTGTGCACAAAGCCTTCATAAAATGAGGTTCGATATCAAGTAAAAATTGTGAAGTTAGCAGATTTTGATTTGTTTATGCAATGAAATGTTTGATAAGTGATTATTGTACGGCCTCGTCCCCCAGTCAATAAACAAGGAACAAACTGGGGGTCTGTAATTGCTGCTTTTGAAGTAATTTTATTTAAAATTGGTTTAAATTGAGGAAGCCTAACCTATCCCAAAACGCCCAGACTTTGAGGCGTGACGTCCCAATGTTATTATGCGCGGAATGGCGATAAAAATTCTGTCGTAGGATCGTATTCTAAATGTGTGTGATTGTTTGATTCTCAAAGCGTCACATCCCAGGAGGTCACGCGATTAAGGAGTAGAAATGCTTTATTCACCTAAGACCTGAGTGTGCTGCCATAATAAAATGCAAAAGCGGGGCCTTAGAGTTAAATGGGGAGAAAGTTGCTAAGGTAGAAAAAAGTGACTTCGTTATCTGGAAAGTGCCTCCTCCCAACAAGTGGATGCATTCGCTCTTGACACACAATCCGAGGGATGAAGGCAATTTTATCCATACATAAAGCTGCTAATTAACTAGCTAACGACCTAAAGCTCATGCAACTGATCAGATTGAGGTAGTCTCAAATAACAATAGTAAATTTTTAGGCATATGCGTTTTCCTGTTGTTTCGTGTTTCGAAATCCCACCCAGTCTTGCGCCTTGGCTTGGTAAATCATAAAATGCCTCGAATGATTTCTTAATCTGCATTGTGAAAACGCTTTGGTGCAATGATTTGTTTAACAAATTTCTTCACGTAAATCTGGTAAGGTAGTGTGCTTTTGTACTACTCTCTTGTGAGAAAGAAATGGCACCAAAACGTACTACAGAAATGGATGGTTGCATTGAAAATGTATACTCTGAAAGTTATATTAGATTTATTTATGTCGCAAAGCATAGTTGTGATGCTCCCTCAAACCTCTCAAAATGCTCAACTGCTTCACATCCTTGTTTTTAAGTGATTTTAAAGGAATTTGAATGCTTTTTGACGTAGTAAAAAGCAAATCAAAGTGAGGCGCCTTACTGCTTTTTCCATGTGACGATGGGATGGATTTATTTTACGCTATTTATAAATCTGCCTATCACTTCTTGCCCTTAATTCTATTCATAATTTATGATGCCACTTCAGCGAATACACTATTCCAAGCTCATAATGATCCATTAAAATCTTATCCGCCCACTACAAGATGCTTTTATTTTTTGTAAGAAGCACCCTAGTTGTTGATGTCGTTTTTGTTGCGATACTCTTCGCATCTTTGTGATCACATCGAAATTCCCAAGTTGCACTCTTTATTAAATCTTGTCAATAATGACATGCGGAACGCCATTACACGAAGATGATGATCAGAGCTGTAAAGAAGAAGAAGAAGAAGAAGAAAGGAAGGGAAAAAGGACAAGTGAAATAAGCACCATCTGTAACAGTTTTTTTGCGTTTACCACTTTATTCGGAATTTGAAGTGACAACGAAAAAGTTGACCTAGTAGATATAAGGGACGCCTTTGCGGTGTGTAAAATTCCAAAACCTTAAACACGCGGTGTGAAATCATACATCTTGAGAGTAAGTACTGAAGTTGGCCGACCTGATCCGAAGTGGACGCATAAGTAGTTGAGGCCATATGCGTAACTTTTATCAGAATAGGCGATAGTACTAGATAGGCTAATTAATATCCTGTGAAATAAATATGCAGACTAATTAGTTTCGAAAAAATTTGTCATCTTAAAAGACTGCAGCTAACAATGATTAGCCAAAAATAAACTTGATTCTTTATTTAAAAAATAATTTTAAAACAAACCATCCAAGCTGGCGGATGCGTAGCATGATAAATAACACTGCCCATGAATCTCGAAGAAAAAAACGAACTTAAAATAAATTGTTAAACGAAAACGCGAACGTCAATTAATACGTTTTACCAACTTTATCCGAGCTTTGGAATGTAATTCCGAACAAGTACAACAAGCGTAAGTTTAACGTGTTCACAACAGCCAAGAGGTAGGGTCATATAGAAAATGAGGCCCTATTCACTGGTGGTACAGGGATAATTTATTTCCATCCTTTCTCCATGCACCAATATCAATACCAAATGTCACTTTCTTGTCACAAATCTTGATAATAAGAGGTACTGTCACCATATCAATCCTTATTAAGCACTTTTAAGAGGGAAATCATGCTTCAAGATGGTTTAAATGGACCTCAATCCGCCCTATGTCTCGTCGTAGACATTTTTAAAGAGATGCACTATTTCCTACTTGACTTGCCATTTCTGAATTTGATAAATTTTTAAGTGTGATGCATCTTGCTCAAATTTTTATTCACTCTAAAGTCTTATTTACGGCCAACAGAGTGGCAAGTACCTGAGACCGTTTTAACACTAAGAGCGATTGAATTTTACCGACAAACTATACAGGTGAAAGACTTTAATCACTTAAGTGTGCTTTCATATTGCACTCACCATCCCATCTCTCACACAAATGTAACCTTTTCAACTATCACTAGATTTCGTTGAGGTGAGCTCTAAGCTTAGAAATCTCTACCTTTGATTAAAACTTTCTGTTTTCCTATACCTCGAGTGTTATTAAGGAATATTCATATCCTGTAGCAGTTACGCATCAATTTAAAACCAAGCTAGTTTGATTCTCCTTTGTTCAAGTTAATCCTAAAGTAAAATGATTTTAGAGCATTCTTCTTCCATCGAATCGTGCAATGAAAACTCGCAATCTTTAACAGTGGTCTTATTTGTATTTCCTTAAGGAATGTTTTACTTTGAGTGAAGGCTTTTGAACCGTAGGTCTATTCCTGTCGAATACCCTAAAAAGCGGCGATGTTTTTTGCTTTCGTCGTTATGTCTGCCAATGAAATGTTATGGGTCGTG
This sequence comes from Taenia hydatigena, assembly GCA_036345935.2. Classification (NCBI taxonomy): domain Eukaryota; kingdom Metazoa; phylum Platyhelminthes; class Cestoda; order Cyclophyllidea; family Taeniidae; genus Taenia; species Taenia hydatigena. The sequence goes on from JADWOT020000009.1 coordinate 5,500,053, forward strand.
AACAGTCATTGGTGAAGGGAATTTCCCTGCAACTGTGGCCCTCTCCATTATTACTTTGCTAACAGTCAGGCTCCTTTATGAAACCACAAGGAAAGACCGACGTGTTATTACACCTTTTACTCACATCTTGTTCATTTGAGTCCCCCACACTCGGCTCTATTTAGTTGAGAATGATTTGCTGCAGCCCTGATTTTAAGCTTCATAAAGTGTGAAATACCGAAGGGTTGTGTCCACTTGTGAATGAGTGCGTTTAATGGGGATCAGCGACTGAAACAGAATAAAACAGGGTCGAGTTGGTTTCCAAATTAAGCAAAATATTGTGTATTTTCGTGTGTAAAGAAAAATGTGGGACTTAACTTCTCCATAGGCGTTAATTACTAGACGGATGCAATGCTGTGCCTCTATCTGAGCATGGACATTCACTCCTACAAAGGTGGGAGAATGAAAAGACTCAATTTGCAAAGTAAAGGCAAAAAAGAACAATTTTATCAAAGTCGTTTAATTGATGGGCAAAATGCCTCACGACTCTTAAAAACACAAACGAGCACAACTGAGAGGACTAAATCCTGTACGCGTCTAAATTCACCAGATTTTATGCCAAATTGTTTTAGAATTGGGAATATTTCTGAATGAAGTAATTTTACTCTGCCATATCGCAGCAAAAAATGAGGAATAATCTTGTCCACAGCATTCCAAAATACCGATTTTTAAAAGGCTGTTCAGTTAAACTCACCCAATAATAAATTAAGCATTTACAAAGTTTTGGTTCATTGCATCCTTTAGATTTTAATTTTTCTCACAAATGGACACCATTTTATTTGCGGGCTTAACTATCTTCTTGTGCGAGTATTTTGATAGTAAATCGTGACAAGTGCGCGCAATATCAAGAAAGGTTGACAGCACATTATTTATGAATTTAAGAATAGACATCCATCAGTAGATGGTCCGTTGCATCCGGCTACAGATCCGCTGAATGGCTGGACTCCAAGTGCAGCAGGGAAAGAAATCTTATGCACCACAGGTGATCACTTAGGGTCACATTCGCGCTGGCCTTCGCACTGTTCATGCGCGCTGTTCCTCAGTAGGATGGTAGTCCGATGCTCGAGAAACCCAAAGCCGCTTTTTGGTGTGGGAGTACTCAATCACAGCCCAAAATGCAAGGTCACTGCTACTACGCAAGTGCTCGGATTCCAGTGGACATTTTGTAATTCTAACGTGCCTTTCAATTGCCCGCATGGATATGCGCTTTTAAACAAGCATATCTACTTCTAAAAGCGAATACAGATGGATATTTAGGTCTTGGTTTTGGGACTCCTTCAACCAATGAATTGTTTAAAAAGTGACCTTCCGGAGCTTGTGCTGCAAGTCGGAGTGAGGGGCGCAGCAGTGAATTACAACATGCAAATGCCACAAACGGTTAAGAAAGGGTCTCTGTTTGTCTAAATATGACGTCCTTTTGCAAATTCATGCATAGCAGAACAAGAATTACTGATCAACAATTTTAAAATATTAAGATTGTAATGAGCTTGGGGAACATTTTAGTTCCAAAAACCATAAACATAGATTACTGCGTTATTTGTTTAACACAATCAAGAATTCGCAGTAGATAGCCCTTGACATACCAGACCTGGCAATAAGCCGACGTCAACTTGCAGCTTCTTAAATCCAAACAGATGAGAATTACAAATTGTGCCGCATTTACAGGCCTTTACAATAATACTAATCAAAGCGTGTTCAGTGTGGCTCCAACAGCTGTCATCGGGCAACGAGCCTTCGGTTATGTAAGTTGGGCTGAGTTGAGTTTTAAAATGCAAAAGCCCAAATTCCAAGTTGGTGGTGAAAAAAATGATTTATTTAAACCAACTGATCTAATCGAGGTTGAACCGTTATTCGTGCCTCGACTTAACAAACTTTTACTTGCCTTATCTCTAGCGAGGAAAATGATGACAGAAGATGCACAAAATTTAAAGGCATCTCTACAACAGTTCATAAACGCCTAAATGTGGCCTCATTTAAAGAACGCTTTCGGAAGAAGTCCGCTGCGGTTACAGTACATAAACAGCACATTCTTTGAGGTGGATGTTATAGTTCATGTCGATGGAAATACAGAAACCGAGCATGTGTACTGAATCCCTTCTTAAACTTGACTTGGAAACACTTCCAAAAAACCATCAGAACTTCTTACCCTCAATTTTTATTTTAGGAGAAAGTATCATCCGAATTTTGATCAGTTAAGTCATTGCAATGACTGGAAAGCATGACGTTGTGGCAACCAAATTAAAAGTCATTTGGAGAATGGCAAGCAGAGTTTTAGAAGGGCGGAAGCAGTGTGATGTGGCATGGGCGTCGTTACGCTTAAATTCATACACGTACGTCCCCACGCGCACCCACCCTCTTCTCCTTCCAAAACAAGTCGACATGAATGTGATTTAGTTCACCAAAAAGTAAGTGAAAGCGCTCTTTCTGTTGCGAAATATTTTGCGTACAGAGACGGGAACTTCCCGGGAGTTTCTGTATTTTCTGACCACTATCTACTAAAATTATTCAACACCCGATTGCCTATTCAGCGCGTACCTTCGCTATCCATTTGATTATCGAATCATCCAACTGTAGTGGGCTTTGTTCTCTCCACCTTCATTTCATTTAGACGCAAACGTCAAGTGGTGTCTATTTGAATAACCGATATCATTCTTACTGCATTTAATTTGATTCCATAGAGTATCACACCTTAAGCATTCTTAAGTGTAAGTAACGTGCGTAGTGCAAACGACTAAGTAAATTACACAAAAACACAATTTGTTGGACTTCAAATTCGGCACTGATTGTGGTGCAAAGGTTGTTGCAGTATGCTTACAATAATCGTAGTCTATGGAAATTTGGCGTGCCATTTAGAGACAAGGGGCATCAGTAATTCCATCCGGGATTCGTAAATATTTCTAACTTTATCTTTGAACCATTTGTATCTTGTCCATTTCGCTTTTCTATGCGTATTGATTCCAGAAGTAGTTACAATCTGCGCAATAAAAACCTCTTGTTTATCTAAAACATGAGCATTTATCCCATAAAACACATAAACAGAGACTCAAAATAAACAAAAGGCAACCTAAAGACATCCCTTCAGAAACATATAAGTAGATAAAAATATAGGTTGTCAGTCGTACAAAATAATATATTGACATTTGAGCATTCATTATGTATCCGCGTTTATTGAGAACAGAAGGCCGAGCAATATGTTTTTAGAATCGAGTTATTTGAATCACTGCCAGGCGGTGCATTCTGCCACCACACATTCTGCAAATGTTGTGCGCCTTCCACGGGAAGTTCCTTTCACCCCGAAATGATTCACCAACTCATTTTGCTCGATCCAACCCCAGCTCATCAAACAGACAAGAACAACTCTCTAGCGTCAGGTTGGATGGGCACCTCTTGAAATGCGTGGTCAAAACAACAGGAAAATGAGAGAGAGTGTGATGAAGAGTGTGGTGTTGGCGGGCTGATGCACATCTGTCCGTGCTCTATACTGCGCGCATTTTCAAAGCCCTCCAACGTCACAGAAAGTTGTCACGGCTGGGTAAGCCCGAAACGACATGAACATTTTGGCCACCCAGTGCACATATTTCCATTGGGTTCTATAATGTGGCTTCAAATTTCGCACCTTACAAAGGGTTGTTCATTGTTACTAGATAACACTTTTTATTGAAAGGGGAGAAAATATACACCAAAGTAAGGTGTAGCTCCAACACCTAACCTTTTTGAGGGACAGTGCACACATGCTTCAATGTCAGAACGTTGTCCATTATTGGTTTATGGCTTCGCTTCTATATTTGTTATTGGGGAAAGTTTACCAAGAAGGCGAACGTTCCTGAAGGTCCGACCAGGGTAAACTCCGTCAGGTTCTTCAAGCTCATTTTCCACAAGTTCGCGTCCAGATGATGCTGAGCTTTTGCTTGTGACGTCTTGTGCCTCATAACTGCCCTGTGTTGGGGAACATTTTTCACGCTCCAACTGCATAACGACGAATGGAAGTATCCCACCGACTGAACTCATCCATTTAGCAAACTAGTTGCGTACATCAATTCTTCCATTACGTAAATTACTTCAGCATTTACTGTCGGACACTTCGTAAATTAAAGGTGAATAAAAATTGCTAACTTAAACAAAGGTGTTTTGTGATTGGGAACGAGAGGATGCAATACACTTTTTCTCTACAGGTGCACACAACTACTGCGATAGCGGGGTAAGGGAGACAAAGTGGTCTATTCATCTGGTCACTGGGGAAGGAAAGAGGGAGAAGAAGAAGAAGAAGAAGAAGCAGTTGTATCCTAAGTTGGGCATCACACAGTTCTCAAATACTAACAACTCACGACTGCTGAGAGCATTGTTTGAGTAGCTCAGTGACGGTTGGTGAAGACTATGGCAGTCGCGTAAAGTGGGGAGGGTAAAGCATTTGATTGTTTGACAGATGCTAAAAGAAAGTCAGGTGCGCAGCCAACCTTTTCAACTGAAAGGCTAGAATGACCTCCACCGAGTTGGCTTTGTGTAATGCGCCATCAGTCGCCTCAACAGTCATTACAAAATCAGCATTTAACAATGTCCACCTGCCACATACGCATCCAAAATGGGGCATTTATGCTGCGAAATAGAGAAATATATTTATACAGATCTTTATGAGATGAGAAAGTTTCGTTTGGAGGAAAACAATGCACACTACTTCCCGGTCCACGTGTTGGAAATGCACAGACAGAGGGAACAGATACATAGACCCATCAACGTATTAACCAGTGGGTGGATGTAGCGTACCGCTTGATAGTAAGTTGGCTCATCACAATTAAGTGCTTCAGCCTCTAGGAGCCTGTGTTGGTAAGTGCTTTTACACTTTGTGTTTGCTGTGTTGTTGGCGTTGTCGTGGTCTTTGAGATAGTGCGCTTCCGTGTGGCATTCCACACAGCTTTATCCTTCTCGATCGGTGCTGGTGAACCGTGGGGAATTACAGGTCCACCTTTTTTGACTTGACTTCGATGTAGGTGTTTGAGAGGACGTATAAAACCAGAGTCCGTCCCTTCCCTCGCCCTATCGGCCCAGCAGCATAATTTATGCACCGGACCTTTTAAACAATTGTATAGATTGCGCTAAAACTTTCAAAAATTCTTCTTTTGCATCACAGGTTGTGCAATGTCTTTGATGCCAACAGGAATTGTTACAAGTTAGTAACAATTGTTTATGTTAGCCTTGAGGTTTTATCTAAATTTGATTTGCCTCGAGTTGAGGTGGTTGCCCATAAGGCCGGCAACCGTGGGGCAGGTGCCCTTTGATCGCGGATCGCAAGAGAGCAGTAATGTTAGTTGCAAAATTTTGGGATGTAAATTCGGCAAATGTGTCCACTTTATGGCGCGCCTTATACTGTCATACCTTTAAATTCAGAATTCGATTTCCTGTGTACCGCCCCATATGCTGTTGTGTGTTATTAAAACACTCAAAATTTTATCTCTAACATAGAGGCATTCCCTCAGTTACCGCCTAAATCTTAAAAGACTACAAAGTTTTCCTTTTTTCGAATGCAAACATTATAAAAATAATGCCAGTAAGCATGTGTGATTGGAACAATAAAATGCAGAAAATATTGAAGCTTTTTCCAGGAAAGTAAGCACGAATGTTGTTGAACTGTGCACATCCACAAATGGGCTAATTTGAATCGTTTTGTGTTTCTGACATCGTGGATCTTACACATGGAGAAACAAATCTAAGCTTCCTCGCAATTTATACCGCTTTGGTGATCTCTTATTCTGCAAGCTTTTGTTGGTCGAAGTTTGCGCGACGCTGTGATAACTTTTTTCGACTAACGGTTGGAGAAGACCAAACTGAGGATTATTATTATTATTATCATCGCTGAGATTTCATTTACGCCTTCAATAAAATGGACACCCAAAAGTGGGTTTTTTTAGTTTTAGGGAGCAGTGTTTTTTATTGTAGTTGAAGGTTTAGAATATTTCGCGGGCATTATCACATCTTCAGTGGAGTTGGACCAGTGGTGATCTACCCATCTGTGTGGAGACGGAGTACAGGATCGCGTCCCACAGAGGCATGAGAGTGCGATTCGTTCCTGCCGAGCATATCCACATCCGAATTGGAGGTGCGTGCACTGCGCTTGTAGCCAGCATAATCGCTGTTTTATCAACTGCGCGTCTACGTTCGCTTGTAAGGGAGTGCAAAGCGTGAAGGATGTTGTCAAGAGACTGAAAATTAATTTAGATAATCAATTTTAGAAACTGTGACAAGGCATCTCTTGATTTTTACAGCAAGTCTCGAATCGCTCATTTTATCCGAAAGTATCTTGGTGACGTTTTGACACCTTACTAAAGTTGCATTAATCGCAAAAATCATACGCTGGAATTTAAAGGATTTGTAGGGATTGATTGTGCAATAGTTGTTAGCACTTCCGGAACTGTGGATTCTAAACGTTGGGGCGGCCCTTTTGTTGCTCAGCCAATTTTGCATAGCATAGAATGCAATGGGACCGAATCCCCGTTGCTGTTACTTTGATAGGGGAGAATGAAGCGCTATGCAAATGCACAAAAACACAAAACGACGTTATTTGCAACCCATCGCATAGTTGTGGTGGCGGTGTGTGGACTGTGGGCACACACTGTGTGTGTGGGTGATTAGGATGCAAACGCCTCGGACCAACTAACGGGTCGAGTTGGGTGGCCGCACCAAAGCACCGACTGGGCTCATAGTTTGTGTCCTCGAGGGAGAAACGCGCTTATCTAATTGCATTTTAAGGAATTTTTCACTTACTCAATAAAAACGAAGCATCAGAGACTCGTTGCAATCATAATAAGCAGGAATGCATCAAACCTAAATATGCGCCGAAACACAAAACAATGTATGGGGATGTGTTATTTTCAAGTCTCACTATTTTTGGTTGGTAAGTTGTCTATTCAATTCGGACTAACGCGTCGGCTAATTTATTTCCTGCCTGGGGCATGAACTCAGATTCTGCCAATAAGCTCGAGTTTTGAGAGGTTGATTTAAAACAACCTCAGACAAGGAAACCAAGCAGACCATAACTAGAAGGGAACACAAAGGATCGATTTTGCTAGCCAAAGAATATATCCCAAAATATGAAGCTCCAAATGAACCTTACAATGCTTCTTTAACATTCCATCACGGTTTGTCTAATGCATACTGAAATTTCTAAACTTATTTACCAATTTTCTTGATGAGTTGAGTTTATTCTGGACAGCTCCACCCCTTTTCACGACTGGCAATTATTTTTTTAATGCATAACTTGTGGAAGCCTAAAGTGAGAGATCTAAAACCACAATTAATTTGGATTTTTAATGCTGTCAGCTTTTGATTTTCACTTGTGGTCTTGGAATTCTCCTTTGTATTCCCCCTCTTCCACTTCCCTTCTGCACAGCACGTGTCTGGATCTAGACGTAATCTAGTTCCATCGAAACATTCTGAAGGGAATAATAAGGCCAAGGTTGTAGCGTCAGTATCAAGATCTCCGCATGTTTAGTAGCGATTTACTTCACCACCTTCTATCAATTAATTCAACTGCAATATCTTCTTCACTATCTCCCTTTCGTTCCTTTGACACCAAAATGCATTATTACAGTCAGTATGATAATTGGCGTAGATAGCTGCACATAAGGAAAAAGCATTCCCCACTGGCGATCACCTTCTCCACATTTGGCACCGAGATGCTAATGCAACGTGTGCAGAACTCAAAACAACATCTCTTGACAACTTGGCCTGGGAATCTATATTTTACGAAATAATTTTAAGGGATTCCACAATGCTGTAATGTAAGATTTATTAAACACCACCTTTTTTAATGTTCATACATAGAACTCGGTAAGGCATCAATCACTAGTGACTTTTGGCATTTGCCTGCGGTGTTCACTGTCAAGGTGCCACTTCTCGACTTTCTTTCAAGCAGAAACCAATTCATTGCAGCTAAGTTAATCAAACAGTCCAAAAAATAGTCAAAAAAGCGTACCATGGTTTTGTATTTGATAAAACTGTCTTGATTTTTCCTTGATTTTATACCTAGCTGGACAAAAACAAATAGCTGCATTTGAACGCTGTTAAGCATTTGCCTATTATCTCTAATTTTTCTGTGAAAAATCGCCCTTAGCAAAGAAATTGTTAATCGAGTCCCCGTCGAAGAAATCCCATAAACGCATGCAGATTCCAAACTAGACATCACATATGGAATCCGTTGTCAGTGGTAATCATCCTGGTTTTCTGATACACTTGCCGCTAAATGTAGACACTTAATGAGAATTTAAAACACTGGCAACCGGGCGCAGACCTCCCTACCAACAAAAAGTGCTTGCATGCATCCAGCTCCACTTATGGAAAGTAAAACGAGAGGCCTATTTTTAATCATGCAACAATGAAATAAGCGTTTTCTGACTTAACTCACCCAACTTTTTCACCACCCGAATAGTGCTAAAAGGAAATTCATTTCCTCTTCAGCGAAAAGCTGTCGCAACATAAAGAGGTATATGAGATACACCATGATGTCTAGCAGTTGCACAGAGGAAATCTCAGAGAGTTGATAGATCAATTGAGAACTAGATCGACAAAAGAAGAGAAGCTAGATAGGCTATATTGCGCACCTTATTCTCGGTCCCTGCGAGCAAGAGTCCGCCCCCTTCTCCACAGCAGACGGTTTCAGTCGACCACTCCTCTTTCAGCGCACCCGACGCTCCACCTTTACTAATTGATTTATCTGAATTCTCGCGTAAGTAAGGCACTTAGGTTGAGGACTTTCACGACGTAATATCATTATGACAATGTTGATATTCAAGCCGCCTTATTGTTCACAGCCGTGTAAGCGGAACAAAATAGTTACAGGGTTGAATCGAAGTGTTTTCCAGTGATACATGCCGATCGGGGCCCCGACAGCGCGACCCCCAGCTTTCGGTGTACCCACCTTGGAGCGACTGTACTACTCCACATCAGCCCCGCCCATGAAAAGATTTTTTGCTGAGTCAACGGCACATCCACGCCACGGACTTATACTCACCTGAACTAACCTAAATAAAACTTTAGTTGTACTAAACATCAATAAGTAGGACATAATTCTTCCCAATTGGCGTTCTACCTAGGACAAGATTGCCACGAATGCACAAGTGCAACCACTGCGCAAACGTATGGATCCAAGGTCTCCCTTCTATGGCAAAGGTCCCGAGATTCGCCATTAATAAATAAGGTTGAAACACCATTAGCCCTAAATCATTCAAAATTGTACAATGAAGAATGGAAATGAAATGATATGCGACATCTCTCGATACCTTCGTGCAAGCGGTAATGTAGTGGCAAAAATATTGATTGGAAGCAGCATTAACTCACAGATTAACAATGAAAACAAATAAATACGTAGTGGAATACTAACAACTTAACATGTAATGATGCCCTATTTTACTACCCATTACTCCGAAAAATCTCGGACAACAAAGCGATCATGAAGCGCAAAAATCAGTAAACACTATTTGCAAAGGTTTACAAGGATACATTGATCTACATGGAAATCGCGAGCGTGAAAATATCAACGCGATATGAAGACGGTAGAACAATCAGTCCCATTTGACGTGCTTCCAAATCTTTCGACGAAATCTCCACGGAGTTCGAGGTTCGCTCATTATCTGCGCTTGCCGGTGGCGTGCATAAGTCTTACATTCAACATACAGCCTGTTGTCCCGCCTCTCAAAAAAGCAATCACGACACCTCAACCGAAGACGTCCAGCTGTCTTGTAATTCCGAATAAAAAGGATTTGTGGGATACTGAAATACGGCTTAGAAAAGGGCACAAAATTTCCGATGGTTGGAGAGAGAAAGGTCCTAACATTTACAATGCTCGCACATAACCACCATGAGACCATGGCTAAAGACACTACACATAATTTGAGCCAATCATTTAAAAGATGAAAATGTCACATTCCTATTGGTTTATGCATCCATATTACAACTATTGACAAGGCTGTATGAGCATCACTGTGACGCTTCAAAGGAAGCAATCCAAATTTGGGTGTTCCGTACAATAAATCTCCACTGGACATGCCATAAACTACTGAAGTGAGAAAGTGCGAAAGTTCACGAAACTCGCATAATATTATAGTTCCTAACTTATTTGTATATTAAAATTGTCCTTTTAAAGCTACAGGAAACCAGGTACTTTCTTAAGCACAAAATCTGTCACACGAAGAGAGAGTTAGGAATTATGGTCGAGATAAAATATTGTCTAAATAATAGAAAGTCCGTTATTTTATCAAAAGAAATGTTTTGTAATGGGAAGTATCCATTGGCCACCGTAGCGAAGCGATATTGAATAAACACACCAGAAAGCCTATTTGAATTGCACATTAATTAGTGATCTCTTGGAGGTAGTTCAAATAGCTTCACTGAAGTCTAAGTGTCAAACTTAAACATTTTTCCTTATTTAGGACTTATATGCACCTGGCATGGTACGCGGTTTGACAAATTACAACTAGTTGCATCTGTAATGCGTGCTGTTTCGTCTCGGCTACCGGCTGCATTTAGAGCACCACACAAAGCAAATGAGGCGTTTCACGGTAACGCATGTCTACGATGTCGAGGATTATGTTTTACATCGACGAGAAACAGTAGCTACAAAAGCATGCGAAGTTTATTCATGCGTTATTGTTGTGATGCTATCAGACATAATGTCGCTGATGAACGTGCTTTTCGGATTTCATTCATGGGTTTGGTATCAGCCAGGAAACATTTTTGTAGCCAAACAATTTTCAAACTTGCAAAGTTATTAATGGGATTGAGAATTCGGGTCTCAGGGATTGATGTAGCTAAAGTTAGGAGCCTTACAAAGTGACTTTCCAGCTGCCTCTCAAAAATCTCTCGGAGCTAATAAACTCTCCAGCAGCCTAAGTATGGTTCAGCCGCAAAAGTCCACTAAAAGTGCTTATTCGAACCAGCCATTCCTGTGCCAGCTGCCTGCGCAAAAGTTTAGCTGGCAAAGGAGTATTCTCAGTGAATCGTGCATAGGTGGTGAAAAGATATGAAGAGCCATTATTGGGTGGGCCACCAGCGTCTTCATCGTCACCAGCTGGATCACCTTGATCTCCGCATTCGGCAGTGTTTCATGTTTTACAAGGTAGCTTATAAGACTGCGAATTAAAAGTGCTCTTTGTGGTTTCACAATCCCTTTTAATTTACAAAAACGTGCAACGCGTATGCATTAATCATCCAAACACTTTCCAGAATCATATGAGTAGTTTGTTGCCGCTATGAAAAGTGCTTGTCATGTTATTTTAGGTAATCGTCAGCATTAGTTGAAATGAAATTTCATATTGGGATGCCACATGCATTGTTGAAATGATTCCACTTTTAAAGCGACTGCTTCAGAAATTCAAAAAGAACGAGGATAGAATATCAGAATGAACGAATTCAAGTACACGTTGAGATTAAAAAGCATTTGGCCGAACGAACTATCGTGGTGTTGACTACCAGTAGTAGCGAAGGCTCATTCGTATGTCACTATTGTCAATTCATGTGTGAGAGCTAAGTTAAGAAATGTTTTCGACTTTCCGCCCACCAACCTCGCTGGATGTCTAGGATCCACAATTTAAAAGGCATCACCGAATTGGTAGGCTATCTTCTCCATTCAAATAGATTTCCAGTTTTTATAAGAAGACAAAATTTTACGTAAAACGTAGTGCTTGTCTTATGAAATTAGTAACTGTAAAGGAATACTTCATCAAAAATTTGGCACACGTCCAAATTACATTTTAAAATTATGTCAACGAGCCTAGTCGAATAAATGGCAAGGGACAGCAGCTTGGGATTTTTGTTATCAACTTCTAGCCTTTTTGGCTCTCCAATAAAAAGAAAATAGAAAGCCGTTCTAGTGTAACTTTGAGAATCTTACTCAGTTCCGCACATTTCTTTAAAGTTTATGGAGTTTCTCATGTCGATCTTCCGAACAAATTTTACCGCATACGTAAGATAATGTTATTTGTCCCTTTTGGAATCAAGGCTAATTGTAAAAGACCCGAATTCATAAGCCAGGTTAACTTTCTCTCCCTTTTGGCAAGACTTTTTTAAACATTACGGGGTTTTATTCACCACCAGCTTGTGAATAGAAGGTTTCATATTTGCCTTTTCAAATATTTAAAACGTGCTCTCGGCAAAGTTAGGAAACACAATTGAAGATGCCAGTATGCAATTTTCTCGTCGTTATAGATAATTACTGAGAATTTTAAAGATTATTTCGTTGAAAATTTTGAATTTTACTGAATTTTTTACACCTCCAAGGAAATGGTGAAACTTTTGAGTCAAAAACACAAACTTGTTTTTACAAAGTTCGGCTGCGTTAAAGTTTGCAATCGAGCGATTTGTGAAACGAAACCACCACTTTGTTCAAATTGGTGGTGGGATAGTTGAAGCATCAATTGCTTTTATAAGAGAATAAAATTTATTTCAGCTCAGTAGTATATAAAATTGCTGTAGGCACAAACAACAATACAAAGTGGAGAATGTGAGGACAGAAGGAGAGAGGAGTACCGGAGCATTCAAATCCATCCTGTGGCAGCTCCAGAGACGCCAAACATGCCCTCGTTGCCCTGCAACCCGAGACCCTCGATGTTGGCGATATCAATCTCGCCTTCAGGCGTCAGTGGCATATGATAGGCGTCAGCGCGCTTGAACAGGCCACAGAGTATGAAGGCGATGGTAAAGAGGCATGTGAGGCTCATGACAATGATTACCCACAAACTGAACTGATTACTCGCCAATGATGCCTCGCCGTTGATGTCGGGTGAGACTGTGGTGACGTTAAGGCGTGCATAGGTCGCGTTGTCCAGTGAGGAAAGGAGGTGAACGGATGGAAGAGTGCTTACTCCATCTACAGTCATGAAGGATGTCAGGAATACGATGTAGAGATCATGAGCGCATTTGACTCCTCTATTAAGGCGCGAGAGAGTTGCCGCTTTCAGGCCAAGCATTTTAACACGTTGATTGGCCAAATGAGCTTGTCCTATGAAAGCACCGACCAATGAAGAGGTTCGAAAGAAAATTTGTTCCATACTTATGATAAACACATGAATGCATTTTGCGTATAGCCCTACAATACTATAAAGGTGCTTCGACGCATTTCTCCTCATGCGACGCTTTTTACTTAAAAAGGACGAATGCTAGATAATTTAAATTCATGCATGTTGATAGTCTACAGTAGAGCGAGTCATCCGAAAAACAGGTATTCAAATTCGTACATTGGATTGAAAAGTAATTGATATTGAGTAATAAAATTTATTACTTCCATAAATTCTCAATCTGGATGCTTCCTCTCTACCTTTTGTTGGGGTGAACTAGTGGCATCGCTGGTTGGTCAGAGGCCTGAGGGACCCAGCGGTCAACCCAATTCTTCTAAATTTCCACAGTCACTATTTCAAAAGCTCCCATTCGGTATTCACCTCGCAAAATCTCTGCAGTCTTCGCTCCCCAAACTTATTAATCATGATGTTTCCTGGGCTCTCCCTTCGTGACTTGTGCGTTTTTCCTCCCTGAACGCATATGGCAGTCGAAAAAGCCATTTTACGAGGTTGGCACATTTTAGGTTTGGTGAGTTTTTTCATTTCGCAGTACAAATAGGGCTTTGGAATTTTATTGCTGAATAGTCAGACCACCAATGTTTCGAGCATCTGAGAAATCATTAGGCCATAACCGTATTATTTTAACCTCAAATTGTCATTCATGGGTGATGCAGGGACAAGATCTCAGTGATTGTTTAGTAATTTACAACACCCCCATAAGATGCTCCATGCAAATTATAAAAAAGTAGAGGAGGCCAAAGTTTGGCTTCATTTGATAACACGATCCGAAACAGGTGACTCCTGATTGCGACACCCACTTGTCTGCTGCAATGCTATAATGCATAGTATTTTTGTGTAGACGTGAATATCGGACGAATTTTTGGTAAACCAAGCTAGAACGCGAAGGCAAATGATAGGCGACCGGATTTTTGAGGAAACTAACTGCCGAATATGTAAGAATCTTGCCGACATGTGTTCTGAGTGTTTTGTTTAATGTATCTGATTATTTATGGAAACGCAATTGACAGAAGATCCATCATGCGTACCTGGACGGATTACCTGCCCTCAGTATAATTCATTAACATTACCTGAACTGGCACTTTTATATTCATAGCCTTTAGAGCTACAAACAAGGTTCTGAGGGCTTATTTCCATGCCCACATTGAATAAGTATGGGGGCAAGTACAACCAATTTGATGTGGTGGGAGTATTTCATCGTTATTTCTGTAACAATTTGTTTAGCAGTTTGAAAATGCATCCAATAATGACTCGTTTGACAATTGTTTTTTTCTCGAGTGGTAGAATAGTGCAATATGTACTATCATTTTGCACATCTAAATATAGATACATCTAGTTACGAGTGCACATCTAGTTTCATATACATCTGCATTTAAAAGAAAAGTATTCAGTGCTAGCACACATCCGATTAAGTCAGAAGAGTTTTAAGAAACAGCGTAAGCAGCTATCCCCGAGCATAAAATGTGCAGCCACTTTCTGGTGGTAGGTGGTACAGTTCAAAATACTTACTCCTCGACCGTATTTAAACGAAAATGAATTCGCGCAAATTCCAAATAACCTCTGCCAAGCAAATGCAAATGACTCAAGGACTCCGGACCTTGACCAACAATCGCCGCGCGCTATCTCTGTGACGTTTTGCAAGACCTTAATTAATGCTTATGCTGTTGGTGGTTTTTCGGTTTCCGAGATTTCACGCCAAGGCATGCACATAGTGCACCCAGAGAGATCGAGATGATAAGCACAGAAATTTTACTGCAAACTATCTAGTTCTGTGAAGCTTTAAATTCCAGACACATTGCTCATTAACACAGAAGAGCCATTGCCATCCACAGATAGCCCACGTATGCGTCAAAGGATAGGCCTCCCCTTAGTGACGAAGTAAGAGTCGCAGCCTTTTGAATGATACCAATGTTTCAGCACCATCTGTTCGCTAGTTGACCCTGAAAACAAAACATGGTAATTCTACAGCGCGAAACTCGATGAAAACACTTACTCGAGGCTATAAGTCGCCCTACCACATTATGCTCTAGAGTCCGACAATAACCCTTAAGATTTCTTCCATCCCAAATGACAATGCGATCGGCGAGAACACCGCTCATCAACGTAGAATGCGAAACCAATACGACCGAAACTATCCATAAGAAGCAATCATCCAAATTTAGAATAGAACACCTCTATCAAATAAAAGAACATCAAATCCAAGCTCCACCCATCTACCACCAGTGCATTTCGCAGTCGGAAGTAATAGCACCCATCTAAATAACGGTGTCTATAAGTCCTCATACCGAAGAAAGGCGTAAGAAAGCACGGCTTTAGATAGACGCACAAACATTAGTCCTAATCACAAAGGACAGGTGAGAGGGTAGATGAGGGGAGTTCCAGTGAGGCTTTAGTGACAGGAAGGAAAACTGAGGCACACACACTATGAGGCTGCGGATTTGACTGCCTTTCCACGTCGCCGGCGAACACTGCCATTTGACGTTTCCGAAGCATTATCGGCACTTTTGGCGTCGTTGAAATTTAACGCCTGCTCGTCTTTTGGCACACCCTCCGGTTCGCTCTTTTCCTCATTTGCCGTATTCACCTCTTTGTCCTCCTCCTTTTTATCATCCAGCATTTCCTTGCTCACCCCAAACTCGTTCACACGTTTTGGATCAATTCGGTAAATCCAGCGTTGATAGAGATATATAAAGAAGATTACATCTAAACAGAAAAAGGAGGAAAGTGTGCATTTAGAAAACCCAAAACGACATGCCAAATAAACCTTCTTTGGCTGCGTTTCCTTTTAAACACTTTCGTAGGACTTCTTCGCCTAGTTACTAGACAGCCCATAACTCAGAAGCTTAACAAATAGCGATGACTTAGAAGTACGCAAAGCCTGCCATACTGAACGGATGCGATGAAACCAATCACCATCTAGTAGGAAACCCTAACGCACGTGCACAAGCGTAAAAGAAGCGCTTTTCTGGATAAAACCTACTTGTGCCTTCACCAGCCAAAGGTATTCAGCCAAAGCGCAAGCCCATTTTATTTCGCTCCTCCTTAGTCGAAAAACTCCAGTTTTGAATCAACGCATGAGGCGATTTACTCTCACGGACATGTCTAGTATTCCAACCGTTGAGCTGTTTTAATTTGAAACGCAAATAAACATACACCAGGAGGGCCAGAAACAAAGATTAAATCAAACAACTATTACGCTGTCTGAGTCAAACCACAAAGCATTACCGAGCACTGATAATCATGATAAGTTTGAGAAGTACCTTTATTGCAATATATTTATAAATTTGTTTTTATTTGATCCTGAAAAAAGTAAAAAAGATATCAGTATATTAAAGTCAAAAGCCACAATAACATTGAATTTCTTCCCTCTCTTCTTAGATATTCTTGCAGTAAATAAGTCACGACCCTCTCTGCGGTAATTTTCAGTGGATCATTTTACCACCTGGAGAGTGCTGACTTGTTTGTAATGTGGAATTCAAAAGGGATGAATATGCAAAGGGAATCGGATGATGGAAGGGCGTTGGTTAGGAAAAAAGCCGTTAAGTGTAATAGTAACTGATGTGTGTGTTTGCATGTATGTGAATTAGAAACTCCCGCGTGAATGGTGTTTTATTTGCACTACTTTCATTTCCATTTTCTTCCCTTATTCCACACATCCACAGTGTCAAGATTGTGAAAAAAGGCACAGGATTCGACTTAAAATGTAATGTAGGCCATGTTGAACTGGATTTAAGACGATGGTAATAGCCTATTTGCTAGGACCAAAAGCATTACTTTGAATTTCTGTGCTCCATTTGCAAATTATTAGCGACAACGGTCTTACCTGAGTGCGAAGAAAAAAATACGAAGTAGCATTAAAACTTGGATACATGTATGCCAATAGGTCTCCCTGATATCCATTGCCTACATACACCAGTGAAATTACACCATAAAAGCCTGTCGAAGGGGCATGTGAATAAACTACCCTTTCCTAGTGGTATGCCGTCTTTCAAATAACAAGATTTGAAGAGAATTAAAACGGTAATAGGCTAACGCTGACGGGGTTATTTTGATCAATAGGGTAATGCGAGCACAGAGAATACGCTAATTATGTATCGGAGCTTCCGTATTGCCCACATTTACTAAAAATATAGGAATGCCAATCCTCATGGAAAATGATGGGGACGAATGCTCCGTAATGAAAAGCCCTCTAAGCAGCAGTGATTCAATGATGCGCAATATGAAGCAAACAAGGTGCAAATCAACAGAACGTCACTTAAACAAGAAGTCTGCACGGCTATTGCCGTAGTTTCGTTTTTGATGATGGCCTTGACCACCAACAAGTGGGCTGAAGTCGATTGAAGTTCCAATTATGAGTTTTAACAAAAAGCATCTACATTGGGTAGAAGATTTTTAAGCGTTTCAAAATAGCAACTAAGTAAAAGATACTAAAAGTTTCCCCAGATGCCACACAGATGTTGACTCACACCACAAATGTTCATAAATGTATATTAGTGCGTACTATGAGCGCTGGTGAATAATACGCTAAATATTCATCCCATTACCAGCTTAACGTCGCAAACTGCAAAATAAGTGGGAGAATAGAAAAAATAATAAATGTTGACAACTTCGCCAGGCAGCTGCATTCAACTTTAAAATACTTAAGACTTCATCTTTCCGTGACCACCCAAAAATCCCATTGAGTGAGGAGATCTACAGATTCCAGTTACCAGGCAGATGAATTGAAATACGTGTAATGTCACAAAGAGCCTGGTACGCGTAATATATGTGACAAGTAGATTGCACGGGCGGAAAAATGACGTTCACCTCGTTCACGCAAGTGCGCCTTCAGGCCATTTGCAACAACAGGATATGTAAAAGGTAGGTAACCAAGAGGATAAACCAGACTTGGCTCCGGAACAAATAAAGTGCTTCTCGGAAATGTACTGATAATAATGATGTTGAAATCTCACGGATCGAAAGACGCGGTGATAGCGCACATTAAAAGAGGTACGAATGAAGAAGCAAACAGCAAATCAATGAATAATCGACTTGTATTTATATGGGTGCAATAAAGTGAGCAGCATGAACGGATTGATCTGACTCAAAATACAAGCAATTATTCATGCGTGTCAAGCCCAATGTCTCGGAGATATGGCAACCAACAATGAGAACCACCGTAGCTAACAATATGAATAGCAACGTAGAGAAGCAAAAGGATATGAACACTAAGATCACAACCAAAGAAGCAGTCTACATAGGAGTTTCATTAACTTGATCGAGTACACAACTTGCCGTTGAAGTTTCTGCGAATAATTCAGGTAGATAGGGACTACTCTATAAATAGTTCTCAAGTTAAAAGCAGAAGCTCAAAAATTCATAACCACAGGTACCTCGGGAGAACTGCTATTCGTTTCTTTTTCGGTAGCTAATCACAGGCATACATGCATCATAAACTAGTGTTATTGTCATGATGCCGCAGCAACAACCACCGAACCATTCCTAAATGCTTCAGTCCGCAGAGAACGTAACAAAGCATAATGCAAAAAGCGCACATTCAAATAATGTTTGGTCTCATAAAGGTTATGCACGCCCATTAGTAGGCTCTAGCACGACAGTGATAAGCCCAAATAGTTGGTGCCAAACCAATACAATCCCACCAAGAAGACGAGTATATCGCTATTCTTCTCGGAAAAAACAGGAAGTGTTAGGCGTAGAGGAAATGTTAAAAGGCTCAAAAAGCACGCACCATCACGGAAGCAGCCGATGCGATAGAGCGTGGGCGTTTTGATAACAAAAGCAAAGAGATCGTCGATGAAAGTGTTGAGCGCCTTGTAAGTTAGCATGCGCCAAGGCAAGTGGGCCACCGATTTGAGCTTGTAGTTGATGAAGAGTTGAGGTGTCATTGCAATAAAACCTAAAAAAGAGAAAAATGCAAATTCCACACAGTTTTGCTCTGTGCACTAGGTACATCTGTAAATCAAAAAAAGGTGAACGAAAAAATTTAATGCCTCAGTTATCCGATCACAATGAATGATATGGAAGCAAACAGCACAAAGATTGCGAGAATAAGAAAAGATGGCTAAAAGGAATTACAGTTCGTCACACTGAGAAGTAAAATACGTTTAGCTTAAAGTGGAATAGATCTGCTTGGCTTCTTAGTCCTCATTTTAACTGCATGGTGGAGTATCAATGAATTAAGCATAGACAAGTATCACACAAAGCCTAACTGGCATGTTTACGAGAATTTTCTACGTTTAGTGATACTTTCCACACAATGGATGCCTATGAACGCATATGGGAGACGCTTGCTTGGTACGCGAATTCAGAGATGATTAATTCTATCGTGTTTTGTTAAAAATGAAAAGCATTGGACGCAAAAATACATCCAAAAAGGTCAAAGTCCATGGGACACCAGACTTACTAAATGTGAGGAAAAAGCCATAAAGCATTGAAAGAACCCAAGAGTACCAGCCACGATGTTCTTCATAAACAAGAGAGTAACCGGCATAGGCGATCAGGAGAGGAAATAGAACCCAGGAGAGATACTTAAATGCCATCTATGGGAAACGGAATATCTGCTTCAGAGAATGTCCTGTAAAATTGGTACTAAAATAATATTAGTAGGAACAAACCTGATCATAAACCTTAGTTTCAGACTCCACGTAGCTGGACTGCCATTCGAAGGAGGGGCGAGGCAGAATGCAAAACAACTTATCGTTTTGGTCAAACTGAAAAAGTAAACAGAGTGATTTGAGGTGATCTGGCCCTTCTTTTAAATGCGTTGGTAGTTAAAGCCCAAGAGGCTACAATTCTGCTCTGTGGTATAGCCCTCAAATCGTGCCAATAGCCTTCTTCGATGGTCATGTTTCATATTGCTACTCTGGTTTGCTACGATTCCAGAGATGACTTGAGACGCCATCGTTCGAGTGAATCCTTGCAAAAAGTGTTAGGATTACGAAAAATAGGTTAAATCAACCAGATGCCGTCGAATACTGAAACATTAGAAGTGAAGTGACGGATGTAGTTCGGTTTACACCGCATCCCTTTAATAGTATGATAGCCTCCTAACAAAACGACTTCCGCATAAAAAGGCTGTTGCTGAAGAATACACACGTGCACACAAAATGAGCTATTGCAAACCACTTAGATAAATTGGAGAACCGTAAGTTTCATAGAAGTGCTAAGTACGATTTGCCTAGCAAAGCAATCACTTCAAAATCATTTACGTTTTATCATTAACGTTATTTAAACAAAGGGAGCAAGAACAAAACAAGAGTATTAAAACGACAAAGCCTTACTCGAATCTTGAAGACCTTGTGGATTTTCCAAATCTCAATGGCCAGTCCAATGCAAACGGATACTCGGATAACAAAATTTGTGTCATTGTCCAGAACATAGAGAACCACAATCACAGACTGGACAATGTTGAAGAGAACGGAGCGTAGTGATAAACCCTCGAATGATTCGCGTGATCGCCAGAATTGAATGTCTTTACAAAACAGAATTAAAATGATTGCTGATCTCTTTTCCCGTGGTAATGAAGCTGCGCACAACACATGATGCGTTGATTTTACTTTTGATAAAAAGGAAAAATCTAGGATTAAATTGGTAGGAAAGAGCGAATCTTAAGGTTACGTTGAAGAAGCAAAGCGGTTACCGCACCCTGATAGCAAGAGGGGAATAGCATACACAAAATTATGTTGCTAATTTAGACGGTGTTTATGTTAAGAAAAATCATGAAATATTGGTGATTAAAACGTGCTTAAGATATTACTGATTTTAAGCTGAAGAAGTAAGAAATAAAGTGTGATAAGATGCCAAGTACGACCAACAGGTGTTATGAAGAGCATTGCGGTAATTACACAAAGTACCTCATTTATATGACCTCTTCCTACTAAATAATCCCGTAATTGAGCACAAAATGTGCATTTGCCGTGTCTATCGCACCCGATAATTGTTTTGAAACTGCTTTCTTCTAATAGAAAACGCGGTCAGAGAAGACTTGAAATTAACGCTGGATCGATAAGAATCGATTTTGTGAATGATACAGCTTCATAATAAAAAGACGGTGAAATTTCGTCAAGATTGTAATTGTGATTGAATGTGACACAATATCCAACTCTTTGATATGGATACCGATTTCCGGTTCCAGAATGAGGCAGTAGAACGCTCAATGGCTTTGCACATTAAGAAAATACATCGGTAGCGAGAAATTTCATTGGAGGTAAGACACTCATTCGTACTAAGCAAGACTGAAGGTTCATGCTCTCAGAAAAGTGAAAAATTAGATCCAAGATTTCAATGAATAAAATGGACCCAGTAGATTCTTACCATTTTTAAAAGCAAGCATCTCGAAGATGGAGTGGATAACAGACACCACGACGGTGAGCGCAAGAAGGTACGGATTTGTCTCCAAAAAGGTTTTCTAAAAGATCATATATGACTGAACGATTGATTAATTATGAGGAGCACGATGGCAATCGTGTTACCTTCATAGTATCCTGATCTTCATCTTCGTTGAATTTGTCATCCTCCGTTGGGCCGAGCAGATCCGGGAACCAGGACTTTCGCATGCTCTGAGAGAGGTAGAGTTGCCACTTGAAAAGCGACATCGGCGCAACCGTGAGACGGAAAGTGAGCTCCGGAGTAGTTTTATTCACTGGCATGTACTCCTCATTGAGATTCCAAAAATCGTTTATGTACACTGCGGGGTAGTATTGGTTCGTTGGTTCGTACCACTTAATATCTTAAATGCACAAAAGTTACAGATGAAAATGACCGACAATTTTTGCAATTGAAGAAGTGGTAAGAACGTGAAGCCAATAGTTTTTTAATTACTATACCTCAACTTACATTCATTGATGGGGGAAGGAATGGATTCACGAACCCAGGGCGTATGATCATCGATGAGGTTAATCGTGAGATTCGGGTGCCAATGCGAGATTGGAGGGAGGAACTTTACGTCAACTGGAGTGTCCTTGGAGGCAACCAGGTCCGAATGTGCATCCGTGTGTCCGGTCAACAGATTCATTGTTCGAGAAAGGCGACGTTTGCGCATGCGGGTAATTTCTTTTAATTGATAAAAGCATAGCATTCAAGCAGGTAAAAGATGGAAGTTTGTAGAAAACAACTTCCTACCTTTTGAAGCTGAAAAAGTATACTGTTTGGAGTATTTCTCTTCGGAATCCGGGTCAGGGGAAAACCCAGGCAAGACAAAGTAGACATGAATATACATTGAACCATTATTCTTAAGATTCTGCAACAAGTTGAACAAACGTGAATGCTACCTGTCGTTAATTAAGTCTTAATGGCTACAAAACACTACACTCACTTCACTAGCCTTTAAAATAGCTGTCTTCGTATAACTGCCATCACGTGCATCTCCATCCTCCCAATTTCCGTATCTTAGACCTTCAAGGTGCCAAAAGAGCAATGATGGATCGCTGTAATTTGTCATTTGTGGTGTTTCGGTGAGGTAGACAAACATATCCAGAGATTCGTCCTTCATAAGAATGTTCGATGATTGGATCGGAGCGCCTGCTTTTCCAGGCGTAGCCGGAACAGGATTACGACGGAAAAGATTGAATATGAAATATGTAAAGATAAGACGGAACACGAAAGTTTTGATCATTGCCCATTTGTCCATGCGATACTGAGCACCAGCCGGAGTAGCCTCACCACCATTAGATCCACCAGTCTACAATGGTTAGAAGAGCAGAGCAATGCGTTAAGAACCGAACCGCAGCTCTTCGTGAATGCATGACCACTCCCAAGAGAAGGTTGGGACATAAGAAAATCCGAGAAACAAGCATGACAAGTGAAAAAAACTAAGAATAACCACATCAACCTAAGGAATTAATAGGCAATCCACGCAAGATTGAATGACAGTCAAACGCTGAAAGGTGTAAAAAGCAGCATGATGACACAAACTTGCTCACATGAGCTACTTCACCCGCCATTTCAGAGTGAAAACCACGGGAAAACTAAGTTACACTGAGCCGATCTTAAAGCTACCGCCAAGACTTACGTGCAAAACAAGGAATAAGCAAGCATGCGTCATTTATAAGAAAAGCTCTGTGTTTTTCCCCAAAACGTTTTTCGCTGATATTAACAGATAGCAGAAGAGGTGAATATAAAGGTGTTTGCACTTAATTTTTTCTTTTAACTTACACGTTATGTGCAAATTACCTAGTGCAAATAAATGACAGTGTGAAATACCTTTTAACACATTTGAACAGCATCATTGATCAGTATATGAGGTACTTTGTTTGTTGGAACTACCGGTTTCGGTCAAGGTCACAGAGGTGGTCGTATTGCCCTAACTGCGTGGGCTGGCCTTCGGGCCAAGCTAGCAGCCTATTTCTCTCTGTCCGTTGAATGTATGTATCCTACCCTGCCATTCTGCCCTCTTTTGCCTTCGAGGGAGCCTCAGGACGCTACATTATAAGTGAGCATTTGTTGTGCGGATGGGGAAAACGAGGTTTTAAAAGAGGAAACCTTTGGAGGAGCGTTGTGTAACTGAAACTTTGAAGTAAAACTGCACTGCGCAGCCTTTACGCCCCTATTGCTGTCTACACAAATCAAATCAGCATGGAGGTGGGATTGCCACCCAAATTGACGGAGACTGGTTGGAGTAAGGCATCCTGTGCTGTGGTAGTGGGACTTGACTAACAATCGATTTTCTGCGGAGGAGCCAGTGCTCATCATGCCCTGAACAGTTGATACCATCCAATTATTCAAGGGGTTGGTCCAATCTGCCGGATGGTCACTCGGCGCAAAGGTGCCTTGCAAAAGCATGAAATGAAGACCATGGTGCCGGGCAGAAGCGATCAATTACACAATCAATCCAATTGGCGTATTGCTCCATAGTTTCCCTTCTTCTCCAGCTCTCCTCTCGCTCACTTTTCTGCATCGACCGACAGTCGACGGTAAACAAATCCTCACCTAGACGAGAAACTACTCTGCCCTAAACACAGTGCTAAGTACCGACAATTCCGTTGTATCTGGAGATCAGTCGCATTCGCAATCCCTATATGAGGTTGGGAGGAAGGGGACGACCTATGATCTGCGACGTCAACTACCATTTAAGAAAAGTTTGCCGAAAAGCAAATCCACCCACCGGGAATGAAGGCCTAATGTGGTTCTGTAGGGCTATCATTTTGTATCGATTCATCGGTGTCACTTTGTTCATATCTCGTTGCTGTCTTCTTGTCCATCTGGAGTCCATTCAGCTAATGCATGCGCAGAAGAGGTATTATTTTTTTTACTTAGTTTACGTTTTCATACGAACGCTGCATTGGACTCCACGAGACAACCTTCAAATCGTTTACGTCTGCCGGACCTTCAGTTGTTAATGCCCTTTCTGCCGTGTACGACACTGGAGTAGCTACCATGGGTTGACGTCTCAGTAGATGCCGTTTTTTGTGGAGCTTAGATTTGATGATCAGCCGTAGAAATCAGGCTAATTGTGTACTTTGGAGAAGCCTCAATCGGCCTTGTCGCCAGTGTAGTGCTCTGGGCGGTGGGAGTTTTTTTGGAATAAAAAGGATAGCAGTCCTCCCCGAATCGAAAAATCCGCTTAAAATTGCATTTAATCAAAATATTGGTCACTAAAACTACTGGTGGAATGAGTGACTTGACGAAAGTAAATTTGGCACTAGGTCAAAAAGTTTCTCTGGCATTATTGTCCGGCTTTATGCGCAACGACAAAGGGTTCCTAGTATAATTGACAATCACTGAATCGCGGATTCGGTGGCCAGCTTCCCAATAAATTGGACAGCGAAATGGAATCGCGTGGGATGTCTCGCTCACCTGTTTGAAGTTGAGAAATGAACACACCCATTGTTTACGAAGGCACCCCGTCGGCAGGGGTCTGCCATTTGATGAGGCCATTCAGCGACCTCAAATATCGTTATTAGTAGGCGCCGGAGGGCGCAAGAATGCCAATCTCATGGTGAATTGTTTTAACTGAGAAAAGTGCAGTAACCTAAGCAGGACAATCAAATGCAGTAAACCCTTCAGAACGGTTACAAGTTACGTTCGCTCAAGGAATAAGTATGAGCCCAAATAAACGTGATTAGTAACGGGGAAATATCTACGTAAACCTTTTTATTGCTACAACAAAGCAGAGAATATAAACTTGGCATAATACACAGCGCCATTGTTCGAAGAGGTCCAGACAACCAGATGCATCAAATTAGGCGCTTAATGCATTTTCAGGCGTCTGATCGTCGCTCAATTCTAAAAAAGTCGAAAATGTGAAGACGATCAACCAGAAATATACAAGAATAACGCAGCTGGATATAGCTTGGGAAATAAAGTAACAATGCATTTCAAAGGAAAGTTTGACTGGGAGCTTTGCATTACCTTGGGAGTCAGATTGAGAGAGACCACTTACTCTCGCCCTCCTTGATCATGCCGGTGGTCTCCATGAAGAGGCGAACTACGCGTAGCAAGATGGAACGGTAAAGACGTTCGGCTTCGGATGCGGAGGCCAGTTGTAAGCGGCAGCTCTTGTCCAATCTTGCAACGTCGGTGAATTCGCCACCCCCGATAGTGTCATTAGAGACCTCAATAGTGCAGAAAAGATGCACCTCGGAGTCTCCAAGACGGCAGAAGGCGAGGCGAGAGCCAACAGCCGTGGTCAGCAGAGACCCCGGACCCCTACCGGGCGCATTCACCTCAAGTACAGAGGCGCCACTCTGCGGAAAGTCCGTGATATTCACTACTGCCATCTCCCCATCCCCGTCTCCCAACCCTACCTCATCAGTCAGCGCACCTGAGGCCGCATAGAGGCGAACGCGACGACATGGGAAAGACATCGCTGTCACAGTGGTGGACTTCGTCATGCTGCTACCGTCCGGTGTCGCAGCTTCCTTTTGTTTGCATGAATTTGACTCCTCCTCATGGATGGCACCAGGTCCACCTTGAAAACGGGGAAAAGAGCAATATGTTTTAAGGAATGAAGCATCCAGTCCCCAAGCAGATGAAAACTTATCGTTAATATGTGTATGAAAAATAGTGAGCTAAGAAAATTCTGTATCATTATTTTGCTATCATATGACTAAACCGAACTTGGGAGAATTTGACGCCAATAAGAACGATCAGTAGAAGGCGTACATAAGCAATAAGACAGTTTATTTAATCCTGTAGTAGGCGATGCGATGGTAGAAATATTTGTACGATATATATTCACAAATCGAATTTTTAGGCCAAGACGAGACATACTATGCGAAGAGCTAGATGTCTTCGCGGCATTATTTGCTTCAACGATTGGTGTCTGTGATTCATCCAGACGGGGCCGTTTGACAAAGGTGTCCAACTTCTCCGCAGACAGTCGACGCTCCTGTAGTGCCTCGAAGAGAAAGCGTGCGGAGTCGGCGGCAGTGAAGCGCAGCATGTAGGTGCGAATGGCGCCCTCAGTGTCTGCCTGGCCCTGGCTGGCGACTGTCAGCGCGCCGATTCGGACCGCTTTATTCTCCGTCACGTAGGCCACCGGCATATCCGACCAGATGCGGGTATTCACAACCACACGGCGGGTGGATTGCAAACGTATAATAAGACGCGAAGTAGTACGGTCGGTGAGCGTGGTGTCATTCAAGTGGAGGTAACTCTGCCCTATTCCTTTCCATTGCTTTGAGTCCCGATCAAAGACGTAGGCGTTGCAGGTAAGCTCAAGCACCGTCCGCTCATCCTCCTCGCCCGTGATAATCTCAAGTTGCTCGCCAATGGTGCTGAGAGGTAGTGAAATTTGCGCAGCGTTGCGCTTTCTTGCCAAAGCTACAGCGGAATCTTCTAGCAGTTCCTCCTCCCTCTGCTTCGACTGTTTTGCCACTGCTTTCGCAAGGGTTGTAAACACGGAGGTACTAGAGTCTTCCTGATTCCTAAATTAGGCACGGAAAAAATAAAGAAAAATGGCTAAACCTGGCTTTACTACATGTAGCCATTGTATCAAGACCAAAAATGAAAACAGGAAAAGAGCATCCACAAAAGCATGACCAGACCGATTCAACCCACCCGTTATTACGGTCATCTGATTTAACTGCCTGCCAAATTTTCTCTGAGGCTCCTTGATTCGCATTCACAACTCGGGAACTCATATTTTGCCCAAAAACGTAGCCAGGCGCGTTAGTGGGTTCCGCAGAAGCAGGAATAGGGTGCGTTGGAGCGAAATTCGGAGCTTCTACAAGTGATTTCGTTAGCCTCGTAGAGAGTTCAATTTTTGATGTTTTCACATCAGTATCAGCGACTTTTAGTTTATCTGACAACACCGATGGTCGTAGGATCGAAGAAGAGAATGAAGGCGAGGATGAGACTTCATTAGCCTCTTCAGATGAAGCGTTCATTTGCAGCTAAAATGAACAAGGGCATTGGAAAACCTAACTTAAACAAGTCAAAATAACTAAGTCATAAGTAGCAACCTGCAAAACAACGACTTTTGTGCACTTGGGCGATCAAGAGAGAACAGCTAATTGCAACTACAAATAGATGTCTTATTTGAAACAAACCACCACGCCTCATCGCAAAAAAAACTTCAAAAAGCTTACAAAACAGAACCGAACTACAACAAGTGAGCAACCAGGCAAGAGGCGAACAGCGTTGAAAGGCAGGTAATTGTTAGCGGCTAGAGGCCAATGAAATCGAGGCCTTGATAATAACAATGCGAATTGCATAGTCCACTTGAATAAGTTTTCCATATTTCAGATTAAGCAGAAAGATAGTACAAAATATAACCTCATGTACGAGATTATTAATAATAATTTATAAAAACGATTCAGCTTACGGAAAGTAAAGACTGATGCAAAGGCTGGCAAGACAGGTTTTTCTAGCAGTTAGTCTCCAACAGAAATGATTTAGCAGGAATCAAAATAGCTGGACATTCTAAAGTCCTTATCCACTAGTGAGTTCAATTTCGTGGTACAATAGGAAATCATTTTTGTCAGTTCTTTGTTAGTCGTGCTACAACGATTGGGATAATCTTAATTTTGGCCAATTTAGCCTGAATGTCAAATCGTATTTCAAGATTTTTTATAACCAACATCAGAATCAATTAAAAAATTTTATAATTTGAAATAATGTACGTTTTTTTCTCGGTTTTGTGTCTAGCTGCCATTCTAAACTTGACACAAATTTGCTCGCGCTTTGTTTTAATTCATCTGTTTCATTGCAGAGGGTGATTGCTTCTTTCGGCCACTCGGTTAGGGTTTTGTGGTTTGTTTGCTCTGCTGCTGTTTTGGGTTTTAATGGAGAACTCGAGGACCGAACGTAGCTTATCCGAGAAGTCTGAAGATGAAACTCCTGCTACTGTGCCCCAACCCATTGCTGATGCATATTTTAATGGAAACGAAAGTATCATTGAGGATCTGATGCATGATCAACTGCGATATCATTCCCCTCCTTCATTTTGCCATAGAGAGTCGGTGGGGCAGGCGGTATGGATGCGTAGGACGCTAATAAATTGGTTGAGAGAAGTGTGTGAGCATCGAAATACTGAACCAGAAGTTTTGGCGCACACTGTTCAGCTGATCGATCGTTACGTGTCAATGACGGACACCGACAAGCGTGACTATCAACTAGTTGGGGCAGCCTGTTTTTTTATTTCCAGTAAACTGAAAGAAACGATTCCGGTGTCTGTCGACCAAATTGTGCGGTACACCGACTTTTCAATAACAAAACAAGAGTTGTTTGTAAGTCGTAATTTTTTCATCTTGCATTGTTTTTATTGTGCTTTCTTGAACACCTTTTATTTGGTAGGCCAAAGAGCTGTTGATTGGGTTGACTTTGCAATTTGATCTTACAATGATCACACCAGTGGACTTTATTCAGCCCTTGGTATGTTTCATCCCCTGCGGGCCTGAGCTGCAGCAGCTTATTCGAGGATCGACTAACAAAATTTATATGAAGATCCTTCATGGTTTGTTATTTTTAATTACCAACGTCATTTCTTGTAGTGGAAGGTGTTAATTTATTCCTACCTGCATACGTTGCCACAGCATGCATTATATACGCAATGCATCTTACTGTGGAACCCGAGCAACACGAGCTTCCCCGTTTAGCCCTTGGTCGATTACGGGAAGTACTTCGTTTGGACCCAGTAGGTCTACTTTCACATATTTAATCCTGTAAATTGTAATTCATATCTTTCCTCCGGATTTCCTTATTCTAGTCTAAACTGGAAGAAGCGTACTCCTACTTGAAATCACTTTTCAAGCCGGGGACGATTCATTTATCGGATTCAGTTACGAGCGTAGATCGAGGGGATGATGCACATTCTCCGGAGTATCAAAATCGGAATTCTGGTATCTTAGTAGACAATCTTTCCCAGTTGCCCGTTGAAACCTCCACCCCTACGGGGCAGTTGTCCTCCTCTTCCTTCCACTCTGCCACTTCGTCTTCATCTGCTGGTCTCTCTGTGACCCAACCGTCTACATCCGTGACCTGTGGACAGAACGTCACCTCTATCTCCCCATCCTATTTTGTCGCGGAGCTCGATGCCACTTCTCTGAATGCATTTTGCTATCTCGTTCCTAACTCCGGTGCTCCTGCGTCCGACGGCAGCTCCAATCCCAGGAAGCATTCATCCACCGACTCTTGAGACTTGTTTCTCTGCATTTATCTGGTATTGCATTTTGTGTGTGCCTGCATGCACTAGTTCAGTCTTTCAGCATCGCTACTGGTCGGTGCATTGGGTCTGCTAAAACCTCCAATTACTTTGGTCCCGCTTGCTCCTGGCGCCCCATCTGAGTGCCCTTTATGGCTTCTTCTGACAGTTTACATGGTGTCTGCGGCTTTGATAGAAGCCCGAAAGTGTTGGTGATGCCTTTCCACGTCCGTCCTCTACTCCTGCCTGGGGAACTGGCAAAACTAGTACTAATCTCAACTTCTTTCTGCATACGTTACTCTGGTGTATGAGTCCTCCGCATTTGCGTCAAGTCGTGTTTCTATACTGTACTAATTTCCTATAATGATTTATATATCTGCTTTTCATATAATTTCCCTCGTCGTGCCGCAACCTTGTTTCTATTAATAAAATTTTGGTACTTCATCTTACTGTTACGCAAGGAGGTCCGCATGAGGGAGTTGGTTTTATTCTCCGCAGTTATCAATTGCATTGTGGTTCGTAGGTTAGTAGGATCAGTGCTGGCGATTCCTGTTGATCTCTCCATGTCGTTGGGTGTGTAGGAAATCGAGTCGATTCGACATCACTTCTGCAAAAGTCACGTGAGTACATCCGTGCACATGCATCCGCGTCTGTCATCGTCTAGCATGAGAGGGTGTCTCAACTACGGTCGATCATAGTTTCTGTGGTCGGTGGTCATGGTCGTCCGATTATTCTGGCCCAAAATCCATCCGACTTCATATCTAGGGGACTTGTGAATGTGCCATCTTAACCGATAACCGGTTTCGGCTACATAAGTATTAAATAACATACCAGCACATTAGATTTTGTATGCATTGTATATCAGACTGTCTCGCTAGTTATTTGCCCTCGTTATCAGCTGTGAATGTTGATTTCTATGTGGGGATTTTATAAAATTCGTTCAGGCAAATGGAACTCAGTTATACCTTGCCATTACCGTTTTGGGCCACTAGTAGTTTCCACATGAAGACTGCGGTTTGACCTCGGAGGGGTGCCTCACCCGGTTAAGTCCACACTCGGGTAATCGCCACGACAGACATTTTCGGTCCCGCCCCCTTGTGGCATGCTACTGAAGATGGGACGGTTTGCATGGCCGTGCGACCAGGATGAAAATTCCAGTACCTCTGGGTAAAGCTGCCACGGCAACAAGAGCCTAATATTTGTGTCAGGACATGTTATGGTTAAGTGCATAACTAATCTGATTAAGACTATTTCCGATGCCTATTTTAGCAGACGAATGTGACTGCTAGTAAATTATTACGTTGAATTAGTCAACGTCGCCTGATAAATCGCATAGGGAGGGCAATACTTTTGGTGTAATTACTATGGGCAGATTTATTCCTCCAATCAAGTTATAATGCCAGTCATATTTTGGCACAAAATTTAGGTCCTACAATAACCTCATCGCAACAATACCGTAATGTTCTGACGGCTGTAAAGTGGAATCAGTCCTTTTGATCGCCCTCAATCGCGGATTAAAAGCGTACGCTCAAGTTGGCGGTGGATATGCAACCGAATTTCAAAATTTTGCAGTCTAGCAAGCTCTTCCCAATTGAAGTTAGTTATCCTTCAGTAAAACGTGGAATCGTACATATCACATTGATGCCCATCACTTGGAACAAGCAGCTTACATTTTAGATTAATGCTGTTCAAAAACATGCTCTGGTATGCCACTTAAAAAAACTCAAGAAAAATTTGGTCGAGGTTCTAAAATGAATGGGCATACACCAGGATACTTTTGTTCCACTATATCACCTCTTCAAGGAAGCTAATAGCTTTCCCCACAGCGTTCAAAGTTACGAACAGGTTAACGCAAAACCTCTGAGGGATGCCTTTCAAATTCGCTATCAGGGGCTTAAAAGATTTTAAAATTTTCAGCCTGTACAGTTCCGAGACGCTTGTGTGTGGTGGCTGTGTCTTCATTTTGTCTGGGGAGTAGGGGAGAGCAGGGCGCACCGAGGGATAAGTGACGAAGAGGTCTTAAGCGCCCATTTGTGTGTGCAATGAATCAGAACTACCATCCGAACACGTTTGTACCACATCGGGTGAGGCACCATATAAACGTCCGGTGAAGCGTGAAGGAATTGACTCCGTGATGCGGCAATTATGCGTGGAGTGCAGTTTGTGTAGCCGCATTAACTAGCCTAGAGAACGCATTCTATAATATTTAACCCTACTAACACCTTTTAATGAATGAGAATGCGACATTTTTTCGCGATATTGGATCTTGTTCAATGTGAATTAGGGAATGAGCACATTCTGCAAATAATGGTGCAATCTTCTACTTCTCTGGAAGACGTCTAACATGCTGTACTGCAGCACCACTAGACTCGAGAATTTAACCATCGTAACAAAATCTTGTTAGTAAGATAAGGAAGTAATCAAATGATTTTTACGTTTTATGCCTATATAAGTGACTGTATTTGTTTTTGTTTGGATCCGAAAGTATTAGATGATGTAAAAATTGTGCAAGATATAGCACTGTTGTCGTCCAATTAGACTTATGGACTAAACTATGTGGAACCAAAGTTGCTTTTTTTGGAGCAAAAAGCTAATGTAAACTTCACAAAGTTCTGCATTAAAACACTTTTCATCACTATGGTAGTAACCATTCGTAGCATAAAATCATTTAGTTTTAAATGTTTCCCACGTCAAAGATTATATGCCAGAGGAATGGCTGAATAAGTATGACCTTAGGGGTTATCTATTAATACAGTGGTAATTTTTAGTTGAAAATTAATGAAACGGGCTTATAGATGTCTTAACCTCCAAAATAGCATTGATAAAGTAGCAGGTGTGACCTGGGGATTGCGTATCTCATCACTTGAAAGTGAAAGTTTGACAGAGCATAAGCTTGTCTAGCCTACTGCGAAATTGGAGGATCCCTGACTCACTTTGCAACATAAACCAAGAATATTTTCTGCGTCAAGCACTACTCGAATCGTAGAACAGAATGACAAAGATTGGAAGCAGGTCTTCTAAATAGCGCCTCCAAGGTCAAGTTCACTCACCGCTTGGGGAGGCTATTCCGATGTCACCTGTCGTCAAAACAATCACTAGCTCAGGTCTCTAAACACGATTGAAACAATTCAAGACGAGGTCCTGTAACCTTTACAACTTGGACTTTTTATTAGGACTGTAGACCGAATTTCGCTTGTATCACCCATACAAAGATGAGGCAGGTGGATTCCACGTCTTCGCGGTTCCTCTCACGTAAGTGATGAGGTCACGGCTTCGTCACATGACCGAAGTTGGATTTAATGGAGGTCACCTGTTATTCAGTGGCCAAAATGAACATGAACACCACCCTCGAGTTACAATTGAGTGTTTGCACTCTCGTGGAGGCGGTGGCTTGAGTAAGTCAAAGCCCAAACATAGGGGTAATGAACGTTCCCTTTCTTGAATCTGAACGGATGCCGATAACATCCAAGCGGGTGAACAGAAAAATGCACAGCTAAAGATGTATTTTTTTAAGTGTATTTCCTCAATCCTTAAATGAGCTTTTCCTTTCCGTTTGATCACTGTGTCGCCAAAATAAGAAGGCCCCCTATCGCCTTCCCGAGAAATTGGCCGAGGTTGAGTAGATCACCACTATTACTACGGCCGGTATGTCAGTTGACCCCAGCCTTCAACTTGAGCATATCGGTTGGAACAACCTCGTCCGTAGTAAATTAACAGCTGAAAACTTACGCAAATATGCTTAATTTACAAATAAATATTGTTTGATATGTATTTATTTCAAGAGCGCGAATCAAATTACTTTCCAAACAGGAGTATGAGTCTGTTACCGTACCCCACAACTGAGTCTGCCAGTTCCAAAATCCACCGCTTCTTACGAAATCAACCAGCTTTGTGTCCGACTTCCAGAGTCTTCAATTCCTAGCCAACCTGTACCGGCATGACCCACACCCATCCCAACATCGTGTCATTAAAATAGTAATCGAGTTGAAAAGTCTTTCCCATGGTCAGCTAGGCTGCAAATGGCGGTGCGTCAAAGCGCGTGGAGTGAGGGCGCCAGAGTGAAGGGTGGATGTGATGGTGGCTCGGATTTAAGGGCGAGACCTCTGACGCACACTTATTCAAGAACATACAGGACGGGGTTTACGTGATATCGCCGCGGTGATAGCCCATCTCATTCTCGCCCCCTTGTGTGTGTGTGTGTGTGTGTGTGTGTGTGTGTGTGTGTGTGTGTGTGTGTGTGTGTGTGTGTGTGTGTGTGTGTGTGTGTGTGTGTGTGTGTGTGTGTGTGTATGCGGCCAATTATCAAGCTGTTGCTTGGGTGCGCTTACAGACCTGCCTCATTTGTCGGTCATGCTGCTGTCCCATGGGCGAGCAAGGGAGAGGAGATTAAGAGCATCCTGCATTACGTGTGCAATTGACGATAGAATTTTTCGGTCTGTATGCAGCTAAATGCTGTCCTTGAGCATGTATCTACTGACAATGATGGTGTGAATTAATCTCTGTACTGTAGGCACTGAATCGTGCACAAAATGATCAACACTTAGAAGTGTTAGCCCAAAGCCATGATCAATTCAAGCCTTACTGTGTTACGTCGAAGGAGGACAACATTCAAGCCTGACGGGAACTTTCTTACGGGCCGAAAAAAGAATCACATCGCAAGGCAGTCGAACGTCTTTAAGTGGGATATCCGACTATGGTGATGTTGTGTGAGTGGAAGAGTTTGAGATGGAATTTCTTATAAACCTAGGTGGAAGACCATCAGACCATCAGCGTCTTAATTGTAATGCGCTAAAGGTGTAGACGTCTGCCATTAACGAGCCCGAGACGTGATAATAATTTCCGCAACCATTTACCTCACGCAACTACTGATCCTAAACACCGAATCAGCGCATATGCTGTAACGAAATGACATCTGAGATAAATCTTCCTGTGAAAGCGGTAAATGTCGATTGTCGACATTCGCTATTGAAAAAGTTTAGCCCATGGTGGGTATCAAGATAGCTTCTCCCCTTCGATCAAAACGGGAGAGCCAAATGCTGCACTGTTTTTAAAAAACCTTTTGGCAAGGCCTGAGTTCTCCGATCAGCGTTAATATAAGTGGCAAAAAGGGATACAGTGATTCGTTCAAGAATGTGACCGCGGTTTCTAGCATAAATCATGCATTATAAGGCATGGGTCTGCATCTTATGGCAACCTCTAGTATTTTTCTGCTGTTCGGGGTTAAAACAGTGTCCTGGTGACAAGAACTTCCCGTCGAAGGCGCATGACAATAAAAGCCACTGCTGACACGTGTATTCGCGAACAGCACGGCGAGAAGAAAGTGCAGTAATGCTTAACACGAGTGTTGAAGCACTTCGTTTGCACTCACATCTACGTCAACAGGAAAGGGCAAGACGTAGATGTCGCTCGACAAATGAGCGTGACATGCCATGCATTAGCAGGTGACAGTGAGCCTCAACGAATATCGGCGCCTTCGTTCCATTTACCTTATGAGAGCGCACCGCAGGCAGAAGATGGCATTGCTTAATGACTGACGCACTTCACAGCGACGAGAAATGGCTATTCGATTCCACCGTTTGCTATTCCCAAACGAATCACTCACTAACCACCCCATCGTTCTGAGATAGGCACCACTTCATCTACCGAAGGACATACATGATTTGCGCGCATGCGTGTGTGTGTGGGTGGTGGGTTTCAGAAGCAACTGTTTATTGTGAATTGGTCGCTTGCTGAAGACCAAGCGGAAATTACGACTGGGCCCTAGCAACTCGATACCACACTACTGGAAGAATTGCAAGGGAACTTCTTGTGAAGGAACGGTCAATTCAAACGGGGAGAGGTTCTATTCTTGCGGGATAGCAAAAGACCTCGAACCGCCTTACGGCGGAAGAGAAATGCCCTCCCTATATTTTTTGAAGTGACAATTGTTGCATTCACATGGCATTACATTGTCTCGTTTGAAGTGGATAATTGTGAAGGAAGACTGGTATAGAAATGCAGGTAACTAAGGCTCAATTTTCATTTTTCAGCGGAAACTTGCGACAAACCTATCACTAATTGGGAAACAACTATGGATGGCATTTATGCCTATTTTACCACAAGAAGCTTTCTCGGCTGATGTTCGGTTCGGGCGTCTATACTCGTTCAACAATTTTAGCCACGTTTAGTCTTCAAGGTTAATCCGGGAAGAAAAAACCAACGATTGCCATAAGCAATGGTTCAATTAGTAATGAACGAAGTTGTAGGGATTTGTGATTCCACTGCAATGGCTTGCAATGACCTCCGGGCGCTGTAATAAGTGCGTAATTTTTCTTTTAACTCTAATCCCAGATCAAAAGAGTATGCAACGCTATGTCAATAGCACAAGCCTATAAGCTACAATGTTGACACTGGAACGACAGTAACAATGTCAAATGCCAATGCCATTATCCCTAAAAATGTGGGATAACAATCCAAACATTTAACACTAACAAAAGCCTATCTTCAGGTGTAAAAAGTGGGAGTCCTTCATGAAGCTAACGATAATAAAAGATCTCCCTTTGTACAAAAACATTGACTAGCGTTCCAAGATAGCTCAAAGAATATTGTGTCCAGAGAAACTAGCTATAACCGCTCTCCTGATGCATTCATCTCAGGTAGACTAATCCGTTCCATAAAGTTAGTCTCGAAAAGCTATAGATCAGTGATGTAGCCCTTCCTGCTGCGATTACTTGGTGCCCGCAATCAACATAATGTTTGAAGTGATGCCCCATTGGTGGGTAAATCACTTGATCCGATAAAAGGTGCCAACTTTGGGTAAACTCGAGTTGTGCGCCTTTAAGTTTAAAAGATTACATCCAAATGCCAAAATAGACACAAATTAAACAATGCCAATATGAAAAGAACACCTAGAACCTTGAAGTTGAGATTTGAGTATGAGAAATGGTAGAGCATTTGGAGTCAATGGAAAACAAACGGTTGACTGACGCCTGGTTTAAAGCAGCGTAAAAACGACCGCGAATTTGATGCCTGCGTACACATTCATCCAAAAAAGGCTCGAACCGTATTAACTCCAAGCCAGCCTACCTGAGAGAGCGCAAATCGACTGCACCAAACAAGGTGACACCTAAGACGACGACCTTAAACTCATTTTTTGGCATATCCTAAAGTTCGCACCCAAGCCTGTCAGTGATGTCGACCAATTTACGGAAGTATAAAGGAGAAACGAGGACCAACTTATACTAATACTTCTTCCATAACACTTAGAATCTGATGACTTAAAATTAAAAAAGCAGTAATCCAAGTATCAAAGCAGCAACCATATAAACACCATCCCATTGATCTCGGGGACAACAAAGAATAGTAGTAGAGGTAAAATCATACGTTATATTTTTGCAATGAAAGGACACAAGTCACCAAAGAATCACTCAAAGGTAGAGACTAGCGGCGAATACAATGTCTCGCTTGATCAATGCCATAGCTGTAAGGCAAAAAGGATTATCGATACATAATAATAACATACAGCGATTAAGAATAGACGTGTTTGGTAGTTTACTTTCAATAACTGGCAAATACAGCATTTTAGTCACTAATGATCAGTGAATCAGAGAACATTTCACAATAGTAATTTCGATGTCAACTCACCCTTGACGAACTTATTCTCCAGATCTGCATTTCCTGCCACCTTAGCGGCCTCATGCATTTGCCTTAAGAGCTCTTCCAGTCGTCGCAAACAGCGGATGACACTACCTTCGAAAAGTGGTGTCATTTGGCAGAGCTCCGCGAAGGAAACCCCTTGTGCCCAGGAACGTACAACCTCCATCATTTCGCCCGAGAACTTGGCCACGTAGTCATCGACAGCGCTCCGGCCGCCCTCAGCGAAGATGTTTCCATCCCCCTTGATCGGGCCTCCTGGTGTCGAGGGCATAGGACCCGAGCGCACACGACTCTCCTCTGCCACAGTCGCCAAGTAGCGGGCTTTTGACTATTTAAAAATAATAGAAGCTCTACTAGTTTGGTTTAAGTAGATTTTCGAGGGGAAAATGTTCAGGATAGGTAGCGTACACGAATGGCATTAAGGGCGGCTTCCATGTCAGGACGCAGCTTGGGTGGCTCTTTAGTGCTGCTCTTTTCTGCGACAAAACAAGAAAGTGCACCAGCAATCTGATCCGCAGAGAGATCACTAGAAAACAGCAAGATGAAACTAGGAAAAGACGCTCAAAAAGACATTTATTTCTGCAGAGAACCTACCTGAAGAAGCCATCTAAAAGCAGCTCAGTTAGCATCAGTTCATCTCCAGAGGAGATTTCACAGGCAATGCGGCCTTTTAGATGAATGACATCATCTTCAGTGCTGAAACCCAGACGACGTAGCACACGCTTTCGTGAATGCAGTTCGTCCAACTGTAGCAATGACTCCTTCCGATTGAGCTCATCATGGGCAGCACGCAACTCCAAGTACTTCTGTTGATAAAAACCAGCATGGGAAAATGAATGCTCACATTGAAGGCTCAATGAAACCAACACGATGGAAGCAATTAACGTACTGCGATGCGTTTTTTGTGCGTGTGCAAGAGGTAGTCAAGGTTCTTGCGACTGGAAAGTGGGTTGAGCTTAACCCGAGCTTGCAGCAGGTGAATGTTCTGAGAAGAAAAATTGCATCATAATTAAGGACCATCAGTGTACATTAATTGAAGTGTCTGTCAAGAGCTTTAAGGTGTGTACAACAAAACAGTAAAACGTATCAGGCATTGGAAATGGGAGAAAATAATTAACCCACTTTCTAAGCAAAAAAGCACATCAGCAACAAACTACACAAGAGAATCAAGGGCTCGAGCAGATGGTTAAATTCGCAAACCTGAAGTCGTTAAAAATAAATTCTACGTCAGCAAGTTAATTACACAGGTCTGGTCAAAGCGATACCAACCTTTAGACAGGTGGCCAGACGACTGTCCTTGACGCCCATATCTTTCACAGGGTCAATTAGAGGAAGCTCTCCACCTAACTTAGACCTAGCTCGATGAATACCCTCCCAGAAGTGGAGTCTCATCGATGAAGGGAGTTTAGCGACTTTTTCAACCAAGGCGGCAGGGTCCTTGGTATTCGCACCGTCAATGCAGGAGAAATTAAGGCAAACCGACGACATTTCGCGCAGGCAATCAAGTGGCACACTAGCAATGATGGCAGTAGGCACTGAGTTGATGGGCTTCTGATTCTGCTTCGGTGCTTTTGGAGTGCCTTTCAATGTTCGCCTGCGCTTCCTCGACGACGGCTCCGTAACTTCCTCTATACCTCCTTCTTCCAACACAAGCAAATCAAATTCATCAAGAGGTTTGAAACAGGTGAGAGAGGGAGGTGAAGGGTCGATGGTAACAACGTCAGGACTGATCGCGACGACACGGACAAGCACGTCAACCATCGTCGTATCCGATATTACACCATTGCTGCATGGATCTCGCTGTTTGGAACGGCGAAGATTCAATACAACAGCCCAACCGTAGTCAACACCATCGTCACTTTCAACCTATAAAGAACAAATGGAAGTGACCCGAGCCATTGGATAGTGATGAAAAAACCAGTAAGAAATCACCCACTATAAAAAGCCACACAGTAAAGGGACAAACGGATTTAAAATATTGAAAGGAAACGAAGGATCAATAACCATTAAAACAAAAGTGCAATCACTTACTCGAAGTAGACGGCCGGGCTGCAGGAATGGGGAGACGTATTTGAACTTCAGTGACAGCTGCCACTTTTCACGCTCCAGAGCTTCAACCGCTTGACGCAGCTGGAGTAAATTGGAGAGCTGCTCTATGTCTACATCTTCTGGCAATTCAACACCTCTGAAATCAGCATCCAAACTCGCGATCCCTGGAGAAAAAAACAACCAATTCTTTGGAAGATTGAAGGCAGATGAGTATTCCACGAGAGTAGCCAGCCCAGTGCGCATCACCGAACATCCAGATGAACACATGACTTTCCAAACTTTAATAGATACCTACACTTCGCAACATATTCATCAAAAAGTAACCAAGTGAAGCAGAAATTGCAACCTTAATGAATGTTGTGGATTAACTGCAAAGATGAAAAATAATGCATATTTACTCCGAAAAAAAATGTTTACACGATAGCAACAAAGATGCCTCGAGTGTCAACGAAAGACTAAATTGTATCGATACAATCACCACCAAAGTGCCAGAGGAAAATTCATCACTGCATTTAAAAAATTTCATTTTTTTGAACTGATTTGCTTCCTTTTAAACAAGCATGTTGCCCGCATGTGATGAGTAAAACCTATGAAAGACATGACGGTTGCGAATGCGTTAGTTACCAATTCTGACACTTACTCTGTTCTAGAGCAGGAATGGATGCATAGTTTTGAAATTGGAAGAAACTTTTCTCAAGCATAATCTGGGGATTAATGTCCTCAACGAGAAGAAGATTGAGCACCATGTTGTAGGAAAGTGTGAAGGCCGAATTCAGAGGGTCCGGCATGCCCAGAAGAAGCTGTTTGGCGGCATCGGGAGTAACAGTGTCATCGAGCATAAGAATCACTGTGCCTCTATCATCCTTACCACGCCGCCCTGCCCGCCCCGACATTTGGATGTACTCACCGGGCGAGATGTGACGGAAGTCCTGTCCATCGAATTTACGCGTTGCCGTGAAGAGAACCGTTCGTGCTGGCATATTCAGACCCATGGAGAAGGTTTCAGTGGCAAAGAGAACCTAAGCGAGATAGACGTAAGTATGCACGGTCCTGTTTGACTATCACAAAGCATGCGGCACCAAAAAAGGCACATCACACCCAACACGAGGCGGATGTACATCAACAACCCACCTTAAGGTAACCCTCAGCAAAGAGAATTTCGACAATTTCCTTGAGAATTGGTAACAGACCGCCGTGATGAATACCGATGCCTCGTCGAAGGATCGGTAGCGTAGAGAGAATCTGTGGAAGCTTCTGATCTTCCGGTGAGAGAGATTCGAGAGCATTTCTGACGATTAAATCGACAGCAGCTTTATCTTTACCTGAAATAGATAAGCGCGGTAGAGCGTGGGACTTGTTCAATGTACAGCGACAAAAACCCCATAAAAGAACCCGATTAATTCAGGATTGAGACAAACAGAAATGGATGAAGTTGAGCTCAACGAAAAAGCAGTAACAGGCGACGATGATAGCAATCGAGTTAATGTCATGCATAGAAGGATGCTACATTACTTCCTAGTAATGAAAACAAAAGAACAATATTCCCTTTCAAGAACCAATTACAAAGAATTAAGATCAAAATAACAAGACACCTCCCTTGTTACCTCCGTTAAAATCCACTTGTGAGAGTTGACTGGCGTAGAATTCACAGTCCTTCTTGCTGAAGGAAAAAACAATTAAAGGCTCAAGTTCTTGATCCATCACAAGTTTGACCAGCTTATAGCAGTAGGTCGCAGCTCTAAGAGATCCACCCCTCCGACCACGCATCGCTGTGTCTGATTGAGCGTTGCCCGCGGCCTTGCGAACAACGTCCAGCGCAGAGTTGAAGTTGGCTTCCAGGAACTCGCGCTGTAAAAAAATGCCCAAACATGAAAAAGAGACACAAATGTGTGAACTGTGGGCTGCGATCCGGCTTTTACATTGGTAACACGAGGCTCCGCTTGGCCACTTGAAATAATAGCCTTCTAACTAGCCATAGGCTCATATAAACCTTAACGTTTGTAAAATGATGAACCAGGATTAAATCAGGTCTGATTACTTGACGACCCGAGGCAAACTGGAGCAGCGGCATTTCTACGGTAAAATAGGGACTTATTTCTCTATTTTAATAGACTAAATAAATGCTAGAAACATTTAAATTACACCTAATCAGGGAAGTAGTTGAGGGAGAGGTATAGTTATCAACTGAATACATATACCGCAACATGCCTTTTGATTGACAACCAAGAAGATGCCATCTCCACCACAAGGGAATACGTAGTGCTGGAGAGGTGTGGGACGATAGTCAGTATAAATGACATGGCATGGTCGCTTGTGCAGGAAGGCGACCCACTCTGCGAACTGTCTGGCATTGGGAATAGTGGCACTGAGGAAGACCTGACGCACACTGTCCGGCAGGAGGATAATCGACTCTTCCCACACCACTCCTCGTTCCTTCTCACGCATATAGTGGATTTCATCGAAGATCACCCAGCCCAGCTCCCTCGTTACCTCCGATCCACTGGAACGTAAAGTGGATTACCAATGGACCATTTTGCTCCAAACAGCGAATCGACAAGTGTACAGACCCCAAGTGTCACGCAGTTATTCGACGTGTGTGCATCTACGTCCCTCCGTTTCTTGAACGCTACTTGTTAGTGCACTTAAATGCCTCAAGAGATCGGTGTACGTGTATCAACCACGCAATTCCAGGCATATTAACAATGCGTCAAATGCTGACTTCAAAGTCTAGCTTAGTAAAAATCGACACAGCAAAATTATATTACTTTGAACCGAGGTATTTGCATGCAAAACTTACCGATAAAGCATCGATCGAAGGATTTCAGTGGTCATTATGAGGAGGGTTGATTCTGGGTTGATTGTAATATCGCCAGTCATTAAGCCAACATCCTTGAACTCCAATAAAAATTCGCGGAATTTCTGGTTACTTAGGGCCTTAATAGGGGTTGTGTAAATGACCCGTTGCCTATTCGCCAAACACCGAGCGATCGCGTACTCAGCAACCACTGTTTTACCAGCAGATGTGTGCGCGGAGACCAAGACTGACTGATCATTTTCGACGCATAAAATTGCCTGACGTTGGAAGGGATCCAGCTTAAAGGAATAAGTCTTGGCAGGTGTCTGCGATACCGGCCTCAGTGAACTGAAATGATCCAAGCCGACAGGTAGAACAACCTCATGAAGGCACCCTTCTTCCGTAGGAATGGATACCGTCTTTAGTTTGGGTAGTTTGAATCTCGATTTGCGCTTTGTGGGAAGTGGAAACTTCGTGAAAAATGGAGTGGCCGGATGATTCGCCGGCGTAGTGGAAGGCCTAAGTATTTATTGTAGATGAGCGAAAAGGAGCTAAAAACTCACATATTGCCGAAAACCTTTGGGCTTTCCGGTGCTTGAAAAGCAGATGCCAATGCATCCAACTCAACGCCAAATAAGTGGCTCATCTAAAATCGAATATTGGGCAGATGTATCTTGATTAAGGCGAAAATTACACAATACATTCGGTGCTAAAATGAAAAGTACAATAAAAGCCATTAAGAAAGGTATGTTCAGTAGTCCCGATATCCTGTATATGCATAAGACCGCTTCAGGGACAATGCAGACAATGAATAATAAATTGAGTAGACAGGTACAGGTAGCAGGCTATCACTCCCAAAGCATGTGTTTATTAAGGTGGCATAGTCGTACAACACATTATTCAGAGCGCCAAACAGATAGAATTTCGAAATGAAATAGAAAAGACATCTGGCACAAGATTACGTGGACAAAGCGCTACTCAGCGACGGCTGGAAGTCTGGAATAGAATCATAAACCGAACCACGCTGTCAGACCGTGGTTCAATTACCTGATTGGTCAAGTTGAATAAACGATATTGTTAAAGAACGGCACCGTCAAACTACACAAACCCAGTTATAACAACATTCTTATGCACCTTAAAGTGCACGAAAGCAGCAGTGAAATAGCATCCCTTACCTTGTTAAAAATGAATAACTACTGGTATTCTCAATAAGTGCTCTCAAAAACTCTCATACTAAATATAAAAGAAAGGAGAAACAGAATACGTATCCAACCAAGCCGAACGCATGCCGCAAAGCAGAAGCACAACTGGCAGAGACTGACGCTTACCTGATTAAGTGCATGGCCAAAAGAACTTTGAGTTCACTCACATACAACAGCATTATGTCTATTTATCACGTCTGATTGTCAGACATCGACATTGATTCCATATATTGTTTTCTTCTAAGTTAATATAAGCCCTTTGTGCCGATAAAAGGAGGTCGGAAATATCGTAGGCGGCTTAAAAAAGCACAACAGCTTAAACACTTTAGCTTAATGGCATACCTGAATTATTTATTTATTTATTTACATTTTGGGGACGTTGGTCTCCGCTTTAGCCTAAGAAAGCCCAACCCAGTGCGTGTTTTTGACCTAGATGAGCAATGGTAAACGGGCTGAGATTTCTTTCATCTTTGGTTGCGGAAGTTGGTGCAGCACCTATTGGCAATTTCCACAC
The DNA here is from genome assembly GCA_036345935.2 of Taenia hydatigena. NCBI lineage: Eukaryota > Metazoa > Platyhelminthes > Cestoda > Cyclophyllidea > Taeniidae > Taenia > Taenia hydatigena. The sequence continues at coordinate 5,543,926 of JADWOT020000009.1, forward strand.
GTGACTACCCATGCAAAGATTTTGAAGGGGCTTGAATCCCATGACTACGCTATTGGATGCGTAACTAGGAAAACTTCGGCTTGTTTAATTAATGACTAGATATTTATGCATCCTGGTTGTCGTCATTTGCGCATTTCCTCCTCAATGTCACTAAAACTCTGTTTTTCCCTGCTATTTAATGACTGATCCCCTTGGTCTTATGTTATGCCTGTATCCAATGCGTCATCCCCAGTGGATGAGGACTTATCCAAAACATCTTCGCTCCATTCGTTCCTCTCTGATTCTATACTGTTATCTTGTTCAAAAATATCTGTATCTACTACTGCCCATTGTTAATTTCCAAAGGCTGGTTTAATTGCTTTTAATGGAAAATGGTCTGTGCGCCTTTAATCAAGAATAGGGAATATTCACACCATTGGAAACGTTGCCTCATCTCTTAACAGGTAGTCAGGACTGGTATCAGTGAACCTATTGGGAATGTGTTTTCGCAGGTCTCAGAATCGATGTGCTCTTGTGGTGTGGTGAGGGACTTCTTTCGATGCGTCGGTGGGATCGTTGTTCCGGGCATGCTTCTCAGTGCCTCTACTACCGGCGGCGCCTCGGCCTGGTCTCTCGGCTCTGGCGTTGTTCATGTCCCTTCAAAGAACGCGGACTCTGATAGTGCTATCTACATTTTGGTGCGAAAAGTGAGTTCACCCTATTACTTATTCCCGTAACCGTTCATGATCACACTATTGAACCCTTTATAAATATCCTGGGCTTTTCCCGCAGACATGCAGCAAACAAATGTGCATATTTCGTATTGTTAAAATGAAAGAAAGTATGCGAAACAGAATGAGCTCATTCGTTAGTGATGCTCATTTCACATTGCCGTTTTCCCAACAACTTGATGAGTGTATGGTTACGAACGAGATTACGGTCCTCACCCGGTCAGAGCAGGTTCATGCACAGGTACAAACATACCAATTAATGCTGGGGAGGTCTTTGGCTCATCGGCGCAAAAGTGGGACATTAATCATGACTAAAATCAAGCTCTACGCCTCGTGTCTTGAAGCGCTTACTGGCGGCTACTCGGTAGCCAAGAGTTTTGGTGGCGGTGCTTGTAGTGTCTTACTCGACGTTCATTACTTACCAGTAATCGATACCACACTTTCTATCAATGCTGTTGCTGCTGTTTTCACCTCCTTCGGATAATTTGACACTGCTGGTGGCGTCCCAGAAGAAGCAGAGTGCTTTCAATTAAACATGATGAAGGTCTTTTCGGCAGATGGGCATTCAGGCACCTTTATTGGTCATTAGGCCCGACAAGGAGGCATGCAGATGTAGCAGTGGTGAGAGAATGTCCAGAGATCCTTTATGGACCCAGAATGGACACTACTAGTTGCGAATTCCACGGAGTCATTAAGCGGCCCTCGTTCCCAGCTCATCACCACACCAAAGCCGATGAACCGCGTCGACGGATCGTTCCTGCACAACTTCTGGTGGAGATGCGACCAATAATATGAGGGCTAATGAAGCACACCTTCCACTTGTGGCTATGGTTGGGTGCGTGCGTGTGTCTTCTATAGTGGCCAACACCTTCTAAGTATTTCAGGTTGTTCAGATGGTCCTCTTTGCGAATTGGGCGTTAGAGGGGATTGAATTTCTGTTTTTTTGCTTACAAATAGCCAAATAACAGCATGTGGTAGGAGATCAGGTAGTGGTCCATTTCAGAAATTGCATTGTTTGGAATGACATCGCGCAAAAGTCATCCCGTGATTTTCGGCTTCTGGCTGCCGTATGCTTGCAGCTAGCAACTGAATCTGAACCTAATAAGTACGCTCTCATTTTTTCAACGTCTATCGCACTATTATGGGGCCTCTGCGTCACACCTATGTGTTACGAATCTTCCTATCTTGTATTCATTCATAGTGCATGATGAATGCCTTCTATTGGGTTTTCGGGTTGATGAGGAACGCATATTGTTTTATGCACACTTCAGCACTGATGTCGTGATCATGATCGGCACACCATAGCGTTGTCCTTCGTAAATTTTGATTTGAGTACCCATGTCACTTTTGTTAAGAGCAAAGCGTAAACTACGTTCCTCTCCCCTTGTTCGTTGCTGCAGTGTGGACTGGCTCATCTGCAGTGGTTATAGGCCTGCTCCTACGATTGCACTAGTTAGTCATCGCTTTGAAGTTTACCGCTTGTTTTTCTTGCCTGGCCTATGGTAATGATTCGACGTACTCTCTTTTTAAACCTTCCTTTGTAAACTGCATTTCCATTTAAGCCTGCATTTCTTATCCTTTAAGTGGCGCATCTTAAAAACGCCAGCGCAAAATATTTCTTTTATCTATAATTCCATTGTTTTTCTCATTATCTTGTAAATATTTCCTGGCCTGTCTCAATCAGCTACGGCCAAAATAGGAACCAATTACTCGTCGTAGTTATTGATACAGAAAGGCTGGAAGGCTGAGGGCAAGAAGGAAATCAGAACTGGATTCATACACAGACGAAATGTGAAAATCCGTGCACTTTTAGTTGGGCATTCTGTGTCATTCACTGGTGGCGGCGGAGGAGACGGTGGGGACTCGAGCAATTCGAGTGTGGGTGGACGCGCTACCACTAGTGGCGACAGGGACGGGAGCAGCAGTGCCTTCCCTGGCCAGTGCTCCGCAAGCTTTTCACGCCGCACAGTTCTGCGTCGGTGACCGCGTTCTCGGGGTGGTGAAGAAGAAGGCTGGAGAGATTTACTATCTCGATATCGGCTGCCCTTCTCTCGCCTCCCTCAACGTCCTCGCTTTTGAGGGTGCTTCGAAGAAAAATCGACCCGACATCCGTCTTAGGGATGTTATCTACGCCGCTATCTCACAGGCTGATCCCGGTATGTCGACTTTTTTAAATGCTCAGTAAATCTAATGTCTTTGACGGTGATACGTTGATACCAAGGGTGGAAATTACGATAATCGTTCTTGTATATGAAGATTTAAAGCAGCCTATTGTTCCATCGAACCAGGGTTGGTTTGAATGCACCAATTTTCTTTTCTTGATCGACAGATCTGGAAATCGAACTCACCTGCATGGATGAAGCTGGAAAGGCGGCTGGAATGGGCATCCTGGGTCGTCACGAGCCAGGTTCAGTGGGCAACGCGGGTGGGGTGAACGGTGGAGTGATGATTAGCTGCTCGTTGGAGCTTGCTCGACGCCTGACCGACACCACTAGTTTTCCGCTTGTAGAGAAGCTGGGAGAGGTGGGTAGCTGCGGTAGAGGCGTTCATAATTTTATCATTAATTTGTTTCCTTTCCTAGTGCATTACGTTCCTATTACCACGGATTAGATCTCATTTTATGCGTTCTTAATAAAATATTTAGAAGGATGACTGGAATAAGAAGCGAATGGGTCAAAACCATCCAATTTGCCTCAAAACACATCCGATCTTGTTCTGCGTAACTTAAAACCGTTTGAAATTCGATCGCACAGTTTTTATCTTCCACTTACTCCATACTTTCTTACGAACAATCATTATAGTTACATTAATAGTAATGTGGGTGCATTCGTTTGCGGCTGAGGAGGAATAAAAACAAAGGTGTGAGGTAACGCAATGCTTCAGTGTAATTGTGTCTTTGTGTTTGCGTTCAGCGCTTTCCTTTCGAGATCTGTGTGGGCTGCAATGGACGCATCTGGCTGACGGCGCGTTCGCCAAAGGAGACGATGTTGCTGGCCAATGCCATCGCAATCGCTGACTATGTGGTGCCTGAAGTGTGTCTCCAATTTGTGGAGGACCTCTGTTAGCCTCCTGTCACGCCTCGAAATTAGACCCCGTGCTTCCTTTCAAATTAGTCGGAGTCAACGTAAATTCGAGCTTCGAAACAACTGGTTGCCTTTAGATGCCTTATTTGGGACTTCCTTTCCACGGCAATTCTTGCTAACGTGGATGTGAGGGGTCAGATACATTCTGCTTTTGAAACCGCCCCATTTAGTGAAGTTGCTGTGTTTTCCTGGTCACTTACCTGTAGTACTTAACTCACCCGCGATGCAATTATGCAGCATATGAGTCCGAAAATTAGTATAATCAAAACGACATGAGCATGGCTGAAGTGCGAGCGACTTAAACGATCTGCATAAATGGCTATGCGTGTCGTTTGCACCCACATACGGTCCCGGCCACTGGAATCCATCATCAGCGAAACGACCGACCGATGCCAGGCGAGTAGTTTGACGGTTTGCACGTCACGTGCCCCGATCGATAAAGTCAATTAAAGTCGAAGTAATGAGCAGGCGCGATGTGGAGGCAAGTCTGTTGAAAGAAGTTACGCAGCTGCGTGCGAGTCTTGACGCCTCGCGTCGGGAGGCATGTGGGGGGGTGGGCATGATGGATGCCGCCAACGCGGCGGCGATTGGCATCCTAGTCAACGTGCCTGCTCTCAGTGCTGTACACAATCTGCGCGCACACACTGGTCGTATTCGGACGTGCACGTGGGCGGCGTCGGACGAGAACCTGCTTTCCATTGGGGCGGACAATTACATCTGTATTTGGGATGTACGCAGCGGCCTCATTCGCAACATTATTGACATAACAATGAATCAGGCCACCGCGGCTGACAGTACACCAGACCTGAGCGTCGTATTCGCTGGAGGTCTCTACGCCAATGTCGAGGCTTTCATCCACCAGCCCCGTCCCCCTGAGGATGGCTACTCGGAGTATATCTCCTCTGCTGTCTTTGAGCATGGGGGACGAATAAATTGCATTACGTACCTGGAGGGGCACAAATTGCTCACCGCAGCGTCGGTAGATGGGGTGGTTGCGTGGGATATTAATAATGTGAAGGTACTGAATAAGTGCTCTCACACTACTGATGTTTCGGCAGTGCTTCCGTTCTCCTCTGATGGTCAGTCTTTCGTCAGTGGAGCAGCTGACGGAGTTCCGCGTATCTGGGATATGCGGCAGTCCAGACCGTTTGTTTGTTCAATGCACGGTCACGAATCCGAGATCAGTTGCATGGAGCGACACGCTAATGAACATACTTTTGTTACGGGGTCTGATGATGCGGCGGTTAATCTTTACGATGTGAGATTAGATTTCCCTTTGGCCAGTTACAATCGAACTGATGCCAAGAGCACAGTTGATGGCATCGCTAGTGCTGAAAATAAATATACGAACCATTATGGAATGGACGCCGAGGGGACCGATCAAGTTGCTATTGAGGATGCAGCCACCACGGGTGTCACTGGCGTAGGTGTTTCAACGTCTGGTCGGATTATCATCTCGGGGAGTAGAAATGGATGCATATACATATGGGATATATTCGATTTGATGACTCCGGTAGCTGTTCACAGGGAACAAGGACCAGTCATGGCGTTGAAGATGGCTCACAACAGGAGGGGCTTGGCGGTCATTACGTGGGGTTCCGCCACACATTTGCAAATCGTATGCCCAAACTGAGAAATGTGGCATTTTAGCATGAACAGTAGGCTGCGGTGTAACGCGTTTTGTCTGTTTTACTCTCGGTTTCGGTTACAGTAGCTTGATTTGCCACGTTGCCTTCACCGGGTAGGCCTGCCTCTGGTCCACGTCTAAACCCCAACTTCGGTTGCTGAATATGCGTATTATTCTGGAGCATAATGTTCTCTTTTGCCTCTCTTACCAGCTCTATTCTCGAAACTACATATTTTTAAAGCAAAACACAGAAAAGTAATAAAACTGTATCCCGATGTGAGGATAAAGTATTGGTTTCGGGAAGAATAATCCCTCACTTTGGGCATTGCTTCCAAATTCATCAGAATATGAAATAAGACGCATCATCGCCGGTGGTAGTGTCCAGTCGAGTTTGCTCGTGTCAATGCAAACATTTCGCAATAAGCAATGGTTCCAGATAAGAATTCCTTAATAAATAGGGCAATTGTGGGTCCATTATAATCTTAAGTCCTTAAAGACACTGATGGTTGTGGAACCGGCGGGGAATTTTAAATATGGTCCCTAGATTCCTCTGCACTTTAATAATGCAATTTCCTCCACGCCAAAATGACTTATTACAGCCTCATAACGTAGCTTAGAGGACCGCACATACTACCACCTCTAACTTCGTACAAATGATTGGTTAGTCAATGTCATAAATAAGTTTTCGGGAGGTAGGTGTAATACTTAATTCTTTAAATGCGCTTTGTAGGCCAGAGGCGGGAATTCAATTTGAACCACGTGACGGAGGAACGTGGAGACTCCTTGGAGCGTGACGGACCCTCGGCCTGAACCCCCATTCGTCGCCTAGCTGTATTTATTACCCATATACAGTAAAGATGTCTAAACGCACTTAGACTCCTACTGGCAAGGTTAACCAGGAGGGAGAGGAGGGACCCTCTACAGCAGGCGCAATACTTTGTTTGTTTGGACCGCCGGTTTTGGTCAGAGTCACAGAGGTGGCCACATTGACCTAGCTGCATGGGCTGGCCTTCGGGCCATGCCAGCAGCTCATTTCCCTCTGTCCGTTAAATATATATATTCCACTCTATTACTTTGCCTTCTCTTGTCTTCAAGGAAACCTACAGTAGGGGTAAGTGGCATCTTCGTGAAGGCTGTTTTTTGGTGTGCTTACATAGCTAAGCAATGCCTTGGCGTTAATCAGCTGTGTATTTAATGGGCTAACTTACATTTATCTTTTGTTAATTGCATCCATCTAGGCACGTAAACTTATTTTAGCTTCTGAGTTGTTTGGATGTACTAAATCGAAAACGTATTTACAAGGGCACCAATTTGGTTGTGTTCTGTTGTTTAACGGTTATATGTCCACTATTTAAGTACCAGTAAAGTTATTTTTTTAATAAAATTATTTGAATCCAAATATGGACTTGAGGAGGATGGCTGTGTTCAGAAAACCTTACTGCTTCTTAAGTCGTTTAGGGCTTGGTTTAGTTATTCTAATCGTTTTCGATGGATAGTAGTTTCTAAGAAGATTTGAAACGGTTACTACAGTTGAGAACGTTAATTGAATCCTAGCATATTCTGACGGCTTCTCCTTTTTGCTTGTTGTCTTGGTTCCGGAAAGTGATTTAATTCTTCTGCTCTTTAGCCATGGTTCTAGTGTTTATCTTCCTCCTTGTTGCTGATTCAAGCCAGGTTGTTGCCCCTCCGTGGCCCCCCAAAGTTGGTACCTATGAACAAGTAGTTTCACACTTTGACTTTCACTTCCATCCCCTTACTTTTAAACAGCGTTTTGTTTACGAAGGTATGGGAAATTTTATCCGTTGTGTTTTTGTTAGATTTATGGTATAAACCCGGAGGCCCAATTTTTTTTTATTGTGGAAATGAAGGCAATATTATGGAATTCTGGAATAACACCGGCTTCATGTTTGACATCGCCCCAATGTTCAATGCTCTTATCGTGTTTGCGGAACACGTAAATCGAATCACAAGTTGTTAAATGAGATTTGACTTCGTAGCGCTACTATGGCGAGTCAACGCCGTTTTTCAATAGCTTTGTCCAGCCGTACATAGGATTCCTTTCAATACAGGAGGCCATGGCGGATTTTGCTGATTTAATATCGGTGCTGAAAGTTCATTTTAATGCAACCTCGTCACCAGTTATTGCTTTCGGTGGAAGGTTTTGTTACCTTTACATTAATTGTTTCCATTTAGTTATGGAGGCATGCTGGCAGCCTACATGAGGCTTCGCTACCCCCATATTGTCACTGGTTCAATCGCTGCTAGCTCTCCTTTTAGGTGGATTACCGGCGAGGAAGGTCTACACCCATTTTTTGAATCGATTAAGGAGGTCTGTCTTATCAGTCAATTTGTTTTGACTTACTTTCTCGTAGGTTTACTTCAATGCAAATGAATCATGCGTCTCCATAATCCAAACTGCCTATTCAGAAATTTTGAAGCGGAGCCAAGAGGGAATAAGCGGTGGGTACTAGTAATCAACTAAATACGTTTGATCAAATCCTGACGTTTGAGATAAGAAAAACATCTTTATGTGTTACCTGAATGCTTGAACGGTTTTTCTACTTGAAGATCCGCGCGACCCATGTTCTATCATTTTGATTACAGTCAGGTTATTTTCTAAATGAGATCAGAATCTGACTGGCGCAATGAATGATACATTAAAATTAATAGTTACTATTTTGAACCATCGTAAAGTAGTATTCACTGCTATTTGAAGCTCAAAATCGTTAATCAAATTTAGCATCTTTTATTAAACGCGTGCCTTGGCACAGTCGTTTAGGAAGAGCAAATGGATCGAATGTTTTTCTTAGGCTTGAAGAATGTGTCAACGGAGTTGAATCTATGCACTATGTTGGAGACAGAGCAGGATCTGGACTGGATGCTTCGATGGTCGCGTAATGCCTTTGTGATGATGAGCATGATGAACTATCCCTACGCTAGCTACCATCTGCCCGCGAATCCTGTCAATGTCTCCTGCAATAAGGCCATCGAGTTTGGCATCCAAAACCCTCTGGCTGGGCTTAGAGAGGCCATTGGCGTTTTCTACGACCGCAGTCCGGGTCGGCAAAATGCTTACTTTTCTTTTGCTGCTGCTCTGAATGGTGGTAGAGTCTTTATAGACGCTCCTAATTTGTTAGGTTTCACGAGGGTCTCAGAATACACCCCAAATTAGAACCTAATCTTCTCAAAGCAATACCGTACAAAATTAGTTTGGTATAGGACAGTTGGCAAGCCAATTCGCCTTCTTTGATTCGCTGTGGTTTACCATCGTAGATCGCTATGTTTATTATACCTATTCGTTTCGTGTCAATAAGGTTCAGAGATGTTTATCTCACACGCGTACGTATTATTTCAGGGTTGTGTTTTGATTACAAAAGCCAATACATTGACTGCGCTGACGTAACAGGATGCGGATTGGGTAACGACTCTGTTGCTTGGGATTTTCAGGTAACCGTCATGACCAATCTTTAGTGTTTCGCCATTGTTCTCATACTAGCGACGCCCAAATCTCAAACGTCTCTACATAGGTCTTGCTTTGGATAACTTTTCTTAATCCCATAAAGCATCAAATACGTTTGCATCCAAAGTCAATGATGTAGTTTATTCAAATGTCGAAACGGGTGGAACAGTCTTGAAATTTTAGTTTTCCGGATGCGGCAGGAAGTGGTTTTGCTGGTTTTCCGATGTCCTCTTAAGAAGAAGCATTGCTGTATATTTGACATTGTTAGATGTAAATTATGTGACTCAAAATCGAATTGTTAGTGAGCTCCCGTAGCAAAATACTAGAAAACCAATTGAAAGTCATGGCCGGGAATTTGGACTGGAGGGAGCTACCCTTGCACAAGTTGTATCAAGAAGAGGTCATGGAAGATCGCTGCTTAAATCTACTCTCTCCTAGGCTTGCACCGAAATACACCTCTATGATCCATCGAATGCGACGTCGAATGACATGTTTCCATCACTGCCGAAATCCTTAGCCGATGTAAACGAGTATTGTTTTAAAAAGTACGGGGTGCGTCTATCAGAGAAACAGTTGCTCACGGCTTTTGGACCGATTTCCAGTAGGTTTCGCCTTAACCGAACCATTGAACTTCTCATAATTTATGCATTCGCCATGCGTATTTCCTGGATACTTTCCATATTTTCCTCTAGAACTGCAAATGTCTGGCACTTTCTCCTTTCAGACTGGAAGATGACAAGCAACATTGTATTTAGCAACGGAAATCTTGATCCCTGGATGAAAGGCGGAGTAATGATCTTTCGATGGAATAAGCAAACACTAATGCTGCCTTTTAAAGTGTCTGATTATCATGATGTATGTTTGATTTTGTAGATCCTCAAGGACGTCTCAAAAAGTGTCATAGCTCTTCAAATAAGTGGGGGAGCCCATCATCTTGATTTAAGGTAATTTGGCAAATGTCAGCACCTTGCAGGCTTACCAATGAATCATTGACTTGCGAAGTTGTCTTTCGACTCCGGAAATGGCCTGTCAGGATGTGGTTAGACTTGTAATTTGAACAAGCTCGCGCGTAATGGTGCTGATAATGCGTTTTTTTGCTGTTGAAGTTGATGTATTTACGCCTATATTACAAATTGTTAGTTGTGCAACGCTGGGGCATTTCATATGGTTATAGGAGCAACTTTCGTAAAATTTAATGCTGAGGTTTTGTATACGGATTTTAAGTTCTGATTGTTCCACGCTTTAGAGGCGGCAATTCTGCTGATCCACCTTCGGTGAAGGTCGCGCGCCAAAATGAAATTGAGGCTATCAGTGGTTGGCTGGAGGAGCATAGGAACTCACGTTACGTTCACTAAATGCCTACTAAAATTGGGCAAGTAGAATTTTGCTTCAATGGCTGCTTTAGTTTACGCAATTGACCCTCTCTCCATGGCATTGTAACCGGCATTTTCGCGCACATTACCTTATACACGTTTACAGTGGATACAAATTTTCTTTTTGGCAAGAGGCCTGCTTACTTACTCAGAGCTCGTTCAACTTAAGCACGCATGTGCTTTGGGATTCGTGGTGAGCTTTATTCAATAAAAATACCTTTAGTGGGGCGGTCTCTGCTTTTGGCTGCCGTTTTTAATTAAAAAATCGGGGTTTCCCTGATAACGATAGCATCTGCAAATAATAAGCAATGGGTAGGCGAAAGACAGCCACTAGGTGGCTTAGACTGACGATCGTTAGTATTTGATGCCATTCTGTTTGGTATCTTTTGTCACTCTTTATAGGTTGGAGACAGTTGATTTTGGTCTTACAGCTACTCCACAGTAAATGAAGAAACATGGGTCGGAATTTTTGACATGTTATATAGACAAGGATGCATTTATTGCCCTATCCGCAGCAATTTTATCCCGTTTCGCGCTTTTCATCGGCTTGAAGTGTTCCCAACCATGGGGCAAATTTTGTTTGATGGATAGCAACATTGGACGGACGATATTTTCTTACTTATTTTATGGCTACATATTGTCCACTTGAGGTGAGAGAATCAAGCAGTCATGCAATCCTACGGCATGGAGTCAATCATGCGAACGAACCCCAAATCATATTGTTTAACCAATCGAGAAGTTTTAGTAGATCTGGTTCCCTCTCTATGTGTTTGAGAAATTCGTGGAAGGTTTAAGTACGACGATTTTCTACCGGTTCCCGAGTGGACCATGTGTGAATGAGAGCCAGATGGCAAATTGTGGGCTAGATCCATGTGATTCGGCGTCTGCATGTGCCCAGCCTTGTTCTCCACACACGTGAGTCAGCCTGAGGGATCTTGGTTTGCACCCCATTCTGTTGGGTGATGGCAGGCCCCTAAGTAGTGGTAGATGCAGCTTCCTTTCGCCTTTTCCATACTTCAGCCACGTGCGCACCCGACGGGATGCATTCCTCCTCTCGTCACGCTGCCAGCTGTTTACAGTGTTTAATACATGCTCCATTCAATAAATGCATCATAACAATCGCTCTAATGTGCGTGACTAATATCATAAAAATTAAAATTGGAAACTTTCCTGCAGTAAGTGTGAAGATGGGCAAACACACAAATGTGATTAGATATGATACTTATGAAATTTTAAAGTCAGAGGGAGGAAAATTTTGAGAAAATTGTTTCCACAATAGCTCTAAGTGGCTTATTTAAGGATACATTAAATAGTATAACGGCTTTGCAGTTCGTGGTTGCGTACCCAGCAGAACGCGTTAATAGTAGAAGGGTTTGTTATAAAACTTATTGAATTGCAGCTTTAAATTGAAAGACACCTGTCTTTACGGTTTGAATCGCAGCACATAGAGGCCCGAAAGTAACTCTATAATTTGTAGTTAATTTATGTTTCTCCCAGTTCTCTTCAGGCACCGCATTTTTCTGTTCGATTTAAAAACTTACCTCAAGCAAAGTCGCAGCCGCAAACTTAGAAGGAGACCTGTGGAACCGATTGGTTAAACTTGCAGTTCGTGCAGTTGTCTTTGTGACTAAATTGCATAATTGCCGTTTGCAAACAAATGACGTGAGTTCTATAGTTTTAATAAGCCTCTTGGTGGCAGCATCTGTGAGTGGTTAGCGCGGAATCACTCTAAAACTCGGATCCTTCCCGTATTCTCTGCGACCCCGGTATGCTCCCTCTAGTCGAGCAGTAATCTGGCACACAAAGCTCCACTTTTTTCCAGACAGCTTAACTTCCAATCACACCCCAAATGAAAAGGACGCATTTTACTGATGCTCAAGTTAACAACCACTGCCATCGATGATGACACTTACAAATTGTCTGGACACCAAAATCTTGGTTTCATGAGTTTTGCGAAAATAGTGGAAGCTAAACCATGTGCTTGTGCTAAGTATATCATATAAAGTGTTTTAAGTTGTAATAAAGGAAAAAATAGCGAGTGAGGAGTAAACACCTGCGTTCCTGAACATTCCATAAATTGTGATATGAAAACAAATAAAATTGCCATGAAAATTTACCACATGGAATATGGCGTGCAAATAGAAAGTTAAATGAGTCTACTGCAAGCTTTAAGCAAGTTGGCCAGTGGGTTTTTAGCATTCACTAAGTGGACGCATCTAGATTGCAGCGAATCGCCAAAATAAACCTTCCACTGGATGCTTCCTCAAGCGAAGCGCTTCTAATTCCTATTCACCACCAATCACGCTAACTTTTTGTGCGTAGAATGTTAAAACCCTATAAAGCACGTTCAGACAACCTGCAAGACAGCTTATAATATATGTCGGCTTGTGAATTCCCAGTGCTAGCAAACATAAGTGGAAATTTCATGTTTTGAATAGGCAACCTGAAGGATACAAAGTGGTGGGATAAAGTTGGGATTACAAAATCTCGTATCGGTAGTGGGCATATTTTGGGAATAAATAATTCTTAGGGTTCGTTGAGGGAATTATTAAAATTTCAACTTTATTCTCTCAACCGTCAAATGCTATTAAATATAGACCTCCAAATTTTCAAAATATGGCGGCAATTTGCCAAAACTGTTAAAAACGATCACTAGAACAATTGGACTTTCGCCATTCGGACCAATACATCCACCGTCGCATTGGCATCAAGAGGTGAATTGTGAGCCGTTGGCAACATAATTTAGTATTTAAATCTGCATAGCATATGAAATGTTTGTCAAAAAATAGGAAATGGGGCACAGCCGCTCTTAGAACTTGTTAGTGTAACTCGATGCATTACAAAATCTTGAGTTTTTTAATTCGCCACTTGAAAAGGTAGATGCCATCGGAGACGCATTTGGTGGTCACTGATCAACAAGCACTTTACGTTCCCACTCCTCAAAACACCCTCATTTGTTTAAAAAAATTCACGAGAGATTCAAAACCCATTGCCTTTTTGCTAGCCTTTATTTAAAAGCGTTGTCGAAAACGAACCTCTCTAACTTTTGTGTTAGGCAAAATATGTGAAAATGTGGGGTCCATTTTAATATAACACGATATTTGCAGCCTCTCTCTCCCTTTTAAAATCCCCGTGTCACCCTCCTTTTTGAGGTCTCGCAGTGGAATCAAAACCTACATATCAGTGAAGTGGGGTTGTACCCAAAGTTATGAATTGTACATGACCACCTCATAACTATTTGATCATAAAAATCCTTTCCTAACGCTCTAGAAACCGCCACCTAAAGTAGTAATGGACAAAACACATAAATTATGAAACACGTGCAAAAACTTCCAGCCTTAGTGGTCGAACCGATTGTGGGTTACAAAGTGATGCCGATTTGAGTGGCCTTGGGCTTTGAAATCGCCGTGGCATATTTGTACAGCATTTAGGTGCGGACATTTCTCATGCAATGACGCGGTTTGTATCGCAACAAAATCTACTCCTCTGTGGTGTGTGTTTAGCTGACGCAAAATCAAACATTTAGAAGCATGCAGAGGGTTGACAGTTTTGCCACTGGTTTTCAGACGTCACCATTGCTAAATCTGAAAAAATTGCAATTTCCTACCTCAAATAAGTAGCTGTTTCGTTAAAATTTGTAGTCTGAGATACAATTGGAAGCTAAACAGTAAGGAAACCACCGGACACAAAAGCAACTTAAAATTTGATTTAAATTGCTCAGTTCTGACGAACTGATAATGAGTTGCTTTCTTGAGGCGATTTATCATGACCTGCGGGACGTTCAAGTGATATTAAACTGAGTTATTTTGACTACAACAAGTGGAGCATAAACACTGTAAGAAGGAGAGTCACAATGCTAGTTTAGGCGAACTTATGAGCAGTTTCGTAGTACCACTGAGTACTAAAAAACACATTGGAGACTTAAAAAGTAAACGCATCCACGAGGGGCAAGTATTAACTCTCGTTCACAATGTTGAGCATCATGGTGGCTCCATGTCGAGCATGACAGCAGCATGAGTGCATAAAAAGTAAAAGGGGTGGAGACAGGCGAAGCTAATGGAAATGTTCAGCAATGCTAACGCAATCATTTCGCCTCGAAAATAGCCATATAATTCCATTTGTGGAGCACGTATGAGAATCAAATTACAGTCTAACCTCTCTCACTATTGAATTGGCGACAGCTAGCGGGGAGGAAAAAGGTAGACTGCGGAGAATCGGCACATTCAGACGCTTATTTCCCGATTAGCATTTTCTCAAATAAATACAAGGCTTGAACATGGCCAAGTGAAAACGATCACTTGACATGAAAAATAATTATCAGGGAGAAAGCAGTGGATCCATCAGAAATAGGAATAAATCCAATAATTTAATTGCTGGAATGCAAAATTGGCAAAAAGCTAAAATTTAATTCATTTCAGTCGAGATGAAATATTCATCAATTTATCACGCGAATTAATGTTTTACTTTTATAGTACAATTATAAACAGATCGAAACATGGTGTTTTACTCGGTGATTTTGCGTATCTATTGCGCTATACAATATGCACCTTTGGAACTATAAGCCACAGAAAGTGCTTTTTTTAAATTTACTCAGGAATGAATGCTTTAAGTGTCACTTAACGGGAGAAGCAAGATCCCACTGTGAGAAGAATAGTTGTGCCTGAATAAAGATGATTTGTGCAGGACAAATATAATTTCAAAACTTTAATTAAGATTTGAAATGGTTCAAAGAGGCGATGGCTGTCGTAGGCCGCATCGGAGCCGCTGTAAAGACAATGCAAAGATGTAATGCAATCATCTGGTCGTTTGTTTACCGATATCTGCGATGGTTTGCTGGAAGTGTTACTGTGATTAATGGCCACAGCGGTCGGTACACTTAAACTAAAAGAGTAATTAAAGTTTATGGTCCGGATACTATTGTGGTTTTATGGCCGATCGGAATGTCAGGAGATCTTAAGGTTTTTCAAGGAGACGAAGCTAGTCTCTTAATGATAAGATTATACCGAATGAGAGAATTTAGAAAAGCGGATCTAAATATTAAGTGCGCAATGGTTTGTGGGATTGACGAACGAATAGGTAGTGAACCATTTATTCTGCAATAGCTGCAGCCGTATCGACACAAGTATGTAATCAAAATCAACTGGGGTGGCCAAACATTTAACTGCGAAAATTAGTTTATCTTCCGGAATATTCGTTTTGCTGAAAAGACTCTTGGTCATGCTAAACACTTGCCGTGTTAGAGTCGCGGAGGCGAATCAGCCACCCCAACCCCAATTTGTGATTCTAATTTCCTTTTACTTTAATCCATTTGCTTTAATTTGTGTGTCTTGTGTGTGGACGCGACACACAGGCAAGGAAAAGGTCATCTGGAGGTCACGTACATGCTGTGATGCCGGTCAGATTGTTTTAAAAGCCAACGTTTGATCTATAGTTACTCGTCAAAACTTACGAATCCGTTAGCATCTAAACCATACTAATTGATAATTCACTTTCATTAGATAAAACCAGCTATAACTTTTTTGACGGGAAGTCATAACGGCCGACCAATTGAACTTTAAGAACTAGCAACTTCTAGTCAGCATTGCTTTGGCCGGTGGAAAGCATTGCCAAAAACATCTTGTGGCAGATGCCTAAAGCGCAATTTACATTCCATTTGATTAGGTGCAATGCTTAGTCCGTACTTACTCTTTTGGCATAAAGTGAAGTTTGCACACAAAGTACGTACACACATGTGCCTCTATTTCGATCAGATCTAACAGAAAGTAAATAGTTTGCAATGAGATAATGTGGTAATAAAGATTTGTGCCATGATGCTCGGGCTGCTACGCGACATTATTTAATCATATAGCAGAGGGCATTAAAATGGTATTTCTTAATTACGATGTTTGGACGAGAGAACGTATTAGGCAAAGTGCTAATACTTTGATACGGTTTAATTTGCACTTTTCTAGGAGAGGTGACTTTAACGCACCACCGCGTGCATAAATGAACGGAGAGATTAGAGGCAGTTTACGGCCCCAATTATCAACACGCTTCTTTAAAATCTCGCGGAGGAGTCACTTAATCGTTTGGACTCACAACGGTACTTCGACAACTGGAGGCATTCCGTTGATTTTTCACAGTCTAACATGGAACGCATGACATGATCCAACAGTGTCGGATCCTGCTGTTCATAAAGCACTTAGGAGTCACCTAACAAAATTTATTACCCAGAGGGATAAAATGAATCGTCGTTATTTGCAGTAAATTATAAAAGTAGTATTGTTTATGAAATTTTAGTAACTTGGCCCTTTTGAATGTAAAGATAAGGCCAATCTAGATTCTTTGGGGCCATGGTGATAGATAAGGGTAGATGGGTTTAAGGGTCAGTCACGCAAACTGTCGCAAATCAACATAAGCAGCCGAAAGCGTTAAATTAAAGCAATAAGAAGAAAAGGTAGCCAAGTTAAGTGATGTTCAATTGGAAAAACAGTGACAACCCATATTTAAAACTAATGAATGGTAATTTAAATGGCTAGTTAATTTACAAGGAGAGTGGCTCATTTGACTGCTATTAACTTAGGGGAACGGACATTTAACAATCCTTTGCTACAACATTCTCACCAAATTAAGACAAATGGTAACGTCGCTTTTACATAGAGTAAAATCTTATAAGTGTTATAACACTTGGTGTTATTCATGCTAGCGTCTTGTCAGTACCGCAGTTTCTTCAAATTTTCACTTAATGAAGTAAATGAAACCGAATAGCGTGGTGAGTTAAAAATACAAACACAAAAGTAAATTGGTGCTTATTGTCCATGGAAAAAGACGGTAATTTAAAAAAGCAAAATGAGAAAAAGGTGTTTGCAAGAGATCAAATGGACACGACGAAGAGATGCTGAATGAGCTACAAACCGCACCGCGACAGCCAAGTAAACAGGGAAGCAGATTTTACAGCTCTTCAACGCGTACAGCAGCAAAAGCTCACGCCTGCAGTACTTAACATGCGATGGGGCAATGATTTCGTGTTAAGGTGAAAAGGGGGAAAACGGTCTTTTCCAGCTCTACGTTTGAGAGAAGCTGTTCAAGGACATAATGCGGACTGGTTTCTGGGAGATTCGGAATAAAATCTAAGCTGTACCAATAAAAATTTAGCAAAGGACAATTGACATTTGACATACAAACAAGCAGTTTATATTTTAATCATATTTTGCAACTAAAAACCAGTAAAAGGGTATTTAAAGGCCTTAACAATGTCTACGAAGTCCTTATTTTCATTGTTTTAAAGTAGCCGAGCTTTCCTTGTAACTGTTCCATTATCAGTTCCGACTGTCCCGAGGTGGCAAAAAAAAAGAGCGCGAGTGTAATTCAAATAACACTCAAAGGAACAGCATGCAGACCTTCGACCAGCACAGAGGATTTGGGAGCGAAAGGTGAATAATTCGAATGTCCCTATATGCAAAAACAATTAAAAGTCGCTGCGCACATTTTTATGCATTGCAGATCGCTATCACAACCTATAATTATTAACACGAGATTCAGTGGAATTACGCCTAACAGCACTATTTCAATCGCATGCCTTACTTTAACATTACGTACTTATGGTTGTAGTTAATAGTTAGCATTCAAGCGTAGTCGCACTCTGCGTTATGCCTTCTTGCATGGGAAACACGTAAAAATGCGAAAGAGTGGACTTTTGCTTTAAAAGAACAAAATGGCTTTGATATCATTAAGTAGACAAGAGTAGCAGTTTTTCAGACAAAAAATTAATTACTGCCCGCGTCCTTTGATCCTTGTGCTGGGACGAGTCGTAGTAATCGGCGACATGCAACCAAACGGGGCTTGAGCAAACCATTATTGGATGATGTATTGGTGCTTTACTAGCGGAGTCTAGAATGGCGTTTCTGAATCGTGGTGATTCGACTTCGAGGAAAAAAGGTTGGTCACCTTGCTAAAAGTTAAGACCCATGAAGAGAAATTACAACAAGACGAGACTCTTGCCACGTTCATGGAGTTTTTGCCGGGGAAGACAGGACAGGCAGGTGGGCAGAGAAATTTGATTGATGGATAAGTGGATGAATGGACAGGAAGCAATGAAATTACGAAGTTATAACGCTGTCAACGATAGTGCCTAATTTTTAAACAATTATTCCACTGGTAAATAGCTAACACAGAAGAGTAATTATGCGGTGAACAAGGTGGAATTGCACAAATGAGGTAGGAACCTCTTCTGCGCAAAGCACATCCCAAGTTCGCAAATTTCTTTAATCTAGAAAATCAGCTACAACTTAAATTCTAATCAATTGATGCCACGGATAATATAGAGGAAGTAGTGGTAAGAAATCGCACCTACTGAAGGCAAGAGCTTGTAGTACTTGTATAAAATAAATAATACTGAACTAATTTTGATTTTACGACCCATTACAAGGTGGTCTTACTAAAAACGTTTTCAGTAGATGCGTCTAACTTAATCTCATAACATGAGACCATGTTTTCCTACCGATAATACAAAAAGTTTTTTATTTTATTTATATAAAGCCTACCGGTCAGGTTCCATCCGCTCAGACCAGTAGAGTTTGATTGGTCTTGATCGCCAACGAGAATACCAGGCACTTTGGGGTTAAAATACATTGAATTGTTAATTGATAATCGCCAAACGTGCAACTTGAGGCAGGGCGTCAGACGCAATGGTAAATAAATTGACATTTTGAAAGAAAATTCCTGTAATGAAAGAACATAACTAAACAGTAAATGTTTCATACACTTTTACTACTAATAATAATAATCTTGCTCACTAATTGTTAAATTTTACCAAGCCGACTGATACCATTAAATGTTAGTCCTTAATCTAACCAAATATACCAAAGTGACAACCCTGTATGCCCTGTTTCGAAGCTTTCCATTTTACATTAGGTGATGTCTCGGGGAAGCTCAGTCTCCTCGAAGGCCACATCAGCATCCACGGCGAAGCGTTAGACTCGCGACCTTAATTTAACATGCGTGTCTAGGTAGCACAAATGCAATTCTGTACAACAACACTTAAGATACGAAAGTACGGCAAATATAGCGTCCAAGGTTTTTAATCAGGCAACGCTTGATGGCATTAAAATTAATGACTTTTTAATGGCGTAGGTTACTGAAGCGATTTTACTCTGATTGCTATTTAAAGAGACTATATTTTCCAAAATAATAAACGCTTACAAGCATTAAGAATTTAAAAGCATAGTTTACCTAATCATTTTTAACGAATAGTTTAGTTGCCTCGAATGTGGTAATGGCATAATGCTCACATCAGGGAAGCACATGCTGATAACAAGTGGTATGAACGCTTTGCATCATGACGGTAACAAAAGATTGTTAAAAATTTTGTCTTGCGGCATAAAAAAATCGGGTTCTCTTACGCATTAGAATGGCGAAGTGTTTTGCCCATGGTTTGGGTGACGAATAAATGAAGTGGGTACGGAAGGCTAGGTAACCTTTCTAGGATGCCTGAGCTTGCGGCGGATAACAGTTGTCGGTAAATTAACAAACTGAATCCCAAATGATCCGGGTATACGGTATCTGATTCAATTCTAAGCACTGTATGTAGCGGGCTTTTCCATAAATTTCCCTACTGAATTTTTGAGCTGGGGATAACGCCAACGGACTCATTGTAATTTTGTGTTTCGTCACCCTTCAGTTATTGAATGGCGCACTCACCTTTACACCATCATAGCAGATCCAGTGGAGTGACTATAGGTTACAGAAAAGGACGAAATTTTACTTGTCTACTCAGATGTGGTTTATTTCCAGCCCAACTTTTCCTTGGAGCGTTTAAGCAGATAATCATGACGGCAATTTAAATAATGTTGCAAATTAAGATGTTATTTACCGGTCACACGCGGTCATGCGTCAGCCATTTCAAAGCGATTACGTAAATTCATAGGAAATTAGTAACTTTAAACTAGAACTTGGCTGAAGTGAGCTTTGTGACTAAAAAATCTTGCTTAATAAACAGTTCACAGTATAACTGCCAGAGATTTCGCATTTATAAATATCGGTTAAATGGCAAAAAAGAGAATCCGACTTTACAATTTATTCGTGCACATTGAAATGCCCTAAAAATTGTTTATCACAAGAAACCACTTTAGTAGAGCCATTATCCAGCGCCACCAACTCGCAAGTGCTTATTGTTTACTCAATTTTACTTATGCAGACCACTTAAGTATTAAGCACGAGCCCACTGAAGAGTGTCCCACTGTTCGCAAAGTAAGGCTCATGCAACAATAGTATTTGAAGTAGGTTACACCCTATTGTTTGAACGAATTTATCAGAAGAACGTGCAAAATTTATGGATTAAATGCACACATCGTCAGGTGTTTTATTGCCGAGTCAGAGACTGAAGTCCTCTTAATTCTGTAAGCAATGGAAAAGCCGTCCCAGTTACCCCATTAAAAGCGGAAACCGTCCACCGCTAGACTGACGGCAACTGCTTTTTCCACGTGTTAGGACATTTCGATAACTTATGTCGCATCAAGTTACTTTAAAATTACGTTTAAGATATTATTCAACTGAAAAGCGCGATCAAATTAGGGTATTAAATAAGGAAAATACTTAAGCTAACGAAAAGCTGCTGGCTTTCTGTGCAAAACAGTACAAACTGTTAGTTCTATTTCCTCACTCAAATTATTCAGCACAACAGAAGCGAAGTTTTTGCTGGTGTTGCTTAATTATACCTTCCTTTGCATGTCATTCCCAGACACATTGCAGTCGCCCTCTTTTCGTCAGCATGTTCTAAGCAGCAGCTAAGGCAGTAGCTGCAACACCAGTAGTAATAGTAACAGTACCAAACACAGCTTCTACAAACGAAAGGATTTGGTGTGTATGTGTGTGTGTGTGTTGACTGTTAGTATGCGCATTTGCTATAGAAACAGCTGTTTCTCGAAGGCGGTTCGCACACATACGGACACAAAATTCCGAACTTTTGTCGGATGAAATCTTGGCAACAGCTGTGGTAGGTGTCGCACTTCCCACCCTCGATCGCCTCCTGAAGCTGAGCTCTAAAACCACAGGACAAGACTCTACGCGTCAAGATCAGAAAAGAGTCCAAGCGAGTATGATAACTAAGCTTGGATCATAAATCCATCCTAATCAAGGCGAGCAACCTTAGGCATTTTAAAACTATTTGGGTCTCAGCAATAAAGCTTTTGTCAGAAATAGGAACAATGAATAACTACAGGGCACTTCCCATAGGCGTATAAAAGCAAATTTGTATGGGCGTTCTCACAGTGCTTTCAATTTGATATTATGTTTAGCAAAATGTATTGCTGAAAGGTAATAAAAACTCTTAAATTGGCTGACACTAATTTTACTCATTTTGAAGAAAGGCAAAACACTATTTCGAAGTATCCTAACTCTGTGTCCCGTATGGCCAAATTTTAGTGTGCACATGATTAATTCAAAGCGCTATATTACACAACCCCATTTTAAATCTACATTAAAGCTGCCTAATATATCAAATCGACAGAACAAATTTCAAAATTTTTGCGAGTAAAATGAAAATACGGTTCAAAATGACTTGTGGTAACTCGCCCAATGTCGTCTGCTCTCACTTCCGTAGAATACCAAAAGGTAGCCATTTAATGGCTTTCCCCCAACATCAGTAGTAGTCGCTCAACTGGGATGGAGAAATAAAAGTGTCGTCATATTTGTGCAGCCTTAAGCTGACAGTTCTAGTGAGTCTTCGAAACATTTGTAATCCGCTCCTGCGATGACTTTGCTACAGAGCAGCAATAAAAGTGTTCCATGGTATATTGCGGTTTAAAAATTGCAGATGTGCTTGAAAGGTTGAGTTGATCAGCGTCTTGATTCCGTAAAAGTTATCATAAATTAATAAAATATGTCGCATCACCGGATCCAATAGTATTTTAAACAATCTCCCAGTGGGCAGAGACGCCAGTTTGGCTAAAACCTATTTTATCAGACCAGTTACACGACTGTAAGGTTTATAGTGTGCAATTCCACAGAATGTTAAATCAGGGAGGATGGTGTTCCATTGCTGATGGTAGAGAACCAGTGAATAGTGATTACGAAACATGTACTATTGTAGAACTTAAACACATAAATATTGGAAGTTCGAAAAATGGAAACAACTTGTTTAAATTTCGTGCTGTATAAAAATAAATGTGTTTTCATGCATTTGCATTTCCAGTTGTTCGTAAGACATAAAATACTGGCTGCTCTCGGAGCAAAATTTATAAGTTTCACACACACATGCACACACACAGACAAACAATGGTAACGGTTTCGTCTCCCTCGTATTAGAATTGTCAAGTTTCGGTTCGGTATTGTTCTATCATCATATTTTTAATCCTGTTTAATCTGGCAAAATGAGTACTTATAGCTACACATAATAAAGCTGTAAAATGTGGTTTGGAAAGAATGAAAATGTGTTTCATGAGAATGCACAAGTGCTTACATTTGTTTACTTTCTAAACACTGAATGGGTGAAGCTATTTAAAAATGGTGTTTCGCTAAAAAAAACATTTTATTGAAACACTGTCAAATCAATCTCAACACTTTTATATCACCCAGAAGATGTATACAGGTTTTGTTTTTGGCTACGAATCGCAGGCACGCAATATGGAGACATTTTCACATACTGTGACAGTGAAGGCAGACACAGTCGTCTGGAGTAGCTTGTACGGATTCCCATGTTCATGATTCGTGGACAATGGATAAAGTGGTGCACTGACAACTATTTTTTAGGGAGTGAAGATGTTGCAAAAATTCTTCTTCAGGTAGTAATGAAGAGCTTTCGTTATTAATGGCTTCCCACGGCGCAACAATGCAATATTAAGCTCAATGAGGTTTAAAAAGTAAACTAGCAAGTGACAAGCAGTCGTCGCTGATTGATCGTTGATGAGATAAATTTCCATTTGTGAACATCGGTTGCGATCAAAGATCCTTCTTCTACTTGAAGGGATATGCAGACAGTTTTGACTGCTCGTTCACACATCGTTGAATGCGATGAAGGGTTGCGGATATCGATCACCTCAAGGTCAACACTAGGAGGATCAAAAATCAAAAACAAAAGATTTCACATCTACCATGTAACACGAAAATGAACCATGGAGAGCAAATAATTTCTCAACAAATGAATTGAAAAGCTCACACCGAAGGAAGCAATTAATTGTGTAAATCTTCGTTGTCTACAAGTTACAAAAGGCATAAAAAGTGGATTCAGCTACGAAACTATCAGAACAGCTGCTGGAACATGAAACGAAAGATAGCAACATAGATCTGAAATTTTGCACACATCGACTGTGGGCGGGTGGCCTCCAGTTCCAAGTATTCCACTATGCGGCATGTTATTATCTGTAAAATTCTAAGAGGTAAACTCGCCTGTGCCGTAGTGACTATTTGTTACCCTCATAACATCTATGGCATGAATTACACTGTAGCATTGTTTCAGCGAGGAGCGCTTGTACTTGTGCATAGGATCAATCACGCAACGGACCGCGATCCAGTTTACGGCACCTCTGTTGCCTGCTGCGATTCATTAGCATAACAGCGAACCATGTAGCAGAAATTGGGAAATTAGGCACATGCAATAGTATACACGTATCAAATGCATGCAGTAATGCCGACTAACTTTCCAGTCAACCTTATTTTCAGCATGAGTAAGTGAATATAAAGTATCATCTGATCGTGCAGTAAGTTGGGTATTCACTAACTATTTAGTTCATAGGTGATTTCTCCATGACTTACACGAGTGTAGCATGATGGAGCAGTTAATCTGTGCCCCAAAAAGATGCTTGAGAATCTCTCTTGCTGGCTTTGTTCTTCAAAGAGCATTATTTTGTTTTGGTTGATTGCGCAAGCAGCAAAACCAAACCACTCTGTAGGAATTCACTCTCAGCATAGTGGAAAAATAAAAGCGCGGAGGCAAAAGTTACCTTTTTCACATTTCCTATATTGCGTTTAAAAAGGTAGTAAGAGATGCCGTTTCTTAAAGGGCCATTAAGGTAGAATTATTACAAGTGGGTCAGTTAATATTTACAGATATATCTATGAAATCCTTTCAACTATTACTTTGCTTCTATATTTTTTGCAGAAAATTAAAAAAACCTGAAGTATTTGTCGAACCGGCATTTTACTAATTAAGTAGGTACGTCTTATCAACAAAAATCAAATTTTTCCTTTTTGAAAGCATGAGCTTTATTTGAAGTTGTTAACCGAATAAGAAGTTCTACACAAAAACACCACGATTCAGCTTCAAAAATATCACAAATGGGACCAACTATCTTTAATCTCAAATTCTTACCGTCAAACCAGAGCAAATGGCGTTGCATCTTCGACCTCTGAATTGCTCCCTACAATTAGCTAAGGTTGAAATTTACGGAGGGGACAGCGGTGTGCGAGACTGAAAGCTAGCAACTAATTACTTTTCAGATTCGTTCTTATGCGAAATTGCAATGGTTCCAGCACCTTCACAGTGTCTTATATTTGCCACCATTCGTGCATCGTTAACTATCAAGCGACCTGCATCAGAGCTTTTCAAACAAATGTGTGGAATATGCGTGTCGTTGCAATTCAAAATACAACCGCGAAACAATGGGGTGCTTTGAATTACCTCGGAGTTTATGGGGAACGAATAGCTATCCCCACAAAGAAGTTCAAGGGCAAAGTAATCAAGCTGGGCAAGTTTCCAAAAACCTTTTAGTCGCATTTAACATAAAGCGATTTCGTGCCACTTGATGTAATAGTACTTTTCCATGTTAGTCCTTTGGGCTACACAAGGGCTAGCAGTAGCGCCACTTCAACTTATTTCAGAAGAAGTTTGGCCTAGCCCTTTTGAGGCATCCAAATACCTCTTGTGGCCATGGTGACTCAAGGGCAAACAGTAAAGTGTACCTATTTTATGGTCAGAAGAGAGTAAAAATACAAATTAATTGATTCAACTAACAATACATATGGTTGTAATGAAAGGTAATTAAATGTTGAGCTGAGACTTTCTGCTAAAAATGCATCAAGTTCGTAATTATTGCCTTTTTACAATAATAAATCTATGTTAGGAAGATTTGACGTTCAATTCGAGTTTATCTGATGGTCAGTTTGAATTTGCTAAGCATTATTTGGCAACCGTAGCATCCATTTTTTAACAATGTTTTGCGATTAGGCTTGACTGGTGCGTAACAAGGATTTGCGTTTTGGGAAGTTGATTATGTGGTCACAGCACAACGCGCATTGTCGTATTTAGCGTAGTCAAAGTTTTTTGGACAATAATTCGTTCTTCTGCGATCTAAACGGGCGATCCGAACTTGTGATAACCACCTACGGTGGGTGTGTGTTCATACGATGTGTGTGCGCGAAGCTCGCAGTGGCGCACGCGGGGCTTTGGAAGGGGCATAAAGGTTTGGAAGAGCCGAAGGGTTGGGAGGGACGCAGGCATGAGAGCGATAACGAGCGAGGGAGCCAGGGAGGAGGGCGGTAAAAGGGATAGGAGTGACTGGGAGACCGGGAGTAATGGGAGGATTTATTGCTCGATGCGATCACTTTTTCGTGCGCTAGCATTTGCGTCTATTAAGCCACAGATCAATTTATCAGATAGTGCACGAGCTCCCTTTACTGGATAAAATTTAGGTAGGGCTCAGTCATTCATGTGATCATTCGGTCATGCCAACGGACTTCGGCTCAACTTTTGAACAAATTACTTGCGATTTTAAACTCTGTGAATGGAAGTTTTATTTGGTGCTCATCTGGCGAGCAGTCAATCCACTGGAGCCATTTTGGCCCTAGGCTTCAATGATTGAAAATATAGTGCATTTTATGCCAAGAGTCTTGCTTCAAAATGCGTCCTTTACCAAATTAAGGAGTGATCACAACCATTTAAACAGAGTCTGTTTTGCCGAAAGGAGGTGAGACTGGCATAGCATCATTTCATTCGGACGTAATCGTAAATGGGTATTATGCAGCAGGTGATTTATTCGGATGGATTTCGGATACCAGGCAGTTTACCTTGGTGTGCCAATTAAACCTTTGCTTTTGCAGACTTCTACATTTACTTGTATACAACTACGAAGCTCTCAGTAGTACCATTGGACACCTGCAAGATAAACACCAAAGTGCCATTGAAATTTCGGATCTTACAAAATAAACTTTGTTCTCGAATTAAAGCGTGTATTAGTGACCGACAAATGAAGATTGATGCTTCCCACGCTGGAGAAGGGGGACAAGTTTTTTGTCTAACGAGCATCTCATCTTAATACGGCAAATTTGTTTTTCACTTGGAACAACATCGTCATGTTATCAAACATCACCTTCGTAAATGTGACAGATTCCTCAAAAAAATGAATGTTGATAAGTGATAGGTGTTGAAAGGCGAATGCTGGCGTGCATTTAATCACTTAAAGCTGGTTGGGTGAGATCTCAGGCTGTAAGAAGAGTTGGAAAAGGAAAGCCACTCGAGTCCAATTTTAGCATCTGACGCAGCGTAACTTATTAAAATAGCATGCAAATGCCATTTGTGAATCGACAAATCACACTCAAGTGTACGTAGACATAACAAATGCTTGACGCCTCTTAAAAATTATGCCAGATAAGGTTTTCGCTCAAAAATGATGCACAATCACTGCAAGAGGGAGCGAAATTGCTAGAAGGATAGGCGGCGAACGACGGCTCATACATTCGCAATATCTTTAATAGTAGCCCTGAAGTCGAAAACCGCATATGCGCAGTTTTGAAACTTATAATCAAGATAAAAAGGGTAAATCAAATTATCCTACATCGCACATTATTATAACCCACGAATTAAGATCTAATGGTTACCGTATGCAAGGCAGCATGTCTGCGAGTGGTACCACCAGATAACTCAAAGGCGGAATTTAACTATTTCTGCTTAGTAGTGTCAAAAAAACTCCATCATTTTTGCTACTAAATTTAAACATCATCAGAATTACGAGTGTCACTCGGACGACAGGAAAACATGCTTTCATGAGTGAAGGTAAAACCGTAACGCTTCGTGGTGTGCTTCGATCGCATTCATTGCTGAGCCAAGAACGATTGCATTCTTTGGATTATTGCTACACAAGTTAAGTGTATCAGAAATACACCATCTGTTTTGGCCTTTGCATTTTTTAATTTATCATTGTTTGAATGGGCTACGTTGACCTGGACAGCTTAACTGGCGTTTATACTCTGTTCTGGTATGGACTTTTCGACTGGTCCTCAGGCGGAAGCATTCACGATGACTGGTACCATAGCCCGTCTAGCAATGGTGTGTTGCCAAAATGTTGGGTTTTGGTGGTTTTATAATTTATCGGACATTTTATTTCCTTTGAAACATATCGTTCTAGTTTTATTTGGTGATTGGGATGCTGTCATTATTAAGACAATATCCAAGCAATAAATGGTCGGGAATCATTACTTATCCGTTTATCAGATTGGTTAGCCAATTCAATGCCGTGGTAATTTATCACCTTCTGTGGAGAGAATGTAATTAACGAAGTTTGTTACGCGATAGAATTACTAGCTGCTCATTTCAGCGGAGTAGAAAATTTCTACAGCCGTGCGATCAGATTCAACATTATCCCTGTCTCGGTTTTTTTTGTGTCTACAGAGGCGGCATCAAAACATAAATTCCCAGTTTCAACTTCTTTAATTTAAACAGTTGTTATTATGCGAATGGAGAAGAGGAGGCGCAAACACACTGCACACATCCACTCCTCTCCGTAGGCAACAAAAAGGCATGCAGAGGAGTTTTCTTTATGCTTACTGCAAAATAGTCTGAAGCGTGTGTCTAAATTTTGCCGACTGACTAGCGAATTTCAACATTTTTTCGTATTAATTGCTAAGGTGTGATTATTTAATGCTGCCCAAATAGGTCTCGACACTACATAATTTAGATCTTTCCGTTGTGCCCCTGGTAAAATTACTTTAAAAAAGTAGCAAAATAAGGGAGCTATTGTCACGAAACCGACAAATGACCCTTATTGCCTAATGAGAATTTTTTGAGGGAAAAATAAAACCGTTATATTTTGCCCCACTTTCTATTCCACGGAAACTCGATTTGCGCTCCTTCCATCTCAGCAATCCATGTAAAAGTGTTAAAATTTGAATCAGAATATAGGCAAAGCGTAATCATTCGCATGGTATTTTGAATGCGGAATAGATTATGCGTTGTAGGCGATTGCACAATCATTCACGGAACGACAAAACATAGGACTGCATTTCTAATGAATAACGAAATCCATTGCCATTGTGTCGTTTGGGGAGGTTTAACTGGGAACAAACCTACAAATATGCTATACCTAAGTATTGTTTTAGGGGAAAAATTGCAGAGTACATTGTCATTTCACTAATGAAAATCAAAACTCAATATCACTCAACGCTTTTGTGAAGCTGCTTAATAATTTAAAAGTCAGGGCGGAAACAATAAGCTACTTGGTTTGCTTGTCGACTTGGAGACTTCATACTTTTTCTCTTAAGGGGGATGGAGGAACACTTGATTTCCCTTCCCAAAAATGATGTGCGACGTGTCACACGAGAATAATTACCTTGCGCCAGTGGGAACAGTATCATTTTGTCGGAGTTGATTGGACGGCGGGCAGCCAACCACGTGTTAGCGGAATACGTGAAATGGGAACACACATGGATCGGGGGACAAAACAAATTGTTGACAAAGCATGTAGAGAACATTCTCCGAGTATGTCGATAGATTTGCTTATGCGGTTAGCACGTGCAACTTAAACCTCTCACATGGACTTTCATTGAGCCCCGTCATACCGAGAGACGCACAACAATGCCTTTCAGGAAAAATAATTATGATTTCATGCTGGATGACGGCTTGGATACCCGAGTCCCCGTGTACAGTGACGAGGTTTTTAAACATGGCATTCACTTTTGTTGCAAGGTACGTCCAGTCCGCTCTATTGACTTCAAACCTGTGACTTTGAATTTGCTAAAAGACCAAATCGCAAACTGCATTTATATTTGGTGGAAGTGGAGGTAGAATGTGAAACAACAGCCTATTCCATGCATTCAAAAGATTATTTGACCGCGACTGTTAAGATACACCTATCAAACTACTACCCATTTTGTCAAAAGACATGAGATTTTCAATTTTTATTGAATTCAATGCTGATCTGTGAATCCAAGATTAAGGCGACAGATAATTTTTTTCTGCTACTGTGTTTAGCTGCCAGAGCTAGCTTCGCGGTGGTGACTAACTTCGTGTTGGTTTTATTCTGGTTTTTGCTAATGCCTAAACCAATCCAAGTGCATTGACTACAACGTAATTGCGAATACGCTCGGATGATTCATGATAGCCCGATTCTTGTAATTTCAAATCTCGTTGAATCTTGAAAAAATTTGGGGACAGAAGTCACCATTAGTTGTGAAATCTGATAACAATAAAGAAGCGTTGCTGAGAGTTGACGCGTGGTGCATTTGTTTTGCGAGATAGAAGGCACCGTTCCATCTTTAAACCGATAACGCCGGTTGTAAACAGCGCCTCCGTTAAAAATGTTTTATGTAGCTTCTTCCACAAGCAAGAGTACTTTAACCCACTCACACCATACCTTTTCATATTTCTGTATTAACCTTCTTTTGGAAACAGTGTCAATTCTCGGTAATCCTTAAGCATAATTTTCTTCGCCTTCAGAGTTTGCAATTCTCATAAACTGTTTTATGCATCCTTGATAATGTGCATAATTTTTTTGAGAAAATGTTCATAACGTCCTAAAATGCAAAAACGATTATTCACATCCTTCCCCAAGAAGCTCATTAGCACGTGCAGTCTGCGATTTTTTCGGCTAATTTTTCCTATCTTTTTTCAACAGCATGATACTGAGTCGAAGTCAAACAATCCTTTTTTAACAAACTTTTTTTTTGCAAAGAAATCAGCTTGTACTTCCATAAGCTGAATGAATATTCCACGGATTAATGCATCTGCGCCTACAATGCAGCGTTGAAATAAGAACTCACCAATTCATGATTCTCGCCGTAATTTGCACTTTCCGGCTAATGTTTTTGAGGAGTCCGACCGGGATGCTTGCTAACGATGCATCTGCATAATTTATTTGGGCATACAGTTAAGTTTGGTGTCTCACACCGTCTGTTTCGCTCCCACGAGGGCTTTAAGGACCGAAGCTCCAAAAGCTAGTTCCGAACGCATAGTTTTCCCCATTGTAATCTTTATTACCATTAGAAAATAGAAGGATCTCTTAGGCTTCTCATTTGCCTCTTAAAATGCCGCTTTAAATATCTTTTGATGCTAGCCGTTGTTTCGGCAACTATAATACTTATTCGTAAATTTCCTATGGGGACCTTGAACGGGTCTTCGTGAGGTAATAGCGTTTTAATAATAACATGTTAATGATAGGTTGAAGTGGATTTACAAGAGCGCACAGTGTAACCTCGTAATGAAGCATGATTGGAAGCATTTTGGATTGGGTATCGAACAGGCAAGTAGGCTTTTGTAGACAAGTTTGACAGCCAAAAAACTTTAGGCCTGAATGAAGTTGCTAAGCCTTTGGCTAAACACATAGCAGTGACAGGCTTTCAGAAAAATCTGTTGTCACATTTCCTGCAATCCATTAAAGGTGCTTAGATAACTTTAATTTGGACACATGTGCCATTCTAATGCACTAGAAGATCGCATGCAATATGAGCTGTTTTGTCTTAGACTTGGAATAGATGCCGTTTTCGCAAGACGCCGCGCTAATTTGCAATAGGTAAATGCACTATCTTACTTGTCTTACCTCACTTTTTATTAGAAGGCGGTGATCTATTTAACAGTTTCATGCACTAGCCAAGTTTATCAGATGGGCATCTCTTTTCTCGATCAGCCAATGTTTGTTAGGTTATGCTAGCAATCCGAAGCGATAGAAAGGTGAGAAATTGGAGGTAGTGCTGAGTTGAGGTAATTAAAAAGGGCAATAGTATCTGTGTGAATGCTTTGCGCGAGGTGGGTGTTTTACCGGCAAAGCTCACCGCCTTTGCTGCTTCATCCTTGGACAGCATGGAACAAATTCATCCTACAATTATTGACAGCAAAATTCGTAGTGAGCTTTAGGATAATTCACTGATTGGATTTTGAGCATAATGCCTTCGTTTTTGACTGTCTAGTTGGAGGATGAATCAGTTAACACTCACCTACAATGAGATTATCCATCAATCTGTAGATAGCATAATGTAGTCCGCAGTCTAGCAAAGCATCCAAGCTGTAAGAAAATACGGATGGTTGGAAAAGCTTTTGTATGCTTATAGAATAATCAAATTTTCCTTATCCGAAATTTCACTTTGTTATTTTTCGTGGCACTTGGGAATTCAAAGAAGTCGTGACAAGCATGGACAGTTGGTTTCACTTGGTCATGAAGGCAGTTTCCTAATCTGGTTATACCAAACAGAAGTACAATAGTAGTCAAATGCACGCCTTCACACTCCATCTGGTCTGACAATGGTTACCTCTCTACTGCTATTAATTATGCATTTGGATGTTGGACCCATCACCGAGTCCCCAATCGCATGACATGAAATTTGCTGACTACATTCCATACTTGAAACACATGCCTCCATTAATAAAGTGATGCCCTGACAAATAAAGGCGTCCTGGAAATTGCCAAAACAATTTATTATTGTTTACTGTTGTTGCCACGAAAAAAGTAACGATAGCCTTTCTCTATTTAGTTAATTGTGTATTACAGTCAGAATAGATTAATGAAACTTTTGAAGTGCTGACGATTCAAAAATATTGTTCCATAAAAGCTAACCCTCATCAAAATGCACTTCCTACATTGGTGGCAATTTCTAAGTTTAAGTTTGGATATTAGAAAGGGTGACAGTGAGAGACAGTGACAGTCGCAGCATAATTGTGATTTCGCACGTCTTCAATCAGTCATAATGAAGAGGGATAAAAAACTTCCTTTTCACAACAAGGCGCAGAAACTCTGCTTACATATAAAAAGGAAATCGGAATTGTGTAAATAATTGGGATTTAGTCAAACAAACATCAGGTGCAGGTTCTCATACTATTGAGAGAAATCGTTTGCGCATCAAAATGTAGAACTTCAAATCATGGAAAAATCAGCGAGCGATAAAATTTTTTATACATAATTGCTAACTAGTTTAATTAAGGCTCTGCGTTCTTTCGTGTACTTATGCCCGAGGGCAAAAAATGTCCACTAGTGCTCGCTCCACCATTTGCATACGGGCTTTTCGGTCAGTCTTTCGGTGGCAGTGGATGGTGTAGTTCTTTGTTAATGGGTATCGGTCACGCCGCGCAGAAAGGCTTTCGCACTCTCACCCGCCCTGGCGACAGTTCTCGGTGTTGCCTTTATTGTTTCTGCCTCGCTGCAAACACCCACACACCAGCACCTACACCGGCGGGCTTTTTACTGTCCTCTTCTCTTAGCATCCAAAATACGTACGGATCGAGGTACACAAGTGGTAGATGAAATTGGACGAAAAGTATCCTCCCCACATCAAGGTTGTTGGTAGCTCAAGTTCTTCCTTTAGAACTTCATTGTGCAGTTCCTGTGGACGTGCGTATGCTCACCCCAAATTTGCTTCACACACTCTTCATTATATTTGAATTAATTTAATCCATTTAAAACTCATCTTTCTTTGTAAAATTGGTAAATTAAGAACAAAATCTGCCTGTTATACCGCCTCCTGACAAAAAGAGATAGAATCGCCTCCTTTTTATTATATTGGAATTGTTTCTTTG
Organism: Taenia hydatigena; assembly: GCA_036345935.2. Classification (NCBI taxonomy): domain Eukaryota; kingdom Metazoa; phylum Platyhelminthes; class Cestoda; order Cyclophyllidea; family Taeniidae; genus Taenia; species Taenia hydatigena. The sequence goes on from JADWOT020000009.1 coordinate 5,576,866, forward strand.
ATAGTACCAATTTTACGTTTCTAAAAAAACACCATTCGTAAGTGTGCATAAAGCATGACACAAAGTATGCTAGCGATTAGGGTTGATTTATAGAAAAACAAGATTAAGGGTTATCTTTGTGACAGTTTGCTTTTCTGCTGAAGAGCTTTTTTAACTTCAAACGTTGGTTACTTTTTTCCTTTAACTTTTAAGCGATAGTTCATTTACTTAATTACGGCCTTGAGGTTAAAATCACATCACTAGACCGGTCCACACCAAATCACGAATTTTAAATGCGATAGGTAATAAAGTAAATTTTCAAACTGTTGTTTGAGGAACGCTAGCTCTGAAAAGTCAAGAGTGCGAGCATATGCTTAAATTTTTGAAAAAAATCTGGTGTTACATTTAAATAAGAGCACAAATAAGCCATTTGAGAAGGTAACTTTGAACCCATTCATTTGTAAAGAGCAATTATGGGCACCTTACTCTTCCAATGAATGTCCGTCATGCTGACCTTTGCATAGGTGTTTATACGTGCAGCATAGTAATAGTTTGGGGTGTGCAAGAGTCGTGAATAATTGAGAGACACGTTGGACACTTGCATCAGCACTGCGAGCACAGCACCAGGGCATAATGCGGAGTGGCACGCGAGCGGGATCGCGCCCGACGCGATGCATGCATCCCTCCGCTAAGCGGGTGTGTTAGTCACATTCAGAAGCTCGCCGCAGCAGTAGCTGCTGTGATAAAAGCGACACCAAAGCTTTGCTCTGCTCTGCTGCAACTAATACTACATCACTATTGCTATTGACTGGTTTAATAATCATGCTAATTCCCCAACCGTTTCGCTTCATTGTCTTACGTAAATGTTAAATGTTTATTTTAACACCGAATTCGCCACCTGTTTTGTGGATACTTAACACCTCTGCATGTTTAACTGTGAGGCTACTAATCCATCGAATCCTTTTCATTCTGCGGGAAGACCTTGACGCAAATTAGGTTTGGCTAATATGAAATTACATGAAGTTGTTTCTCCAGCGCACTGTCTTCTATGTTCAGTCTAACATGATACTGTTTTAACACTACTCGGATTAAACCTAAAGTAAGCTTTCTAAAAATGAATTGCTCCAAATAAGAGCTACAGTAATAAGATACAATGATAATTCCTCTTTTTGGAAGTAAAGCGGTCCCGTTGCACCCTTGCAATACCCCCTTGACGCTGATACCTTGCAATCGTCTTCAAGATCTAATTTGTGCCTTCTTTTGCATCGTCACCATCATTTAATTAAGGTAAAATATTTTGTTTTGGGATATCAAATCAACTGCATTAACGTCGGGCCGTGCAATTATAGCAGGCCTCGGTAGTTAATCGTACCCTTTTGTTCCCAGACATAAGGTAGTAATGCCTTTAGTCAATGATACGTTCTCGTTCCCATAGGAGTTTGAGTCAATGTAACCGTTTGAAGGCCTTGACTTTTTAAAAGAGTTTAAAAAGTTGTTTACTTAACAAAAACGCAAAACTGCCTTAGTTTGATACTTATTGAAACGGACTTTGATCGTTACTAAATATCCTGGTTTTGTGCTCACTTCTTTTCAGACGCAGTAGTCTTTTCAAGAAAAGTGAGAGATTTTATAACAACAACAACTTGAATGTTTTAAGCTCTTCGCCTAATTTTTTCCTTTCATAAAGTTGGGTCTTCTTGTAACACTTGCGCTTTACAGTAGGACATTCAACAGTCATGTTAGAAAAGCAAAAACTAGATTGTGCAAAAGATTCCAAGCAAGGTAACAACAAACACTTGTGTTTACCCAGAGAAATAAATCAAATTTGTGATAAATACAGTTTTCGAAAATGAAGTTAGGCTAATTCGATTTCTTTAAATCTGATTTGTCCACACCACATCCTGGTTATGACAAACCCTAACCAGTTTCCTGATTGTCGGAGAGGCAGAGTTTACTTGTTTACGGATCCTCAAATTGCTTCCATATTGCCTCGAAGTGTTTGACAGAAGTTGGGGCACGTGAATACTACCGGAAGGGGCAACGTTCTTGTGAGTACATGAGCACCATGTGGCACGTGCGTGTGGTTTTGGCGATTGCGTTATCTTGTGTTTTTACTGGCAGGGATAATTAAAGTGGCACCCACATACGTGCCAACTTTTAAGTTGAGCGGAAGAAGAAGTAAATGCAGAGGACTCTCAATGCGCTTCAAGTCGTGCTACAAAGACGCAAAATTGCAGAATACCTCATGAGAATACAAAACGGGCAAAAATGCATGCAACTTGTGATGGCCAAAGACTCAAAAGTAATAGTTTTATTTTCATTTGCTTCAGACCTTCAAAACGCTGTTAGTTATGAATGTTTAGTAAAATTACAAGAAAAATATAGTAAATTTTATACGATTTCCACGGCTTTTCCATGAGCAAATAAACCAGGGAAAGTAGCGAATAGCCACTTGGTAAAATTTACGCCCTATCTTTGCTAAAATGGCCAATGCGGACCTTGCTGGTAGTTTAACAGGAAGTAATATCGTTTCCACTTTCGGAAAATCAATTGTAGGCTTTCGGAGCGTGACCAAAAAATGAAGAACGGAGTGAGCGACTCAACAAACTTGCCCTACTTTTTCCCAAAAAGCAAAACATTAGTAAAATGGCAAGAAAGTCCAATTATTGAAATGGACAAGGAGATATACCTCTGTGGGTTTTGGGTTCGACAGTTAAATGCGTTTGCAATGTGCATGAGTAGGTTAAAACAACAAATTACAAACTTGAATTAATTAACCTCATTGATAAATGGACATGTGCGCTGAAATTGCATTGGTTTTCGATGCAAATATGTGTTCTAGTTGCTATTTATGGAATAAAGTGAACAGGCTTCCGGTGCTATCAAAAGTAACAAAATCTTGACAGGACCAGCTCTCTGTCCGCCTTTGATAACCTACTGGATTGTTAGAATTGCCAGGTCACTTTATTCGCCCACCGATATGACAGTGCACATGCTTGGATATACGATTCAGCCTTGATTGAAATTCACAGGCCCTTTTTTTAAAAAAGCAAAACATTGTCGGGCCTTGTATACTACACTTTTGAGCGCACGGTAAGAATAAATTGCGCACATTTAGGTTCAGAGATTTTTGCATTTGACTGCTGACAGTTCTGCTTTCTTATCAAATCAGCTTTTGTCTCTGATCTTATTCCAGTGGTCTCGAGCACGTTCTCACTTCACTTCATTGACACCGACAGTCATGAAGTTGCGGAGTGACATGCAACCGCCCGTCTTTAAGCCTCGTTTTCGTTTCGGCAGGAAACTTTTAGCATATGGGGAAACGATGTTTCAGCACTTATACCTGAGGCAATAAGAGGGGCCATTTCACTTCAATCAGTCAACAGTGAAAGTTATTAATGTGAAATATAAGCATGTATAATAAAACACGGTTTTGCCTTCGGACGCAGCTCAAGCAACAGTTTTGATTTGCATCCACCTCTCCACCCATTAATGTTAAATCACTTTATTTATTGAAGTTTTATGGCTACTGCTGTATCATTATAAAAGTTGAGTTCACGAATTGGAGGTAATAGGATTTCACATCCTTCACTAAGCAAGGCCCTTACATTAAAGCGTCCGTTGAGGCTTAACTGCCCCCAGGGCTACCCGTAACTGGCGTCAGGAAGGCGATCAAACAGAGGCCCTGTGCGCTCTTCAAAGTAATGTCATCTTAAAATCCAGATAATTTTGTTACATCTAGGCAAACAGATAATAAAGCACTATATTCTGCACTCAAAGGATCTTTTACATGGGTTTCTTTTTCTTAATCTACAAATGCAATAATAAAATGTTCAAAAGCAAACACTTTATTAATTTATTATTGGTTGGCTAAGTTGGTTTACCGTGCTTCGCACTTCGTAAGTGTACCTGCACATTTTGTACCGAATTCTTAGATTTAATAAATTAATCATTTTGCTGAACTAAATCCTTACGAAGGTTCTTAAGGTGATGCTGCTTGCCTAATAAAACTCGGGCTGTCTCTCTGACAGTTTACTGAACTGGTTATAATGGGTTAACCCCAATCTTTCCTGAAAATTGCCTTAAATATTGGCAGCCTGATTGTTTAGCGTCAACTTGAAGTTAGTGCTATTAAGGGTGTACGTTTTCAATGTGGCATCTCGTTTCAGTTCATTGGAGCGATGGAAGTGCCGAGACCCCAAAACCGACTAGAAATTGTCTCCTCGATGCGACGCATCCGGGTGAGCTTTTCTACTTATCAAATCTACATCTCAGCACTCCCATCCTTCTTCATATGTTTTCGCGAGTATTATTTGCTAATAATGCATAATCTGATTTAGTAGAATCGTGAAACATTCATTACATTAAATTGATTCGTCTTAATTATTTCACGGTGAAGGCAAATATTCAGCCTGGTAATCAACGCAACTGCTGCAAATTAGAGATTAGAGCGCAAAAAATTTCCTTTTGAAAATGATTAAAATTAAACAGAAAATATAGTATGCTTCAAGCTTTGCAGTTTGGGGTCAAATATTCGCTTCTGCGACCTGCTTCTTAACCGGCATTCCGCTAAGCATGGCTGGTTGGAAATAAAGTATTTTTGCTATAGTTGTAAACTTCAGAATTTCGTAGGTGGGAAACTGGATTTTAGCTACTTTCTTAATGCAGCTTCTGTTGATGCCTTTAGCCATGATGTGTCTGAATCAAGGTTGTCCTCCAAACCATCAGGAAGGAGATTTTCTGTCTTCTTTACGTACTAACTCACTGCAGCCTGTAAGGCGGCTTACTTATCGCACTTATGTAACCTCATGGAACTCGGCTGAGATAAAATTTAGAGATTTCCAGTTTTTAATGGTGAAATCCCGCAGTGAACTTACAGACAAATTGAGACAACGTAGGAATAGACTTCGTAGAAATTTGTATATACATACTATGAATGTCGGCACCCTCCTAACCAATTTGCAGTCAACAATTAAAGTCAGTGCAGTTGTGTTAGTTCGTTGCTTTTAAGGCTTCGGTTCTGGTAATTTCTGCATTTCGATACTAACGCTTTATAGACTATCTAATGCTTGATAAGAAACTAGTAAAATGGCAACCCACTAGTCAAAGTATCGACACCTCCGAAATTTCCACAGCAACCATCTTATCCATTTGCCATACCTTTAGTATGAGTTCAAAGCCAAAGGAGTGAAGAAACAGAAGGCGTTACTCAAGGTGTCAGCTGACGGTGTCTTTGTGTACGGAAGAAACAAACCAAAGGTGACAAGTCTCCCTGCCTTAAATCCTTTTTATTAGCTGATTGCAGAACTTGAAATACACTAGCTTCTTCCTTCACATCGAAATTTCATCTTGCATATGTTTGAATTGAGAATGAGAAACGATGCCACCGCATGAGGCAGTATCTCATACCTTGTTCATTCAAATTAATTATGAAAATTGAACAGTAGCAAATATTTAAGCCTTTTATTGTTTCACCATCGTTGTTAAGCCTCTGCACTTAAGAGTTTGAGGGTCAAAAACGATTTTAACTTTCCGAGTTGATAAGCTTGTTCTATGTTCTAACAGGTCGGCACCAGGTTCTCTTCTGCCTTAAGCAAAATATCAGGATCGACTACTCCAGTCCCCACTGGTGAGCTGATCTGGCTAACTTTACTTACAGGCGCAAAGTTTGTACGGCCTATCCGTTGGTATTACAAATTCAAAAACTCTAGTCCTTGTGATAACACGGTATTTCGGCTGCTTTTAATTGGTTATAATATCAAACTGAGTGTTAACAAGTGTTTTTCGATGTTCTGCTCCTTTTTTCTAAAGTCCAGCATTCAGCATTGATCACGAATTGCCTGTGGTTTTTACACCTAACGGCTTAGCATAGGGAGGGCAGCATGGACAGCCATGGCCAATATAAGAATGCCTTGTTTTTGGCTTTAATCTACTCTTCACTTGTACTTTTCTTTGCTGCATCCTCCTAAGTAAAGCAAATGTCAGAACAATCGTGGCAGTTGAAATCACTTTTTATTGCTCTTCGTATTAAATGATTTGCTGCACTAGGTCTAAGAATTTACTCAGAATCTTAAGGATAAAACTAAGGCAAGCAAACACAATTGCCTTGTTGTTTACCTTAAAAGACTTGAACGAGCAATTAACTTTTGAAATTTTATGACATTGTTTTTAGTTCAAAATTCTAGTGGCCCAAGAAGTGAGAGCAAGAGAATGCCAATTAGTACTCAAAATAAACGCCCTTTTTCGTTCAAAACACCGCGTGTTGGAAATGCAGTTACTTTAACAGAGAGGGAAAGAGCGTCCCTCTGAGAGCAGATGGTTTGCTTGGCCTTGTTATAGAAATACCTACCTCGATGAGTATGGAGGATGGTGGAACGGGTGGGACGCAGGCGCCCTCCTCTCCCTCCTGCCACGGTGGCGGTCTCCTCGGCTTGGGGTTGCGTAACGCCTCCGCCCTCTCCTGCGTGCATCCCGCCAACGTAATACTCTTCCACCCTATCTACAGGTTGGTCTCATCCGCCAATACTAACGCCATCCCTTCGATCAAGAAAAAAGCCAAAATTCACCTGTTAATTTTATTGTAATCTCATCCTACCGTGAGAGCTTTGTATGCTTTAGAAGATTGTGAGGCCATCCCTCGACGAGTGCGGTATATTATAACAAAAACACTTCAATAAGAAGCATTGTTGTTTCTTATTTCCTTTCACTGAATGCGTACCTTAATATGCTGCTTATGCTGCAATTTTGTTTTGGTTTTTTGAGCCTTAATTTTTGCAGTGACTTCCGAATAGATAATGTGAATGATCTGGAATTTCACTTCAATGCAATTTCATTGAGGCGCATCTCGCGTGGTGCTTTTGTAGTTCTCGTGGAACGTTTAAAGACAGTTTTGTGAGGTGTCTGCAGGTCTCACAAACCTTCATGGTATTTTTCGGCTCAAAATTTTGTCGCTCAGAGAATGCTGGTTTGTGTGAGCAAGGACGTTTTTTGAAATGTTTTTAAAAACACCTCAAAGAATCCCAAAGGGGCCGCCTTGCATAAGCTCTGTGTGTGTGTGTGTGCAAAACATGACATGGACGTTGTTGCTGGCTATTTAGCACTCAGTGGTACTTAATAACGAGGCAGCACTTTTACGAATGCATGCATAGCTTCTTCTAGAGCCTGATCGACGCGACTTCTCTAAAGTTGTACATCAGTTCATTGTAATGCGCTTTTATTTCGTTTATTCAGAATTTTCTACGTCTCTCATGACTCTCAGGACCTAAAAATATTCAGCTATATTGCGCGAGATGGAAAAAGCAGCTGCTTTAAATGCTACGTCTTCAAAGCTTACAAGAAAGTGAGTTGGTAGCCCAATAGCCTGCATATTTTTTTCACTTTGAGTTTGTGCCCAATCAACGCGTCGAAGCATTTAGTTAGTAGAAAACATATACTACGTTGCCCCTAAGGTCTGCTATTCAATTGAACTGACATCACTCTGGCAAATATAATGCGTTTCACAAAATTTCATCGATACAATTTAGCTTTAGCACAGTAAATAATAGTTTATTTGAGTTTCCGACAATGCATTTTGATGCGCTGGATAGCTGGATTAAAGTGTCCCCTCCTTTGCCCAGTTGCAGGCGATGAGAATAGTTCGAACTGTCGGTCAGGCTTTTGACGTCTGCCATCGACTTGCACTTCAAAAGCAAGAAAATGATTCGGCCTCGAAAAAGAACGACGAAACTCAGGCTGCAGGTGGTGGTGACAGTTACCACGCCACTTTACCGCACCGTCGAAAAATGTTGCAACGCAACCACCGCAGTCACTCACCGCCCCTTTGCGAGAACACTTCGGACGAGAACGAGTGGCATTCACCTCGCAGGCGACGACATCAGTCGCGTCGAAAGAATTGCAGCTCCGATGAGGACCCTGGGGAGGATGGACGGGAAGATCGGGCGAGGAGCATCATCTACAGCGAGGAGGCCTCTGACGAGGACTCGAAGCAACCCGCCGCTCCATTGACGCTAAAGAAGGTAAAGAAGGCTTCTTCTGGCCGACGTCGGCATCGTCATCGCACCCTTAGCAACAACGGCGATGCTTCAAGTGACAGCTCTGATATTCCATGCCGCCATCCTCGGTCGCATATGAAGCAGAGCATCACCAATGATGACTTCCTAGCATGGGGTCAATTCGGACATGGTCTAGGGTACCCAACACCAATTTCCCTTTCCCTCTTTGGTTTACCGCAAAGTCAATCGCTTGATACGAATCTTGCACGTGAAATTTTGTGTGGAAGTAAGTGAGGGTTTATTTACCTTAGTTTGCGCATAAATTATTAAATTCGAATTTGTATATTCATAGGTAGCACACATTCAGTACAAAGCCAGTCTAGTATTCCACCTGATCCTGTTCTACTTGGTCGTTTGTTGAGCAAACTTCAAGGTAACCTAACGAGTGATCAGTCAGTTGTGTCAAATGACAAACAGCGTCAGTCAGATTCGATATCATGGGTTCCATATCTGGTAAGAAATTACCTTTGCTAGCCTGTTACACTTACCCGTAGGGTGGACGTGTCGAAACGCTAAGTGAGACGCACAATTCTCTCAACCGGCAGTTGGACATTCTAGAGGCCAGAATGACTAAGTCGGGCAAAGCTGACCTGAGATCAATTTCTTCCTATCAACTTTCAAAGGAGGCATCAAACAGCGACGACCCCAACATAGGAATACCTATTTCAATTACCGCGCCCAATTTGGCTTCTACGCCAATTGATTCAGCGAAACTCGAAGAAAAGGCAGCCAACAATGAGATAGTTTTATCTGCTGAAGCACTCGATGTGCTAAAACGGCAGCTAAATATCCAGGAGACAGAAACGAAAATAGCTATTTATCAAGTCCACCGGCTAATGAGGCAACTCAGATTGGAGGCTGCAGCACGTATGGAAGGGCAGGTATGCCTCGAACCCCGTAAAACTGCATCAATAGCATCGATAACGATAGACTAAGGCATCTACCCCTTTTTAGTACCGAATCGAACAGCTCCTCAACCAAAACAGGAACCTTTCAGAAGGATTTCAGGAGATGGCAGTGCGTTTAAAACGGCTGGAAAATCTCTCTCCAATTCCCCCTTCTACCTCAGTTTCCAAAGTTTCCAATGGCGTGGCCGTAAGTAAATGTCTGCACCACGCCCCATGCTTTCCTTGCTAAAAGATGGGCGCTTGTATTATGATGTTTTATTCAAGATTTATAAAAATCTTCTTAATGTGATAAAGTGATCCGACACTGTCACAACAGAAAGCTGCCTTGCAGAACATCGCATCACCGAGAACATCATCGCATTTGCCTCAGTCATGCACCTATTCTGCGTCAAAGTCGGAGGGTTTTTCACGGCTTGCAGAACTGGACGCTATGGTGCAGAACATGCTGAGTCCAGGTTTAGGGCACGAGTCACTTCGAAAAACCTCCTCTAGGCATACGGCACAACGACAGCTTTCCCTGAGTGGAAGTCCCAAACTCCCCAGTCTTTCCCCGTTGCAGTCGGGCACACGGATATCAGGTACTGAGATCTCCTCCAGCCCTGGTGGTAGCAATTCACTGAGTCTTCCCCCTCCCCTGCAAATGCCTTATCGCAGTCCAGGTGGTGAAGATGGCTTTTTGGAGCTGGCTACCCGATCGTCAGCACTGAATGATGAAAAGGTGAGTGATATCGAAAATGGGTATATCCCTCTTATGCCAATTTACTTAAAATCGAAAAACTGCCTGGGTTGACATATTTGCAGGTGTCTAATTGTAATTGGGTGGATGAGTGCTTCGGTAGGACAGCGGAGAGCCATACAGAGGAAGGGAGCAATCGGATGGGGTTGCAGTTTGATCCTTGTCAAGGACAGATGGAGCTCTCCGGCGGCCTTCTACCCCCTACACCTCCCGCAAGGGTGGCTTCGGTCGTGAATGGCGGCAATCCCTGGGCAGTCGACACTGCTGCTATGGCGGCCGAGAAAGAAAACAATGAGAAGAAGCCTCTAAACCTACCCGTAAATCACATGGTTGTACTGGCTGTCAAACCATATGCAACGATGACCATTCTGTTTGTAGGAGGATTTATAAGGCTTTACAACTTCCTCCCATGTAGTATATTAACATAGTTTAGATTCATCAAAATTAATCACATTTGAAAAACAATTATAAACTTTTGTGACAGCCATCGGTCTCTTAAACGCAGTCTTGTGAAATTAGGGCCTGTTGTCCAAGCAAAAGTGTACTTACGATAATATTATCTACATAATATGATTTTAAACCGGTAAATGTGGAAGAAAAGTCACTGATGAAAATCCACCCTGAAGCTCATTTGTTGAGCATAACTAGAGTGAAGAATGTATTACTGCATAAATAACTGCTTTAATTGGGAATGGCCCTCGATTATCAGTACAATGGCAGCTATTTTTATTAGAGTCTGTAGAGGCGGCAAAGTTCACCCGTTTGCTACCCTAAATATTTTTGCGCTGTGAATTGGTAGACTTTTCTTCCATTTTGTAAAGATTGTTTTTACTTATAGGTTGAGTAGGTTTATCCAATAACGTTGTGATTTTCTATGTGGCCTTGGGGCACGCCCTATGAGTTCGTGTCTTCTGTCGAAGAGATCTCTACGAAACGCCCACTTCCATCCACTTCCAACATGCCTCTCCTTCAAAGTCCTACTTGCATTTACGACCCTCCGAGCCGCCACAATCATAAACACATTTTTTATCACAACTTTGTCCTCCACCAACTTCCCTTCTTAACCTCTCGACCCGTCTTGCCTTCTCTGTTAACTTTGCCGCTATGCTTGATTTCATTTGCACCACGGACCTCTTGCTAAGCCCTTTTCCGTTGCCACGGCTCCGTTTGTGTGCTTGCGCACCTGTTAGCTGTGTATGTAAAAGTATACCACCCTTATGCAACGGGGTGACTATACATTAAGTCTCGGAGCTTTTGAATTGGCTTTGATCCTTTCACTTCCACTCCAACATGCAAGCCTGTCGAGCTGTCTTTTGCACAAAAACGATTCAATGTGAGTTCAGTTTCTCAACCTGATTATCTTGGACGCTTCGGTTGATTTACCTTCATTGTCTAAAAATGCGTAGAAATCATACGTTGTAACAGTGGGAAATTATGGTAATTAAGCGATAATGCAAGCTTAACTATTTCCTCACTAAGCTCAGAGGAATATTTTATTTGTCGAATATCTCTTTATGAGCGAAATACCTACCACATACGCTTCATAATATGAAACCTTTATTTCAGTTTAGTATATAAGTAACTCCAACCCTACTGACACCAGTCAGCAAAAAAGCACTTACAATGCAAACGCAATACTCGTAGTAACCATTTGTAGGCACTTCCTCTTCCGGGGAAAATAACTGTAAAAAGAAGTAACGAACACTATTCGAATAAAAACGTGACAAATGAAGGTACTGGAAAACGGCAAAACCGAAAGGGTATATCTGAGGGCAAAGTGCTACTAAAATCAAGGTATCTCTGAGCTGAAACTCCCGAAAAAGAAACCAATTGTCACATTATAAATTTCACAAGGCAAGTATGCTCTGCACTTGTAATGCATAAGAATTATTTGAGGAATGGCGAATTAAGCCTTTTAATAAGGAATATGTCGATCACTACACTAATGAGATTCCATGTGCAAATAACGCTAAGTGGAAAAAAAAATCAATGTAGATTTGTGAACCAATTTAATGTTTCTTATTATTTCTTCGCAAAATAACCAAATAAGTCAGATGTGTAGTAAACTTGCCATTTAGTTTACCGTTTGCTCTACTGCTCAGGCTCTTCACATTTCGCGAACAATTCAGTCGCATTAAATGATGCTTTCCTTGGCGGTATGGTCTTCAGGTCATAGGAGTAGACACTCACCTCTTTTGCATTCTGGTTGGGTGTTGTTCTTCTACAGCGCTTTGGGTCGTTACCACTTCAGGTGAGGCTCGACGCCCCACACTAGTGGCTACGCCAAACGAACTCCACCCAGTAACAGCACAGCTATCCTGATTTACCTGGCTGAATGTCTAGCATCAACGTGATAACAGAAGAGCACCTGTTGATGAGGGGTGAATGTGTGAAGACTCCTAACAGAATGATTAAAATTAGTGCCTACCTTCGGCAATCACTCCAGCCTCGTGTTCCCCAATGCGGTTGCTACCAGCTGGAGCGATTACAGGCTTGACGGATTTATATGTGACGATGATGTTGATTTGAATAAAAAAAACGGTGCTTCCTTCACGTCCTCTAGCTGAATAGAACCCAGGTAGATTGATAGGCAGGTGAATAGGCTGGTAGGTAGGTAGGTAGGTAGGTAGGTAGGTAGGTAGGTAGGTACGTAGGTAGGTAGGTAGGTAGGTAGGTAGGTAGGTGATTGGATAGATGGGTGGCTGGGCAGAACGTTGTCATTTGTCAACTGGCTTTGCACCAAAACCAATTTCCTTATGAGCAGCCACTGGCGTACGAGATGGCCTCGTTGTGGAGCATCGTACGGTAGGGAGCCCATGCATTTGCCCACCCGTCATGTAGTTCACAAAGAGGACGAGATTTCGGATGCATTGTAATTGTTGAGATGCATCGGTGATGCTAGGCTCAAATGCATCGTCTTGTGCGAGAACACTAAATGATTGGCGTTGCTGGTTCGCAGGTGTGTTTTCCAAGGCACTGACTACAAGCTGATGGCCGATGCAGAGAAGTAGCCAGGAGAGCTAGACGAGGAGGTAATAGTTGTTTATCAACAGTGTCAGCCCGAGTTGTGCTTCCACTCTGTGGCATCATGGCCTTTGGCCCATGATAATAGTCTCCTGGCTTTTCTGTAGGTTAGTACCACATGGTAACCACGACTTCAGTGTAGACTGGAAACGCCATTTTAGTAATTTGATTGTATGAGCTGCCGCTTTCGGTCAGAGTCAAAGAGGTAGCCATCTTGCCCTAGCTGCGTAGGCTGGCCGCTGAGCCATGCCAGCAGCTTAGTTAGCTCTCTCCGTTGAATATATATATATATTCTACTATAGCATTCTGCCTTCCTTTGCCTTCGAGGGTGGCAGCGGAAAGCGGACCCGACTCTATAGGGTTTTATCCCGATCTCTACCGCCCGTGGCATGTTGCAGAGGTACGAAAGAAGTGCATGTGCCACGAATGGGCCACGAACGACGTCAACCTCCAGCATCTACCCCTTCTCCGTGTTCTACAAGAAAGCCATCAACAACTGAAGCGATACTAGCCATGGACCACCTGGAAAGTTTCGTTCCAAAGGTTACCCTTAATATACTTGCTTAAGGAGATCGGCATGCTAATGTCTCCTTGCGTACATACTGATGGTCGGCAGAACCACTTATTCTGAGCTTTGTTCCCAAGTCAAACGAAACTCGAAGTGCAATGCACTGTCAAGAGGGATCACTGACGTTGGTGTCAAGCATCGCCTCAATCGCGTCGAATGTCGGAGGCTGGCATGGTTAGCTCGTGGGTGCTTGTTGCAGCACTGAGTATGTTGTGATGGCTGACGCGGGGACGACGCTCGAAAGAGGAGAGGGGCAATGTGGTACTTTGTTTGTTGGAACTACCGGTTTCTGTCAAGGTCACAGAGGTGGCCGTACTGCCCTAACTGCGGAGGCTGGCCTCCGGGCCATGCCTGCCACTTACTTCCCTCTGCCAATTAAATGTATATATAATGTACCCTACTATTCTGCCTTCTTTTGCCTTCGAAGGAGCCTCGGGATGCTACAGCCATAATTGCACCTTTCAAATCAGTAACTTTATTAAGCACCGGACGGACGTCACACGGAACAGCTCTTGATTCACTAATCTCATTAAAAAGCCGCTTATTTTATCAATCCGTGGACCGAACAACTCACATTGCTGCAACTGCTTGTAGCCGTTGTGTACTTTAACACTTCTGGAAGAGTCAATGCAAGCGTCAGCACGAAACGTGATATATTACGCCTTTACATTGTCTTGCGAGGCATCGCGCATCGTGCATATTCTAACACAACAGCCCGAAATTTTGTAGATTAAATTATTAGATTTATAGATTAAATTCTTTACGCAAATTGTTTTAATGTGTAATGGAAGCCTGGGTAGTATGATTTTCAGGCAATTGGGGAGCTTCCTCCGATGGTGAGCCGATGTCTCCGGTGAAGTGGGTCATTTTTCAGAAAATTAATGGGTCGTTATCCTTATCGTTTCCATGCATGGTATCATGCTCAGCGTTGCAATTGGACTCGTGTATTTTTCTTACCTTTGTTTTCTTTTATTTTTAAGCGAATCGAATTTGGGTTTTGGGTTGAGTTTGGATTTAAACAGGCTTTGCATGCGTTTTGATAGCTCGTATTTCCTTCTAGCTGTGGCATCCTTTATATTGTCCCTTTTCTTCTTTGTAAACCATATTGGTCGTGAGATGATCCTGTGCGCTACGCTTTTCAGATCCCATTTGTACTTCTTTGAAGTGACCCATTTTACGAATCCGACTCACCTTACTTCCTGAAAAAGTTCTTTTAGTCTCAAATTCTTCATCTAGACCACCTATCACTCTAAATTTTCATCTTCCTCACGGCGTGTCGGCAATATGGCTATATTGCCGCTGCGTTCAAAAGTGCGCGGCCCAGCTCCACAGGACCCTAACCTTGCGGAAGATATCATTGACGAAGCACTCATCTATTTCAAGCCTCTTACTTTCTTTAGGAACTACGAGTTCAAGGTGTGTTGCATTGTTAGATCTTTAGAATGCTTATTTATTTTCATCGTGTCTTCACCAGAGTGATGCTGACCGTGTTCTTGTCTACTTGGTCCTCTACATTTTGGAATGCTTAAAAAAACTGCAAAGAGTAAGTCGAGCCTTCCCCTGTTCTTTTTTCTCGATAATATCCACTACTTGACACTAGTATTCTGTGCTTTGTAGTGCCCGACAAAGTCTCAGGGCTCAAAAGAATTAACGTCTTTGGCTCTGGCGCGTTTCGACATTCCAGGCGACCCCGGCTTTCCACGAGAGCTGAATAATTTGTACGCAAAGCCCTCGAATGCTGACGCTAGCCTCATGCGCGAGTACATCTCTCAACTGCGCACGGAGTTAGGACTCCGTCTGCTTGACAGAGTGTACGCTGACGATCAATCGCAGCCCAGCAAGGTGAGGGAGGACGGATGTCTGGTTCCTCTGCTGTTTTCTTCCCAACGCGACTAACACGGTTCTACTGCCGTTTTAGTGGTGGTTGTGCTTCGCTAAGCGCAAGTTCCTCGACCAGAGCCTCTCCGCGCCAGGCTCCTACTAGGAAACTGCGGTCGTGTGCTTGCTCTATAAAAACGATAAACTGTGCTCTTCACCTGCCACCATTCTTTAATCGATTTCTTCTGGATGTATTTCACTGCTGATAAGCTATCTTTCATAAAACCGGATGGAGCGCAAAGGCCTACTTTTCGCCGCCTATACGCGTTGCCAGTGAGCAAGCCAAAGTTCAGACACTTGCGACGGACACTCAACTTTAAACTAATTAAGCGATGGCTTTAATTCTGTCAGCGTACGCGGCAGTCTTGGACTTCCAATGGCGTTTGTGGTTTGCCCGGCTAAAATTGCTCTTTGTGCGCAGTTCAGCGACCACATCAAACCCCGGTCAGGTAAATGCAGAATGATCACTTCCGCAGCCTTAGGCTCAGCCTCAGCTTCACTGTAAGCCATCTCCTGGTTAATTCCTTGCAAAACGAGTTTCCGAATATGAATAGGGGATTTAGCACTCATTAAATTTCATCACTCGGAAGCACTATCGATGTGCCTTCGGTGGTCATGCTACTAAGCCTCCAATCTAAACCAAGCTTTACCGCAAACCTATCCTCCTAGAAACGAGGTTGGTTCATGCACCATTAGCAGTAACGTGAAATAGGATAAGCAGATAAAGAAAAGTAATGTTGTGTTGAGGAATGGGGAGCGTCGTAGTACACTAAGGCAGTATTTATTGGGAGTAAACGCACAGACTAACGCTTTATGTCGCCCAAATCTTCGATTGACCCCTCCGGGATCTGAAAGGGCAGAATTTGTTACGAATAAGTGCTTATTCAAGTTTTGGAAGAAGCAGTTTGGCTTACTTCTTTCCATTTCTGGGGAATCAATTCCATAAGTTCAAACTTAACATCACCCTGAATAACGATTTCTCCGGAGTTGTTGGCAGAACTGCCGGTGGCAAATCTCTGTCCGAAGAATTTGGCGGCTTGCTTTAAATCAATTCCTGGACGTGGGACGGACAAAGATGAATATAAATAGCAGCTAAACAAGGCAAGGAATTGTTGGACAAATAAGGCTAAATACAGCCAGCATGCCAACATAAAGCACATAAAAATTGTGCCCAAACCATATGTATCCAAGCCGATAACACTTGTTGTGAACTTATTCTTGCCCCTAGTAGCACGAGAGACGGACACCTTCTGTTCGGAAGGTTTTTTAGGACCTGATCCTTTTCCACCTCGGCTTTGACGCGACTTTTTCCTTGAGCTACTTTCATCGGCTGGCTGTTCTGCAGTGTTCATTTGTTCAAACGCTTCAGGAAGATTCTTCTCAAGCCATGCTTTGCATTTTGCCGGGTCGCTGGAAAACTCACAGTACTCAATAGGCAGTGTACATTCTAAAGAACATGTGCTTATTAATTTAGCCTAACCTCCGCAGTAATGTACGGTAAGAGGATACTCCACGCCTTCCAAAGGTTGCGCACGTGGAGAATACTCATAAGTAGCACTTCTCGAAGCCATCCACCTGGTCACGAACAGCTTCCAAAAAGTCGACTAACCCTTCAAACCAAATGTGACCTTAAGTTATCAACAGCATCTTCCTGATTAAATACAATAAATATGAATCCTGAATTTCACACATAAAAGAGATGGTTCCCTACCAATAAATTTCGCCACTAAATGCGATATTGCAATTATTGACTCATGTGAAAAAAGGCAATGAAGTCAATAAAGTCGACATTGTCTTCAAATGACCTTCGAGTCCTGGTGTAAATCGGCGTGATACCAGGTTCGCTCGTAAGGTTGGTTTTCCACTTTTAACTGGTTTGGGTATGGATAAAGGCAGGTCTTACAAACGTTTTTTTACGCAGTCTGGCACTTTATTAGTAGTGCGAAATGGTTTACGGTATTTGACGGCTAGTTTTGTTTGCCGTCTAAGCCGACAACTGTTGCGGCTCGCGGATCGAGCAGGTTGTGCTATATGTTGTAGGCAGTTATCTTTAATAAATGTAAGCACTTGGGTTTTCTGCTCTTGGGCTCTTTTTGCTTCGTGACAATTTCAAAGAGGGAGGGTGCTTATACTGGTCAGAAGTGCAGCTTTAGTACTTTTTTTGTAGAATGATATTAGTTGTTTTATTTGAATGCTATTTATTTCAAATAATGGGCTTCTTTCCGTGGTTTTTCTGGAATGTTTCTATTAGGAATTGTGACACTATTCCAGGACATCTGCTTTGAAGAACTCCAAGCGTTGGGAACAAAGTAAATTTGGAAAGCTGGTTGAACACTGGCATCAATTTTAGTTTCGTCTTTGTACTTCAATGCAAAAGTATCTATGGGTCGGAAGAATTCATCGAGTCGCCTTCCGATCGACAATTTTCGGCGTGCCATCGGTGAGTTCCGTAAGATTAAAAAGCTGTTTGTCACCTATCATTTTTTATCGCTTGTGCTCTATTCTAGTTTTAGTAGAGGCTTTTCGATTCGATCATTTTCACTTTAAGGGTACCGAAGAGGAAGTTTTCGTTCACTAGGAATATTATTTTGCTCATAAAGATCCTATGCATAATCATCTTAATGCCATAGACTCGTTTGCACCAATTAGTCTACTGTTTTGCAAAATTTCCGTCGCAAGCTTTACTGGGAACAGTTCGACACTTAGCTTTCCGCTGTATTATGAAAAGAAAAATTATTCACAGGATGAGATTTTCGCAAAATTTTGCAATGTTTCTGAAGTTACACATCGCGCTGCAGGCCACTGTTTGGGTAAAATCCTTCAGCCTATTCGCTTACAAAAGCATTCCATTTTACAACCACGCTCTCATCTGTTCGCACTCTTAACCCTCTTGATTGTGTGCTCACTTTGCGTGGTATGCTTCCGGTCCGTTTAGTCTCTTTTGTGACGAGAAGCTCATTTGGTTTTGTTATTTCTACCTTCATAGGTGATAATCAACGTAGAAGACAGATGGACCAAGTCGCACGCCTGAGAACTACTATTGAGAAGAAAAATGAGAATAAGCAAGTAGAAGTAAGTTAGTCGATTTTATACTTCTGCCTTACACGTTTCTTGGAAAATGAGCGGCTTTTCGGTCACGCCACTTTATAAGACGTCTGATGGCGCATTTCTTGCCACATTGAGCCCGCAGTTATGTTAGCGCTTAGGAGCTTCTGTTACTGCATTGAATACAGAACTTTGAAATTACCGCACCATTCTGTTATTTTCAATTGCAAGGTAAGGCGTGTGGAATTGCACGCCACCCATTAATTGCGTTCTGGCAGCATTTATTCGAGTCTTGGCTCGTTCCTCAAATGACTTCACGACTTAGTTTAAAGCATATTTGGTCTAAACTTGTCGGCTTGCCCAATCTGTGCGATTAATAATCCAGTCGATGCTCTTGATCTGTCGAGCAGGTCGGTATCTATCGGCTCGGGTGTGGCAGTAGTAATAAAAGTGCGGTGTTTCTCCTATGCTTATTATTGTGCTGTTTGTGACCTCCAAAATGAGGATGGGATTGCCACTCAGTTCCTTGCTGATTTTGCTCGTCTTTGAGTATTGCATGTGTTACTGCTTACGATTCCTCCAATTTTTGTTAAACTTTAGACCTTCATCTGGATGTTCACAATGTCACTGTTTTTTGGGATGATCGTTTCCGTTGCCGTCATCGCAGGAATAAAATATGTTTACGGCTCTCCTGCGGATGTTTCGGTGCGATTGATACATTGAACTCAGAGTGCTAGTCTTTACTCATCGTATCCTTTCAATTGAATTTCTAGTCCTTTATCTGCTGCCGATTGGTTAGCTCCTGGGTCGTGTTTCGATGCAGGGGTATGGGGTTTGTGTATTTTCGGCAGACAGCATATAGGCGCGTAGTTAGCACTTCGTCCATGGCTGCCATGGTGAGACTTAGTGGCTTTCCCCTGTCAAGTAGGGAGTTGGGTTCATAAGGTTGGTAATCGTCAATAAAGGTGGCTCCGGGGGTAAGGCAATTCAGGAGGCGCTGGGATTTCGATTATGCTAGCCAGACAAGTGCAGTCCTTGGAGCGGTGAGTGGTTTGAGTTGCGAGTGTTTTTCGCAAGAGGCGGGGAGCGTGTGGGTTGGGCTGTGCCCACGCCTATGCCGATCTCAAACTTTAAGGTGCCGTCAAATCGTTCTACAATTTTATTAACAAACACATCGAAAATATTTAAAGTAAAAATTAAGGCTAGACACCTCATCTTAGCCTACTTCTCCAAAATATTCTACCCTTGCGTGTCAATTGTTTTAATTTACCGGAATTACACAGCATTTTGATCTTTCAGGATATTCGTATATCTTGGGCATGGAGTGGGACGACGTCGAAACTAACGGGCTTCTACAACCATTTGAGACATCTGTTATAGCTACTCTTGTGGAACTTCGCCAAAGACACTGGAAGGAATGTACCAACGTGATTAACAGTCAGTCATCACTTACACCATTATTCTTAGCGCCTTGCTTGAGGTCCTTATATATCCATTTACATCCTTGTCTATTCCTTGCAAGCATAGCTAATTTAATTCTAATATCATTTTGTAGACACACGCAAACTGATCGGTCGACTCCGTTCAGGCATGTTCTGTGTTACTTCATGTCAAATGTTTTAGATTTTGAATCAGGTTTGAGTCGCGTAAATTCAGAAAAAGCTGATTTGGTTAAGTATGTTGCTTCCCTTTATTTACACGTCGTAGAGAACTGGAGAAATGCAATTGTATGATCGAAGGGAAAGAGTTGGAAATACTTGGCCTACGTACCTTGTTATTGATTTTGAATAATGCGTCTAGGGCGCCAGTTGAAGAGCCTGCATATGACCAGGACTCTTTGTAAAAAATGCGACTGTGAGGTCGCAGCTGCAGAAATTCAAGCAGACAAAATTCCAAATGAATCAATCAACCCTAGGAAACGAACAAGATTTAGCGTATGTACCTCATCTTCAACACTGCTTTTGCATTGGTTTAAATTTACAATTTAAGAGGCATTATTGCTACAATGTCACCAAACGTATCGTCCTTCAGTTATCGCCCTCTACATCATTGGAGTCCTCGGCAAATGGCTTGACTCCCCTAAGGACTGCATCTGCTTTTTTGCACCGCAGACCTTCCGAGAAGCGTTTCTGTCTTGCGACCACAAATGGTCAACTGGCTGTCAGTCTTAATAAGCCGAAATCGAAGGCGACGAACGAAGAGGCAAATGTCCTCGTTGCCGAAACACAGAACGACCTCTTTCCTGCTGGTAAAGTCTGGTAATCTTATATTAGCTGAGATTGAAACCATTTTTACTGCTTCATTTATTAAAGCACCAGTAGAAATCTTTGTCCTCCGTGGCGGTTACTTTTATTATTCAAATCGGAAATTATAACGTTTGATGCGCTTTTAGCCGACGAAGGTTCACAGTCAACAAAAACTCTGACAAATGGCGCCGCGGTTGATACTTCACCTGATCAGGTTGTGGATATTAAACCCGAACATATTGCTTCAATTGCCGACTCTCAGCTCACTGAAAGGGACAATGATATGGTCCCCCACCGCCCTTTCGGACTGGCAGCATTCAGTCCTCCCTCTCAAATGTTTGACGCCTCTCTGGCTCTTCGTAGAGCGGTAAATCATCTGGATTTGGCCAATTATGAACCTTCGACTATTGCTCCTCTGCCATCTGCGCGATCGAAACAGTATGTTGGTTTCACTGTAAATTTCATGTTGGTGATTATAATTTCATCGAGTTTCATCTTTAATCTTGAATGCGACTTTTTACACATAGGCGTCTTAACTAGTACTATTATCGCCATCTGAGATAGAGTTCCTGTTCTTGGCGGCAATGATATGATGAAATGCGTTTTTCACAACCACTTCAATGGATGCGCCTACGACGAATAGCGTGGGGTTCTTTGTCTTGCGTGATTGAGTGTTGACTGCTATTAACCACCCATCGATTTTCACTCCCTAATGGTGACTCTTTCTCAGGCCGTTTGATTTGTCAATGTGTGTGCCAATGTCCGTTCAATAGGCCAGCTCCTATGGGCAATCGTAAAAACACCCCTAGCTATTCCCTTTCGGGGAATTCCGATTGATTCGACTTTTGCTGAACGTTTATCGTTTGATTGTCAAAAGGGATCCATTGCGCATTCATTGCAGATCGAGCCTCCGTGTCAAAAACTTAGTATCGGGTTTTGTGAATAAGTGGATTTGGGCGTTTATCGTATTCGTAGTAGTGTAATTGAATTGTCTCACTTGTTTAAGGTATTTCAGTGCTGTTTCAAAGGTGTATTTCATCGAACTTTGTTATTCTGCATTATGTAACACTTCATAAATTGTCCATCGTGATTTTAACTCAGTTTTTAACCAAAATTAGGGTTTCAATATGAAAGCGCTGCTTGACGCGTTGAATACCAGCATGACGCCCTGATCTTGTACGCATCACGAACATGTTACATGTTCTTCATCAATTTCCAATCGATATTTGACTGTACCAAGTTGTTTCGCAAAGGGATTGGCTGAGTTTCAGACAGCTTAATAGCTGCAGGACGTTCCTGGCCTGTGTTAGGTCGAATTTTCTCGAGGTATTCGAATTTTTGAGTTTGGTAGTGTGATTGTCGGTGTCATGTTTTTCCATAACATTTTGGCTGAGGGTGTCAGTGTTCTCTCGGGGTTTCTGTTAGTAAACCCTTTAAAAGACTGCTGTAAGGTGGTTTAAAACAGTCATTACGATGCCGATGTGCGTTTAGACTCGTGATGTCGCACCTTACTTAAACCGTCAATGGCCGTGAAATGTCAGGAAATCTCAATGATGCTTTGCCAAATAAACTAATTTAGGAGTGTTGCTGTGGTTTTTAAGACTACAACTTGCTTGAACTAAATGTTTGTTTGCAGGTCCAGATTCAAAAACGGTGCGCAAAGGGTCCATTCCTCCCGTCAGGCGCACAAACGCACGTGTCGCCATTATCAACCGCATCCAAGGGAGGTGGATGCTCCGAAGGGCAGGCATAAACCCGTTGCAGCGACTGATATGCTGAGCGATGCAACTGGGGCCGACTTGACCTTTCCCTCAATCTCCACTGTGGCTATAGCCACTGACGTTCCCTCTTCTGCTCCTCCTGCAAAGTCCTTGATGCCGCCGCCTCCACCACCTGTTACCCGTAAGCTTGTGACACTACTCGGTCGTCTATTCCGCCCGGCCATCGGCCTCGAATTGCCCAATGCGCCAATTTAACATGCGACATTCCGATTTTTCACCTTTGTCGGTGTCATAAACATGCGATGCTTTCTTCAACAGTTTGGGATAACTGGTTACGCCAAATCGTATCGTAAACCATTTGATTATGTTGTGGAATGTTTTCAGTCAAAGGACAAGTCTATAAAAGCTGATACCATTGTTTCCATTACAACTAAAATATTTTAACTCTAATGGTCACTTTTTGTGGTTTTTAGTCGAGGCAACCCAGCGATTTGTACCAAAGATGACTAGAACAACGAGCCTTTCTGTATTTTTTTGTTTCTACCCTCGTTAAATTTAAAGCTACCATGATGATGGTTTGGAAATCAGATGGGATTTGAAACGCTTCTTCTTGAATAAGTGGCGTAGCCTGTAGGTGACGCTTCTAAGCATTTGCTGCGGTCGCAGATATCCGAAGCCTTGAATTCCTCTTTGGAATTTCGTGTGTTTTAAGTTGCATCCACAATTTAGCCAGGAGTATTTTAAATAGCCTTTATGGCGTCACTTTTAATTCAGTGAATATAGGTTTAAAGCTTTTTCTTAAGATTCATCCATGATCACCAGAAGGATGTCGAAAAAACCATCGGTGGATGTCTTGCCTTCCGTGGGGCGCTCTCCTACCTCCGAAAAGGTATGGGGGTTTTAACACCTTTCATCACGACTTCAAGACGGCTAGTTATATTTTGATAAGTAGTTACTGAATTAATTGTTTCCCTTCCTAGAACATAGAAACTCAATTGAATGAGTCTCAAGATAAGCGTTTGAATAAGTGAGTTTGATTATTTGCGCTACGATTTTACGCTGCCTGATATAACAATAAAGTGCTTTATCCGAAAATGGGTAGTTCTTTGTGCTTCCTCTTAATAAATTAGCACTTTATGGAATATCTTGGGCTCACCTATGCTTGAAACAGTTGGAAATGTATCCCATATTATTGTAAGGTCTATGATTATTGGATAGAATTTTACAGGAAGTATTAGAGGAGAAAATTGGTTCCGACGCTTGACGTGTGATATTTTGCTTCAGTGACGTTGGCGACTCCGGTGTGCCTGAACCAGTGGCGGCCGCATCGGGCGTAACCCAAGTTAGTAAATTTACCGCTACTCTTTGTGCATGGCAAACCCATGTTTCTAACTGCGTAAACGCAAATCCCAATGTGGTTTCTGTCACATTTCATTTAGACTTTGTGTTTGGCGTATATAAAGCTTTCTTTTCCCATACATGTGTGTAACAACACAGGCAACTATTGTGCATACTGGTGGCAAGTTTGATCATTTTCAGGTTCGCCAGGCCGTTAGGTATTCACGGGAAGAGATTGAAAAGTGCTTGCGTGGACCAGAGTCCCATCAGCACAGCACCACTAATGCCGCTGCCGCTCTCCCATCGACCCCCGATGGTTATTGGAATATTGGAAACCTGGAAATCATGTCGCCCGAGCCGAGCGTTGCGCAGCCGACAGGGGAATTAGCAGTGCGCAGGCTGCGTCGTCGGCGGCCCCTTGAGTTCCCCAAACCTCCCACATAAAACCCTCGACCTCATTATCACCTTCGTATCATCCGTTTATCGTAATGCATTTTAACTGTTGTAGAAGCTTTTTAATTTTTGGAATTAGACAACCCCCGCACTTCAGTCTTTTCGAACTATTCTGTCACGATATTTAGGAACCGTCCCTATTATTTCAAAACAGCAAACGAAGTAGCAGCTTTTGGTGCCCCCTCGAGTTCCCCGCAGCCCTGCACACAAATCTTCGATCTATTCATCGTCGTCGCGTCATCCGTTTATTATAACGCATTCTGCTTCTTGCAGAGGTTTTCTTAACTTTGGGTTTGGACTAAAGCCGCGCGACAGTCTGTTAAACTTGTCCATCACTTTAAAGCAATTTAAATTGTTCATTACCGAATCCTGTCAAACAAGTCGCATAGGTATAAAGTCAGCAACTCGCTTCTGGGGTTGGCAGGGTCCACCTGTACCTCTTGAAAAGGCTCAGTTGCTATGGTATACGATATGGCGGCATGGCATGCGGTCCCTGGCGCACAGTTCATGTGAGTCTCCGAGACAAAGTGGGGGAAATTTGTTCGATTAATATGTATTCGGAAAAAGACGAAAAGCATAAGGTATTAAACATGGAGTAAAGTCCTGTTGTTGCCTTCCGATGCATCAGTGAGAGTCGTTCACTGAGCTCTCTGCTGCGGGCGGTAATTGATGTGAACTTGCGGATTCACGGCAAGAACTTTTTCTAGCAGCGATTGGATGGCGACGTCTTTGTTCCTCCGTACCGACTCCGCCTGCATATCAAGGGTCTTCTGCGTCACAGCAGCGATTTCGGCCTCGGTATTACTGTGTCGACCGAAAACCTAGATTGGTATCCATGTAACCAAAAATGGCAATCAGAACAACAGGGACCGAAGAGATGACAGATGGCACAGTGGAGATAGGGAGTAGTATAAAATCCAGGGGACGGACGAAATTTGTGACACCTAGAGCCAAAGTTTAATAGTATGAACTGAAACATTGCAGGAGCTAGTGAGCACAGTTCTTCTAGGTTAAAAAGATTCAAGTGTCGTAGTACCTCATCTTCGCGTAATTTGTACCGTCTCTCACGTTCTTTCTTCTCAATTCCAATTTCAGTCGCGGCCTCTGACTTGGCCTCCTGAAGTCTTTTTATCTTCCCTAAAAGAAAGGGAGAAGACACCTAGGAAAATATAGCGCTAATCAAAAATACATTTGGGCAGATAAACGCTTAATCAAATCACAGGAAGCACACCACGCACTGTACAAAGGGTTTGTCAACAAACATTGTACATCAACTCACGTATTTTAGCTTCTGAAACCTTATCCGCTGCCTTCTTTTCAGCTTGTAGAAGCAGTTGAATACCGTCATTACGAGAGGCCATGTCAGGAGCCACCGAGATCTGTTCAAATGGGTCTCTCCTCCACAAAAGGACCAATCGGTGACTAGTATTGTATCGTGTTTTGAAAGTAAGTCATTTTTTAAATTCAGATGCCGTTTTATATTAACATTGCATAAATGCGCCTAGAGAGTCATCCCAAAATTTTAAACGTATTTTCGTTCTTTCAATTTGTCAGATTGTGGGTGATGCTTACTATTATTAAAATAACTGCGAAAGCAACTCAATTGAAATGCAGATCGTCTTAGAACTAGTAAAACTAAAGATTATTCTTTTCACGCTATCAGCAGTGTAGCGCCCCGAGGCCCCCTCAGAGGCAAAAGAAGGCAGAATACTAGGGTGGAATACATATATTCAACGCGCAGAGGGAAATAAGCCGCTGGCGTAGCCCAGCGGCCAGCCTACGCAGCTAGGGCAAGATGGCCACCCCTGTGACCCTGACCAAAATCCGTTAGTACAAAAAAAACAAAGTGCTACAACAGACTTACTGCTCTGCCCTGAGGATTCTATAATGATAAAAGACAACCATACTAGGCCTAAACTATTTTTGACCAGTTGAGTGAATTGAAGTCACTGGCATAAATGGTGTAGCACTTTGTTTGTTAGAACTGCTGGTTCCTGTCAAGGTCACAGAGGTGGCCGTATTGCCCTAGCTGCGTGGGCTGGCCTCCTGGCCATGCCAGCAGCCTTTTTCCCTCTGTCCGGTGAATATATATATTCTACCTAAGCATTCTGCCTTCTTTTGCCTTCAAGGGAGCCTCAGGATGCTACTTTGGTGGCAGCGGAAAGCGAACCCGGCTCTATAGGGTTTTTATCCCGATCTCTACCGCCTGCGGCATGTTGCAGCGGTGCGAAAGAAGTGCATGTGCTACGGATGGGCCACGAACCACGTCCACCTCCAGCATCTACCCCTTCTCTGTTTTCTACAAGAAAGCCATCAACAACTGAAGCGATACTAGTTATGGACCACCT
This sequence comes from Taenia hydatigena, assembly GCA_036345935.2. Lineage (NCBI taxonomy): Eukaryota > Metazoa > Platyhelminthes > Cestoda > Cyclophyllidea > Taeniidae > Taenia > Taenia hydatigena. The sequence goes on from JADWOT020000009.1 coordinate 5,603,161, forward strand.
GGAAAGTTTCGTTCCAAAGGTTACCCTTAATATACTTGCTTAAGGAGATCGGCATGCTAATGTCTCCTTGCGTACATACTGATGGTCGGCAGAACCACTTATTTCGAACTTTGTTTCCAAGCCAAACGAAACTCGAAGTGCAATGCACTGTCAAGAGGGATCACTGACGTTGGTGTCAAGCATCGCCTCAATCGCGTCGAATGTCGGAGGCTGGCATGGTTAGCTCGTGGGTGCTTGTTGCAGCACTGAGTATGTTGTGATGGCTGACGCGGAGACGACGCTCGAAAGAGGAGAGGGGCAATGTGGTACTTTGTTTGTCGAAACTACCGGTTTCTGTCAAGGTCACAGAGGTGGCCGTACTGCCCTAACTGCGGAGGCTGGCCTCCGGGCCATGTCAGCAGCCTTTTTCCCTCTGTCCGGTGAATATATATATTCTACCTAAGCATTCTGCCTTCTTTTGCCTTCAAGGGAGCCTCGGGACGCTACAAATGGGGAACCCATTTGTACGGGTGGTGGAATTCCTGATTCATTTCGACTGAATTAATTTGTAGAGCACCACTAGGCCTCCTCAGTAAGTCTGATTGACCACATGCGTCCTAATTTCTTTTCCTTGGCATACGATGCGAATTGTAATACTTTAATTGCTGTGACTTCCGATTTTGGTTTCGGTCACTTGGGTGGCCATAGTTCCTTAGCCAAGTGGACTGGCCTACGAGTCATGCCAGCAGCTCCAATCTCTCTGTTTGCTGAATATATACGTTCTGCCCTTGTGTTATGACTTATTTTGCTTTCAAGGAAGTCTCGGTATGACCTAGAGCCATTTGAGTTGAAGCCTCCATGACTAGTGGAAAAAAAATATCAGATGATACTTCAGTTTCGCTGTCTGTGTGTATTGTAATCGGTGAAATGTCGGTGGACTCATGAACTACAGTCATACATGCATGGAGCCACCAGTACAATTATAAGTTTTAATTCAGCGGTTTGGTGCCCCTTGGTGAGAGTCTTGACCAGTCTGATTATGGTGCGATTTGCTGTTCCTACTTATTCATTGCTCTTCGGATAATTAGCCGTTTCATGTGTTTCAAAGGCTTCGAACGTATGCTGCATTTCTTTAAAAGTTGGCGCCTTGGTCAATATGCCTTTTTCCAGGAACTCCACCTTGGCAAATCTGCCAATTTAAGAAAGCAGAGGTGACTGATTTATGAGTTCAGTTCGTCTCTACTAAAGACGAGAAAGTCGTCGGGGTATATTGCGCCATGTTTCGGAAATAACCCAATCAGGGCCGCTTGCATAAGGCGTAGGAACATTGGCCACTGCTTTGTAGAGCCCATAGGGTATCGCCTGGAACTTGCAAAGCCAATTCAGTACCATGAAAGCTGTCCTCCCTTTGTGTCTGCCACCTCTACATGGCAATATCATGACCTACACCTTCTCACTACCCCAAAAAACGAGGCGTTAGAAACTGCGCCACTCAAAGTGATTCTCTAGGTTAGATTTAAGGTCATGATATTGCCATGTAGAGGTGGCAGACACAAAGGGAGGACAGCTTTCATGGTACTGAATTGGCTTTGCAAGTTCCAGACGATGCCCTATGGGCTCTACAAAGCAGCCCTCTTTGTTACTTACTTTATATGTATTTGACCCAGTCGGAGCCTTGCATCGTTTTACTTTACCAGAATAAGTGGAGACGCCCATGGTAACTGATGGATCTATGACCTCGTCTCTGAAGACCTCCAACAAAGCGATTTGCCTCTTCTTGCATAGGGGGTGACACGCGGCTTTTTGACCACCAAATTCACCTAGCCTCACCGGTGTTTGACGCGTGTTTCACGATATTTGCTTTTTTCAGCTTAACACCTTGCCATGAGATTACATTCGTGTACTTAACCAGTGCTTCCCAAAATTCCTTTCACTCAGTTGTCCGTGATGTAAGCAAGTTATGGAAAATGGCGGTCTAGATTTTTCATAGGTATTGCCGAGGCTTCGTACAGAGCGGTAAAAATAGTCAACACTTCTTTGGTGACGCAAAGGATACCATGGCTTTGGTTCCTTCGTAGGTAGAGAAGGTAACTCCTGCACAACTCAGGACATATTTGCGGCTGGGCGGGAAGTCGATCTTACTAATTATACCTTGAGCTAGTTCTGGATGCATTAAAAATATTAATATCCTAGCATACGGCAACGTGGGATGAAGCTTCACCGTCTGATACCATCTCTTTTCCTTCTGCCAATCGTAGCCCGCTGGATTTGTCTGGAGGTCAGAGAATTCGACTAACCATAAGCTGTAATGCAGAAGCTCCCGATAGAAGGATGGTAAGTTTGATCGGCTGTTGCTGTTGTTGCGGCGCACAGCCGTAGCCAGTTTATGGTCCTTTTACGCTGCGAGCTTGACAAACTCAGTGAGGTGGTGTTTGCACTGTGGGATTTCTCGAACATAATGGGTGGACGAGCACCAAATCTAAACTGGGCGGCTATTTGTCCATAGACTCTAGCTGAAAGTAGTTCGTGAAAAGCTCACTGTGAGTCCCATAGGCTCATTCCATGCCTCCCGTCTGCCGTTCATGGCAGAAGGACTCGCAGGAAAACGTTTGTTCTTTCTAAGAGATGGGAATCCCCGCCAACGTGTTGAAAAATGTCGCAAAATCGGCAGCTGGGATTATTCTAACTCTCACGGTGACCGAAAAGATGTTCAGGAGTGCGTACGGGATCTACTGCATTTTATACCTTTTAACGTAACGCAAGAGGTTGAACAGGATATGCTTAGGGCATTTTTCAAAGCCCATATCCATTGCAAAGGGTTTCCTCATTTACCGTCCAAATGTAGACCCTTAGATTAGGAAAACAGGCTAAAGGGAGACACCTTATACTCGCAATTGAATGGCATGATGAAGATTTAGAGATTATCAAAGTTGATAAGAATTGCAGCTCAGCCACATTTTGGGCATCGGTGACGTCCTCTTAGTCACGATGAGGGCGCAAATAAATCAGCTATCACAATGAATGCATGTTTAAATTGGCTGGAATCGCATGTAGTTTGTAATTTGAACTTAACATTCCAATTTTTCCCGAAAAACCAAAAACCTCTGGAAGGTGACTAACACGATCCGAAGGCAAGGGAATAAGAGCAACCCACGGGGACCGAGGTAAACTCGTGATTTAAGCCTGGGATATGCAAACTATCAAAAAAAATCATCCATGTACAATGTGTTTTCGTAAAAGTGATGTATTGACAAAATGTCATTTATGCCATATTTGCTAAAAATTTATTCCATTACCAAAGTGCGGCCATTAGTTTATTTGCTGTTTCACCTACAAATGTGTCATGAGGATTCCATATTGTGCTAATGCATCATGCAGTTTAAAGTCCCACGACCTCTGCACAGTATTTCCTAATTCTATTGCCAAAAATCGCATTGTAATGATTTAAAAGTCTGCCCAACAGTCTCAGCGGTCTGCGTTCTCCCAGGCGGCATGACCTTCAAGTCATACGAGTGGACACTCAACTCTTTTGTTCTTCTACAGTGCTTTGGGTTGTTATCACTTCAGATAAGACTCAACGCTCTACATTGGTGGCTACGGCAAACGAACTCCATCCAGTAGTACAGCTATCCTGATTTCCCTGGGTGACTATCTAACCTCAGCGTGACAGGAGAAGAACATCTGTTGATGATGGGTGAATGTGTGAGGACTCTTGTTTTCAAGTGTCAGCCCAAGTTGTTCTTAAACTCTGCGGCACCATGTCCTTTGGAGCACGATAATAGTCTCCTGGCTTTTCTGTAGGTTATTTCTACATGGTGATCACGACTTCAGCGTAGACTGGGAACGCCATAATTACACCTTTCAAATCAGTAACTTTATTAAGCACCGGACGGACGTCACACGGAACAGCTCTTGATTCACTAATCTCATTAAAAAGCCGCTTATTTTATCAATCCGTGGACCAAACAACTCACATTGCTGCAACTGCTTGTAGCCGTTGTGTACTTTGGCACTTCTGGAAGAGTCAGTGCAAGCGTCGGCACGAAACGTGATATATTACGCCTTTACATTGCCTTGCGAAGCATCACACATTGTTGCCATGTCCCTCATCACCGCTTTTAACACCTATCATTAATTTGAGCATTTAAATATTTCTGCCCTTGATGGCTGACTAAAATTGTCGGCACAGATGACCAAAATGATTGGTAAAAGCGAGATGACCTGACTCGCGGTCGAGATAATTAACAGTAAGCATAGGTGACTGGAAGAATATCCCCTATCCATGAAAAATAGGAAAAAAAAAACGTACGCAAATATCATCTTCGTTCTAATAAGATACCAATAAAAACGGTATAGATTTGTTCAACTAGTCTTGTCAGGAGCAGATGTGCAATAAAAGTAGTGAGGGTTTAGGTCAAAAGGCTCAACATGCAACCACGCAAATCGCTTTTAAAGAAAAATCACATTATTAAGACGGGTGCCTTGTCTACTTACAACGAATGTTGGTAGCGAGGGTCGCAGCAGTGCAATGCAAGGTGGAGAGGGGAGAGAAGTGGACTGATATGTGGTTAAGTAGAGGTAAGGCAAAAGAGGGGGACAAACGCCAATTCAAACTGTCTCCGCAGTCTTGATTAGCAAAGGATTGAGATACTCAAAACCATCGAACTCTGATTGGTCGATTGCCCGGATAACCTCTCTGCAAAACGAACATTGAAGTTTGAAAAGCTAAACTTATAAAAGCTATAAGTACTGTGGATTCTGGAAGTTAAAATCTCCTTTGTTAAGTATTTCAGTTCACTAAAATAGTTTCTGGAATCAGGTCTAATTATTTTATAAAACTAACTTGTCTTTAATCGGGTGGAGACAATTAGGGTTTCAATAAACAAATTTACAAAAAAGGCGGTTAAGCAGTAAGATCAAAATTTACCGTAAACCAACAAAGACTCCAAGAAAATGCAATGTCTATTCACATCGATAAGAAATTAGATCGTTACTACAAGGCCACAGAGCATGGTATATCTCCAATGTATTAGCAGCGCATGCAGGAGTGTTTAATATCATACTACTACTGAAGAGGGGCTTATGTTCCAGGGAAAAGAGGAAACGAGAACTCACGGATCGTCAGGAGTGAAGCAGACCTTCTCGTTAGTGAATGTGGGATCAAAATGGATGAGACTGTAATCGTCAGTTTCCTCCGGTCGGTAGGGAGGTTGTACGCGCTTCTGCTCCAGCGCCACCCAGTCAATGGATGCGAAGAAAGGCTGGTTCTGGATATCCGCAAAGTTAGAATTTGGCGCGCAGCCCAGACGCTCTGTAGGATCCTACAACCATATCACATTAGCGCTCAAATCTTCCTCTATGAGCCTGGTACAGCTTTCGTGAAAAAAATATTGTTCCTTCTGCTATTGGTTAAGGGGGTAGCCACACATCAAACATTAAGATAGTGGTTGATAAATTGTGTGCTATTGTAGGTCACCTAATTAAATTTTACTAAAATGCATTTAAAGCACTTTTGTTGACTTTAGATCAACTTGCCTTATTGAGAAACCGCTGAAGTATATTGCTTGCTTTCACCGAAATAGATCGGGGATATCGAATGGGCTTAGTAAGGATAACTGAAAGAGAGAAACGCTAATAGTGTACAGAGTTTATAAAACCATTTAGTAGATTGCGTCTTGCAAAAACACGAGTGCCTCCGCCCCTAAGTAGCCTTAATTTAAAAAAATAGGTTCATCATAGCACACCAGTATTGAGAATATCCTTCTTAAGAACATTGACTAATTTAAAAGTACTACAAATATACCCCATCCAATTTTCAACCAATCAATGCTAATTCAAGCTAAATAGTAGATCAGCCGGTACAAAAGGAACATGACTTGGTGAGAGATGTCAAGCAAGGATCTTTACTGTTAGGTGTTCGATAAATACAAATTAGAAAAGTGAGCAGTACCTTGAAAGAGGTATTCCTCGGTGTTTTGGTCGGGGTTGTTTGAAGATCCGATACCTTCCCATGGAGATCGTCCGGAGACCATCTCAAACATCAGTACACCCAGAGCCCACCAGTCCACGCTGAAACCTGTGAAGGATAGAGATTATAATGACCAGCAAAATCTTATCCAAGTGCATAAACGCGTTGCAGGATAGATTATGAAGGGGAGGGATAATAATAAAAATCGCTCCAATTAAGCCAGTGGTAATAAGCTAAGAGAAGATCATTTGGGTAATTGAGTAGCCAATGATACTGAGACCCTAAAATGTTTCTCGCCTGTAGATTTGAACATGCTCTAAAGTGAGCAACGCTGAGCTTTCAAAACCTGATTCAGACATCGTTGAATTATGTTAAGTACATTACTGAATGGGAAAGCTTCCTTTGAAGTTTACCTAAGCATAGTAATAAAGTCGAACAGTGGACATGGCAACCGAGGGAGGGAGGAATGAATTGTGTGCAATCGCACAACAATAGCATGTAGCGTAATTGCCTCCCATGCATCACGTCCGTTTCAGTGGAGGTTGGAAGGGTAAATACAGGCCTGTATGCAAAATGCACGTACTGTAGCTTTCACTGCGAAGAATCTCAGGTGCGATGTAATTCGGAGTGCCACAGAAGGTGAAAGTGGGGTTGGTCTCGGAGATGCCCTCCTGTTTAGAGTTGAAGTCGGCATTAGTCATTGCAATTTGGTAATTTAAGCCGGCAGCTCCAGCTGTATGGCAGCTGGATGGAATCGGCTACATGCAAATCGCCTTAGCCACTGTTATAAATAAAATGGGAAACATAGGAACCTGATTTGGAAGATATTTGGGATTTCTAATATTGTGGATGAATATTCATTAAAACGCATACTTAGGACGCCAAAGAACCTATTGCAAAATAAACACGGTTAAAACGTAGACTTTGATAAATTAGGTGAATCACCTAATCGAGAAAGTAGAGCGAAAGCAGAGACAACCATGATCTGAAGGATAGTATTAATGCTTAAGTTATGGAGAAGAGAGATTGTGATGTAAAATTTCACCCGTAATTAGGTGTCAGCTGACCAGCACAAGAACTGAATATCTGCTCAATGTGCATGAATGCGGAGAGCTATTCGTTGTTAATAGCATGAATAAGGGTTACTGCGCAATGTGAATGAAGCTGACCTTACACATGCCATAGTCGGTGAGTTTGATGTGGCCTTCGAGATCCATGAGGACGTTGTCCAACTTTAGATCGCGGTAGACAATTTGACGCTCGTGGAGAAAGTTCATAGCGATGCAGATCTCGGCAGCGTAGAACTTTGCGTGGTCTTCGTGCAGACGGCATTGACGCTGCATGTGGTACATTAGGTCTCCCCCGTTGATGAACTCAATCACGAAAAAGAGCCTGGCCACACACACGATCAAAGAGAAATAAGCCTTTTCGTGCTAAATTTCATTCATCGAGTAGGGTAATTGTGTGTTCAACATTTACTGCTGTTAGCACCACATGTCGAAACTAATCTGATTAAATTGAATACAATAATTAAATTGACTCAATAGTTGACATGCGAAATCGAGGCATTTCATGAAAGAGCACAGTAAATAACATACTACTTGCCGAATCACACAACAATCTGCAACCTGCCTCTTAACACGCCTGCACTCCTTGTGGAAGGTGTTTACTAAAACCACCTAACGGGAAAACATTTAAATCTGACATAAAGCGTGTATTTTTAATAATTGTTAAAACTTCCAATTTAGTAGACAATAACACGCATAGGAGAAGCGATCGACATAAGAAGTCCTAGCATTGCCAACACGTGCTCTCATAGTAGCGCAATTGAAGGCACAAAGTGGCAAGCCATGTTCACGCGCACAATAGTGCTAGACGTGCAGGTCAGATGTGGGGCACCACACTTGAGTCTGAAATGTGTTTGTACGTGCGCGCGCAATGTGAACTTTGCTGTTGTTTTGTGACTCGCAGTCGTGGTCGAAGTCGGCAACATCGAGCTCTCCGTTGGGAACAAGATTCACAAAGTAAATGTCTAACACCGCCATGCCAACCAACACAACACAACGATACTTATTTAAAAAGTAGACTTAGCTACACAAGCCTTATGCTCCCCCTCCCCTTCCTATTTATGTGCCACGCCAGTGGAGTTAGGCTCATATTCCCCAGGTAGTAGTTCCATCCTTCTCCAATGTTGACCCTAAATAGATGCCTTAAAATATCCACATCGAATGCCAGACTGGAATTGGAGCAGTGATTGCACAATTAGTGGTTAAATGCAATAATTTAGGTGTCAGCGCACGCATGAGAGCACGCGTACACAATCATGTGAAAATCGTCATGACTAGCATAGACTCAACGGTTCCGCCATTGAGTTCAGTGACGCGCACACACGTATTCGCGCACCCATGCAACAAGAGAAATTGGCTACTACTGTCGCTGCATCGCACGCACTGCACTGTGCTCAACGAGAGCAGATCAGACGTACCATGAAACAGCACGATGAACACAGTGAACTTTTAGACAACGGCCCACGCAAAAAGCTGCCTCCAGGACTAGTTGGGAAAGTGTTTCCAAAGCTAAAACCAGTGTAATTAATCGCAATGGAAGCCCCACTCAGGACTTAAGTGAAATTCGACTTGCCGGCTTGGAGTTTGGAAACAGGAGTGAAGGCCCACCAGGAAAGGATGATTACTTGCAATTTCAAAGACATGCTTCTCGGTTTGAACCCAATCAATATCCTAAAGAGGAAATAAGAACGGATTATAAAAGCAAAATACAAACGGAAGAAAAGAAGAGACAACATCCTCGGTAGAAGCTTCAGAATCAGTAACAGTAGAGGGTGAAAATCATCGATATTTTGAAGCTGGGATAGAGGCCTCACCTCCTCGTCAGTGATAATCTCCTTTTTAATGACCTTCATGGCGTAGATCTTGGAGGTGGGTTTGTACTCTACCTGGAAGACCTTTGCGTAGCTGCCACGACCGATCACGCGGAGGAGTTTGAAATGGTCTAGGCATACTTGCTCCGACTTGACGGGGATTTGCGGGATCACCACACCATCTCCCTCCACCTTGATCAACTGCTTGTTCTTGCGCTCTGAAGCGGTGCTGCGGCCCATTTCACGACCCTACACCATTGAAAAGTGGAAAATGAAAAAGGTAAACAGAAGTATCTAGAATTAAGGGGACGGTCACCAATAAGTAATCTCTGGCTGCTTCAAATTTCATGCTGGCTAAAGTTCATACAGTCTTGGGTCTCGCATACACAGCATTTTCTCCACTTTCAACATTGCTGATGAAATGCTGAAGATGGCTCCCAAACACAAATTGTTTTATCATCTCAACTGGTTCCAATTGATAATTTCAATACGGCAAGAGTTCTAAAGAGGGAGTCGGATGATTCCATTACAAGGTTATTCTGTGAGTAACCAAACTAAGGGATTGCTCAAACTGCGAAAATATCTTTCAAGCAGAAGTTTTCATTTTCAAAGCCAACCTACTTCCATCGACGTAAATACTTGCCCCACATATTTGCATGAACAGTAAAGCCTTTTGACCTCGAGAGGCACTATTCACTGGGGAAGGCAGTAACATAAAAAGAGCGCCCAAGACTCACTGATGACAGAAAAGCGTTGTTTTGGACTCCGTAAGATACAAGCATTTCTAAAAATAGGAAGAGGCTATGGAGCATAGATACTTTTTTGAGAGTAAGCAAATTAACACTGTTCAGAACACGAGTTGTGAAAACAAACATTATAATAAAAGTCTCGAATGAAAATTAGAACAATTTACTCTTAATATAGATTTTGCCTCAGCTTATGTGAGCATAAAATGTAAGTGTTGAACGAACAAAGACCACGAGAATGGGCAGACTATGGTATACCAAAGCGCAATGCCACTTAGCATGGTTGACTTACCCTCATTCCCAGTGCCACTGACGGTAACGGGACGCTGTCGCACAACCTCATGAGCAGGTGGGACCTCGCCGCAGTGGAAATCGACGGAGGGAGCGCAGCGTTTGTGAATTAGTAGCTTGCAGGCATTGCACTTATAACCCTGCTGTCCTAGACCCCATATTCTGTCCCCGCAGTAGGCGCACACTGCATTCTACCCTCAACAACAATAGAACAACATTAACCACCTATAGATACCAAAAGAAGAAGAGGGGAACATCCATGAGCAAATTTGAAAATAAATGAATCTGTGGGCAAGCATAAGATTCACACCGTTTCAAGAAAATTATTAAATAATTATTGTTCCAAGCCTATTGAGGTGCAAAAACTATCTCCAAAAATGTATGAGTCAGCTCTAGGATTCCAAAACGAGGCAAAAATGTCAAAATTGAAAGGTTGGGAGGAAAACATACTTTGTTGAAACGTCGAGCGAGAAAATTGTGGCCCTTCAGATGATAAAATTTCTTGTTCCAGCGTTTGGCACCGCGGCGATACATTTTGACTGTGAGGAATTAAATGAGGAAGCCGACAAAGCCGGGAACGAAACTCACAAATATGGCAACATAAAAAGCTGTTAAGAAGACTCACAATCTTCCCCGGGACAGGGCATCCCTGGATCGGACGGTGCTCCGTTGAATACTAAATTGTTGAAAAAGAATATAATGCAAACATATTAAAAGCAACAAACAACGTTAGTCCATCGTAAAAAAGTTGTGAGATTGACTGATAACTTGATCAAAAAAGAATAAGCCCCAAATCTGGACGTCACTTTCTTCTACATCAAATCTGACAAATAATGCACCAGAAGCACTTATTGTAAAATCAAAGACCAAGCTGTTACAATTTGTAAAATAAGCTAATTATGGTAAAAAGAGCACAATTGCATCAAACGCAATACAAACATGAAAAAATACATACAAATTCAACGACCTACCATGAATAGTAAGGAAGGGTTCCTTGTTAATTTGATAAAGTCTAATTGCCTCATTGAGTTCCGCGTCACTGGTTAGCATGCAAGGATCCCCTTCGTCATCGATCCATTTCATGGTAAGTATTGCTTCTGCTGTGAGGTGATATAATCTCTGAACCGCAGACAGAAGCTGCTGAAATTCAAAGCTAGGCTCCAATTCAGTGACCGTGATCGTACTAGAAATGAAGTTATGTCATCAAGGAAACAAACCCATCATGGATGAATTTAAGCTTCATTTTATTACAAATAACCAGTGCGAACTCGAACTTTGCAGCTCAACCTAGGAAATGCCCAACCCCGCGAAGACCAAGTCTACGAAGAAACTCGTTTTGCCGCCGTCAACAAACTTTGCCGAATTAGAGGCATAAGTCTCAAACACATCGAAGAAATTTCTAAAGGCCATTGAACAAAATGTCATCTTGTCAAAATTATCTTTATTAGCTACCTAAACAGCTGAACTGTCTGTACACACAAATGCTTGAGAAAATTAGTAAGTTACAAATCCAAGCTTATTTTAGGAGCTTAATTTGCTATTTACATAAAACAGACAGTAAGTGCGTTCAATGAACCAAAAGACTTTGTACTGAGTTCAAATTCGATTTACTTTGAAGTTAAAAGCTATACAAAATGAGTCCAATACAGTATTTTAAACATGTACTCACAAACGCAAATTTTTTATGTCTTCATTTCCTATTCAGTGCTCACAGTCAATTTCGGCCTTAAATTATCAAACATCTTGGAACATTTTAATAGCAGACCTACAACCGATGGACTAGTAAGCCAGGTTAACTATTTTAACAATTTGTGGGTGCTTTATAACCACTAAATTCAGCCACATTCTTATAAGGATTTTTGCTAAATGCAATGACTGATAACGAATGAGGTGCTGCCGTTCTTTATTCTCATCACCCATCGGAAGCCTGGTTTCAGTTGTTTTGAATTATATGCGGCACTTTCAAGAAACTGTTTCCCGTATTTGTGGGCTGTTTCGTCCGCATGGATCCGAGGGACGCTAGAATTTTCAAAAACGCATTCTCGGAAATTTTTCGGATCAAAAGTCTTTTGCATTCTCGAAAGTCGTATTGTTCAAAGAACGGGTTGCTCATTAAGTTGCAGGAGCATTATGGAACGGTTATATTTTTCGACCCTCTGCTTTCAATTGAGCGCAAATTTGAAGTTGAACTCTGGAACACTGTGTTCAAAGGGCCTCTGAACGCCTGTATTGAAGATGTGCGCCGTCTACATAGCTAGTTTGCCTATTCGTTGGTTAATAGAACCCCCATAGGTCATTCTGTTTCATGTGTTGTTAGGTTGTTTCAATACTTGATTTTTGCACGATTTCTGCTTTTATGTATATTTTTCCTCATGCTTTTCTATCTTCGGTTCTTATAATATATTGTATGCTGATTTCTGGCATGAAATTCCATCGTACGACTTTATGCTGGTCATTGTTATTACCGCCTTCATTTCGCTTTTGTAACCGTGGTACCTTCCGAGGGTATTAATTTATCTGTAAATTTTTGACTCTTATGGAAATCTTTGCTTGAATGTTACGAATTTACCCATGTCATTTGTAATCTTTAGCTTAGAAAGAGTACCAACAGTTTGGATGCTCACGGGCTTCAGCAACGTTTGGTTTCTCTGATCGACCGTGCATTCGGATTTTATTCTACTTTAATGCACAAGTTACTGGAACGTCTTCCTGACTTTGCTTGGACCAAAAACGTATGTGCACTAATTAGCCCACAAAAGTCCACGCCTGGGAGCTTTTACTGCATTTCTTTTCTAGATTCTCGAGACTTCGTTTACACTCAACGCGCCGCCGATGGGCAGGGTCTCTTGGGGAGGCGGCCGCTTCGACTTGGATTCTGTAACACTTCAGACGCAGCTCACTCGTTTCACGCGTAAGGAGAAGGCCGCTCAACTGGATGCGACTAAGTTTGTTACCGCGATTGAGGACAGTCAGCAACGGCCCATAATCCTACCTCGTGGCGAGAAGCTTCCTGATTCTGGAGTTTCCTTCGAAGCATCTTCTGTTCGAAGAGAGGTCGCTTCGCCGCTTAAGATCAGCCTCTCCGAAGCTGTGGTGTATCTGGTTCAACATTGTTGCATTCATCTGGGCGATTTGGCAAGGTATCAGCACCAACATAAAATTGCAGTTTCATACTACGTCTCGGCTTGGCTAGTCGATCCAACCTGCGGGCATGCATATAATCAACTGGGGGTTATCGAGGCTACCAAGGTATGTTGTAACTATCGTTAGGTAGCATCTACTGTATCGAAGGCTGCAACAAAACCTGTTCCTTTTTAAAAATTTCTCATTGTTTTAGACCAATCCACGAATGGATAGTTTATGCTACTTTTACGTCCGTGCGATCGCATGTTCTTTTCCTTTCCTGTTTTCGAGGAAGAATTTAAAGTCGGTCATGGATACTGTATATGATTCCACTAAAAATAAACCTTTAAACCTTTTGAATAACTCATCGATACAACCAGACCTCTGCGAGTTCCTACTGTTCCCGCTCCTGTTTTTCCTCAGATTTCACTCCGTAGCATCAAATAGTTCAGGTGAGTCGAGTTCTGCGGCATGCGGTGTTTGGAAGTATGCTTTTGTGAGAATTTGTCAAGTCGTAAATGCTCTTAGTAGATATCTGGACTATTATAAAGGCTGCAGAGGAGTTTTCGTCGGCTACAAGTACTTTAGTATCAATAATTGATGGCTCCACAGCTTCGGTTGATTGGTCGAAAGTTTTGGACGAACGTGCAGCTGAACTCGCGAGCGATTTTACCCAAGTAAGATCTATAACGGTTCAGCCTAAGGATCTGCAAAAATTGCAATTGCGGCTTTTGAATACGATCGTCATTCATTCCTTTGGTTTGCAAACCAATTGGTCTAAAGAAAACGAGTCGGTAGGTGTCAAGTGTTTCGTCTGTTTGTAGGTCAGTAGGCAACATATTAAAGTTTGACGTCTTTTCAGGCTTTGCGGCAGTGCCTTCTGTACACGACAGTGTCTCTGATTGACTGGTTTTGCGCTGTTGCGATTGGGGTCCGCAACAAATGCCCAGGAGTCGAAAATGATCTTCCAATTATGCCAGTTCTACTTGCCGCCCTAGCTTTAAAGGCTCAGTGTTCTTTTACAGAGACAGGTACTTTGTAGGCAGTTCTCAAACGATGGTTGCTTTTCCTGTTTTTTTATAATAATATTTAAGCCAAGTGAACTTTTAAATATGCCTTCAAGAAAGGTTGGGCATCCACTTTTGCAAACGCCCCATTCAGTGTAGTCACTTTGATTCTTCAATTTGCAGTGTAGCATTTTCAACATTGAGGTCACTATTGGTAAGGTGGCGCCTTTATCATTTAAGGCCACGCCTCTGTCCTATGAGCATTAATCGCGAGCATACTCAGATTGCTGGAATCGGATAGAATCATGAAACTGATCCTTTTTACTCACAAAACTATTTCGCTACACTTTTTACATTATCATTAATGTGTTTGGCTTTCTTGCATTTAGTAAATGGTAACTTGTCTGACTCGGAGATTCTTGAGTTTGCTCCACCTCTGAGTAAAACAGCGGTTGATTTTCTGAACTCCTTGGTGAGCATCATCTCCCCGGATCATGTCTCAGTTGAGGATTTATCCCAAGTCGACCTGCCAGAACTCTATGCCCTTCAGGTGAGTTACTTAATTTTTACCTCTTGTAATTGTTTTTGAGCTGATTGGATCTCTCAATTTTCTCTATAGGGCTTTCTTCCCATGGCCATTCCAGCTTTTAAAGATTCGTACCAATCGGGTCCTTATATAGATCTCATGCCTCATTCTTTTTTTGATGGAGATACCGACACACAAGCGACCTATTTTCGCAACCGGGCCTCGCTCCTTGTCGATGCTCTCAGGTACTCGCTTCTTAATTTGAGTGCTTTTCCCTTCACCATAAGCACTGCGAGTCCAGGTTACTTGTTACTGCTTTCTTGAAAGTCCTTTCTATAATGCGGTTGATTATCACCTCTTGTGCGCAGTACACAACTTTGTCTTAAGTGTAAATAGTTGTTGGATTTGTAAAGGCTTCCCATGTGAAGATTGCATGAAGAATTTCTTTCGGTGTTATTGACTGGAGGATATGCGTATTATCTGCTGCATTTCGATCGACTCGTAGATTCCAGTGATGACAATTTTACGATTATATATGGCTGAATGAGTATAAGTGGTTCCCATTGTACGGTTGCGTCCTACAGCTCAGTCGATCGTGCTTTCACTTTTCTCACTGTGTTTTATCCTTACCAGATCTGTGGCCGGAGAATTGCCTGGCTTACTGAAGTGGTCCAGTGCGGAACAGGCGTTTGTTTGTGTTGATCGTGTTTCTCCGAGTCTCCCGCAGCTGTCACAGTCCAGTGTTGTTGTTGTTGCGCCAGAAATGGAAGAAATTAGTACTTCTGAACCAGAAATCTCGGCCGAAAGATCAAAAGATACCCAAAACAAAGGGGTAGAAATTGGTTCTAGAGATCCACCGGAGGTAAATGGGAAAGGCGTGCGTAACTGCACCTTTGTAGTGCATTATTACGGTCTGATGAAAATAGGTGTGCGCGTGCGTTTGTTAGCCCCATTGGTATGATTGCGTTTAAGCTGCCAAAGTTTTAATTGGAGTTAAACGCTCTCATCTGCTTTGTTATAGAGTGTCGTCGAATCTCCGCCCAGTGTATTAGGTGTTGATGCATCAAAAGAACATGCAATCAACGACGCCTCTACACCTTCGAATCCATCTTCAATACCGGTGCCATTGAGTTCAACTTGCGAATCACGTAGAATGAATGAAATTAACACTTCAGAGTTGGCTCGTTTCATCCAGGAGCAGGCTAGCCAGGTACATGTCCGCTCTTGTTTCCCTGACAAAACTGTCTCTAGGTCGCAGCTCGTCAAAGGAAACGCCTGGAAGAAGCGGCGAGGGTGGACACCAGAGGCAATCATGGCTACCTCACATCGAGATCCAACTTTCAGAGAGATCTTCCTCCTCGATTCTCGCGAATTCATGAGGCAGAAGTGGTAAGATCAAACCTTGTAAGTATGCTTTTATATTTAAGGTGCTTTGAAAGGAAATTTCTTACCGTGAAGTACTGCCAACTTCGGGAGTTATTTCGTATATATTTCCTTAACAAACGGGTTTATAGATGTGCTAATGGTATGATGGATGAGCTAACGAGTTTGTCTGGTTTGGCAAATTCGTGACGAAATTTGCTATCAACCCTCCTTTTCTGTAGGGCATCTCATAAATAAGTTGGCCTATTCGGTGATCCTTTCCGAAGGATTTGCCAACAGATGCCGTTTTGCATATTTTTATTCGTAATCTCCATGATTGCTGGTATCGGTTTCATATTTTCAGCCCGGCAACGCGAATTTATTCAAATCTAATTCATCAGATGGAAGACAGCCAAAACGATATGTTTCAGTACGTTGTAAATATTTGGTATCACTGTGTTCAAATTGGCATGTATTTTCGCTTGAAAGATGTTGTTCGGACTTCACCTTTTTGGATTGTGCCCTTTTCGTTTAGACATTGTTTTCCGGGATGTTAGACCGCATCCCCAATCAAAGTATCCAACCCCCCCTTAATAGCACTGCCATGCCACGGGCCTTTGAGTCCAGCTATCCCCCGCCAACCCTGGGGATGGGACCGCCGTCGCCACAGCGGTGGGCTTTCCCCTCCTCCCTTCCTTTTACCGGCCCTACCAGCTGGCCTCGTCACTCCACGCAGCCACCACTTCCATATTTCTCAACGTCGGTCCAGCAGTGAGTGCAGATTTTCATTTTTCCAGCCATACAGTTGCAATTTTCGAGTGATATCTAATCAACTTAATCTCGCCTTTTGGCTCCTAGCCTACCCATGCACTATTTATGCGTCGTGAGTTCTGTCCTTTGATATGTTTCTGGTCTCGTTCTTGGCATTCTAGACCGCAGATGTTTGACGGGAACGTTCAGGACAATCCTTATTATTTGCCTCAAAATACTGGCACGGGGAGTGAACAAGTAAGTTGTGAAATTTTAATGGTGCTTCTATCAATTTGCTCTATCCATGGAATCCTTAGCTACTTTTCAATCAAGTAATATCGACATATGAGATTAGATGAAGATCAGCTTATTTCGGTGTTTAATCAAACACTAACCATCCCTGTTTTAGACTCTGTCAAAATCGGCATTTACCTGAACAATGAATGTGTTTATTTGAATGCTTCGATGCTTCGAAACTTGGTTGCAGGCTGGGTGTGTGGCGTAATCTCGCATATAGAATGTTGGAAATGCTCCAAGTCAGATTATGGTGGAGTCCACTGCCAATTCTGCCGCTTCCGATAGCTGTTCACGCCTCCGATTTTTTTTTCGGATGGGGAATGCGGTATTCGTCCGCTCTCGTGCTGTAATTCTCTTCGTCTCGTCTTTTTGTTTCCATCTTCTCGGGGCAGTAAATAACCGTTTGTGGATCTCTGATTTGTCCTTGTAATTGTGGTGGTGCGTGAGTCCGGGCGGGCATGGGGTGGCCGCGTGCGTGCGGTGTGGTGTCTCACGGGGTGTTTATCGGGCGGTTTGCGCCGTCGTGATCACTTGCTTACCTCAGTTTTAATAAGGGATGAGAGAGTGGAATGACGGGTGGGGGAAGGAGGTTACCTAAGTTTTGTCAGGATGCGGACTTGCACTCGTTTTTTGAGGATTGCAGTTGATGAATGCTATTGTTACTCACAGAAATCAGTAAAATTTATCGAAATCGTTCTATTAGATGTGCGGAGAATTCTGTATTTAATTTCTAGAGTATGTTCCTATTTCATATGCTAACCTTGGGTCTTGTTTGGGTTAGCAGCTGTTGAAGAAATCTGCGGTAACACATTACTTTGCGAACTTCGTAAAATGAGCATCAGGCCAAAGAATATAAGCATATCGTATATTCCTCAATGTGACACCGTAAAGTGCTTACATAGCGATATAAATACCCATCTTCATATTACTCTGGCAAAAGACTCACACACTGCTAGTTTGCGAGATTATTACCTGGCGCTGTCGAATACTATTTGGGAGCGTCTGAGTTTGCGGTGGCTTAGATCAAAGCAAAAATTTCATAAGGATGACATGAAGGTACAATTTCATCAAATTTCTATTTTAGAGGGTATACTATTTGTCAATGGAATTTTTTATCGGCCGAACCTTGGGAAATGCTATTCTTAACCTTGCGCTTAATGATCCTGTTCAAGAATGCTTACGTAGCGTAAGCTAAATTTTTGCTTTTAATGTAATTTATTGGTTTCAGATATGGATTTTATCAATATATGGTATGTTATGTAAATTAATTCGTGGCTTGTTAGGTAAAATAATTCTTTGGTTAATCATACCAATGCAGAAAAACAAATTTACATTAAAGAAGTTTAGATTGCCTTAAAACGCACTATATTCTTTCTTTGGCACTAAATTTAGGTGATGCATAGCATGTTTACGGCAACCTATGCGATTTCTAATTTAAATAATTAGGCTTAGAAAAATAAGTTATCGCTAGTTCACAGAAAAATCAGACACCCCTCACACATAGTTGCTAAATGCGTGCATTAGCTGTACAGCTACTACATCTGCGCGACTCAATATCCATAGATGGGGTTAAACTTAGAAGATTTGGAAGAATGCGAACCAGATGCCGCCCTCGGGAATGGCGGACTGGGACGTTTAGCTGCTTGTTTCATGGATTCGATGGCTAATCTGGGAATCGCTGCAACAGGCTATGGTATTCGGTATGACTATGGAATTTTTGAACAAAAACTCAATAATGGCTGGCAGGTACTTATCGAAAAATAATGAGTAAAGTTGCTTCCTAATTTCATCTTCCAAGTTTCGTTTTTATAGTATGAGGAAGCCGATGATTGGCTTTGCTTTGGCAACCCCTGGGAACGGGTTCGTCAAGAATTTTCTTTTCCTGTGAATTTCTGCGGTAAAGTTGAAGTGTACGGTGATCGTAGAATGTGGACAAACACTGAAGTAATTTATGCAGTGCCTTACGATACTCCCATTCCTGGGTACATGTGCAATGTTTGTTGCACACTCCGGCTTTGGGGGTGCAAGGCACCAAAGAATTTCGATCTGGCAATATTCAATACGGGTGGTTATGTCGAAGTCAGTTTATGCAACTATTTCGTAATAATAGTCGCAGAGTCTACACCATTTTAAGAGATTCAGGTGACCAATTTGCCTATTTTAGGCTGTTCTTCAGCGCAACTTAGCTGAGAATATTGCTAGAGTTCTGTATCCAAATGACAACACGCTTGAGGGGAAGGAGCTTCGGTTAAAGCAAGAATATCTGCTTGTTTCCGCAGCTTGTCAGGACATACTTAGGCGTTACCAATTGGTGGACGAGCATGGTCCACGAAGAAAGGACTTCTCTCAATTACCCGAGAAAGTTGCTATCCAGCTTAACGATACGCATCCGTCCATGGGCATTCCGGAGATGATGCGACTTCTAGTTGACATTGAGGGAGTTGGTTGGGATCAGGTGATTATGTTACTTATCAATCACTTACAAGATAGCTCAGTAAACCCTTGGGCCTCTACGTTTTGTATATTTTTCGTAAAATGTGTATTTTCAAGTATATTTTATTGGAAAAATTACTGCGCTAACAATATGTGGGTACTATTTTATTTGAAATGATTAATTAGAATTTTAAGTCCTATTATATAATGCATTTGGCATATCCAAAGTCATGACATCTGACCATGCCAATACGTACCAGATTTACACATTAAGCTAAAATTACAACTAAACGGATCAGCGTTCGTCACTTTTTCTTCTTTACAGGCTTGGGAAATCGTTCAAAAAACTTTTTCTTACACAAATCACACCGTTCTTCCGGAGGCTATGGAACGTTGGTCAGTTGACCTAATTGAGAAAATGTTACCTCGACATCTAGAGATTATTTACAAAATTAACCAGGATTTCTGCGATGTGAGTCCCATTTTTTCAAAACCTCAAATACTCTTGACTCTCATCAACATAAATGGCAATTGAAATACCTTAATTCAAATATAACTTATCCGCGCTGTTAACTATAAACTGCATAACATTGGAAAAAAAACAGGAAAGCTTTTTAATTAAGGTTAAATTAGCATATTTTCTCGTTTTGAGAGCAGAAGAATTTAACGGAATATTGCTGCTGGAGGTAAAGTCATCAAAAAGTTCATAATAATTTTGCTTCTCCCAAGGCGGATCGATGGAGTTTTGATCCATTAGGGGCAATCCTCGTGTGTAATGCCATGAGCTTCAGTTGGTGCATTTTCCGCCATCACAATGAAGCATTTGATCAAATGAGTAAATTTAGTATCTCCAACTCTTGCTTGTCCACCGACACTTCGCATCAGAATTTGGCTCTATGGTGGTCAAAGGTACCAAAAAGACAAAGGCCTTCTTTAGTAGGCTTTATAATAGGGAAGGGGATATTGTGTAAATGAAGTCAATTCTGTAGGGAATATTAAAACATAGACTTGGTCTAGATGCTGCGCAGGAAGTATCCCAATGACTCTGAAAGAGTGTATCGGATGTCAATCTTTAACGACGATGGTTGGAAGCATCTGAAGACTGCTAACCTCTGCATAGTTGGATCTCATAGTATCAATGGCGTTGCCGCACTTCACACAGAGATATTGAAAAACTCCGTGTAGGTACTTAGTGTTTCCTGTTTTGTTGTTATTAAATGGTTTATGGTTACTCCACGCAAAAATGCTTCACACTTCGTTATTGCGCATTTTGGAGCAATTGTTTCCTTTGAGACTTTCTTAAATTCAGTTACATTGATGCAAAACGATCTGATTCATTCTTTTACAGCTGAATATTAATAAATAAGCATAAAATTAACTTGAAAAATGATAGATAGTGCTTAGCTGGAATGCAAAACAGCAGCAGACTGTGATGCATACTTTGGTTTGAGGTGATTTTGTGTACACTTTCGTCAACTTCCAGAACCACCGTCCTAGTAGGCTATGAAAGCCAAAAAAAGTATTTTTTACATGAAGTAACAAGCTATACTCCTCTTCAGCTAGTGAAGCCTGCATTTTTGTGACGACAAATGATTGGCTTGTCGTATACTGGGACAATGAAATTTAGTCAAAGCGGAAGGACCTGCTTTTTACTGCTCTTCTAAAATATTTCGAACTTTTATTGATCCAAAGACTCAGGTCATTAATTCGCGTCTTGCTGGCTGCGTGCATACTGTTGAGCAATCTTTGGGCTTTCACTTATTCACCATAGTCCACTTTTTACTGCATCTTTATAATGTACGCCCCATTGTGGTTAAAATTTACTTCTCAATAAAGGCTGATGAAAAAAATATCGGTTCTTAAAAAATTGATCTCATTATGTCTAACTGCCTTGTGTAGGTTTCTAGGTTAAAAATAGCATGTAGAAAAGTGTCGAGGATTTTGTCACTGAGCATTCCTTTGCCAGACAAACTATGTTTTGTGTAACTACCACACTTGTCGGCTTTCTCTCGAAGTCGGGTTACCCATATTCATTTGATTCCCTTTCTACGATCAATGTGTTCTTCAGCTCCTGAGTTCTTCTTCAAATATTATCAGCTTCAAAGACTTCTATGAATTGTGGCCGAAAAAGTTTTCAAACAAGACAAACGGCGTTACCCCACGTCGTTGGCTCAAACTCTGCAACCCTGGCCTTTCTGACTTGCTGACAGAGAAGCTTGGTGAAGAATGGGTTGTGGATTTTGATCGGATTCAAGACATGAAGAAGTATGCTGATGACGACTGCGTGCTCGAAACTCTTATGAAGGTCCGGATTTAAAATGCACTTTTTACAACTGTCTGTACCAATTTGAGTGAACCCATTACTACTTTATTTCAGATCAAGCACCAGAACAAACTGAAACTCGCTAACTATCTGTTCCACATATTGAACATCGAGGTTAACCCAAATACCATGTTTGATATTCAGGTAAGAATGATTTGGTGCCTGTTCCAGTGGGAAATGTGAAGTTAATATGAGAGGAGAAATCATAAAAGACTGGCGAAAACGCCTTCTGTGCCTCCTGTAAATTATTTTCTGATTGAAATGGTTGCATTATGTTTGCACAAATTATGTAGTTCCGCAAAATAATAAGAAGTAAATAAATGCTCACATAGAATTTAACGTTAAAGTTCTTCTTATAACCCGTTATCAACCCACTGAGTGTAAAAGTTCTGACTACATGAAGACGGAAAGTCAAACGGCTGAAATGCGCATATTTTTTTACTGAGTTAAGCAATGGAACTTGTGTATGAATGTTTTCTTGTAGCGACGATTACCTTATGCATTTCGGAGAATCGTTGCAGCAGCCTTTATTTTATTTGTACATTTGTCTCAGTGTTGGAATCAAGGTTTCGCAGCATATAAAGTTTATATAACTATTGAATTCTTCAAGGTAAAACGTATTCACGAATACAAACGCCAACTGTTGAATGCCTTGCATGCCATCACGATGTACAATCGGATAAGAAAGAATCCGCAAATTGATATGGTCCCAAGGACGATCATGTTCGGTGGCAAAGCAGCACCCGGATACCCCCGGGCTAAGCTAATAATTAACTTCATCAATTGCATCGCTCGGAAAATAAACAATGATCCTACTGCTTGCTCCAAGCTTAGGGTAACTTTTACCTCCTTTTTCAGGACATTTCGTTATCTTCTTTCTCATGACTTATTTAAACCCAATTCATTCATAAAATTACAATCGAGTCCTCTAAATGACGTCTGGAATCGAATTCCTCGACTGCGTAAATTAAATCTGCTATTGCTAATATTTTTTTACGGCGACAAACAGTAGGCATCTGATGTGACAGTTTGTTTCAGTTATTCGCTAAAATTGTGGTCTCTGTACAAAGCGATTGGAGTCCTTGGTTTTGGACTTATAAGGTCATTGAAAGCAGTGGTGATCGCGTCTGAAATCTGGAACAGGACCCAACCGAGGTCCTTACGATAGCTGCGGTACATTGTTTTCAAAATGGAACTTGTAAAAGAAGTAATCAAAAACATCGCATGTAATGGTGTGTAATGATTGTCTTTTTACAAGGTTATATTTCTCCCGAACTACCGTGTCACCTTCGCGCAGTACATAATACCCGGCGCCGATCTGTCGCAGCAAATCTCGACTGCGGGCATGGAAGCTTCGGGCACTGGAAATATGAAATTTATGGTAGGATTCGTCCCTTACCCAGCAACATTCGCATGTCGTTGAGTAGGCGTATGTCAGGAATAAAATTCAAAGTCTTGGCTGTTCAGAACAATCTTAAATGTTAGTAATTATTAAAAACCCTACATTTTAAGGAAGTTTACGTGGAATAAGGGAACTAGGACTGGTAAATTCGTCATGTCTCTATATCAGATGAATGGAGCCCTCACGATTGGCACTCTTGACGGGGCGAATGTTGAAATGGTTGAGGAGGCTGGTCGTGAGAATATGTTTATCTTCGGCCATACAGTCAATGAGCTGGAGGAGCTGAAGCGCAACGGGTGATTCTTGGGCCATGCAGTGACTTTGAGGCAATCATGAAATAGCGTAACACATTATTTTGTAAACGCAGATACAATCCGTCTTCCTTCATCGCCAACTCTCCGGAACTCCGTGAGTGTCTGGACCAGATAAAAAGTGGATTTTTCTGCCCAGAGGAGCCAGAACGTTTCAAGGAACTATACGACGAACTCACCGGTCGCGATTATTACATGCTTTGCGCCGACTTTACTAAGTACTTAATTGCGCAAGCTGCTGTTGAAGATACCTACAAAGCAAGTGTTAAGCCACTCCAATCCAATTCTTGCTTAACTTGGCATTGACGATAACATAATTTAAGCGCAATGTGAACAAAGAATTCCGCAGAGTTGTGCATAAACCATAGAGTTTTTTCGGCTTTTAAGGACGAAAAGAAATGGGCCCGCATGTGTCTGTTGAACATTGCATCCAGCGCTAAATTCTCCTCTGATCGCACAATTGCAAGTTATGCTCGAGAGATCTGGAATGTGCCATGCGATAGGCTCATCCTTCCACCTCCTATCTTCGATCCTAACGCAGGAGAAGGGAACGCCTTTAGACGCCCATCGCGTTCGTCGATTGACAATCGTTTTCACACTGTCAAGTATGTCTTTGAGAATTTTGAAAACCAAATAGCTCGTTTTCCTTTAAGGATTGCAAAGCGCTACCAATAGTTCATCTGTAGTTTAAATAAATGTCTTTAAATGGAAAATATTGTGCGGTTGAAATGTGTCCGACTCTTCTCTTTTAGCAATGCATACGACTAAGTTGGAACCCACGACCTCAACTCTGCCTGACGGCTCCAATGGCCAACTGTTGCTGTTTGCTGATAATTCATTGCCCTCATTTTAATATAAGTACAATTGTTCACAACGATATTCATCATCTTTCTAAATGCTGGATCCATGTCGCTAGGAAAATTGGTCTAAAAAGAAGGGCAGCGGGGTATGACAAAGTACCTAGGGAGCACTGTTCCCCAATTCAAGGAAGCGATGGTATTTCGGCAGATTGCAGTCCTTACGAAAATACAGTCCTGCCGCGACCGTAACTCGCGATCATTTATCGAGTCCTTCAAACCCTGAATATTTAGCGGAAGAGATTGGATAGAGGGAAAAGACTTTGTGCGAGCATGAGAAGCTTAAAAATGGTCGGGTTTTTGCACCTAAGGTGGGACGCCTCTGGTCTTCGAAACGCTTATTTGTACTCAGCTGCAGGATTAATGTAAAATGGTCGCTTGTCACCAAAAAACGTTTAAAAAAATCGTGAGGGGCAAAACTTTATGAAAGCATTTAGTAATTGCTTGATTCACTATTAACTTTGGCAAGTTTATTGAAGATTTGATGACCATTCAAATTTTCCGATCTAGAGTGGCTAGTAGATTTGGAGCGATCTGCAGGATGTGTTAATTATCTGCCATGTTCCCAGTGGACCTGAAGATTGGCATTTTGGCTGCGTTGTGTTCAACGGTTTGGAATAACATAAATGATTGTGACGAGACTTTCAACTACCTAGAACCCCTTGGATTCATTATCTCCACCGCAAACAACACCGGATTTCAAACGTGGGAGTATTCTCCCCAGTTCGGCCTCCGTTCATATTTATACCTTTGGATAATCGGATGGCCTGCTTATGTTTTGGTTCGATTCGGGTTACCGGGCTGGTTACAGTTCCTCGGAATTAGATTGTTTTTGTCTCTATTAGCTGCTGTATTTTCCAGCCTACTCGCGAACTCCAGTTCACTTTATCTTTATCCTGATAATGGCTTCAAACGGCTCACATTCAAGGTTATATTTTGTCTAATCCATTCAGCCGCTCCTGGTAATTTTATTTCTGCTTCCTCAAGCGTACCAAGTGCTTTGGCTGCTTCTATGACGTCGTTGATGTTAAGCACGTGGATAAATGGTCAGTACTTCTACAGTGTGGGTGCTGTCGCTGTCAGCACCATTATCGTGTGGCCATTTTCGGCCGTTCTCGGAGTACCCTTAGCACTCTTTCTAATTGTTTCCGGGATGACTGCTCGACTTATAGTGCATTCCGTATTTTGGGCACTCGCTCTTATTGCACCTATGGTACTTGCTGACACTTTCTATTATGGACGCCTGATATGTCCAACTTGGAACATAATTTCCTATAATGCTCTTACTAGTCTTCAAGGTCGAAGTCTTTCGCAGCTTTATGGAACGGAAACAGCAGCTTACTACGTTGCAAATTACTTCTTAAATTATAATATTGTAATCGTTTTCGTTGCCATCTCCACGGTACCGGTGTTTGTCTGCCTCATGCTCAGAATTGGATGGAAATCTGCAGCCGACTTCCACCGAAGGGCTTTCAAATTGCTCTGTATTGCTCTGATGCCCCTCCTCATGTGGAATATGGTGTTTTTCATCCAATCTCACAAAGAGGAACGCTTCCTCTTCCCATGTTTCCCCTGTTTTGACTTACTTGCCACTCTCTTAATATGTGTTGTGTTTTTCAATCACAGTGGGAAATTCGCAACTGGTACACCTTTCGCCATCTCCGCTGTGACGTTCTTTTTGCTATTCTTCATTGGGTTGAGTTTCTCGAGAATTCTTGCGTTGACACAAGGCTACAGTGCCCCAATGTACCTTGTCCAGCACCTGCCAGTCTCGGATGCTTCAAAAACGCTTTGCACTGGTCGTGATTGGCATCATTTTCCTAGTCACTTTCTCCTACCCCGTGAAAATCACGGCTGGAGGGTGCATTTTCTTCGATCCAATTTCTCTGGACAGCTTCCGGGGAAGTTTGCCGAAGGCGTTGGAGTTACCGAAGCCACTCGATCTCCAAGTAGTCATTTCAACGACATGAATTTACCCGAAGAAGGTACTTTCTTCAACGTCGAAAAGTGTGACTACATTCTTGATCGTCTCTCGAAACCTGGGGAAAATGAGGTTCAGTACTCGAATGATACGAGAACCTGGCGCGTTCTGCTCACTAGGCCTATTCTGGAGCGAAATCAGCCGAACTCAATTGCAACAGAATCATTGCTCCAAAGGGCTTTCACTAGATTGCAGCGAGCGTTTTTCATACCCTATTTATTTGAATTGAACAATGTCTGGAAGGATATGCATATTTTAGAGAGGGTCAAGCCGGCTTAATCATGTGAACTGGCTGATTTTATGGCAATTCATGGTTTTGTGTCCGAATGCTTTGCCAATGGATTGTGATAATCGGTTAGAATTGTCAGAATCACTTGAGTATGGCAGTAGTGCTGGGAGTCGTTAAGGTTTTTTGGGTGTGAGACGCCCCCGATGTGCTTGATTGACTTAGTGATTGTCTAATCATCCGTTTGATTGGTTTGACGTGTTGAGTACTAAGGTGTTTCAAGATGAACCTGCATTTACTTATTCCCGATTTGGGGAGCTTTAGGTTACCTCAAGACAGATTGGGTGGGCTCGATTTAGTGCGTTTGGGGCGTTGTTGCCTCGTTTTCGTCCCTCCACTATCTCGCCTTGGCATGCTTGGGAGGTGTTCGCATGTTGCCACTAAGTTGTCTAATTCCTAGTTAACCATTACTCATAAGTCGAGTGGATGCATCCTGGCATTGGATTGATTGAGTCGCACGTTTGATTCAGCTACTGGCAACAAGTCTTCGCGAAGTTATCTTCGGGGACGTAAGTTTTGTTGATTATGGCAGTCCACACTGTGCTCTAAAATGGGTATTTTCAAAGATGAAGGGTGGTGGTTTTGCTGATTCGCCGCGCCTATCCCTCAGTGAATTAAGGTCATTTTACGTCGTTCCAAGTGGTGCTTAGGGGTTTTGTGCATTCGTTGCCAATTCGCTCGATACTCTCGTGTAATGCCCGTAATGCATTAATGTTGGAGATATATCAATGCGTGCAAGTATCAAATGTAAGCCACCATATTAATCAGTATCACAAGTCACAGCTATCCATTTATCATTCCGAAAAGGACACGCATCTTGGCGCATAGTTAAGTGATAGTTGGTTTTCTCTACTTGGGGAAAAGCTCTGCATATTTAACCGAAATCGTGGAAGCTTTGCGAATTAAGGTCAACTCAAGCTCAACATGCACAAATTTGCATGTCTCACCGTGTTCGTGTACTTGCGCGGGTGCACAGGCCTACTGCCGAACTCTCGTCTATCCCCTCTCAATGTGATGTTTTCTGTGTACAGCATAACCGATAGCTTCGTATATTTTTCAATGCACAGTTGGTTATCTTCCTGAAGCAGTACAGATCTTCATTCACCAAATTATTTATTGTAAAATCAGCGAATGCTTGCCTCCCAGGTCAGAAAGTGGACATCACAAGACGTAGTCCATAGCAAGCATCCTTGCTACATGCTTTACTGACATCCCAGTTAATTCATCTATAACATCTGGTCTTTGGATTTTGTGAATGGATGCTATCCGAAGTAGGCTTCAAGGCGGCTCCAAGGTTTGAGCAGTCTCAATATGGGCAATGAGTCCAGACTGTGGAAGCAAAAACTAACAGCAAAATAGCACGGTGAAATTAAGCGATGGAGTACCGCAATCATTACTTTTGGTCGTGACGTCCGAACCCAGGCCAGTGTACTTAACAAAACACACGGCCGCATATCTTGCCACGCGAACTTGCACCCCCTTTCCTATTAGTAACGTTCTTTGAAATTGATCCAGTAAGGTTGCTTTAGCAAGATGACACGATCTTTCAAACACCCGCACCTAATTCATCCCGCCTCCAAGATTGTCGATTAACTATGCCTTTGTGTGTTTCAAGGAGCACCTTTATCAACTTCCTTGTGGCTTAGTATATCTTTAAAATCAGTACCATTTATTGTTCGCACTACGCGGTGGCGGCCTCAGCCGGATCGAATGGACCTCGTCGCTGTGAGCGCGCCACCCGCTTGCGGGTATAGTAGATGACAAATCCCATCACGACCACGAACAGAACCACGGCCATAACGACAGCGAAGATGAAGATGGCTGATGAATTCCCATCGGCTGGCTCGGCTGCAGCTGCGTCCAACACCCACTCGCCTTCCCGGTTGTGATAGATTCGGCCGGAGTAGGTATCAACCAGTTGAAGGGGCTGGTTCACTGACTTTTGAAGGTCTAGTGGTGTAGCAATGCTCGCAAAATCCGGCTTGGGGCAAGAAAGACGTTGAATTTTAAGGCTAACTCTGCACGGCACAGTTTTTGCTTACTAGTGTACCATACTTGATGCATACGTTACCGGTACCGGCCATCACAGCCCGCAGGTTTGCTGTTGTAATGCGATAGCACTTGGCACTTTTTTATCATTTCGTCTACTACTGGAATTGCAAAAATAAAGTGCCCCTCCACAAAGGAACGTCTGTGCTTGTTACATTGTTTTAAAATCCACTAATTGCTTTGCAACACTTGCTTCAGATTATTAAATTAGACATCACGGACTTGTGGATCTGGTAGCGGACGAGCTGGTACAAAGTGATTGCTAAATAAATAGGTAGATTCTAATGTAATGCACTCCGAAGTGTGCGAAATGACTTACCATTCGGACAAACGGAGGTCGTTTGAGTGTGCGCTCTTTAACTGCTTTCAGTGAATTGCCAGGAATGCAGTAGTTTATCTAAATAAATCCATAGTTCCCGTCTCATTTTACAAATATGCTAGTTATAAACCATATTCTAATATTCATGCGCGTGGTGTCTACATAAACGAAAGGAAAACATTTCGACAGGACATCCGTTGCATAGTTCCGTTAAGGCTATAACAATTGATCTTAAAGGCAAAATAATATAAAGCATTCTTCTAGTTCTTAAATATTTGACTAATAATAATGCCTAAGCATAAATAAGTTGTAAAGTAAAATATTCTCAATTCCAGTAATTAACCACTAAACTTTCAGCATAATTTTGAATACTTCTTAGTAATCACAGTAATATAGCCAAAACATCGAGGCACTGCTGCACCCCTATGCCGCTCACAAGACAAGTGTCTTCTATTCCAGCCATGTGTGATGTGTACCCATTGGGACACCGTTTGGGCCACAGGACACCAGGATCTTCTCCATTCGCACTTCCATTATCATTTTGACCTATTTTCATGCCCGCATGCAACTCCCTTCTGATCTGCTGGATTCTATTTAATGAACTGGAGTTGATGGAAAGCACGTCATACAGCGGGTTGCCCGACTGGCAGGCATAGAAGCCTCCAAAAGCCAGAGAGTAACGGCGTCCCATTTCGATGTCCGTGGACACGCAGACCTGGATGCGTCGGCCCACCGACTGCACTTCGTAGTATGGAGGACAGGATTGCGCCTTGGTGATTGGGTTCATTGTGGTATCGGTATATATGCCACCAAAGAGGAATCCAGGCTCACTCTTCTCATCGGTTTTAGTAGAGGGATCGAGAGCGCACCAAAAAGAGCGAGTGACGGCACACTCGTGCATGCACAGAGGCTCTTGGAAGACACCGCGGTCCTGGCAGGCGATTGCGCAAGAGCGCACCTGTGGAGGCAGGAGGCTCACCGGTATAAAGCCCTCTGGGCAGGAGGTGTTGCCGGTGGCCAAATTAGGCGCTGTGTGACGTAAGCAGAGGTCACTGGGGCCCTCGCAAGTTGTGTAAACTCCTCCGAAAGGCAGCTGTCCCCCCGCGCTGCCTGTAGTCGGGTCATGGAATGAAAAGTCATCGCAGTGGTCTGCAGCCACGTTGGCATCACTATCGTAGGCGGTTGATGCAGGATCGAGACATCCTAAATCAATTCAAATTCACTAACCATTTGAAACATCAGCATATGTATGAATCCCTGTTCTGTTGCATAACACTGACATGATCAAATTCACGATGCTCTTCTAACAGTTCGTATGACCACCCCTTACCACCTCGGACAGCATAACAAGCATCAGTGTCAAAGTGACTGTGCCGATTTATTTACCTCTGGACTTAATTATGCCTGACTGTCTTCATTAACGAGCCAGACCAAGTACCACCCCCGCAAGGTATGCGTGGTTGAATTTTTTCTGCAAATAGCACTTTTTTGCTAATTTATGTCCATGCTCTATGTAGTTTGACGCCACAACATGTGCACATAGTAAGGTAACGAAACTGCGGTCGTACTTTAGGGCTAAACTTTTAATCGAAAGCCGACACATCAAAAGCGCATGAAATGGCGTGGGCGAAAATGTTGGTCCGATTGTTTATGTGGGAGTCATCGTCGCTAGCTTCGTCATTCAATAAAGTGCGCAGTGTAGCGAGTTTAACCGTTTTAGCACATATATTTGGCCGTAGCATTTACCATTTACAGACATGTTAGATGGGTTTCGCTTACCGATCAAGGAATTTGCCTCGTAGTAGCGTAATACTGCAGCTTTCACCGCTGCTGCAAGATTGAATGTAAGCGATTCGCTAAGCTCAGGGAGTGCACGAGGCGTGATGAGATCGTAAATTGGCCGCCCTCGGCGGTCGACCGCTACAAGGTGATCCTCCAGATTCCTCTCCCACTCTGTAAGGTTCATGTCACTCACCTTGAGACTGGGCCCACCGTAGCTCAAGACAAAGCTTGAGGCCACCTTTGAATTATACGCCTCCACCTAAATGGCATATAATTAAACTTAGTACCTATAGGATGTGCTTCTTTGGATTCAAAGAGGACTGGTTTCACTCTAGCATAGGCCTCAAGGATGTAAATATTGGAGTTAGTAGTAGCTGCCTCATAGTCAAGAATGCAATCATTGGTGCCTATGTCTAAATGGTAACCTCGAAGCATGAGTTCACTTGAGAAGATGTGACATTATTTACTCACCATCTTTTGATCTGTGCCCAATTTAGTAGATGTTTTGAGATTGAAAAGGCTGGCAAAGGAGGCCGAGGCAGCAGTTTCAGTCTCCAACTTGTCTTTGTCGCTCATCTTCCTGCTGGAACTAGTAAGGCTATCAAGTTTAGCCACCACGGCTCCAGCCTCAACGGCAACCACGGTGTGAGTGCCAAAGTCTCTGATCAAAGGAAACAGATGATGATGATTTATGTCTTGAATAGATAAATGCCTTATTACAGTTGTGGAATGAAGTCTACCGCTTTATTGTTAATAATTATTATTATCTTATCATATGGCATGCTACAAAACCTAATGGAGATATCACCAATGCACTTCTCTTCCCCCAATTAAATTTTTATTTCGATATACCTATGGAGAAAAAAATCTCCCTATGTATTCGTAACGACTACCATTTATGGACAGTATGCGGCACAAGGCTTTTCTTTGCCTTTGAAAAGTATCATGCAATTGAAGCCTTTTTCACCCCAAAATATGAAAGCCTGCCGATTCATCACTGTGACTCTTGGTCAATAAAACTGATCTCATTGCACGTGGTATCTAAATCCGGATGTTTTTGGATCAGAGGAGTGTACTTGACCTGTATCTTGAAGGTGACAATATGAAAAGTTGGTTGTATTTCACATGTCATGTGACTGTAATGCTTGTTTACATGAATCTGATTTTATTTAGTAAAAAAAGGGATGAATGAATTAAAGAAAACGAATGATTTGCATACTTCATGGTGCTTAATTGTATCTAGGACTTCTCTTTTAATGGCTCTTCCCTTTTGAATTAAAGAATAAGTTTTGTGTGGAACTCATTTACGTTAGACCGCAAAAAATGTGCGAATCTGTGTCAGTTGTACACGAACCTGACAATGAGGTCGGCCAAGTACGCAGCACGGAGACTGTCCATTACACGAAACATGACCTGTCTATTTTCTTCGACCGCGAGAGGATCGAGGTGTTCGGCGAGCAGACCGACACTGCCCTTTCCGACCAGTGAGCGGAGGTCGGTCACTCCAGCTCGTAAATTATTGTCGTCGCCGCCAACTTCGGTGATGTTACTGCGTGCCAGGTGGGCCGCGATGTCCAACAGGCGGTTTCGAAACCGCGGGTGCAGCTGTGAGTCAGGAAGTTGGTGCACAATGTGCCAGCGATGGCGCAATTGAGATCTTACCGTCAGACCATTGTTTTGATTCTAAACAGAAGTGCTAAAACTGATAATGGACAAGTGTATTTCATTTGATTTTATAGGCTTTTGCGTTCTCCCGACAATTGAAAAGCACATATTTTTTTTCGTGTATTCAGTAGAACCACTCCAAGAATCAAGGGTAGAACTGGCACTTCAATCAACGTTGGTAAATCACGTGATTTGCATTAAAAAGGGGCAAGGTTTCTATCCATATGCAGGACCATTACGAAACTGATCACAAGGAGGTGGGAAAGATTTTCATACTTTCAGACTGAAGTATAAAATCCATCATGCCACAAGAAAGAAAGCCATCGCATTTTTTTGCCACAAAGTTTCCAAATTTTATGATTGTACTTCCCATAATACAATGTCAACTACATACAGTAAAAATATGACGTATGGCATTGGTTATACAATCCAAAAGAAATGGTGACACAAAGAAGACTTATTTAAATGCCGTCAACATTAATGAAATGGTATTGTATGAACCGAATCTTGCCTCAGCTTTTCTAACAACATCCTTTTCAAAGGAGAAGTCACCGCCAACGGAAACAAAGTGGAGCTTGACATCTGCAGCCGAGTTCATTGAAAAGGCCGTGAGTGCAGTGTAGTTTGTGAAATGGTTGAAAACCTTCGAGGAGAGTTCAATTTGGGAATTCTTGATTGGCTCTAAAGGGGACCGGAAATGTGAAGGTTTTACCGGATGGAAATAGAATAAACTGCTCAATTTACCTCAACCTTTTGATTCCAATAGTGTTCCTGTAAACATGAATTTATCAATGTGCATTTATTTCGCAGAAAAATTACTTATTCGAAATAATCCCATTTAAGCAAAACTTCTTGCGCACAATTGCCATGATGAAGGAATCTGTTGGTAGTATCCGGATGAATTTATGTCTGAAACCAGGATGTCTAATGTACACTTAGGAGCACCCATCCGACTAAAGCATAAAAAGGCATCAATCCATCCAACATTTGGATCCTGAGGTTCCTCTATGTGACTCAGTTGACAGCACAAGTTGAAAAGTGGAGAACTTTAATTTCTCTCCAATTCATTAAAATCGACGAATAACTCCACTTGGAAGTCGCAAAGACGCAGGAGCATACACTCAAGATCACCTTTTGTGATGTTATGATTTAATTTTTGGATTATACCGTTTTTATGCAATAATGTGAATTTTCGAAGCAGTAAATGTGTGATGGCGTATAGGGACTCAATTTATTTGATTGCATAGTTAACTTTGGCGTTTTCGTTTTAATTTTAACGTTCGTTTTCTCCACACTTTCTTAATTAACCGATTTTCAGGCTTTTTTAGTTGGAATAAAATAAACACAAAAAAATTTAGACCGGGTTATTCGTAGGGCGGACGGCGCACTTTTATGCATGCCTTCATTTTAATGCAACGTTTTTTATGACTCCACATCACTGTTCCATAAAAATTGAATTAAATTGTTCAGCTTTTAGATTAACTTACAGCGTTTCTGCCCTCACTATAAAGAAGTAAAAAGTTCATCAGGCTCCATGACTGCATTAAAATGCACATAAGAGATAGTCATTCAACTCGCCAATAATCATGTCGTCGGGAATGAGGTAGTTTCCATCAGCTGAGGTACGACACATCTTGTAGACCTCTCTGTTTGTAGTGAGTCCTCTCTCCTCATTCACCAGATTATCCCATCCACTGCCTGGAAGAACGCTAAGCTTTTTTTGTCCAGACCTCATAGAGCAGTCAATCGTTTCTGGAGCGGAGTCTGGAACAGACGCGTTAGATTGGTTGAATATAGCCCCATCGTCAAAAAAAGACATCAAATTTGGACGCATAGTAATACCTCCTCTTAGCCGCCCATTATTTTGGTTTTCCCCCAACGTACAGTGGAGGAAAAGGGCAAGAATGAAGCATATTGAGAACATTCTTAGGTGAGAGGCAAATGTGTGCCTGTGTGTAATAGAAGGGACCTTTGCACGGTGCGGTTCTAAACAATGTGGTGCGTGTCACTTCTCGGTCCGGACACAGCTATGTGTATGTGTGCATGCGTGTTTGTGTAAATTCCAACCAATGGGCTCGTTGCGTATTCACGACCTCTGACCGAGCGGAATGTGATGCATTTACGACTGAAGCATATGGTAAGTGATGCCATTTAAGGAGACAATGCACTCAAAGTGCTGTACAGCTTATCCAACATAGTTTACAAGTTAATGTAATACTTCACCTTGTATTAATTACCTACTTGTCTTTAGAGTTTTGTGACACTCGTTCACGTCTGGCGCGTGGACATTCCTAAGTTTATGAATGCTGAAAAATAGGACTGATTAACATCAAACTTTCTTAGTGGAGCTAAGAATATCTTATCCATCTCATTTTAAGGCTATATGCAAACTATAACTGACCACGCATGTCCTTCTTGAGGCATTCTCTCTCCTCTGCAGGTCATCGTGTAAATATTCAACAAAATGAAAAATTTGTGTCGAGAACTTTTCATATCGAGTGTAAAAACTGCGACAGTAAAATGTAGATTAGGAGGCTTTATTCGTCAAAGGTACATTATTTGCAAATGGTTCCTTCCCCAAAAAATCTATGGGTTATTTTCGAAATGGAATGCTCATAAACACAAAGGGTTTAACGCCACTCCTTAGTCAAGTTCTTAAAGGTCAGCAATTCACCACAGCCCAGATGCTGTCCCCTTTCGTTATGGCACCAATGCTTTCACTACCGAAATGGTCATTTTAATTGCAGTCATCCCAAGCCATTAACGCACACACACCACGTACCCGTGCTGCCGGGATCTACTGGACCATGCGGAGCGTCGTGTACGCGTACACGAGTGAATTCAATCACGAAAATCCCTACATTCCATAATTAATAAAAGTATTGGGCGATCAAATTACTGATTATGATTTTGATTATGAACTTGACACATGTTTGGCAGTACACTAATTTGTGTGCGTTTCGTTGAATCTAGCTCGGCTTTATGCAAATGCCAGAGAAACAGTGGAACACTCAGACTACTTCGAGACAATATTTATAAAATCCATGTCTTTTCTAAGTGGTGGATGCCGTGGTTATAGTTGATGCGTGCACTGGGTGTCGCTGCACATTTTCATTATCAAGATGGCGGTCTGTAGTAGTGATGCAGGTGCTGTGCTGAAATGCTTAGTTATGAACACCTCAAGAGCGATAGAACATCTGTAAATCGCTGACGCCGATGATAGATCCAGACCTAGAGAACAGCAGCCATCCCTGTGGGCCCTGGTCGCATAACATCTGGTCGGGACATGATCTGTCGCAAAATTGTGCCCAGGGTATTTTTCTGATGAAGTAATGCATGCAGTACGATCACTTCAGAGCATTTCTAGATTTCAGAGGATTGGCAATGTTAAGCGCCTCAAAAATAGGTGCTTCGGTCCCAGGCAGGAACACCTCAACCGCAATGACAAACCTCTCTGAGTTGGGGCCACTTGTGATTGCTTGAATGTTGCACAGGGCGTCTGCAAAAGAGGTATTTGCGGTCACGCCCCTTGAAGGTGTTTCGCTTCTTTCGTAGGCTGCGGTTTAAAAGTCCTGGTCTAGTTTGGGCGCTGCCGTGTCGGGCAGTGTAGCCTCGTGAGTTGGTAGGGTTTGAGACTGATCAAATGTCATGTGGTGGTTATTTTGTGACCTGAGGGTGGTCCCTTCTGACGTTGGCTCACTTTTTGGTGAAGACTGTCTGTACTTAGATTGGGTCCTAAAGACAACGTTAAAAAAATTGTTCTCACTAGGATGTTTTTGAGTAAAAGTAAACACGAAGTTCTTCTATAGATTGACAGTAGCGGCAGTTGTGAGCGAGGGCATTGAGGTTAAAAATGAAAATCAGCTTATCATTCATCAACCTTTTTTGCTGTCCTTTCGCATGCGAGCATCCTGGCGATTTTGAGCGCGAATGAGGCGACTGATTGTCGTTGGCCACGACTGCCTGGATTCGACTATCGTAGGGCTTGTTAAGTTCTTTCTTGAGGTCAGGATAAGGGCTAGGTAATCTGTCCAGACTGCTCCCATGTCCATTTTTAGGGCCAAAGGTGAGATGAATATCGCACAAACCAGGTTCCAGCGTCTGTAGTGGTCCTTCTGTATGCGTCTTTCAGTTTCAGACGCTACCATTTCTAATAATTTGGATGTCCTGCGAAAGTGCTGTCGCGGGGCTAGCCTGACCGCGACTCTTTTAGATCACAATTTGGGACCAATCACAAAGGCAAGCGGGTTGATGATGTGCCCGATGCACATTTATTTAAATAGTCTAAGAGCTTGATTTAGTTTAAGAATGAGTCTAGATCTCATCTCAAATGCATATAAATATATTATTGAAGGATTAACGATAACAATTACAATGCATCCGAAATCTCGTCCTCTTTGTGAACTACATGACGGGTGGGCAAATGCATGGGCTCCCTACCGTACGATGCTCCACAACGAGGCCATCTCGTACGCCAGTGGCTGCTCGTAAGGAAATTGGTTTTGGTGCAAAGCCGGTTGACAAATGACAACGTTCTGCCCAGCCACCCATCTATCCAATCACCCACCTACCTACCTACCTACCTACCAGCCTATTCACCTGCCTATCAATCTACCTGGGTTCTATTCAGCTAGAGGACGTGAAGGAAGCACCGTTTTTTTATTCAAATCAACATCATCGTCACATATAAATCCGTCAAGCCTGTAATCGCTCCAGCTGGTAGCAACCGCATTGGGGAACACGAGGCTGGAGTGATTGCCGAAGGTAGGCACTAATTTTAATCATTCTGTTAGGAGTCTTCACACATTCACCCCTCATCAACAGGTGCTCTTCTGTTATCACGTTGATGCTAGACATTCAGCCAGGTAAATCAGGATAGCTGTGCTGTTACTGGGTGGAGTTCGTTTGGCGTAGCCACTAGTGTGGGGCGTCGAGCCTCACCTGAAGTGGTAACGACCCAAAGCGCTGTAGAAGAACAACATCCAACCAGAATGCAAAAGAGGTGAGTGTCCACTCGCATGACTTGAAGGCCGCGTATTTCGACGCAGGGTCCAAACAGATAACTTATAATGCATCTATTGCAGAGTAGGTAATTATAATAACAGTAAGAAATATAAATAAATTCTAGGTGTATGTGATGGGATTTAATCAAGCAAATATTGTTGAATTTACACAATCACTAGACCGAATCCGCCAGAAAGTTGTTGGCCTAGGACTGCTTAGAGTTGAGCACATCGCAGTCTCAAAGTTGTCTACTGGGGAATTTTGTGAGAGAGGTATATTCAAAGTGGATAGTTAACATTGACTGCAAATTACATGTACCTAATGGTCAAGTGGTTCAATAATTGGCTCAAGTGCCCACGATCCCCCCGATAGACATGGAAGCTTCACTTGCGCTAACTGAAGAAATGTAACCTACAGTTAGGAGTAGAAATAACTGGCGCGTCAATAGAAGGAAAGGTCCAACGGGTTCAACAAGCTGAAGCGTCTAGATTTCATAACAGAAATTTTAACTAGTTGCCACGAAGAACGCAAACGAGCCTCTTTAGCAGAAAGAATCCTAGCATTGTTGACTTGTCCCTTGGCGGTCATCACTACCATGCCGCGTTCCGCTACTCTGTGAAATGGAGTGACACCAATCAGCAGTCTCCAACGTTTCCTCGATCTTTGCGACGGGTTTACAGAGTGAAAGGATGGTAAGTACGAGGAGCAAGACGCCCATGTAGACGATGGTCGCCGACAAGAGGATGCAGAACCAATCGGCAAAGTCTTTCCACTCCACCTCGTCTGAGGAGAGCGTCTGTGGACAAGGCTCACCGTCCGGACACGATTGCACCTTCAAAACCAAAAGGCAATCATTGACTTAGGTTGTCGACTAAGTTTGTTCTGTCACGAAATCCCGCAGTCGCTTATTGCCAATAATCTCAGATAAGTGTGACTTTGCACTTTCTAGGGCGAATTCGCCTCGAGGGCTACGTATGAAATAAAATCCCTTTCCAAATGTCATGCTATATTACCTTAGCAATGTGTAAATTCAGCAATTTTGTCAAAGAGCCTGTTTTAGTAGGCTTTTGAATATACTTACGAACTAAATGCATGGGCTAACAGCCCCACGAATAGCCACAAAGTCGCTTAAGCATCAACAAACCATATCGCAGGATCACTTGCTGCAATGTACGGTACTTCATTTTTGTAGTAAAGGATTGTGCAATCCAAAAGACGTCATTAGCTTCCCTCTAATCAACTGCACTCTTGCATACATTCTGCCTCGTATGCTCGCTGACGAAGTATAAATGTGTTCCGGATCTAACTAGCCCTCAGATTCGTGTGTTAGCATCGGTGGCATGAATGACTGCGGTCTCCGTCAAACTTAGCCAGTCTAGACCTGTTCCACAGCGCCAATGCAGTCCTCCTCGCGGTCACCGGAACAGACGCGGATGCGGCGACGGAGGCGTTGGTTACCGCAGAAGGGCTCGCAGGAAGTCCAAGCCGACCAGGTGGTCCATTCGCCTAGCGTCTCCTCACACATAGACCCTGCGAAGCCCTCCTCGCAGTCACACATACTCCGGGCACCATCCTTCATGAAAAATTAGCCCATAATGCTTCCTCTGTCAAACGAACCTCACATGCGAAATTCATTTTATAGGTACAATGCTAAATGAACATTAAGAGTAAAAATCGCCTTATTACGTGAGCGCGTGTAAAATCAAGATGATTTTGCCTAGACTTTTACAGATTCCTGAATAATGCCTATGTATGTGATACAATAATAGGCTGTTGATATTGGTAGACACAAAGGTAAAATTATCAAAAGATGATGTAACGCAGCTCCAACCTCATTGCCACATGCAAAAGAAGTATATGCAAACTTTCTGTTAGGCCTTAATATTATATAGGGCACCGTATCTCTAATATTTTAATTTACCCACCTCCGAGGCGATGCAGGTACCCTCAATGCATATGCGACTAGAACAGGGATCTTTGCTAGAAAGGCAGTTATCGTAGGGCAGTCCACGATCCATAGCAAAGCGTTCGTCGCACTGGCAGCTGAAACTTGTGGTGCCGAGGCGTGGAATACACTTGCTCCCGATACCACAAGCCTCGCGACCTGGTGGGATTATCGGTTTAGCACTTCCCACCTCGAAGACGTGATACACCTCCGACCCAACAAGACAGGCATCCAGTAGTTGAGAGCAGTCATGACCCATGTAGCCAAGGCGACAGATACAGGTTATCGTGGCTATTGCAACCAAAAAAGTAATGCTGTATTGAGTTATAGGCTTTAAAGAATGCACAAACCTTTGAAATGAGGGTTTACCTGATTTTGAATCCTGTTCACATGTCGCAGTTTGTGAAGGGTGGCAGAACCTCTCGCATCGACTTTCAGAAATGCAAGCGAATGTGTTTCGGTCCCACGTGAATCCCTTTTGTTAAGCAACCATAGCTGTTAGCAAACAGGAAAATAACAGAGGGCAAACATAATGTGGTTCTTTATTGTCGCTTATTTCTGCCTCAAATAACATCCTGATTATTCCAGTCGTTTTAATGTTTTACTGAAAAACATTCATTAAAGACTTTAAGCGTGTGAAATTTGTGGTATTAAAATAAAACCCATTTGATGATCTCAAAGATTGTTTAACTTGAAAAGTTTCCTCTCACCTCCGTGCATTCGCAGTCGAAGTCACGTGCATGAATTCCCAATGTCTTGCACGATCCGGATCGCGTAAATGGCAAAACAGAGCATGGACTCAGTGCACATGGCTGAGGGCATATCTGTAAAAGAAATAGACTTTTTGCTAAGCCCATAATCCGAGATTATCCTCGATTTACAAGGCTCAAGTTGATAATTGAAATCAACTAGCCAGACACATAGGCGTGCCTGCACCTCGAATCGCTATCCTTGCCTTGTCGCTTGGATAGGTGGAGACGAAACGAATAGTGAGGTAGAGACATGGTTTAGGGTGCCTCGTCTATCTGCCAAGCCTGAAAATGACTCTAGCATGCATGTTTGGTCTTGATTTCTCAGCAGGATCTGGTCGCGGAAGTAAGTGCAAACATTGGATGCTGAGAGGGGATCACAGATGAATGGGTACTTACGAGCAGATTACCTGTCTGTCAAAGCCTGAAACGTTCCAGTAGACAGTGCACGCGGCGTAGATGTAGATAATGCTGACTTGTTCAACGGACCGGATAGGCCAGCAATCGCCGTGGAGGTAGGGCACGGAGTCCTCAGTGGAGATGTCAGGTGCCGATCTGGAGAGCTCAAAGAGCTCTAAGTCAATCTGCAGTGGTTGGGCCAAGTTGATGAAATGGGCCCATGAACAGCGAGGGAAGTTTATTTCATCGCAGGAACGCGCTATGAGTAACCAATCCACCGGTACAGGCAGCATAGTATTGAAATTGGGTACCTTGACTTGGAAAGTAGAATCGGCTTAAATTAACGACAGTTAAGTAAAAAGAAAATAACTTTACCAAAACAAACTAGCTAAAGATCACTCGGTAGCAGCAATTTAAACAAAATACTTACGAAATGAAGCACGTGAACTCCAATGGAAAAACCACAGGGTCGTTGGTATAATCGATGACCCATATATCCCAGGC
The DNA here is from genome assembly GCA_036345935.2 of Taenia hydatigena. Taxonomy (NCBI): domain Eukaryota; kingdom Metazoa; phylum Platyhelminthes; class Cestoda; order Cyclophyllidea; family Taeniidae; genus Taenia; species Taenia hydatigena. Next base: position 5,644,097 of record JADWOT020000009.1, read on the forward strand.
GGAAATCCGTAACGAAAGCTTTTGAATTTGGTATCTTTGATATTATCAAAGGAGGTGAATCGGTAGGCGTCAAACTTGCTCTGTTCAGGCAGTTTTAAGGCTAGATCGAGAAGATCCAGGTAGGCAAAAGCGCTTGTCAATATTGTAGGAAATACGAGCGACCAGAGCATGCTCATTCAAGTGGAATAAGAGCAAATCCGCTGCATGCAGACATCGATTATCGATTGCTGATTGCTTATTCAAATTTGGCCAAAACGATCACGTGGTCTTGATTTCCATTTTATCATCACTCCATCCTGATGACTCGATAAGACTAGGGGGAGGAAGGGGAGGTGCTGTCATATTAGAGGTTCCGACATTGGTCCACCCTCCGCAACAAAAATTGGCACAATGAGAGATTTATACCTCCCACTTAAACGTCAAGTGAATCATCATTGGCAGGGTAGCAATGGCAGAAACGAAAATACTCACTGTGGGTTGGGACACGGTCCAAGTCAACTGCAAGAAATCTAATGGATAAATCAAGTGTGATTCCACGTTTCATTTGTTCGATATGGGGCTGGTTTTTTTACCTTTAATGAGCATAAGTTTAAAGTTGCTTAAAAATGCCAGATTTATTTCAAATAAGCATTCACTGTATACTTGCAAATGGTTTTCACCCTCCCATTCTAATAAAGTAATAATTAAGCACTAAATAATTAATTAATATTTAGTAAAGTAACATTTGAGAGCACGCATGCTGCTACTAAAAGTGACAAACAAAAGCAAGATATTATCGAGTCTTAGACGCTTGCTTTCCCTCCTGCCCAATTTCAGCCCAATCGGAGCGCAATAGCAATGGCTGCGACCGGTGAGGCGTTAGGCCTGGTCCCGCCCGTCGGGTCCCATGATGCTTTGATAAGGCTGGATATTGCGTTTTAAATCTTTTAACTTTGTGCTAAAATTTGGCTGGAATGTTCACACGAAGGGAAGGATGCAGTTGAAAAGGCATTAAAATGTTTCTATGCAAAGGAAGAAGCTATTTGGTAAATGACGTTTTGTGCTTATTATTGTGCAAGCGGAATTAGTAGTGCTTGGATCCTTTCGCATCACAGCGATTAATGTGCCAACGAAAGGCACAGAAGTGCTAAAGGCCATGAATGTGTGTAACTTGCCTTCATAATTATAATGGTTGGAAAAGTCAATCCTTTTAGCACATGCGACGGCGTCCGCAAATCATATGCATGTGTCATATTTTACAAAAAGGGAATGAATTAAATCGGAGGAGAGAAATAAAGCGGTGGCATATGGTGGCATTATTTTTTCCCTTAGAGACTGCAAGCAAAGAATTACAAAACGGGATGCAATTCGATTTTGTAGATCATACGCCAAGTTGTGTTTTGATACAATAAGTTTTTAGCAGGTTTCAAACCCATAAATTTGGAGGATGGGAAAACCACTCTGAATTTATGCAAAACAGGAATCAAAAATAACTCAGTAACTCGTTCAGCCACAAAGAGAGCTTAAGTTCGCACTTCGGTAATTCCTCTTAAGCTAGTTTTGAAGACGGTAGAATACATGCGCTCTCGACACCTAGAGGGGCTTGGGGCTACCGGCATAGTCCAGTACGATGGTGGAGTCACTAAGCCGTCCGGTACCAAAACCGGGAGTTAACCAACCAACGTTTTTCATAACAAAGAGGACTGGCAGTGAGTACTGACCAGCGAATGACGACAACGTTTGTTAATTAAGTTCAAATTGTCAAACAGGTGAAAGAGGTTATAAATATGTTTCGGGAAACTATGATATGCATGTCCCGAAAGATAGCGAAGGGATTTGCAAAGAATACTCGATAAATTTGTTTTCATTCATATAAATTGTGGCGGTCTTGTCAAGTTAAGAATTGAAGTGATTCTTCACGCCACCCGTCACTGGGACCTAGACGATTTAACCAAGCAAAACGGCCACTTAAACGGATTGTTTTGCAAGATGATTTTATGTTCTGTTTTCCGTCGTCTTTGCTGCTCTGCGCCACATTTCCTCAAGGTCCATGCAATTCATCGCCATCGAACACCTGTCGAAAATGTTGGAGCAACTATTTGCGGTGGTTGTCACAATGCCGGAGCATTTCGCCGTTTTACTCCAATCTAATCCGGTTTCTGCTATGCTGAGCTCTTTATTTTCACTTCGTCAAATTAGTTCTGAGTTCGAGCCTCACGTCTTGAAGCTAAAAGGAGTTTGGATGGGTTCTCGTCACCTCAAATTTGTGAACATTCATGAGTTAGTATGAGAGATTAAGGATAACTTCAACATACCGCAAGCAGTCGTTGTCCAAGTAGTTAGGACTGAAGGCGAAGAAAATGACACCTAACTCCTCTATAATGGTTGGAGAACACGCATACATGCTATAAAGTGGTTTGCCATTCTCGAGATATTACGCTTTCACTTTCACTCAGAGATAGCTGAACGAGTTGGATTCCATAAGGTCGTAGTAATGGAGATTAAATACGTTAGGAATCTTGAAAGTCAGACTCATGCAACCCACTACACCTTTGGTTACGACCTCCAAACTCAACTGTGTGACCACTTAAGTGCTATCAAAAATTTGCCAGTTGTGGCTCAAAATTCTGAGTGTATTCGAACAATATGTGAGCAGCATCCGGATTTAAAGCCTGCTGTAGTAGTTGAGCCAGCGATTACATTACAATTCAAAAAGGGTTGGCCGTTAACTGAAGCATAAGTTCAAATACTCAGCTGTACGTAATGGTGTACAGTGTAACAAACAGTGCATCGAGATGGCAAGAAAAGATAAGACGAATGCGATTTGTACGGTCCAAAGCATTCTTTCAGGACCTAACGACTTCAAAATGCTAAGTGTCGTAAACTTGGTAAAGGAGAGCATATCCAGTTTGTTTGCTGCAACTCAAAGACCTGTATTTTGAGTTTTGTTCCTCTTGCACTGACTGCCGATTCTCCCCGTCCATCCAGCCACACCATGTCCACTTATTTGATTAGCATTAATGTGGGCATTCATTCATCACTGACATTAGCTGCATTGAATTCTTTAAGCGACTTAAACATACTGCGGCCATCTGGCACTCTAACACCTCTGTGAGGAGTATTATGAAACACTTACCTTTGCTTATCAACGTCTCGAACCTAGTGAATGTCAGGTCCTGGTCATTAATTATAATCTCTTAATCTTTGTGTTGATGTGCATAACATTCTTCTAAACTTCTACCAAACCTTTTCGCTTGGTTTTAATCAAAAGTTAACAATTTACCACATTATTGCTCCGACGCAGCAGGTAGCATTTAAGCCTAAAAGCTCTCCGAATTATTTTGAATAAGACTTCCATTAGGTTAGCTGGAAATCATCAGAAAAGCATTGGATTAAATCGTGACGAAAGTAATGGTTACATCCATCCAGTCACCAACTTAAGCAACTTCTGATATACAACTTTCACACATGATAACAAAACCTCTCCTGTTTTCCGTGAATCTCCGATTATGCTCAGAAAGTTTCTCCTCCAATGAAGCTAGCCCATGGTTGAAGCGGAAGATATTCTACACATATTCACTGATTCGAGCTCATTGTTTAGTCTTCATTAGAAAGGCATCCATCCAATAACATTAACATTGCACTCGGCCTGTTGCCATACTCTCCCACCTTAGTCTGCATGTTTCATTTGCTGTCTCCCCGAAGGTGATTAATCTCATCACTGATAACTTATGCAAAGTTATCAATTTACTAACCACGCGCAGCTCCATGGTGAAAGGCTGTAGGAATTACTCGAAGAGTTCCGCCTCAGCAAAAGTCGCAATTAATACAAAGGAATGTGGTTTTGGTGCTCCGAATTTGTCGTATCTTGGATTTCTTAAGATGAGAAAGGCTCTATGCATGAGCCTGCTTGCTATTATTCATTCTAGGAAGCTCCATACCTTAAGACTTTCGGTAAATTCTGACCTATGATGGGCCCTTTTCAGTAATGTTCCCGTTTCAACTCTAAGTTTATAGGCTGACAAACCTTTATTCGATCTTCAGTATCCCTACTCTTTTAAATATTCTAACACGAGAATACACTGAGATGCCAATTGCCATTTTACGCTTATTTTCCCCAAATCTAATGCAAATCTTACACGTGGATGCCTCACTCACAGGTATTGGTGCGGTGTTAGGACAAGATGACAATCTTGGCCTATTTTGCGCTGCCTTGGCTCAGCTGAACGCGGCTACGCTCTACCTCATAAGAAAATTTTGCAGACATTAACTTAGCACACATTTTTCGACTTCCACTGATAACAAGGCCTTGAATATCATGTCAAGTCTTTACAAGTCGTCGACGAAATCATCTGCCGCAGTAGTTTAATAGTGGAGTTTTGCATTAACTACTGCTACAGCGATTAATAACTTTGATTTCCTATCTTCGTAGCCATTGCTGATCCCACTTAATAATCCGCTTCCTAGGACACAGAGAGGCAGTATCTCGCCACCCGATTTCATGGGGAAGGGGCTGAACGCGAGATATCCAACGAACTTTAATTGAATTTAATAAAACTAATAAGAAACTTTCGGTTCAACCTAATGTTTCTTCTATCCTCGATTGGCAATCTTGAAGGTTTTACCTTTCATCCGTTTGGGTGCAGGGAGAATAAATTTCTCCGCTGGACTTACATTTTATCGGTCGGAACTTACTGTTAATATCCAAGATATTTACAGAATATGTGCTCAGTACTTGCACAAAGTTCCTTCATACCATCTTTATGAGCACCTTGTCGACTACTTGTGAAGCCCAGCAGTACATCCACGTTAACTATTGTGGTCCATTCTCGACCAATTCTCATGCGTCAGTTGCTCTTGATTCCTGCGCTGACCGTTGATATGCTACGCTATGTAGCATATTGTAAATTTTACACCCAGAACACTCAGGAAAACCTTTAGCCTAGAAAGAACGGCACTTAAACTAGTGCCTGACGATGAAATATATTTCCCATTATAGATGATAGAAGCGTGACTGTCATCTTCTGAAGGTATCCCGACTTCAGAAGAGTATCGTCAGATTTGTCAATCTGGACAAATTCGCTTAAGTGATACGTAGCGTAGTTAACGCCCTGCCGTAGTACTGCAATGATATACATATATACATATATACATATATACATACATATACATATATATGTATATATATATATATATATATATATATATATATATATATATATATGATCAAGCGTTGTGCCCACATGAAAAGTATACCCGGCCTAGGCTTTGAAGAGGTCTGCACCATCGAGAGAACGACCATAGGCCGTAGATATAAGCGCAAATAGACGTAAATGTCGCTTCCATTCACCAAAGATATTTTAATCAACTTGTGCATAATTTGCTCACTACTGAGCCTTCTGGTTCCGGCACCAAATCCGGCACACACCTCCTGCTCAGCGGAGTCACCACAAAACTATGGTGTTCATTTAAATTCCGAAGGATGGGTTTGATTGTACGGTAACCAATTCATTGATGATTGCTTTATCGCAATGCTGCAATGTGCCTTATAGGCTAGGAGCGGGAAACAACTCAAATCGCGTACTTGACGAGAAGTTAGATTTACCCGAGGCTGACAGAAGCAACCCTCCCAGTTCCTATCAAGTCTGTGCTGATCCGCTCTAAGCGGAGTTAATAAAGATGTCGCAAAACAATAGCTTGCCCGTGCCAGGTTTGATCGCAGGGAAGAGGAGGTGAACGAGAACGATTGCCTCCCTTTCAAAGACGGTGTAATCTTTGAAAACTGACTCAAGACCGCAAAATTTAACCTCCACCTATGTATTCAGAGACAGAAAAAACGTCCTTCCTTCATGCCCTTGCCTAAATATTTGTTCTCGGGTGCAAGAGGCGCCGGAATCTCCCACGATTTCGAGATTGACCATTGATTAGAGACCTTGACTCATGTCGGCATCTAAACGCAAGAGCAGACCCTTGCCAGGAGCTTTTTCCATTCCTACCAAAAACCTGGCCAGAATGATGAGGGGTATGCTAGGAATCTTTCACACTTCGCAGAAAGCGCCTTCCAAGGTGCATCTCCCAACAGGATCCCTAACAAGATACCCGTTTAGTTCAAATATGGAGTCCGAGCGCCCATCGTGTTTTGGAAAGCGCCAGAAGCGACCCGCGCCACGCTTTAAGATCAGCTTAGCCGTACTTTTCCACCTTCCATCCACACTAAGATGGCTCCCATTCATTTAATGAGCCGCAGGCAAGCTTAGAGGACTTTCATGCAGCTTCCTCCTAGACTCGTTCGCAGCAAATCAGTAGTAAATCTGTAAGCTTTCCCCACCCTTCGAAGCAAGACTCAGATCTTTTCTCATTCTACAAGATTGCGTTCGGCAGAATGAGACGAGATGATGATAGAAGGGGAGACGTAGTTTAGAGTCTGCATGGAAGAAGAAATCAGATTAGTAAAATTCATTATATGGTCCAGAACTAGCTTAGGACGTAATACTTGGTGCTTATTTCCCGCGTGACGCCAAAACTATCATGAGTTTCACAGAAGACACCTTCTCCGACTAGTCGGGTACTGAAGCTAATGGGGGTGTTTCAAGACTTTAAAAAGACGCAGACGACATCTTTAGCGCTATTTTTGAATTCACAGCCAAATCGATGAGCAATCTGGTTAACCTTTGCACTCAGCTTTGCGAGTTACTGATTAAGTACGTGAGCATGTTTGCATGGGAAGGGGTTAAACTGGGACGAACAAGCATTGTCAGGCATGCGAAAGGTACCGGAGAAGCTATACCCGTTTAACAGCCACCCAAACGCATGCCACCTCCTCTGCCAGAAGTAAACGCCTGGTTGAAGAGGTGATTCGGGATAAGACTATAAAGTCACGTAAGTCACCATAGGCCTTGCCGATCGCGCTGATAAAAAAGCGACTGTGTATTGATTATGGGTAGACGCGTTCCCATTACTAAAACCTAAGCTATTCGTTCGACTCCCTGCATGGCTCAAGGTGGTCTTCTACCTCAAACTTAAAATTAAGATACCAACAGGAGGAAGTGGAGGAAACAGAGGAAAGGCAGTTTTTTTCTACTGCCAAACAGGCTTTATGAATTTTTGTCAATGTCCCATGGACTCTGTGACGCCGTGGATATCTTCCAACGCCTGATACAGATAGCATTGATTAGTCGATTTTCAAAACACTGCATAATCTACCTCGATGGCATTGTCGTCTTTGATTGAGGTCTTTGAGAGCACCGTCTTTGAGACGCAGGATTGACACTGAATCCAGAGATGTCATTTTCTTCAGCACTAGGTCACCTTTCTGGGACATATTCTCGTCGAATGAGACAGCGGTCATTAAAGACCGGACAAAACAAGTGAGGACCAACCGGTCAGACGAAGCTCCGCAGTTTTCCAGCTTTGGTGAATTACTATACGCATATTTTTAAGTTTCACTAAGACTGCCATTTCACTACATATAATGACCGAATAGCAGGCGAAAAAGAATGTCAGGTGTGAAAACGAGCACGATGAAGCGTTCAAGGAACTAAAGCAATCACTGTGCTCTGCATCGATTATAGCCTGCCTGAACTTCAAAGTCAGCGCTCCACCTTTTGTACCAGACACAGGCACCAGTGATGTAGCCGCGGGTGGTGTAATTTAACAAAGCGACAAAGAAGGAAGGGAACACGCCATCAATTGCGCCAGTACCAGACTAAATAAAAAATGAGACAGAAAAATACAACAGACCGATAGCCGTCTGCTGTCTACATAATGATCAGACACTTTAGCCACTACCCGATAGCAATGCAGTTCGTAGTGCGAACGGATCACCAAGAGCTTACTTGGTTAAAACGATGAGAGAGATTTACCGTTCAGTCGCACACTGGTACGAAGAGCTGCAGTAATGATTTTGCAGCTTAATGAAGGAAAGGGTATAGGCATGGTAACGCGGATGCGCTGTCTCGCAGACTAATCGCAGCAGAAACGGACAATATTGTAGTGGGTATGCTTACTTGTAAGCGAGCCTATCAAACATCAACACAGAAACACGCAGGATGCTTATCCTGTAACAGCTGTGGTATTCGAGAGGCTCTTTTCATCCTCTTATAAACTTACAGTGGAAAAGATAATCTCATCCAACAAGGCAGCCAGGTGAGTGTGTCGAGAATGGTCGAAACTCCCCTTGGAGGTCAAGGCTTTTTGGCACAAAGCGCATAGTGATCCTAGGCTCATTGGCACAGACGGTTCTTGAAGAGTTGCATAAGCAGCTAAGTCGTGTGGGTGAAAGAAAGATGCTAAACACCTCTACCTCATTACGCGGGGACACTTACGAATGTCTTATATCAGGCAGAAGAAATATTACGGTAGACAGTCGTACTAACATCTACCGAGAGGGCGATCTTATACAAGTATACAGATCAATTACTCCACCCAGAACTCGCCCCAAATTCCACCACCCTAGGAGTAAATAACCGTTCCGAGTGATGGGGGTTCATTTACCTACGAACTACTTCGTCCGCAATGCAGATCTCCATGCCCAGACAATGACCGGTCACCACAAAAAGCTGCAACTCTACAAAGGTATACCACTGGCCGGATACGAGGATAAATTCTATGCGCAAATGAGAGAAGGGAAACTAATCGATGGTATAGTCAAAGGTAGCCCATAAGGGTGGCACCAGGGACAGTGTTCGAAATGACAGGGTGCTATCTAATGCTTATGTTGCTTTAAATATAACTTTTAGCCGAGGGCTTAAGTAAAAATAATTTGGATTTTGTAATAGGCGGTGTAATACTTAATTCTTTAAATGTGCTTTGTAGGCCAGAGGCGGGAAGTCAATTTGAACCACGTGACGGAGGAACGTGGAGACTCCTTGGAACGTGACGGACCCTCGGCCTGAACCCCCCATTCGTCGCCTAACTGTATTTATTACCCATATAACAGTAAAGATGTCTAGACGCACTCAGACTTCTACTGGCAAGGGTAACCAGGAGGGAGAGAAGGAACCCTCTACAGGCGGTAACTCTGCGTCTCTCAATGCAGACATGAACCAAGCGATCCGATCCCTCAGCCGGTAGCGTTCCCTATTGATCTGAGATAATAAATGTCAAGCGACATTTAGCCTGCTCGTTCCCAGGGTAGCTGCATGAAAGAGGTGAACAAGGAGTGTATTGCGCATGGTCAGTTATGCGCACAGCGCAATATTGTTCTTACCACGCTGAATTCTTTAATTCCACTTCGTCAAAATAATTCTGAGCTAGCCTCTCTGTCCTGTAACCACATGGCCCAAGAATTCCGGATCATTAAACGATGAATTCCGTCCATTATTAATGCATGCATAAAAAGTTCAAAGTTATTGTTTAATATTTGCTTATAATTGCTTAAGGCTTTTAAAGTAAATAGACAGTTCTGCATTCATAGTTTAGTATAATTGCCACTAACATCATAACGGTAAATAGTAAATTTCATAATCGCGTATGCCACTTAAAAAATTATGCAGTCAGCATGAAAATTCGGCTCTCTATGCTTAAAATTGCTGGTCGCCAGAGGAGGTATTTTAAAAGGTTCGGTCTCATTTTCAAGGTGACTCTTCGGGTATGTCGGTGGAGGTGGAATCTAACCCCTTCCGACCTGACGGTGAACTAAGCAGAGAGGCCGAGGACATTATTAAAAACTCAACCATATTGCGTGACAAGGTATCGTCGTTGTTTATGGCGTTTTGTAAAGGGTGGTGAACGCATATTCCAAGACCGCTAGTCCGTACCTTTTTTTCAGGAGTGCTAGGTCATTCCAAGTTGGCTGTTATTGTTCATTTGAATAATTTTTGAGTGCAATTACGACAGCGGTTGCGTAATGTTTTATTTTATATTGGTTTTAACTTAATTTAGGTTATTATAAATGATCCCTCGATGAGACGTCCAGAAAACGGCGTTCCTCATTCTTCCGAGAGCCCTTTAAAAGTCGAATCAACTTCACAAGGTAATGAGCCTGCACCATTGCGTGACGGTAGTCCTATTCGGACTGGCGAAGTGGTATCCGGTCAGGTTCCCTTCCCGGTGACGGAGGAAACTGCGGCGTCCGCAGACGGGATGCAGCCCATGCTTCAAGTCGAGCATGTAAAGATCAAAGCAGGGCCTGTAAAATGCTGCTCGATTATGTAATAAGCGCTTATTCTGAGCTTGCGCCGTTGTAAGTTGCATTATTTTTTCTATATTCTAATAAACTTGCACTGTTAAGAAAATCGGGTTTCCGTTTTTGTATTTCCCTCGTCGCTCTTTAATTTTAAAGGTAAACTTAATCGACGGTTTGGCTTTTTAAACTTTACAGTTAGTAAAATGGACTAAGTCGTAAAGTAATTAAGTATGTGGGATGGGATCTTTTTTAAGGACATTGTTCGCCGCAACGATTTATGGCGGTAATGTGTAACCACAAGTTAGAAGTTTTTTACTAACTATTTTATATTTCAATCGCAGTTCTAGGTAGCATTGCTTTTGAGAAATGCTAGGAGCCAAGGGTGTAGCTCAGAATAAATTGATTTGCCCTGTATAGTGCTGGTACTTGCTCTTCTTGTCTTGATTAGTCAAATCCTTAATTGAGTACTGCAAGAAGAACATTCTTTTTTATGATCTGTTTCTGTTTAAAGTGAAAGTATCTAGTCTTACGATCACTCTCGCCCGTGCTTCATGGTTTAAGACTTGACTATGCCTGGACTCCTCATTTTAGCATGTGTCGTCGACGCGCGAACGATTGTGTGGTTTTATTTGTGCAAAGTTAGTGCATTTAAATTTGGGCATGGGTGATACAAGCCAGTGAAATGTTCTCCACATGTAACGCGTTTATATTGTTTATATCGACGGTCTCCTCTCGAAAGCTCCTTTGAATCTGCCTCACTCAAACCCAAAAATTGTATGCGAGACATTTTGCTTTATTTCTCTTTTATTGTTCACTGCATTTATTTAAGATTTTTCTTATGTTTTGCTAGGAAACTGTGGGTTCATGGCGTCTTGTTTGTGGTCGTTAACTCTAAATGTAGTAATCATGAGTTTTAGCGGCAGCCCTTCCCAGCTTCCTGACTTGTTGTAGTTGTGTGGATGTGCAGTGAAATTGCTCTTCTTTCACTCAAATCATTTTAATAAATGCTTCATGTTTTAAGCTTGCTGAGCGAAATCCTTCAGAATGTACCTATTTACAGAAATTTTTGACGAGGATTTAAAGTAAATATACGAGCAGACGCGTACGAGGATCTTTGTGCCTCTCTTTTTAACCACATCGAAGCATACTAATTGCTAGCCGGCCAGCTATTCGGGCGGGAAAGCAGTGGATGCACGTAGCTCTTTGACAATCATGGTAGCTGCAGTTTTACGCGGCGAATTAGAACGGCCCCAGTGCCATGTAGCATCCGGCTCAGGGCAACATCGAATCCATTACATTTACAACTGCAGCAACGTGACCTTTTTCAATTCGTAGATGGCAGTAAATGGATGCATTTCAAGTTGAATCCAACTCTTTTCCATTTTTCAGAAGCTTCACTTTTAATTCATGCATCAGGTTAAACAGATTCTATCCTAAGCCGCACGGGCTTTTGGGCAGCGAAGGGTTTATGTGCAAGCTGTCCCTTTAGCGCTTGATTGTTCACTTCGGAAATACGATCTTTCTCTTTCAGTTGCGAATTTGCAAATTCTACACTTAGTACATGTTTTTGACGCCTTTCCATGCATAATCTTTGACTGAGAGGGAATTATTGAAACAGCAATTGCAGCGGATCTCACTCTTTCGTTGGTTAAGTTACTCTTCGTTTTCATATCGCCTCCCAATAATGATGGAGGTAAGTGATCAGTCAGCCAATGCGGTGAAGTGCTCTCCAATTTTTGGGATTCACTATTTAGTAGAGAAGATTCCTAGGGTAGAAAAGGGTATTTTCATCGTCTTTCATGATTTTTTGAATCAGCCACTGGGAATCTGTGATGTCTTCTCATTTGATTTTTCCGTCAATATCAGTGCGAACGGAATGGAGATAGTGGGATGTGTTATGAAACATTGAAGTACTTGAGATGACATGGACACATCCGGTAGTTTTGCTTTCACCATTGTGGTAAAAGCGACTGCATACTCGACCGTGCCCGTTCCCCTGTTCTCTGCATGCACTCGCATGGATTGACTTTTGATTGGTCAGTACATTAGGCCTTTTTCTCCCAAAAGTCATCTGATACCGATTTCAGAAATTGGAGTGAACTTCTATAGCAGCAGGTATATAGGCTAGAGACTTCGTTTTTTTTCTAAATTAATTCCATTCGGTACTTTCAATAAACTGAAATTCCGAATGTACCAAGGCTAATTTGTTATGATGTTTTTGTTTATTACACACCGCCCCATTGACATCCGTGACACTGTGGGTTAGTGCCTTTTTACCACCTACTTAATGTGCACAGTTTGTTTTCACCCAAGAAAACTCTTACGATATTTTATCGGTTCTTTGTATGAAGCTAGTTTTTTTAAATCTACTTAGTCAAACTAAGTGGAGCAGATTTTTTTGGCACTTTGTGTCTCTTAGCACGTATTTCAAAATCGCAGTTTGATAATGAGCATTTCTCTGTGGATAATAGAAATGATAATGGTCTTGGCCTACTTATAGGTGTGTTCGGGCAACTAAACATTTGCATAAAGATTAGGCTGAATAATTTTTTGGTCGTCGCTATCTAGAACACAAGCACACACTCCGCCTCTTTAGGTCCGCCCCGAAACATTTGATTGTTTTCTGCTTAGTGCTTTGAAAAATCGGTCACTTTGTACAAAAAAATCTCAGGTCAGGTTACCATTGCTGTGACGTCAAAAATTTGGGTGACTTGAAATAGTCCAAATAGGGTACGACTCGTGAACTGATGGAATTACAACTTTTTCGAGTTTGTTTCTGTTCACTACTTAGGATTATCATGTCAGCATTTTAGTTTATATACATTAGGACTAGCTGATTTGGGGTTTTTTGTAAGTAAATAAACCAATGCAACCGAGGCGTAAATGTGATTTATGAGCTTTACTGACCGTGAAGAAATAAAACCGCTTAAACCAACAGCTCCTTGCTGGTTATTGGTAGCGGTGATGTCCTGCTGTAGGAGGTGCTTCTCTTTCCTCCTCTCCCCTTCTGCCCTTACTACTAGAAGGCTGAATGCTCTTAGACATCTCTATTACGCGTTGAGGACAGGTATAGAGTAATAATGTAGGAGAGCTCAAGACGGGAATGGGTCGGCCTCCGGAGAGTCACCACACGGCTCCGCGACCAGGTTAAGTATTACGCCTGCCATGACAGGTTTCGATGTTGAAACTTTTAAATTTTTTTTTAGTGGAAACAGTAGCACGTGCTTCTCAGATGATTAGATGCTTGTGAATATGAATGGTTGATGGTTGGACGAAAAAATATCTATTTTTTGTTGTCACATGCCATTTTTTTCCACCTCCCATTGGATGCGCTGCAGTGTTTATGGACTGAAGTTGAATGTTGTTAAGTCCATGATAAATGTGGGAGGAGAGGTTTTTTATTATCACAATCGCCTAGTTTAAATGCGACAGTACTGATTGGTTAAAAACAAGCTGTTCATCGCTCTGGTACGAAACTCCTCTTCATGATAGTTATTACATTTCCAGCATCAGCCCTCTACACGTTAAGACATTTGCAACTCTTCGGCCCTAACTCGACTATGTAGGGAGTTATGACTAGGATTGATTACGTCTCATCACACATTTACTCCTGATTTCTTTATTGTTCCGTTTATCTGCTTCTACCCTTCCTTGCGTTGAGGAGAGTGGCTTAGCAAGAACAAAAAAGACCTCTGCTAAATTTAATTCCTATAAGTGTGTGCGTGCGATGACGCGGAAATCCTCGTGTCCATGCTGCCGCATTGAAGGCTGCTGCTGCTCAGGCACGACCTCCTCCTCCCCCTGCCGGTGGGAGGGGAAGCGCTCATGCCTGCAGCGCAGCACGGCCAGATTGATTTAATTCGCAACTTGGTATGGCTACTCCATCGCATTGCAATCTGTATGGACTTTATTGGAATCAGTATTCGAATTGTACCAGGGTTCCGATTAGCTCGTTCGGTTCATTACAAACAGCTTTGTCTAAATATCTTTAAATTTGGCGACCTTGGACTCTGTTATGCTTATCATGGACGATATTGCAATCGTGGTGTTCTAAGAGTTAGGCAGCAGAACACAAATGTTTGATCAATGACTGATCCGACCGATTTGTGCTGCATAAAAGTTGATAGTTGGCGAGCTTTTGTTTATTTACGTTTTGTGAAATAAATTGGCTGACCTCCATGCAGTTGTGCTTTTTCCAATTCAATGCTCCTCTATTCTTTAGACTTTCATGTTGCTTATAGTGACTACAAAGTCTATCATTCCCATGATGCCTTGGTAATTCAAAGTCTTGCCTTTATCCATGCCTATAGATATCTTAAAAGTGTGGAAATTTCAGATCGCCCGGTGAGTTGCTCATGGAGTTCTCGTCTTTTTTGTTAAGATCTACTCTGTCTGAATCGAGCAGTTTGTGCTCCTGCATCCGCTAACTTTGGTCCAACAATATTGATGCGCATAAAACTCCTTTTCTCCACGTAAACGCCCTTTGAGTCAGTCAACTGTCATTATTTATTCAGCCCCTTGGCTGCCCTTGCAAGACGATGACAAGGCCAGTGTGACATCAGCACCTTGTTTTCGGCGTACGCTTGATGATCCAAATGATGTCATCGAGCACAAACTCACTGTACGCGTGCTCCATCCTGACTGGTGTCAAGCTTATTAATCTGTACACTAGCGTTGCAATGTAACCTAACTTCCGGGTTACTTTTGTCTCCTTTCGTATTTGTATTCGTTGTTTGTAGAATGCAGTTTCACTACAACGTCGGCAAAACAGTCCCCTTCACAGTACTCCGATCGCAAAGTTGTGCCTAACCGCTTGTTGTGCAAGCTCATTTTCCCAACAAAACAATGCCTGCTTGTTGGTATGGGAAGAGTTGTTACATTTCAAAAGGATTCGTATTTTGGGGGTATATTTATTTTCATGTCATCTTTTACGTTGGTGAGTCAGGCTACGCGTCCTTAACAAAACATGAAGAGGCTTAGGCGACTGTGGTTTGACTTTGTTTACAATTAAATAAAGCGATCACCTGTACACTCGGTGAACCAAGCGCAAAAAAGTATGTTCTTATCGTAGCACATTCCTCTTAATGCTGCCTTGCTCCTCAAATCCATGCATTACCAGCATTACTACCTCAAGTGTTGGAAGCGAGCGGTCTAGCCTAAGCCAAATTTTGAACAAAAACTAGTGTGCCTTGCCGACCATTGGTGCGTACGTCCAACTTGGCATTTAATAAAGTGGGCTCAACTTGTTACCTATCAAAATGTTAGTAGCAACCTCATCTCCGCATTGTATTCACATTGTGCTGCTTGACATTGATGGACTGAACGGGTAGTACACCTTTCAGCGCCTTCATTTTCTTTTCAGTTGCGCATTTTTGACTGCGAGAAAATCATCAAATCATTGTCATCCGGTTGGCATATACTTCCTTCGTGTCATCCCGGCTTCATGCATTCACCCTCACATGCATTGATTTCGCTTCCCTCCACCTCCCTAGTCTTAGCCCCGTTTACTGTATATACGCGCACAGCTGGTGGAAATTTTTTGAAGCTGAAATAATTTTCCAGACTTTTGACGTATATACCTTCGTGCAATTCACCACGCCCTGATGGAGAAAAGCATCCACCCACTTGCCACTCTTGATCTGCAACTTTTCCACTATTTGTGACCGCTTTGTGTTTTTCTGCTAGACATTGTTCTCACCCTATCAATTCAAGGATTCCTCCACTCAGACATTTTTTTCTCATTCGGTAAAAGGTATGTGACGGACTCATGTGCGTGGTTCAGGTTCCAGACGTTGCGTTAGTGCCAACATTCGGCGGTAACTAAGCTTCATGATGTGTGGTGGTGTTTCGTGCGCAATTCAAACCCTGACGACCCAAGTCGAATACATGGGCGAAATTCAGTGACTGCCTTATCAAATTGGATCACTAGCAGCTGTACTGTTCCAGGTATCACGCCGTAATACAGCGCAAGGCAGTAGTTGTTACACACTTTTTGGCCTACACTGGCCAATGCTCATGGTTGCTGAATTAGTCCAATTAAAAGATTGGAAAATTTGAATCAGGCTGGTGGTTGGGACAGATACCACCATTAACGTGCACTGAGAATGCAACGCCGAGTGCCTGCAGGTCTGTCTTTTTTCTAAGTGTGCGCGCATGTATGTATGTATAGGGGCGAAATGCTATATACAGAGACGAGAATAAAATGTGCGTTTCCACAATCAGGCGTGAACTCTTGATTTGTGGTGGAAAAATCGAGTGAGTGAGAAAGACATGAGTGACCCAGGTGGGAAGAGCAGGGGTGGAGAGTAAGTGGATGTCACATATCCGTCGGTCCCTGTGAGGGAGAAGAGGGGTCATGACCGGCGGGAGGGGCCGGCGAATGGGCGATGTTCTGACTCTGCCGTCGTCTTCGGCGAATGCGTACAAGACCAGGACTGACTGTTTTTGCTGTTGGGGTGGAGGCTTGCACCGGGACGTATCGTGAGGCAGGAGTCTACGGTGTGAGATTGCAATTTTATGATAAACACAGGTACGCATACATGCATGCATGCACGCACGCCTCATTAACTACGGGAGATCAAAGAGTTTAGGTTAGTGAAGCTGAGAGTGCAGAGAAGAAACGCCTCCATGCTGCGTAGAACACAGGAACGGAAATCGCGCAATAGAGTTCCCAAAGATTGGCATGACTGAATGTTCAGTAGGCTCTAGACATCAAATGCAACTGAAATTTAGTGCCGCTAGCTAGGCCGGGTTATGCACTGCTTATTGTCACTGCGTTCCTCCTGAAGCAGTGTTTAAAGGCGGAGAATAAGCCAAGCCACTACCAGATCTTGATTTGTTTAGAAAATCGCTGCGTGTATCTGCTTTACATACGACACTCCTTGATTGCACTCTATGCAGAACGAAGCAGATTGAACCACGTGGTATACCATTTTTGAAGTCAGGTATTTGAAGCGCTAGATTCGGTGTTTGGCTAGCCGTGACTGATTATTATTCACATGAGAACTGGCACTACCGTTAATCTAAAAAATCCGAGTTTATGTCGATTCCAGTAACAATTACTGCATTTTGAGAATGTAGATGCGTGAAACGTATCTTGTCAGCTGACCATGGCATTAACGCAATGGAGTCTGAGTTCCATTAGGAGTAGCAAACAGAGTAGTTAAGATGAGCACATAGCCTATGTGTACATCACCATGAATTGACCAAAAATTCAAATCGCTAACCGTTTCGCTTTTACTGGCGAATTGCCGTAAAGCTAGAGGACTCTGTGCGCCCCCTCCCTTGTAATCATCTATCGCCTCCAGAGACGTTCAAACCTGTCTATAGTTTGCAGAATCCCTACATAAACAGCCACCTCATCCCAGCCTACAACCTTGGGCCCAAGAGTTTACCAGAGGCGGCGTAACAGTAGCAAACGAACAAACGAGACATCGTCGTGATCGTCTTACACCAGGCGTCGGTATTTGGGTGGTGGAAGCGGGTGCAGGCGTGGCCATGGGGTTGGCGGAAGCGGGTGGGAAGACACAGAGGGTGGGCTTGGGAGAGTTCTCGGACTCGTCGAAGGGAGCAGGGCGGCGGGGACGTACTATGAGGGGACTGCCGGAGCGAGAGCCCGGCTGACCAAGCCCCTCTCCCTCCGTGGACAAGAGACACGAGGAGGTTGAGGTGGCTTCCAATTTTGGCGTGCCTGATGCATAGCGGTTACGCTCGCTCAGCTGGCGAAAAAGAGGTGTCTCTGTTGATCTGAGGTAGGAAAGATAAGACCTTTTAAGGTGGAGTGCCGGTTGCAAGTGACAAATTTGAAAAATATACCCAGTTGTAGACCGTGAAAATGGATCGCATTAAAATCGAGGTATGTTACAGAGGCTTCGCTTAGTGCTTGGCAGGGCGAAAGTATTTAACGAAAGAAAACCCGAAAACATGTCCCAAAGATAAAATGCTTAAGCAAGGCAACTGTCCAGTGTCCATTACGGGAGATGGAGTGCGCCCGAAAAATTAGCAATAAAACGCAAAAATAGTTTTTGGAATGTAAAACAAATGCTTCGCTCAATGAATGATACATTATCAAGAGTTCTAAGGCATTAAAAAACCAAATCTAAGTATGCTAGACGTTGGGTGATATTGCTCAGCGATGTCTATTGGCTAATACCGCAATGAGCGGCGTCCAAGCCTCAAGCCAAGCAAGGAACCTGAAGAAAAAAAGGAGTGTACCAACTCTCACAGTTACCAGCAGATGCAATTGGCAATAAATAATGGCGTTATCGTGGTTCCATAGCCTAATCCCTTTCACAAATAATACGATGAAAACTGAAGTATGCTCTCATCGCACCACAGCTAAGAGCACATCACTACAAACCTAAATACGCTTTTCGCTCTATTTTAATCTATGTCACAAAAAAAAAGAAATGCATAAACTACCTGCGCGGTTGCAGATGCAGTCGACTTGACACAGTGGTGGCATCGATTCGTTTGATAGAGGTGGAGAGAACAGAAAAGCTGTGGCTATGGTGTCTTGATGACTCATCCGTAGGTCCAACTGACTTCCGACCAGAGACCGGGCTGGACGTCGTTGCTTCAGTGGAAACCTGTTGCCTGTGTCGCTGTCTGCGTTCAATCACAAGTGGCGGACCCTGCGGCCCTGAACTCTGCATATTTGTGGTATTAAGGACGCGAAGCTGACCGGAACTTGCTGAACCAGTGTGCTTGAACAGACGTCGACCACCACTACTCTCCAGGCTGCTTTCCTCACCTGAACTGGCCGCCTTGGGGGTCCTTGCAACTAACGCCTTGAGGCGTCGACTAGGGCGTGAGACCAGACGACCACGGGCACGCCATCGCCCATCCGAGCGGATGTTGCTTTGCGCAAAAGTCGTTACGAGCAGTCGGAGAGGCGCCGGAGAGGAGCAGATGAGTTGCACAATCTCGGTATGTAGCCGACCCACAACCTCACGCCCATTCACTCGCAGAATGACGTCGTTTTCACGCAGGCCTGCAGCATATGCGGGACCCTTTCTGTCGACACCCACAACAATGTGGTGCAGAGTGTAGACGTCCGAGGAGCCGTAGAACACGTCCTTGGCACGGAGAGTGAAGCCGTAGCCGCGAGGTCCGCGTTTGATAGTGACCGTGCGGGAAGCACCGGTGTTATCGGAAGCCAGTCGCGAGCTTGCAGAAGACGACTTGGTGGTGGTCTGGGAGACAATAGTTCCGGGTACAAGAGAGCGACTGGGGCTGGATGCTTTCCGTCGACAAGGAATCGGCAATTTTGACGGTTTCGCCTCCCTCTTAATTCCTGACAATGAAGATATCTGAGCAGATGGGGGTGTATTTCCTAAGAAACTGTCCGGGTCAGTGGATGAGTAAGCCGGAGACACCCATTTGTTTTTCAGCTGAGAGTTGGTATCGCGAAGATGAATTACTTCGTCTGTGCATTCTTCCAAAGTCTTAAAGCAACCAAAAGAAAGACTACTACACCAGGAAAACGAAATAGCTAGGTTAGGGAGTGTGAACCATTTTTCTCCAAGGCCCCTTTCGCAAAACAATAAATTAACCATATGGATAAATCCGCTGTGCTTGGAAATGGGGTAAAATTATGCAATTAGTTTCGGCAGCTTAACTGGTGAAATGTAGTTAACCAAACATCAGCACTTTATCACGGAATATCTGGTTCGTGAGTTCCCATTGTTAACAAGTGTGTAAGTTTGCCTTTCTCGTTTTCAGTTTAGGGCGTTAGAATATGGCATCCCATAATGCAGATGATTTAAATATGTTTGTGCGTACATCACCAACCAATCGCTACTTTTCCTACAGCTTTGAAACTCAATAAGGTGAACGAAATCATCGTTGATTTTGAAGTTCAAGGCTAAATTCAATCCTTTAAAGGGCAAACTTACTGTTGCAGTTTGAACGTATTATGAATGCATAACGCTGACATGTACTGTTAAAATTCATCTTTGATGAATACATAAATGTGCTAAATCACAAAACTGAAATTCTGGTCCCTTAATATGTTCACTTGAAAGTGTTCTAACAATTCATCGGAACGTTGAGATGTGTAGCAATAGTGTACGTCAAGTGGGTACCAGAGGCTATTTTTGAATGCATGTAAACACATTATATTTGTGTCTGTTTTACGCTCTAAGCGAATTCAAAAATTGTAAACACGAACTCTGACGACAAGCCTACCCGCTCTTTGGTCGTGAAGGCGTTCGAGTTGCTAGAGGAGTTCTCACAGGAAGCAGACGAGGCTCCCGCTTCAAGATCACTGTAGCAGGCATCAGAAGCAGCAGTACTTGTGGGAGTCGGTGAGGATTGTTGTCGAGGTGATTCATTCAAATCACTCTGCTCCTCATCCAAACACTCTGACTTTTTAGGAGTCAATGATGCATCCTTCCAAGAATCAAAACAAAACACTAATGAATAGTGGAATTTACTTCCTTCTTTAAGCCTAATAGAATAAAAAAAGACCATCTATAGAGTGAGAATTTCCCTTCAATGCTAGCAAACAGCTTGGGATCATGACAAGGAATCAAAATTAGGTTACAAAAGCCACAGTTATTAAGGGATAATTAGAAAAAAACACCACGCGTGTCAACAATTTATGCACATGAGGCTTGAATGGCCACTACGCATAAAAGTCGCGCGTTTTAACCAGTCTTACACAATTTCAATTCAGATACCCGCACACAGAAATAGTCATAACGCGGCAGTCATGAAATGTCATGTGACTTCCCATTGAAACCGTCAATCGCAAAAAAACGAGGTTTTCGCAGTTATTGCATCTCTGAGCAATCTAGGAAAACTAAAAACCCCCAAATCCTTTTCATTCAATCCCAGCGAAAGGGAAAAATAGAAAAGGCTCATGTTATGTTGGTTTGCAGAGGCAATAACTTGGAGACTGAGGCACTCTTCTAGAGTTGAAGTGAGTCCCTTAATTTGCATAATGATCCCCTACCACATTTATGGGCCAGATCTCAAGTACAAAGACAAGAGTTGGTAATGGTGACGAGCAAGAAATGAGGCATGATAATATCCGAACCTAAAGCGCCAAGACGGTACGCAATTGAAGGAGTTTTTAAAGAGATAAGGTGGTAGCTAAAATACGGTTGGTAGAAAAAGCATAAATGCAAGGCAACATTGATTAGAAGGCAAGAATGCAAACAATTGGGCTACGAAAACTGTGAGCTGGGTAAAAATAGTATTTAAGCGGTCAGAATATACCAAGTGCAGGCAATCATCACAAATATGCGCAAAACCATAACTTGCATGTTTCTAGCACGCACTAATGGCGCGGTGGTACGGAAAAAAAAAATTAGGCATCAAGACGATGTCCTGTTGCCTACTGGTGCACGCATTTAAAATATTTTGTAAAAGGCAACACAATGCAAGGTTTTGATATAACCCACCATTGAAAATTAGGCAGTAAACACTTGGATCAAATATTGCATTCAGATGTGCTGAAGACTAAATTAGCATCTCCTGAACAAAGCGCTCAGTTCGTGAGAACGTAACACACTTGCCACTTTGAAGAAATACGTAATAATTTGAATGTCAAGCCACTTCCGAAATCATGGAGATTCACAGATTTGGTACAAATTATGGGAAACTTAGGTAGGTTCATTGTTTGAATAACTAAACACATCGGTATATTTTACTCTAAACTAAGTGACTATAATTGTTATTATGCTTTGAGAAAAGTGAGCTAGACGACTCTGGATTTCGAGGCCAGTACACCAGATTCCTTCATAAGCAAAGGCTAAGAAACCAATTTTTTGGCTCCATACCGTGCCACTTATCCCGGTGCAAATGAAAATCGCGGACTCTAGACCAACGAAGCAAAGTACCTTCCTCTAGACATTCATGAAGAAAGTAAGGGCTAACCTCCTCCGCAGTTGGGGGTTTCTTGGTGGGGGTTATTTCTTCCTGCCCAGGTGCCCCATCTCCATCCTCCTGTACCTGTTCATGATCAAGTTCCCCTTCTTTCTGTGAAGCCTCCATTGCCGCCCTCTCCATGGCTATGGAGAATCGCGGAGTGCAGGAGGCAAATGCATGGAAAAGCGCCTCATCAGGCAACTCCTCACTCCCCCTACTGCCACCGCCTCCGCCGCCACCACCACCACCAGATGATGTTCCAGCGAGGTTTATGGCAGAGTGCAGCCGCTCCGCGGTTTGTCGGGCGTCCGCAGCGGTAAGCGTCGCGTTCACCTCCTCACCGGGAGTCACAACCTGTCCCAGATCATTCAGTTGTTCTTTTGATACCGACCTCGAGCATTCCGATATCACGGAGCTGGCAGAAGATAGAGGGGCGCTGGGAGGACCAAGGCAAGAGTGGAGAAATTCGAAGTCAAGGTCCTCGTCGTCTTCCACCTCATGCTGATATCGATCGGTGCGGGGATCGAAGTATGAGCAATCCTCATCGTGTTCCAGCTGCGGCACAAAAGCGGCCTTCTGGTAAAGGAGATTGTGCCAGTCCACACCCTCGAAGAAGGGGGCAGCCTTGACTTCTGCGGCACCCGTTTCCGTGCCCAAACGTAGTAGGGGATCTCGCTCGAGGAGTTGAGTTATCAGTGATGTTGACTCAGGAGAGAGGCAACCCTCCTCGTCCTCAGCGGGCAATTCAACTGGACCTAGTTCAGAGGAACATCCAATACAATTAATATGAAAAACTACCAAAGCATTCAACTCACCATAAAAAAAATATTCCAACTCGCATTACATTTAGAATGTTTAAATACATTAACTATTTACAGTCCGAATGCTTGACATATGAAGAAACGGCTCTTAACTGCAGTCGAATAGTAAAATAAATATTGCTACAACACAACCGAAAAAGAGGACTCAGCTCAAGTTGTTTTCCACTAAGAGCATTTGCATTTAAAATCTGAATGAGCAAAGAGGTAGAAGCAATAAAATAGCGGAAATATGATTTTCATGAGAAAAAAATAAGCTTCGTATTTTGCACTCCAAGGTTTGCACTCAGGTACCCAACTTAAAATTCGTTTTGTGATTGAATTGTTCGACATTTAAATGCAGTAATCTATAGGTGTGCAATTAAAAATATGGTTCCGTCTATCAACCTCGCTTCACTTTGTGTTTATTGCTGTCAACAAAAAAAAAACAAAATAAATCGATTTAAAATTGGAGGAAAATATACAAAAGTATGCATTAACTCGTTTTAAGGATTCTACTAGTGTAGTGATCCAAAAATTTTGAGCTGGGTGTACTTTTATTCACTGCCATGATCATGCACAGAGCATTAAGTCATCGGTCAGCGTGATAAGTCGTTTTGCAAAGTCATGCTGTCAAATGTCACTTGCCAGAGACAATTTGGGTGAAAAGTTCTTCGATTGTTTCTCCAAAAAACGGTACACATCCAATGAGGAATTCGTAGAGAATGATACCAGAGGCCCACCAATCCACGGGTTTGCCTAAATAATAACAAGCACTCAAGACAAGTGAGAAAAAGGTAGAGCATTCCAACAAAAAAACACCGTTAGCTGGAACAGCTTATGCTAGGCTCGAAAGACATGTGCATGCACCGTTCGACGCGGTGTGCACGTGAGTCGATTATTGTTGATGACAGCACATAAAGTAATGGAATATTATATAATCGTGGTGTTTTTCGCATTTATGCTGCAGTAATGACATTTCAGGGGTTGACCGAGGCGCACCTCTGTTAGCATCAAGATTACTTTGTATAGAATTTTATTGAGCGGAGATAAGACTGGGCAAAGGATAGAGACGCTTCAGGCTTCCATAGCACAAAAAGAATGTAGAGCAGCTGAAACAAAGCAAAGTGGGCTAGCATATGACTAGCCGTTGAGAGGAAGCGGAGATGAGACATACCATGAGTCAAGCCCAACTAATGTGTGCTATTATGAACTCAAAGCAAAGGCAGAATAGATAGCACTCTGCTGAGTTTAACTGCGGTCTCAACTTTAAATCAGAAACATATCAGGTTGACGTTAGTGACGTTGGGATAAATCAACGTTCGCATGTGATTGAGCGTACGGGAGTGACTCTTGAGACTTAAAGTAGGAGCTATTCTTGGCATTTTTATAGGTTTAAATCAGAAGAATTAAAAGGACGGGTATAAGTACAAAGAATTTAACAACAACTCCAATAGAAAATAAGTAGGCACTCTAGATAAATAAACAAAAATATTCCCAAAAGACCTTTTGACTAACCATAGCCCTGTCTGAGGATGACTTCAGGCGCGATGTATTCCGGGGTACCGAACACCTGCTTATCTCGAAACATTTTGCAGTCCTTTTCGAGATCGAGACTGCGCTCGTAGAAGTTGGTTGCCATATTCATCAGTCCAATACGCGAAAGTCCAAAGTCGGTTAATTTGATGTGACCCTCATGGGTTATAAGTAAACTAAGACAGAAAAATATAGCGCATTTTTGGGCAGGAAAAGTAAAAAATTGTCTAATCCTTAATGGATTGGATTTTCATGGGCAAGAAAATGGCACCGGCAAATTCTGCTGATGCGATTATCCGCATAATAAATACCAAGTTATTGCATGCCACAGGGTTAAACCGTTGAGAGAAACGCGGCGGCAGTTATTGATGAATCAATCATGAAGGTCATTTGACAAAGCGTTTGACTAGGGATGCTGACCTCATTAATGGGAATAAAGCCGCCGTAATGGTACTGACGAAATGAGGCAACTGGACCGTTAAAAAAATAATAATAATAATGGAAGTGCCAACGCGGAAGGAGGATTTTAACCATCGCAAATAAAATAACTCCAAGCTAAAAGCTTACTTATCGGGCTTCAAGTCACGATGTACAATCCCATAACTGTGTAGGTACTCCAGAGCCAGCACCAGTTCAGCGAAGTACATTTGGGCCAAATCAAGAGGGAGAGGTCCACCGATGTTCTTCAGCAGTGTGGCCACATCTCCACCCTCAACAAATTCCATCACCATGCAAAGGCTCTTCTTCGTCTCAAAGGTGCAGTAGAGGCTCACCACAAAGGGATTATCAGCAAACGAGAGAATATCCCTCTCGGCAAACACCTGCTCCACCTGATTTCGCAAGCGCAAATGTTGTTTCGGCATCTTCTTCATACCGTACCGCTGACGGGTGATCCGATCACGCACCAGAAAAACAGCCCTGATAAGAAATACGATAAAGTATTTTAATAAATTACATTTCAAATTGACCAGCATTTCGCCACTACGCAAATCCAGCAAACCATTATCAAAAAATAAGTGTTATTCGACTTTTACATTACCGACAAAAGAACAAAGCAAAGCCAGGCTCTTGTCCTGCCCAAGCATGTTCATCAGCGATCTACTTATGAAATAAATAATCACGACTGATCTGTGGTATTAGTGTATACTTCTAGCCTCATTTCGAAGTAATATTGAAATAAGGGTCAAAAACAGAGGCTTACCCATATGCGCCGTTAGAGATGAGTTTAATGATTTCAAAGTCTGCTTCACAGGGCCTCGGTCTGAGCACTGGTGATCCAGTCGCCTCTGTGGTAGTAATGAGCGGGGTGGCCGACTCCATTGGTGCGATGGCTGAATGCAGCGGAGTGGAGGGGACAGAGGCCTCCATAAGGTGGCTTACGCCTGTGGGGGTGGACGGACTGGAGATCACGCGGTCACACGGCTCGCCATCCGTCAGACCTGAGCGCAAAAAGGGGTAGTTAAGTAACTAGTTAACTAATCCGACTAAGGTGTCATAGCACAAACATCAGTGACTGCTAATACCAGCTTAATGACACCAAATTTGTGTTATGATATGCAGAACGACACAAGCCGACCATAAAAAGTGTCAAAAGTCTCAAGAAGAAACAGATGCACAGAAAAACCATTCAGGATGCAAAACAAGTGAATTAACGATGGATGCCAGTATAGTTGTGAGAAATAAGTTTTAAATAACTTTAGAAGATGCTCTGTTTAAGCGCATCATTGAGGTGAAGAATAATGATAATAATAATAATAAGGAGCGAATTGAGTGCATGAAAAAGCAGTGATAACAATGTGTCGTGTAGGGACCCATGCTGAATTGAAGGTGCACAAAGTGTGGACGACCATTTAAGAGAGGTCGCACAAATACATGAAGATACAATCCTTGGAAAACCTTGAATAAATAAAACTGAAGTTTCACTTTACAGTAGTTTAAAGAAGAATAATCAGATGACCCCAATTTGGTTGAGCACATTTATCGTACACATCAGGTATGCGGCTTTAATTTAGGAATATAACGCATCAGACATGTAGATTTATTTAAACCAAAGCAACAAATGAATCAGAGCAGGTGTTAGAGCAAGGAATTCCCCCTCAAGCGGGCTTAAATATTTAAGAGCGGTCGCCAAAGCGGGCATGCTTAAGTTGATCAGGTTTAGTCAGCAAAAGAGAGAACGCACCTTCAGGCTCAGTGGTGGCTGGCTTGCTGAGACCCAGCTTAGAGATTATGTACCGGGGAACATCAGGACAGAAGATTTTATTGAAATCACTCTGTTGCCTGACTTGGTTTTCAGCGACCTCGAGCATTTGGTAGAATTCGCAGGGGTCAAACTCGAGACATTCCAGTAGACGAGCCGGTCGAGCAATAATCAGCAGCAGCCGGTTGCACATGTTGGTCACACAAGCTACCGAATCAGGACACTTGGAACGCGTCTGAGGCGTAAAAAGCATTAAGAAGAGCATATTTTAGGCATACAGACCAAACACCTAAAAAAATTTGGTGGCATGGAGGATTCATTGGGTGAATTGTGGAACTAATACAAGACGATAAAAAAGAACGTCGGAGGGGAAATTTGGCTAACGAAACTGATAATGGGTATTTGACTGGATGAAGGAAAACTTACATCAGTAACTAGTTTTTCGAGCTTTTCAGTTAATTCGAAGAAGTATCGGCACGTAATAAGACCAGCAAGTGCCTTCTCCAGGCAGTCACGTGCCAGTTCCAATACCTGTCTGTGCATAAAGCGCGCCACTGCCGTCCACGAAAACGTATCCTCCTGCTCCATTTCTTCGCACAAATGTGCCAAATTGTCTTGCATTTGTGCTGCTGCCTGTGAAAAACCAAGACACATCAATCATAAAGTGTTTACTCTTTTCAATAAGAGGGACAATCAGATACAAATAAGCAATCACTACCCACTAGTGAAAAAAAGTATCTTCGTCCTACAAACACAGCAGAATGTCAATTTATTACGCTGTCAAGGTCAGGATGGCAATTAATAATGCTTTACTAGTAGATAAAAGTGAGGACTGCTAATCAAGACAGTAATAATTAATTTAGTTCGCTTTCCTATGCACTGAGTTAGACAAAATTAAGTTACTCAAATGAAATCTGCATGTAGAGGGAAGATTCTCATGGCAAAACTGGTTTGTAATTTAGGTATGTAGGTGTAGGCGTTTATAAGATTACCAAGGTGAAATGTAGGTTTTTAATCCATTGTGAACGACCACAGTAGGCGGTTGCTCCACGTTTCCATTTCACCTACCTTAGGAAAACGCTCACGATAGACATGATTGAGCAGAAGTATGTCCTGCTCATTGTTCGCCGCAGATCGTGTAGGGCTGAAGAAATTAAAAAGTTCATATTTTTAAGGAAGAAATAAGGCATAAATAATAAGAGCAGTAAACTTAAACCTTGGGTGAGAAACACCACAGCCGTTATAAATCACAAAAGGTGACTGGGTTACACCAAACATTGTGACAGATGGAAAAAGACAAGAGATTACTCAGGGTGAGGGAAAAATCACGTAATTGTAGACATCTGGTCTACACATTAATAAAGAGATCAGTAGATGACCGCAATCTAGAAATTAATTGCAAAGCAAATGATTAAACACACGCACACACACCTCAAGCTCTTGGATCTCTGTCGGCTGACGGAGAGAGAAGCTGTTGCATTGCTAATCGGCGGTTGAGATGGGGAGAGTGAAACTCCAGCCCTGGCCATTTTGATCGAGGGAGGTACGGAAGCTCCTGACTCAGAGAGGTGCGGTGGAGGTGCCAGTATCTGTGGTTGGTGTGATAGCGAGGTCGAAGGTGGGGGTGTCTTCCCCTTTCCTGCTTTCGCACATTTGCTGCAGAGCTGGGAAGAGGGCGTGCCCCGCTTGATAGGGATGCCTGCAGGGGAGATGGAGGAGTCCTCCACAAGGTCCGCAGAGAGAGTGGCAGACCCCATGGTGAGGCGAGCGACGCTTCCCGCAGGGCGGGTGACAGGAGTAAGGGTGGGTTGTGGAGGTTTGGGATGAAGCTGTGGTCGCAGGGTGGGTGAGTCACGTTTCGTGGAGAGAGAGGCGGGCTCACATGTCATGTTCACTGGACTGGCCGCGAAAAAGGTGGTGGAAGCAGCAGTGGCCGTAGTGATGGTAGCTGCAGCAGGCGTACCACCCACCCAAGGACCATAGTGGAGGCCTGGGTGACGATGTCCACCTTCTATATTCTCCTTTGAGGAATAGTGACTCTGAGGAAAAAAAACCATCTCAAGCACACCACGTATTGAGTAAGTAGTCTCGCATTCTCATATCCAAAGTCTTGTGGGTCAATAGAGACCCAGTATCACATCCAATGATGCGTTAAAATATTAAAGCGAAGGGCAGACGTCACGCTAACAGTTACAAAGCGAGGAATAGCGGCATTATCTTATCATTATCAATATTTATGCCTGATTCAATAGAGCAATTTTGAAATAGGCAATTCGAAGTTGTAGCTCCAGCCCTAGCTCTACCCAACACATTTCTACCACTTTGCATGAACAAACTTCAACAAATAGACAAATCCAATTCCATAACCTTTTAGTCATCTGAGGATAAATTCAAGGGCCTACATGCTCAAGAGTAACCAACACACTTTTCAAGCCACAGTGTAGAAGAAATTCGTTAATTTGAGGTGCAAATACAACTCGTAGTGCAACGGACAGAAACTTATACGGAATAGCAGATAATAAGCATTCTGGTGATGAGAAAACCAAGGGCTGAGATTTGCGCATGCCAACTCTATGCGAATCGCTTTAACACAAAATCGTATTGCAAAATGCACAAGACAAATGTTTGAAAAATTAGCATTACAAAGTGTTGTACGTGAAAAGGGCATACAACCTCAAAGAAGAAGCGGAATAATGTGGTGAAACAAACACCAACATTGAGCAATTGACTAATAAAACAAGGCTAGAAGTGGGTAAGAACGCGATAGCAGCGAGTGGATTTCTCCATTCAAAAAATTGTTTTTTATGGGGCTGAGCACTTCAAGGTAGGAAAACAACTCAGAATTATGCAAGTAAAAGTAAAATAACCGACGGTGAAATGATTATTCCGAAAGGGAAGGACCCACAAATGGAATACAACATGGAATACCGAAACCGAAATCTCAGAGTGCTAACATAGAATTTCACACAGGAGCACGCCCAAGTGATGAAACATGCCTTTCATAAAAGAGTGCACTTTGGTTTAATTAGACTGCTAAACTAAAGCAGAGGCAACCACTCTCCGTTAGACGAGAGCAAGTTAATTGTGAGTACTGATGGACAGGAGTGTATACAAGATAAAGATGAATGGCGATGAAATTGGACCACTGCACTGCGCAGTCACTCCAAATTACTATGATAAGCAGAAACCGAAACGAAAATTGCCACAGAGGGAAAGTGCATTCACGCCGAAAGTTGTGGGCAACACGTGGCGAATTCATGAAAGGAGGAAACTCTCGAGGACACTGAACACGCATTTGTGGACAAATGACTCGCATTTAGATTAACCTTGAATTGAAGGGGGAAAAGCAGCCGATACTAAAAGAATGCTGAAAAATTGAAAAGAATATTACTCTTAGGATCCGATTCATTTCATACACGCGAAACGAACGTGACACAAATTACCCCGTTGGCGCTCCCACACTAATGCATATGACTTTTCCAAAGGTCAGCGTCACTGCATGTACGCTTATCAGCATAAATTAAACGGATTAATAAAAATGTATTTTACAGAGTTAATGCTCCTCCAACCAAGAAGCAGTAAATTAGTAACAAACGCAGAATAAACTGTAAATGGAAGAGGTTAATCAGATGAGAACACGAAGTGTCCTTTTTAAACTAGATAGACAATGGACTCGGCAGCAGACGACTTGAACATACATCTCGAGAATTATGGGAAAGTACAAAAATGCAAAATGGCTAAATAACATACTGAAACATTGCTCGAACCCGCAGTATTGGTCCCATAACCGGACGAAGGCAGGGAGGCCAGAGACCACCTTCGATTTTCCGAGGATCTAAAACCCATCAAAAGTGTCATTTGAAAAAAACGAGACCGTGTGTGTATGGATGTTTGTAGATATGTGCAAGTAATGTGATGTGCATTCACGTGGTCCGCCTCGAGAAAAAACTAATAAAACTGATGGTAAAAAGGAGTAGGCCCATGCTACCAATCAAGCATCAATCACATTCACAACAAGTGACGATTATAAAAGTGTACTCCTTTATACCAGCTGTTTCGAGAAGCTGGACGAAGATTGCGTACAGACTTTTGCTACTTCATGGACCTATGCAGGATGTGGAGAGTCAATATTCGACTCAAGAAAACCCTTATTAACTGTAGTTTAATAAAACTTCCACAGCAGGATTGCGTGAACACAAATGTAACTTAGCAACGGTCGACAGATGAGTAATGCACGAAAAAACATGCGAAGGCGCTTACTGAAGTGATTCCAAACGAAGGTGGGCGGGGAGGTTGTGTGGTACATTGCGAAGGGATGCTTGTGCCATCTCCACAAGAGAATTCCCACCTAATGCATAATTGAGACAAGGTTGGGGCAAAACGATGCCTCAAAGAATCAAAAGGCTACCGTAAAACCACCTAGCTAAAAACTCTAACTCAATGTCTTTAAATAAGTAGGAATGCGGCTTGAGTAACGTAATGAAGTGGAAAAGTTGGGTCCGTTCATTTTCAAAATAATTTCCAACACTCGACCAGGTACACAGTGATCTGACATAGAATTTTCAGCAAATAGAACAAAACTTGCTTCGCTCCAAAATCCAAACATGGAAAAGAGAAAACCAAAGAAGGTATTTACATAATAGGTAGCTACTTTCGTAAACTTAAGAATATACAGATAAGCTCAACAAAAATATGCGTTCACCGACGCCGCAATCGAATTCCAACCTTTTGGCTGGGAGGAAATTATGGAAAGTGGGCGCAACAAAGGCACGCAAGCAACTCAAAAAGTGACGACAAAGCAGAGTAAACTCACATTGTTGACAGACACCGACAGCACCAGCATTGTTACCACGATTTGGAAAAGGGAACCGCTCTTTGTTGGAAGGCGCTACGACTGCGCTGGGTGAGGTTTGTGTTGTGATGGCTGTCTCATCGACAGGGACCATGCGTAGCTCCCCCATGGCGGCGGCAAGTGCAGAGGACTCGACTGAGGTGGGTAGAGGTCGCGCAGTGGACGCCGTGAAACGGGGACTTGGGCTAGCAGGCCCCGCTGAGAAAGCTGAGCCTAAGTGCGATGATGCGTTCGCTGGGCGAACAGGACTCACTTCCATGGGTACTATGGATGTAGTAGCTGGTGGTACCGTAGCCGCAGAGGAGGAGGGGTCGCCACCGCTGAGGAAGCGAGATCGCGTGTGGCCTGAGTGATGTTGCGGGGAGCTACATACCACTTTCAGACGTTGGGCAGAGGAGTTTGAGGAGGCGTTGGCGGAGTTAGTAGAGACAATATCGGGTACTGTTCTGTTAAGATCTTGCAGACCGGAGATGGAAGCATTAGCACCAGTGTAGGATTCGCAATAGTTAGTTTCACGCTAAGAGGAAAAGAAGGGTATGAAAACCGCTGCTAAAATTTGACTGACAAATCTCATGGAAAGACTACCTGTTTGATGTGTAGGATGTATATGAGTACTCAATAACAGTAACCATTTCAACAATGCTAAATTTCTGCGACCCAAGTACTTTTAAGCACTTCTTAGAATTATTTTCATTAATGCAGCTGCATTTACGTGAGTTATAGATGTGAGCAACAAAAGGCAAATCCTAGGCAGGATTCAAATACTGCTAAAGATCATCAGACAGTAAAAAATAAGTTCATGAAAATAGTTACGTATATGCGCAGGCCTCAATTAATGGCCACCGAAGCGTGTACAAACGAGCACATATGCAATAAAATCCTCGTTACGAACCAACGTTCTAAACAGCTTTTTAAAATAACGGTTCCACTATTAATCCTAAAATAAAGTTATGGAAATGTAAAAGTCAGCCAGTAACACATATGGAGAACCCTAAGTGCAAATTGTAAAATCCACAAACCGTAGACTCAACACGTGTAGAAAAGTAGGATGCATAATTATGATTCAATACGCCGAAAACCGAATAAAAGAACTAAGATGGAAAATAAGAGGTAAATATGTGATGATTACTAGGTCAGCGGCTTCATCCACACAACAAATCTCACACCTGCATGCGAAAGTCCCAAAAATCAGCTACCCAGATCTAGTGTAGACGATAACAGCGGCACAATGAAGTATAAAACAATGACACCATCTCTATCCAAAACTAAAGCAGTTTTGTGTTGAAAGAAAATACTAGGATAAGTACACAGTGTCATTTTAACAAATGCTGCCGAGAAATAAACAATTTATGCTGTTTTAGTGTCAAATACACAGCGAATTTGTAATAATTCGGTTAGATAATCACTTGTAAATATAAAGCAGCACAGAACTAGTAAGCAAGGCTAACTGCTCCGACAAGTCACTCATTTTAAAACGGAATATAGTCAATAGTCAACAAAAGTAAATTTTCGAGCGTTTTTAAAGAATGAAGGCAAAAAAGCAAGGTGGTGTAATTAGTACTTGCAACATAAATTTTGGTCACAGCAGCTATTACACTTCGTGCAAAGTAAGGACGAGGATAGACAAAATTATACTGTGAAACTGAAAGCCAATTCCCGAAATTACTTAGCTGAACAAAGCAGAACCGCATCACTAAGAGATTAGGCAGAATCAAAAGCTTGAACGGAAAAACCCCAAATGCCCAAACAGTATGTTTTAAAAAAGACGTGAATAGAGATGAAGAATATGGTAAATCGACGTACGCAACCGGAGAAGAGGTTGGGTGCTGATTGACCCATACAGGCTCGCCGCATCCTAAGGAGGTTGCTCCCCAACGAATGACCTACCATAAAGCAACGAACAAGAAATAAATTCCCAATAAATTTCCTCACCTTGGAAATATGATAAGTGATGTTAGAAATAATGTTCTGATAAAACTGATAGGCTAAATTATCATAGGAATATCAGAACCTCACTTTAAAAATGATTCTCTTAAGGGGAAAAGGAATAAAAGTAACGATCACAGGAAAAGGGGGAACAAACATGGAATAGAAGCGCAACCACCAGTGACCGGACTGGTTATAGACGGAGGATTGCTGAGTTGAGCTTGATGTACCGGTGGCATCAGGAGGAGAGACGACCGATGAGAAAGCGACGAGGTTCCCCTGAGCGAGGTGGCCGCGTCCCATACGCTCCCGCCACCACCACCAACCATTCGATTACTACAGGCTCGCTCTCCAGAGCGCCTACGATGCTTATCAAAAAAGCAGAACTGAGGCGAGACGGAGAAGAGCGAGGCACTGGCTCCTGTGGTCAGCATCGGGGCTGGAGATGCTCTTTCAGTAGTGATAGAATTCCCAACAGCCTCCATGGAGGATAAGAAGTGTGTAGGACTAGGGACGTTCACCGAGAGCGAAGCTGGTCGGAACCGAGAGAGGCGATATGAGTCGGCTACACCGCAAGAAGCGGTGCGCTGGAGAACAGAAACCAATTCATCTGAGCCGGGAAGCGCTTTTGATACCAATGCAGGCTGCTTGCGTTCGAGGTTAGAGGGGGAGGGCGAATGAGCCACGTGGCTGCCACACTCCCCTTCCTCTTCCGCCTTCTCTTCAGTTCCACTTCTGTGCTCGGCTTCATCAAGACCGACATCATTGCAACGGACAATCGGACTCCCGCTGAGGCTCGAACTCAGACTACGGTTTATTGAAGAAAAATCTGAGAACTACAAAAATAAAAAGATGGAAAAGAGGACGAAATGGTGAGCACAAATATTAACGGGAATTGCCTTTAACGAACTGGGCCCCGGTGACATGACATAGCTTCTCAGTCTAAGAGATGGCCGGCGCGTACCAAGACCGGGAATCGGAATCCCAACTCCATCAGGTTCATCGGAAGACGCCGATACATTTAAACTATTTCGACGACTGGCTAATAGTCGATATCGAGTACGCTCCTGGAATTCTGCCAACTGCTGGAGTTCATTTTTTGCATCACCATACTGATCAGTGATGGGTGTGTGGAAGGCAGCGCGCCTGGAAAGCTGAAAGTCTCGTCTTTTTTTCGTCGAGCTGTCTTCAAAGTCATGCATATCGTGAAAAAACACGCTGGAAATGTGCACACCTAAGGTATTTATTAAGCATGGAAGGAATGGGTGCGAGGTGCCAAAGCACGATAATTGGTGAAACCTACACACCCTATCACACAAAAGCAGAACTTAGTGAAATGCCTGTGCTGTCATGTGTTTGAGGAGTGTGTGAGGCAGCGCAAATACAAATACCATCGCACGGGACCACAGCTCAATTGTGCACTACAGGGTAGTAGAACCAGTAAGAAAGCTATTATCGTGAATCAACTACGCAATTTTTTGTTAGAAGAGAGCCACACTGACAAAGTCGGTGAATGCGACAGTGAGGAACAAGCAAGTGAACGTACTCGACGATCTCTACACGCCGTTGCAGGACTTTGAGAAGACTGACTCCCACGGCGATAATTTTGAAGGGAATTCCAGAGATTATCAATTTCCACAGCACTAAGGGAATCAGCAAAAACAGATCGCAGCATATCATATGGAACAGGTAAGAGGTCTTCGAGAGCGCACTCATCGGACAGACACTGCAACGCCTTGTCCAAGTCATTTTCTTGAAGAAACTGAATAAGTCGCAATCTCCCCTTGGGAGAACAATGGTTTACGGGAATTCTGCGTCTACGAAGACCTGGACTACATTTGGCACTGCGACTACGGTCCGACATGCGAGAGAACGAGATATCGGAAGGCGTACTTTTGACCGTAAAACGCTCTATATCATTGGAAAAATCCGACATTCCCCTTGTGATACCACATTAACTATCAATTTCCCACATCTCATGAGGAATACTAAGAAAAAGACGAAAACACCACCAGCCAATCACATTCGTGTAATGGCAAGGAAGCCTCGTTTTGATGACCTACAAAAGTAAGAACTAAAACACTAACTAGCAAAACCGAACTAAATTTAAAATGTGCTAAAATAAAGCAAATATCAAAACTAATGAAAATAAGGGCAGGAAAAGTGTTTGGAACTGGAAGGGTAATTTATTGCAATGTAATTTTGATATTTTTTTCTTAAAACAATTATCAGAAACGAGTGTGTCTTTTTCTAAGTATTATCAGTCGTACTGTCCTTTGAGCTTGACATGAGGTATGCTGATAAACACGCATAGGAAATAGTTCGAAAATTTACGTCATTTCTAAACGAAAAAAAAAACAACTCAAGTTGAAAAGGACACGCACAAAAAACCGACGTCATTCGGAAGTTCCCGTATCAAAACAAAATTGCGCTTGTAGTACTTTGTTTGTTTGAACTACCGGTCTCGGTCAGGGCGACAGAGGTGGCCGTATTGCTCCAGTTGCGTAGGCTGGCCTCTGGGCCGTGCTAGCAGTTTATTTCCCTCTGTCCGTTGAATATATGTATTCTACTCCAGCATTCTGCCTCCTTTTGGCTTTGAGGGAGCATCGGGACGCCATAGCACTTTTGTTTGTCTTTTCTTATTTTTATTGCGCGCTTTTCAGGAGAGGGCACTTCTAGCACAACATGCACTCACCTTTATGTAGCGAAAAGTATTTTGCCGTGAATTTCAGAGTCCAACGACGGAGAACCACTTAGGTCACAATCTGTTGAAAAATGACACTTTCATGTCTATGTTGTAGGGCCCTGAGTTTACCCTTGTGTAGCCATAAGACATGGTATTATGGCAGGATATAAATAACGTATAGGATAACTGGGGCTATTAGGACGGCCGGAAGGCTATGTCACCGCGTCATAGTACCAATTGCAAAGGCTCAAGGGCTGGTGTAATTAAACACGCTTAAACAAAGGATTTGATTAACTTATTGATTTTAATGCAGGAAATGAGAATGACACATCAATAGTTTGTCGGTGATGATTGCTGGATTTCAGCTTCGCTGTCATATTAATGCAGAAAAAACAGAATGGATGTATTAATGCTTGGCATTCATCGACTTCGAGGGCAATGAAAAGGAATGATAAGTTCATCATTTTGGTTATGTAGCGCCTCAGTTCTTTCCCAGAATTCATAGTAAGCCCAAATAGTTGGGAGGCTGTCACCGTTGCCTGAAGGCCAAGTCCATGGTGGAAGCATAATATGCGGGAACTCAAGTACCCGCGCAATTTACGCATCGCTAAAAAAATATCAAACCCCTGCAGTTAATAGCGAAGACTAGTCCTCCTCGCCGCTACGAGCGCTTATTATAACGGTTAAGTTTTGAGGATATTTTTCTAGCGTTATCAAAGTACAGACGGCGAGACGGCATGCCAACAAGCTTGGTTTTCAGACTAGCGTGGTTACTGAGTTTATTCATAAGTTCTGAAAGGCCATACAATTGCTTATTAACTGGTCATTTTATGTGGAAATTATCATACCCGTTAACAACATCTATGCCTTCCCGCTTGGAAAAGGTAAAATAAAATAGTTTGAAGTGTTAAATTAGATTAGCAGCTTTGGAAGCGATATGGCTTTGTGGTGAGATAACTTCCTCTTTCATTACTGCAAATTAAAAGAGTGCTACCTTTTGTCCGCGTGATAAGAAGCTCCTGTGGACGCGTCTGTTGCTTCGTTATTGCGGAAAATTGTTGTGTCATTTGGAGAGGTCCCGGAGGGTTTGGAGTGAATACTATCACTGGCGATGGAGCATTATCATTTATTTGCCGTTGGGAGGCAGAAACATGAAATAAAACGTTGTCGTTGGCAAGGAAAGAAACGTGGTATTGTCCTAATTCCACTGTAAGGAACCTGTGAATAAATAGACCAATGCTAAAAACAAATAAGCGCTTGTTTTCGTTACTACTACGTCCGTGAAATCATATATTTGGCTTGTTCTATCAAATGTCATTCATGCGTAACATTTCAAACAGTATGGAGACCTTGTCGTTATTTTAAAATATTCAGATTTTATCCAACTTATGAGAACACATTTCGACGTCAAATCACATGCCTGTCTTGTCATTGATGATTAAATATCCCACCCACATTATCATCGGAGTTGCAGCGACGCAGTACTCCAAAAATCTAACAATATCACCAATGACACTTACATCACCTCGCTTTTATTAGGTACGCAAAGCTAGATGGGCGACAAGCAGAATCCGAAATAAGCTGTTCAGCCGATTTATTTTTTACGGTTTGTTAATAGCGTATTGGTACATGTCCAGAGAACCGTAGCGGGAGAGAAATCCATGAGAACCGATAAGTAATGCACATAATTAAACAACTGCATGCATATTACCTCTCATCTGTAGGTGCGTGGGCACTAATTGCTCTGCACCATACCATCCAAGTAATTCTCCATAAATGATACCGATCTTGTCCTTGACCTATCTTCGCACTCCATCGTGTGGGAATCTAGCAGTCACTTTGTGTCGTCCCTTCCAGAATTAATAGGCTCTTTCTCCACTGTCTGTGCCTCGTTTGGGGCTAGCTCGGCGATATTTAAGTAGTGTCCTAAAATTGTTCCTTTTCGCTATGTGATAAAGGGCAAAATTTTATGAACTTAATGCGAATGCTTGGAAGCAAATAAATAGTCCACGCTGTGTGGACTCACTCATTTAATTTCCGTTCAATTTATTTAAATAAAATCGATTTCACCCTTCAACGCCGCAATCGCTTACTTGGATCTAATCGGTATATTTGTCTCTTCAGTCGGGACAATTTGATGCGGATCGGGTGGAAGCTCTGGAGGATGGGTTTGAACGCTCATTTCATCTCCTCTAAAGGAACCAAGCTAGCTAAGTTGTTGTCATCAAAATCTACAAGCTATTCATGATGCCCTGTGATTAGAGGACACTGGAACTTACTTTGATCCGCCTCGACTCAATGCATAGAGAACAAATTGATGTCCCATCCTATAACTGTATATTTCAGACAAGGTATTGGGTTCCAAGCTGGATGGCATACGGAACCGACATCAAGGAAATTAGAAATGTTATCTGGAGCAATGGTGCTTAAGTTGAAGTATCTGTCAGTCTGGACTGACATTGAAATGTCCGGTCTGCGATTCAGAAGTCATTGATCCTACCTGTAGTACAAGTCTGAGAGTGAGGACAATTCCCGTCGTAGTTGCACAAGCCCACTCCCTTCGGTTTTCTTGTTCAAAACTTATCAAAACTCATGATTTGATTTGAGTAATGTCACATTAATGTGATAGTTAATTTAATTCAACCTACACGAAGTCCTAAGGCATTTCCAGACAACACCATACAGTCTACTTAACGGACAGTGACGGTGATAGACTGAAATCTAGATGTAGTACCCTAAACGCGCCAACAGGTGAGAATGCTCAAAACAAACTAGAACTCAACACTAGAACATCGGCGAGCTTTGGGATTAATATTTTGACTAATGGATGCACACGTCAAACTACTACTACACCTATCGGAGCCTTAACAACGCGCGACAATTGGCTCTTCTCAGCATGTTTCAAAAGAAGACCGTAGCCAAAGAATTTGGTGAAACTGGTTCATTTCCCAAGCACAGTTATTTCAGGTTATCAAATTACACTTTTGACGATATGAGCAGAAGATTGGCACCCTGTTGCATGAGGGTGACATGTGTTGCAGCCAGTTGCGCAACCACAGAGCCCTTCCAGAGCATCCGCGAACGGCACCAACTCTAATGCTAATGATTCCACAACTACCTCTACGACTACTGCGATACCTAGGCGTAATAGCCGCTTAACATACGTATTTACCAACCCAAAAAAGTGGGAACATTAAAAGCACTAGATAATCCAGGAAAATTCATCGAGCCTATGGCCATCAGAAAATGAGTAATTGGGATTAAAAGCTGCACTAGATAACCTCAAATTAGTGAACATAAACAAAATAAAGCGTTGGCGTACATGCCAAATATCTGCAAAATGCACAAGCATAATTTAAAAGGGGTTGTGTTTTATTAATAAAAGTCATACGGCTGAGCCAGCGTGCATATGGTTGAGTACGATAGATAGCATGTGCTAAAAATCC
The DNA here is from genome assembly GCA_036345935.2 of Taenia hydatigena. NCBI lineage: Eukaryota > Metazoa > Platyhelminthes > Cestoda > Cyclophyllidea > Taeniidae > Taenia > Taenia hydatigena. The sequence goes on from JADWOT020000009.1 coordinate 5,683,519, forward strand.
GTTTTATAGCATTTTTAAATAAAGCGTTTAGCAAATATGTGTTTTAATAGGTCGATGAGACTTTTAGATGCTCATAATCTATTTTATACGAGAGTAACCAGCCTAAAATGGTCATACTTATTACCTCTACTTTGGATTATGACAACTATATTTAAATGACCGATTTTTAGATAATAATTTGCCTTCTACAAGGATTAGCAGGGCTTTGAGTCATCTTTAAAGTCGTGATACGATACGCTAGGATAAAAGTAGAGTTGTGGTTGTCGTTCAGACGTTCTGGAAACCTAAATTCGTGGTTGGAGGACCGCATTGCCAAGTGTGATCACAACCTGAGCAGACCCAGGGGCCCAAATAACTGAAATTGCAGCTACAGGCAGGTCACATTGTTGTAATTCAGGAAAACTCGGTAAGGGGAGTCCATTAAAAACAGATTGTGTGTTAAATTAATCCCATTTATTGCGAAGCTGATTTAGGGCAGTTTTTTCTTTTGAGTGGTCTCCAGGTTAGTAGCCATCGCATTGTTGGCTCTTAAAACCAAATGGACAATGTAGTTTTGTAATAACTGAGGTTTTAAGAGACATTCACCGTTTCTGTGCGATTATTTTTTCTCTCATTATGCTGTGGTGAAAGTGGGAGTGTTATATAGCTCTTTATTTCATCACCAACACAAAACATGAGAAACAAACCACATAAAAGTGGCTGCATAAAAATTTAACCTGAGGCTAGTTCTGATTGCACTGGAGTTGAATAAAGAGCATTCCATAGACTGGAGTTTATAGTCCTCTTAGGCAAGGATGTGGAACTTAAATTAATCGGTGTATTAGTGATAATCTCTCCATTTCGCTAAATTTCCGCAGGTAAGTTCATCTGAAACACACAAATTCTTATCATTAAAATTGTAGCGCCTGAGACTTTCCTGAAGGCATGTTTCCGGGACCAGTCCACCAGCCGAAGGTATAAAGGCGGCACCCAAAGTGGTCCTTATTGCCTCAAATCAAAACGGTAATGCAGCCTCTGAGGCAATCGTTTTCATATCTGGTTGTCTGACGACTCCAGAGCAATAATTTTAGAATGAAATTTCCTTCCTGTTCGCTAATTTACACGAACTATTCATCTTCGTCCTCGCTTCTTTTCGTTCGGGGAACTTCTATGTAAAAATTCATTGCGATATATTTCAGCTAGTAGCATATTAACCATTATATCTAAAATGGGCCAGTAGGTATGCATTTGCTTACATTTTCGGAAATCCACAATGATCTCAGTGCATTAACTTTTATCAATTAATATCTAAGCATGCACCTACTTCATACATAAATGAATGGGCCCGGTCAGAATGATGCAGTCCCTTGGACCACCGAAGGTTACCAAGCGCCCCTCAAGTGCGTTGCCTAGACGACTTAAGGCTCCTAGCTCACACGCATCGCCCACAGTCGAGTCAAACGGGTTGCGCAGTCCGTGGCTTGTGAAAACTTTCTCATTCTCCCTTGCTTCCCCCATCTGTCACCGCCTCCTCTTGCCTTGGATTCTACCCATCCCAACCCCCAATTCTTTGGTGCGCACGTACGGGTCCGTACGCACACGTACGCACGGGTGCGCACGTGCCACCCGTGCGGGTCGATTTCTGGCGTGCGTCCATGGACGCGCGGCCTGTAGAATTGCTTACAACACGGCCAGTTGGCTTAGGCGCTGCAGCGGCCAGGCCATTCACTCTTCCCCAATGTCGCATATCTGGGGCGTAGTGGCGGCTTAATATGGGCGGCACGTTCCCGAAGTGAAGGAACGGCTAGACACCGAGGCAGTTGCAGCAATATGCAACCCATAGGATTTGGTTTCACGATTCAACATTCCATCCATATTAAGCTAATCGACTGGCATTGGCCGAAAGTTGAATTACTAAAATTTTGGTAATATTTCGTGGGTGGTGTCATCCCGAGTCAAATGTCGAAGCTTTCATTCAGTGCTAAAATTGATGATGTGTGTAAAATATGTTAAAAGTGTTGGCGGTGTTAAACAATATCAATGGCCAATCCACAAATTTTTCGCACCTGTCATTTGCAATTGCTCGATTTTGCTAATAGCAAGTACTATTGTTTTACCAAAGCCGAAAATGGATTTTCGGCTATTCTGCTCTCCCTTCCATAGACAAACCCAGATGCAGCTATTGTTATTTTATCCAAAGCCTAGTGCATTAGGACTGTTTGCTCTGGTCACAAAGTAGCAAATATTAAACCCAATATGGGTAAAGTTGCTACTTTTTCTTCTCTTCATTAAGCTGATAATACAACGTAATTTAGATGCCTTGAGGCCGTAGGCTGCAAAGCGACACGCCCGGTAAAACGTATGGAGGGTATCGTAAGTGTCATTTCCATCAAAAGAAAAGTGTCAAATTTTCTATACGCTAGGATATATCTGATGTGAATTTAAACAATATCGTTCATAGGTCAGTTGATAAGGCATTTTCTCTAGTATCCATTTATTTTAAGTTGAAATCGCATTGGCTTCAAAAGCTGGGTGGAGTAGCCTGAGCAAAGAACATACTGGCATAGCAGAAACACTCGGGAGCTAAGTAAAAGTTAAGTAAAGGTAGAAAGCTGCCTTTAGAAAAATGCGACAATTGCCCAAACCTGGTAGTTTGGTAGTGGAATTTCAAGTTAAGTGCCAATGGAGTGCATGATAGCTGGTAATTTCAGGATAGGAAATGTTGGTACCTCATAAAAAACTAGGAGCTTGCTCGGAGACATGTAGAAGAGCAGAAAATATATGCTAATTTTATTGCTCATCATTAAAAACATGTTCGCCATTGAAGAGCCTCAACAGTAATCGAATCGAGCAAAGTCTAAAAGTGCTTTCACTGGCCAAACTAAGAGTGATGCAACCCGTGTTCTGCGTTATACTAGTGTGATTAGTACCCGGGTAGAGCTTAGAATGTAAAATTGTTCCATCTGTTGTACTATTTTAAGAGTAGATTGCAGACTCTTGCTGCTAGGCTCTCAAAAAAGGGAGGGTAAAGAGGCTAACACTCGTGCAGCATTAAACAATGGAGGCGGTGGCGGTGGCGGTGGCGGTGGCGGTGGCGGTGGCGTTCGCACCAGACCCACGCGTGCACGCGCACGTGCCGCGGCCTCGTGCGCGCACCGAGGCAGCTCGCATCGACCGATCCACGCCGATCCTGCCAATTCGGCGGGTGCCTTTGGGCGAGGCTTTTAAAAATAAGCCTCCTTGAAGAGAGGCACATCCTAACCCACAAACTCTCCTCTCTAAATGCTAACTGCGATCACGTTTTTGGCATCGTCTTGGATAACGGGCACAATATTATCATCCCATCATCATTACAAAATACTAAGGTTGGGTGGCAAAGAATGCAGCATGGGTAAATGATCAGCATGCGGCCATCTGACAAAGTACATCGAGGAGTGGGAGATAGACTTGCCCATATTAACCACGGTAATAATCACTTCTCCGCCTTAATGTGTTCAAAGAGAACCTGAACGAGAGACATTCAAAGGTAAATCCAACCCAGTTGAAATGAATGCACGACTTAACCCAACACTTAACGAGATATAATATAACCTAATAATACTACGTATTGTTTATGCAACGTAATACAGAAAATCATGGGGTTTTGTCACGTGGATTTAACGCTGAACTCACCAAACGAATATTCGCCTAATCTAAAATTAATCAAATCAAGCGTGGAACGTAGCTTCCCGGTCTTGTTATGCATAAATAAACTTTGCAGATATAGTGGACAAGTACAATATTATGGTGCTAATTTAAAATGCTTTAGTGCCAATATTGGAAGCGTAACATTTTATTTCCATCACCCGGCATATAAAACGAATCTATTCCTGCTTGCCTGTTTCAACATTAGCCTGCGACAGTTACATCCAGCGCTTTCTTAAATACCGCGTTTCAACTTCCGATCGCAAAAGTTTCTGACTCTAGGAAATTTCGAGCAGTAGCTCCAAGCGAAAACAGACTTTTTGGGCAAACGCCTCAACTTATGCAAAAAATAACTGAAAATACATGCACACTTTGTGCGATCAGCAGTTTAAAAATGCATCGTAATGGGGCCTGCTACTTAGACGCAACCGTAGAGGCTACATCGCGATTCGCAAAATTGACCCATTTTTAATTTTCAGAGCAGCCGCGTCTAGCTTCCTCACACTAGCTTAAATTCAAATATGAGAGTGACAGCGTTTTCCGGGCTCTCTGCGAACGAAGGTGTAAAATCTGCCGCATTTACAGGGACTACGATTGTAAGTACTTGCTGTTTTGGGTCCAAATGCTAACCGTCTGTAGGTCAATTAGTATTAAAGTATCTTCAGATTAATTTTATACCATTTGCCCATTTATTCCTGCAGACGAACCATGAAAGCACTTGTACCAACTTTATATTTCACCAAATAGTTACTGCGATGGTAAGCGGGTTCAGCCCATGGTTCTTCTGTGGCGCAGATGTATTCCAAAGAAAGTGCTTTATTTCGCAGCAAAAATGAATTACATCATTACATTATAGTCAAAGAATGTGTGATTTCTGATGATGAAAAATTTAGAATACATGAGTTCTTATTTAAATAAAAAAATGTACTAATGCAGCCACAAGATTGGTGAATGTAATAAATTATCTTTGTATGAAACGTAAATCAATCAAACCACTATAGTCGCCGCTTGCATGTTAAGCTAAGTTCCCCTTTATTTCCATAGTGGCTAAAAATTTTAAGAAGATTCACCGGTCATCTTGTCATTTTAATCCGGGCAGTGTACTTGTCCATGCTTAGCATACGTGACCATCTTCATGCGTGGGTCATAATTTGCCACTTGATACAGGATGAAGTTATTGTGGCCAAACCGGTTATGGGATGTTTTATGCGCACCAGCGACTGCCACCGCCCAACACCTACATAAGACACGAATGAGGAAGTCTCCGTTGAGGAAGAACTCATGCAGCGCAAGATTAATCTGCATTGATAATAAGGTGGCTATTCGGGCCTCCATCTTCGTACCTCCAAACCGAATGCATTCGGATCGTACTCAAAACCTGAAAAATTATTTCACTAAATTGCGCCCCTACTATTATTACCTCTGCTTTCCGGGGGCTAACTCTCATACACAGGAAGAGAAGTTGCTCACGTAGAGAGAGGTGAAAACATCGACTTCTCACTCAGTTGGTGACATGTGATTTCAATTTAACATGTCACACCACCAGTACATGTTCACCCCCTCAAAATCAGAGTGGCTTCATTAGACCTGCAGTTATATTGAACATCTACAAAACTTTATTTGTGAAGTTAGTATGTGTCAGAGACTTTGGGGGATAATGTAGCAGAAATAGGAAAAACTCAGCAGCATCCACTTGACATGAGGAGTCAGTCTTTGGCAAGAAGCGTCTTTGATTCTTCATGGGGGAGTGGAATTTTACTCGCGTATTTTTTGTCCCTTTCCACGCTTTCAAATGACTAATGTCACTGATTTTGGAAATGCTTTCACCTTGTTAAGATGCCTTCCACATTTTCAGTTTAGCTGCATACCGAAATTCCCAGTCACTTAAAATATTATAACAAAATCAAGTTTCTTTTCGAATAAAAGCAAAACGTCTTCAATGTACGCATTTTATGTATTATTGTAAACCGTGACGATTGCAAAGTTCCTTATTGATGCAGAAGTGTCCTCGATAGGGCTGCTAGCAAGAAATTGGAAAAGGTGACTCATTAATCGCTGATTTTGGACATCCTCTACCTGGACATTCTCAATGAGTGGGTCACGATGAGACATGCACTTTACTTTTAGGTTGGGACGCGTGATTGGCCCCGGAAACAAATTGAAAAGTACACAGCCGTTCTTCTGCCTACGGGTCAGGTAGGATTGAAGCACTTAACTAACCTGGCAAAGAGGCAGATGCTGAATGGCCTGCGTTGACGAAAGAGGCCAAGTGCAAGCCGTGCTTCAGCCTTTCCCACGCACAACCCACATGATGCATTAAATCACATAAAAGGAATTTATGTCCCACTTTGTTATATTCATTTCAATTCATGGACACAGGGCTATACATCCTCTCCCCTGAATGCTTCACAATGCACAAAATCAACTAAAAAGTGGGGGTTTAGAGGGTGATTTACTTGACATCCGTTAGCCGTGCGCGTGAAGCCTCAACCCACCAAGGCATGAAGATAGCAATGAATGCACTTGGGCATTTCACCCATGTGACAAATGTTTGAATGCTCCACCATCATGAGTGGATGTGATCATTCATTCGGACATTCCATCGTACCGTTCGCGATACACTGCTGAATTCAAATGACCAATGCGTTGTCAGTCTTTTGCTGTTTAGCACTACTGATTGGTGCTTGGGCAGACTAGAATGCAATACCCCTTGTAGCGTTAAAGTCATATGCACGCAGAATAAATCCACATTAACTTGTCTGACGTATGTGACTTCGCTTAAGTCAGAAGCCAAATGTATTGTCGTAAATTTGTTTCCCTGCCTTGAGGCAGGCAGTGTGAAGGTGCCAAATTTCAGCGGCACTTCCTCCAACAAATGAAATAGACGTTTAAAAGCATCGGACAAAATGCAGATAAGGCCTTCATTAATATATTATAAAAGCGTAGTTTCAAGAGGACAGGCAAAACCGAGGTAGTTGCATTAAACTCAGTGTTAAATCATTGGAGTTCCTGTGGCACTTTATAGTCCTGATCCTAACGATCTCCTAATAGTACAAGAGCAACTAGGACACTTGTTAAAGAGAATGTTGAGAATTTTCCTTTAAATTATCTGATCAAAAGCGTTTGAACACTTTGCCTTAATAAAGGAATTTAACAAGTGACTCGGTTGCAGGATGTTCTACGCCCCTCACCTCTCCATCCCTCGAAGTTCTTGAATCCATTACATCGGGAGAAAATCACACCATTCTATTAAACTGAGTAGCACCTTTGCTTCGACTTGAAATTATTTTCCCCAAGGTTTGTAAGTGAGGCAACGCCGAACAGCTCTAGGTGATGCCTGACAGCACAAAAATGGCTTTACAGATTTAAACTCTTCATTCACATAATCAAAACATTAGAACGATTTTTAAGTTTTAAAAATATCGCCCCTGAAACACCTAACGAAACACAATGGCGGTTTTTCCATAGTCACAGTAACCAGTTGAGTTTTCCCTTCTTCTTCTTCTCCTTAGGCTGAGGACCTAGGCAAGGATGTTAGGTGCAAAATGAATTAACTGATTTTAACTTGATAGTCGAAGAGGTAGTCGGCGGTCTGAGGGATCAAGCCATAGTTGCCATTGGAAACATTTGGTTGCAACATCAAGGTAAAGCCGCATCGGGGATTTCGCCAGGCGAAGACGATTTATGCTGAAAATGTGTTCCTTTCACCAAGAGTACACGTGCCTCCACCCTGTTTTGTAAATTATATCTAAGTCACGTGGGATTGAAGTTAAAAATCAAGTAATGTTGTATTTTGGAAGTGTTCCGCATTAGTAGCAAAAATGTTCACAACATCATGTTTCAAATCAATCCAACCCATTTCTTCATGAATTCAAAAGCTTCTATAATGATTTTATAAAACATTTTATTCATGCTATGAGTGCCATTCTGCTTGAACTTCTCCGGTGTCAATAGCATGGGCAAGTGCTTGCATTAACACCACCACCTCCATAAAAGCATGGGTTATAAGAAGTACAAGGAAGTAAAAGTGACGCAGGTGCCACGCACCATTTGGCCTAGCTGGCCTTCATGAGGACGTTGAGATAAAAGTGGAAGTCTCTCTGTCACTTAAGGACGTTCAAGTAAGTCGGATTGCCCTCACTGCCCCCACCGCCTCCCTCCAACCCTACCCAGCCCAAAAGCTCTGTTTGCAGTGGGAATGATACATGGTCATAAAGGCGAAGTAATTTACTTCGATTGGTAACGGAAATGCTCAAATGTTAAGGTAGAAATGATGCAATTTCCTGTCTTTATGAGTTTATCCATAAGATGCAAAACAAAAATACATTAACTGAGCTTCAATTATGAAAATTGTGGATTTTTATTGGAACATCTGTAGTGGCCTTGCAGAACTACCATTTGTTGCCCCTTTATTGCATTGTATGCGGCCTTTCGACAGCAAAATAGATGTTCAAATTTGTATTTAAGCATTGAATTCATCAATATTTCACTCTCTTTTGAGCCGTCAAAGTACGAGACATGGGATGAGAGGACCGTTTGAGGCGTTTTGTAATAAATGTCACACAACAGGCTACCGACTTCCTTGAAGTCAAAGAACGCCGTGTTCTTTGTGCAAGCAAGTGGTTTGGCAACCAACCTTCATGCTTTCAATATACAGGGTTTACACAAACACAATGCTAACTTTCCTGCCTTGATAGTCCAATCACCAATCGCACCTCGATGCGCCTACCCCGGAGGTTCACCCCCTGGAGGTGTGCGACATTGAAATGTAAATTAAGAACCCAGTTCTAAGACGAATCACTAATATTAATAGTAAGCGAACTGACAGGTAGTTTGACCCTTATTCATGTCAGTAATTAAACTAAACTGAGGAGTCGATTTTAACGCTCTGACATACATAGCCACGATGTTAGTTGACAAAAAGGCCATGAATGACCTCACTAAAAAAACACTGACGCGTGACAACGGCTTCCCATTTCGAGCTTTGAACATGTCAAGCATAGTAAAGTTTGCGTTTATTTGAAATTTGATGTTCCATCAAAACAACATTACGACTGATAGGCGTCGAATACCTACTGGCTGAATTCCCCCAGTGCCGGTTGTGAGGATGGTAACAAATTTCGCTTAGTGGTGTTCTGCCATTTAGATTGAATTGAACAAACCAAATAAAGTGCAGTTTTCCCATGATTTGAACGCCAAGAGTAAGAGAAAGGCAGAGGACCTTTTGTCGTAGCGAGACCTGCAAACTGTAGTTCGTAGCAAGTGTCTGGCTAGTAGTCCATTGGTCCCATTACTTCCACTAGCAGAAATCCGCCTACCAGCCCATTACCATAAGATTCAAGCAAATTTTGAACTTTAACATTTTTCATCAATCACGGAGCCTCCTTAACCACATCCTTTTGCCTATAGATGAGATGGGACTATGAAATTCCATGTGGACCACTCAAAATCCCAATAAAATAGACCCAAGTAACAGACACGCAACTGTTTGAAATCCGTGACCTATAACCAAAGTTCGCATCACCGTCTAGGGAGGCGACCTGAACAGTCTTCCATTAATCCTAGGTTTAATGCCTAAGTCTTGAGGCAAATGAGCCGACGTTCACTTCTTGTGGAAATACACCCTGTCAAAATGGGTGAAACTTCAAACCCTGATTTAGCCCGATGAACTCAAGGTAAAGCACGGTTCCGCGACAGCAGTGAAGCAAATATCACAGCAGGGGGAAGAAAACCGTGGCATTCATATGGCGGCATGCGTTTGAAAGAAACGTCGCAATATTTTTGATAGGCATAACTCCTAAGTTTTAAGAGAAGTGGGATAGCATACATAAATCCAACCATGCGACAGATTACCAAAATCAGTAAAAACTCATTTACTGTGCTAAACACTTCTTTAAAATTTAAGAATTTTAATTAAAAGGCCTCTCAAAGCTTGCGTCTGTTGGAATGTATGGCCTTAGGTGCTACATCAGTTTGACACGCAAATACGTTTCATTTTGATAGTAAGGCAGGAGAAGTGGCCTGTGTCGCTATGTTCCGTCAATAGCAACGGGTGAATATATTTCTACACAATAGAAATCATGCACATTAGACATGAACCGACTTTAATAATCATGGCCACGATAAGGCACCACCACTATATCGTAACTGTTTTACTTCAATTCGACCTATGTTAATGGCTTGGCCATGGAATAGAATTACTGTCACGAGTCTTGAACATGTCATAAATTGTTCAAACCAACACTGAACACCAGATATTTGACAACAAGTAGATTCAAACAGGGAAAAATAGGGAAGCACTGCGCGAGGACGGTACCACTAAGCACTGCGTGCGCATAGCTACCACCGTGTCACTCTCGCTACCTACAGATCAAAGGAAATAATAAAACGATGAGTCGAAGGAAGCAGTCTACTTCACGAGTTCGTGGCTTACAAATGATGGCAGAACCGAAGGGGAACCCAAGCTTATACAAACAATTACGTGACCGTGAGGTTATGCCTCTACATAGGAAACAACAGGAAGTGCACTCAATGGACGGGCCGGAAATTAAAGCGTTCAGGTACCTCCACTTTCCAAATGGGTTTGCGAAATTCCAACATAATGCGACCAAGACCAGTAGAAACCAACTCAGTACAGGTTGGTGGCCTATTCTCACACACGTTTCTAGGAAAATCGAAGTGCATGAGGAAAACCAGCGACACTGCAGATAACACTGAAGTAGACTTTTCACTTTCAACCACAAAAGAGCTGCTAAAGGTTGAAACAGTCCACGATCATCTTGTCGATGAACGATTGTTTCCATACAAAGATCTGCTTCGTAAAAATTTCATTAATACCCTGACGAGACCACACCAATCACAAATGTGAGAATTTTGATACAAAGGGCATGCAAAACCCAGCATAAGACGGATTGCGTAGAAAGCGCAAATATTCCATATCACCCAAGTCAATATTTTGACACAAACGCGGCAATACCAACAAAAGCCTTAATACCCTGATTCCGGGTGGCCAGATACAAGTAGATGTAGCCAAATACTTAGTGGCGACCATCCTCACGAGGACGTACCCAATTCAACAAAAATGAACAATGGAAAGTTGCTTACACTGACCCTAAGACAGCAAAACAATATTTGTAGGGAGATAGATACCGCCGTTAGTACAATAAATAAGGGGTTGAAATCAGCTGAAATTTTGCTTCATTCGAAATGAATAAGGTACTCATGATTAAAAATCACGGTTAAATTAAATACAAAAGAACGATAAAGTGTAGATAAGCAGGATCGCCAATCAAGCCAACGGGGCTTAGGAAAAAAATACGAGTAGAGGAGAAAGAATGAGGAGAGAAAAGTGGGAAAGCAAACTCAGTTTACCATTGGTAGTTAAAAAAGTCGTACACACATTGCGACATATCGGTTGGTAATGCGAAACGTCGATCGTAACAAGAGTCAAAGAATAGCTGTGAAGTCAAGGTGATTTGCAGTGGCACAAAGATAATGCAAACTACAAGGAACAAGCAGATTTCAGGATGGATTGTGGCTTCCGGGAAGACATGGGTGTAAATGTATGAGGGAGGGGAGCGGGAGTTAATATAGATGGGCCAGTGACAAATGCGATTCTGGAAGGCAACGCAATTCTGCAAGTCAGTTTGTATATCTGAGCAAGGAAGTACATCATTGACTCACCATGATGGCTTTCAGTCAACAATATGAGGAGAATATACACAAAAACCTGCACATGCACTGAGAGCAAAATGGGGAAAGAGCGACAGTTACATTTGTAACATCACAGACGACGATAAACATGGGAAAGGGTAGATATTTTGATAATTGGTCGTCAAATTCTGCACAATTGAGAGGCCGATATCAAAATAAACACTTCAGTTGTGCGAATGTGGAAAGAGAATGGTTTAAGTCTGTTATTTGGAAAGGCGAATCGCAGATGAGAGAAAAACTTACAAGTTTGGTTTCGTTTGTGCATATTAAACATCGACTACCATCTTTTTGTGCACGTCCAGACCGCTTACAACCTGACAGAACTCTTCAAACGAAATGCGACCATCTCCATCTTGATCAGCAAACATGATCGTTTTATCCACAATCTGTTGGAGTTGTGCATCCTTCAAATTATTACCAACCATCATTTTCAGAACCTGAGAAAGAACACTCAACTCCCAATGAAAAAATCGCAATAATTGGGAAAAAAGTGTTACGCAACTTATCGAGGGAATGCTCATTTTAACTGCACAGCGAGCAAGGCAAATAAATAATGCTATGAAGTAAAACGTAGTAGAATAAACAGGCCATGATATAAGCAAAAGTAAAAAGCCACAGACCACAAATAGTAAGAAGTAGAAGAAACGGTTACCTGAAAGAGCTCCCCATTGCTTATATAGCCGTCTTTGTCGACATCATATATTTTAAATGCAAAATTAAGCTTCGCCTCTTTGTTTCCTTTAACACTGAATTGAGACATCCCCTCAATGAACTCTTTGAAGTCCACTTCGCCATTTCCGTCTGTATCAAAAATTTCAATAACACGTGCAACCAATGGATTCTGTTGAAGTTCCGGAAGACTCATAAATTCTTCGACGCTGAGTGACCCGGATCCATCAAGATCAAGCTTTTTAAACCGCTTGCCTAGTCGTTTAATTTCTTCAACATCAAATGTGGAACACAGCTCTGGAAGCGACGCCTCATTACCCATATCAAATCGAGAGCAGGAAAAATCAGTAAATAGTGAAAACAAAATCACCGCGTTTAACTTCAAAGGTAAAAACTAGCTCTGTGTATCAAATCAAGCAACAAACAAAGTACTAATACTTATGACTCGTGAATCAGGCAATTCACGTAAAAATTTAGTGAGTGAAATAAATTGCCTTGCATAAAAGGCATATTCTTATTAGTCAATAATAGCAAAAATGCTCCCTATAATACGGACTTTTCACAAAAAAACTTAATTAAAGTGTTGGAAGTTACAAGGATGTCTACTGATTGCATTACAACATTGGCACACAAGCGAGGTTGAGACGAATCTTCGCAAACAAAATCGACAATTGAAAAGCCAAAAAAGTTAATGGTTTTAGATTACCTTGCATCTAGTTTTGTACACATCAGGGTTATGGCTAAGATTTGTCATGAATATACTTTGTTTCCTGAATTTGTGATGCTAAAAAAGGGCATATTTTAGGCATTTCAATGCATTTACATCGAAAAAATCTTGGAGGCTTTTTCATGCATAATGTATCCTTGATGGATTATTATTTTTGTCCAGACCTGCAATTCCACACTCGCTAGCTGAGCTAACGGGCTCGCAATGATTGTGAGTCCTTATTAGTTGTTTAAGGCGTTGTTTTGACCAGTGTTCCAAACTAGTTTTTTGATTTTTTTGGGTTTTAAGAACTTTGTTTATGTATATAATTCGGAAGTATTCTAGAGCTGCAGTTGCTTCTAGAAATGAATATCCCACGTAATTTTGACCATCGTATCATCTATCTTGTTAACTTCATAAACGTATTGACAGCTTAGCTTTTATTGCTTTAGCCTGGGGAATCAAATGCAGCTGCTAATCGCCAAGATGAGATTGAGCGCAAGAAGAATGAAATCCTAATGCTCAAATCGTGCCTTAGTATGAAACGTCTTAAACTCAGTGTAGCTATCAATGACATCAAGAACTATTGCTTTGAGCATGTGGACGCCGACCAGCTCATCAACGCCTCCAAAGATGATCCGTTCAAGAATAAAAGAAAGTGCTCTCTATTCTAGCCCACCCTCCATTGTTCCGCTTTAATCTAATGTCTAATGTTACTGTGCATTTCCTAACACTTCACGCAACTGATTGAAACCACTCTGTGTATTCCTTACAAATAAAGCAATACAATTGTTATATCCATAAATACGGGACCTTGAGACATCGACGTTGTATGCAGTAATTTGACGAGTTTAAAGGGTCCACAGTGGTCAGACAAATTCATTTGGAGGAACTTGAGGGGGTTGTGGGGCTGTCGCTGCCGTCAGTTTGCATCTACACAATCGCGATGTGTGGGTATAAAAGTGGCGCCCATGCAGGGAGAAATGATTAGTGGGTGTTGGCGGGGGAAGCGGTATTAGAGCCACCGTCGGTCAATGGGAATCCAGGCTCGCTGGTGCTTGTGGTGCTGCCGCCACAATTGGCTCCCGCTGCAAGTGGAACTCCCGCTTTCGACACCAGAGGCGCGTCCACCGGCTGAGCAAACAGCGAACCGCCCAGACGGCTCGATCCCCCACCGTCTGTGCTGTGGGCGCTGCTCAATGATGACTGGTCGCTCGCGACAAAGGAACAGCTGTGCACGGAGCTGCTGTTAACCGTAGCACCTGCAGTGCTGGCAACTTCTGGGGGAGGATTCGACCCACTCAGTGAATTCACGATGGGCTTATCGGAAGAGTCCTTTTCATTCGTCGCAGTGATTGCCACCTCAGAAGTTGTATTCATTGGCACGGATGGCGTGTGGTTCTTCATTACCAGTGATTTTTCTTCCTCATGGGATGCAACTTTTTCCAGACCTTCTTCGGTTTCTGGTTTCGTGGTCCTAGGTTTGACCCGAGAGAGATCGCCAGCGAGCATGACAGCGTGCTGCCCACCAGCATCGATCATCACAACTCGTCTAAAAAGGGATAGCGGATTTAGTGCTAAAGCAAAAGACGTCCGAAATGAAAAAAAGAAATTAAGAGCAGGCGTACCTGTTTATTAGGTTTTTACCAACCATTTCACCGGGCTCTAGAGCATCCTCACACTCCACTTCATGAGCTAACTGTTGACTACTTCCCATGCCCCAAGAGAACGCCTTTCCTGCATGGAAGGCAAAGAAAGGATTATATTTGGACTAAAAAAGGCTCACAAGAACATCGGTGCAGTAAACGAACCCGCATCATCTATTGCAAAAGAACACGCTTCGCCACAGCCAATCCAACAGCACTTCCGACCAAGTAGAGGACCTTGAACCACGTGTGGAGAGGGGACTGCAGAGATATCTGAGTCAGGTTTGGAGATGGGAAAGCCAAGGCGACCATAATCACTTCGACCCACAGCATAAACCTCCCCTAAACATTAGAATCTGTTTTTAAATGGATGAGTCAATACTTCTCCAAAATATGGACAAAAATGTGACAATGAGCTCACCCGAAGAGGTTAATGCCAGCGTATGGTGCATCCCAATGGCAAATTGAACCCAATCCTTTTGTGGATCAAAGCCGTTTGCCGGAATGAGCATAAACTGAATAAGAGGACCCTGCCTCTCCGCCAGCACGGACTCCGAAGGCTGCTCATGTTGGGCGAAGTTTCCTGTACTCACAAGAGTATTTCCATCAATGTCCATCTTTTCCTTTACCTCAACAGACTGTTTTTTGACAAGGGCAAGTTGACCGTAGTTATTTAGGCCGCAAGCATATATGACACCTGAATTCATACAACGGGCAATGGTTGCAAATCCACCAGCCCAGACATCAACAAATCGCTTGCATCCGCGTACACGACATTCTCCCGGCTGAAGAAGTAGATCTGAAGGTGTAATTGAAAAGCAAACACCTTTGTCAAATTGGAGGAAAACGCATCAGGTTCGATTCTGCCATTTACGAATAACCATGATTTAAAAACACAAACTGTAGAATTACCCAATAAACGAAAAGACTATCAAATTCAACAATAATAATCGTAGAGGTAATTGCTATGAATGAATTAATGCGAATTAGGGGACGACTTCGACTTACCGAATCCATTACGCCCACCGTCTTTTGAGAAACGTTCGGCAATTCGGCCCAACTGGCCCTGTTCACCACATCCCATTGTGAGGAGACGACCCTCCTCAGTGAGGCAGACGAGGTGATCCTGTCCCGAGGCGATTTTCACAATTACATTCGAGATAGATTTCAGACGGGTCGGGTAGCGGCAAATCTCGCCCTCTTTCGTCAGTCCAATCGCCCCACCAGCGCCACGAAAAGTACCCCACAACCAAACGCGTCCAAGATTGTCAAGGGCTGCAGTGTGACTGTCACCCGCAGAAACCTAATAGCAGAATGAGCAGGAAGGCGTTAATAATACTTACCGATAAAAAAAACAATTTACGGAAGAATCAGATAAGACTGATTGAACACAAAATATACTTGCTGAAACTATAGAGAAATGTCAATCGCAAAGTCCCAGATGTTTTACTCTCAGAGCATAAAATGCATGGTTTTTTTCATCGTCCCCAAAACAAAACGTTTGCAATAGGGCGAAATCGCTTGCTGATTAAAGTAGCAAACACGTTGATTAATTGTAAAAATTGCAACAAGAAATTGCTGCAATAATAGCACAGAAACTACTTACCATTACAATATTTACATCCTTCTCAGAAAAAGTGACAACACCAGGCCTTGACTCCTCAACGAGACCATCGACAGATTTCCCGTTGGTATCTCGAATAGGAGTGTCCGTAGATTGGCGACCAAGAGCACCCTCATCATTACAACCGAAGGTGAAAACTCTCCCATCCGCAGTGAGGCACACGGTATGCATGCCACCCGCAACAACCTGGACAAAGCTCTCCATATCGTCATTAAGACCCCCATTAGAGAGACTGACAGCAGAAAACCGGGCAGGTTTCATGCGTTCAGTAATATCCGGTCCAAGGCCGAGCTGACCCGTGTCCCCAACACCAAGAGTAAGTACCACG
This sequence comes from Taenia hydatigena, assembly GCA_036345935.2. Taxonomy (NCBI): domain Eukaryota; kingdom Metazoa; phylum Platyhelminthes; class Cestoda; order Cyclophyllidea; family Taeniidae; genus Taenia; species Taenia hydatigena. The sequence continues at coordinate 5,699,868 of JADWOT020000009.1, forward strand.
CCTGTTGTAGAGTACTTATTAAAATGACGATCTTTAAGCTCGGCCTCAGCTTCGTCCACGAATGCATCGACTAGGACAAAAGGATAACGGGAATTTACTGTGCGAAACGAGCTAAGAAAAGTAAGGATGGTTCAAACAGTATTAACGCCAAAGAATATCGCGAAAAATTGTCCCGGTTGGAATAACACCAAGTTTCCACCCAATAAAATTAAATTTATGCACCACGGGAAACACTGTCAACAAATAGTAAAATGTGAATTATGACATCCGTTGGTATTAAGTTAGGTAAGGACATGAAAGTGATTCATATGCAGGCATAACTAGAAGGCAGTTTACTGTAATCCTACAGCCGAAACTGTCCACACATGACGATAATAACAAAGAAGTAGGGAGAGGAAAAGATGCATGAAGTCAATCAAGAAGACGAAATCAATTCAACCCCAAAGCGAGACTTACTTTTTCTACGTTTAACAGCACTCGAGGTCGGAGCAACGCAACATCTTTTCTTACTTCTAATAGCCATTTCGAATGACGGAACGGTACAAACACGACGAAACAACTTCGAATCCTCCACCGATGTAGATTAAATTATTTCAACGCTTAAAACACCAGCAAATTGAAAACAGAAACTCCAAAAAGAAAAACCAGATGCAGCTTTTGCACAAAGCGTTAAAATAAAATTCAAAAGCGTAATGTTAAAGCGTTGCAACTAAATTACCACTGATATTCTAGATCAAAAACGCACTTGAAATGCTCCCAGGCTAACTATACCACATCTAAACTTCAAAGGCTATTTTATCGCACTGTTGTGATATTTTATTAAGAGTAAGGAGTCCCGAGTTTGCCACAGCCCACTGGACGTCATGCCAATTAATACGCTCATTCGTACACTGCAGTGGTAATAATTTGTTTGTTTGAGCTACTCTAGCGTCCCGAGCCCCCCTCGAAGGCTAAAGAAGGCAGAATGCTAGGGTAGAATATACATATATTCAACTGACAGAGGAAAGTAACCTGCTGGCATGGCTCGGAGGCCAGCCTACGCAGCTAGGGCAATACGGTCACCTCTGTGTCCTTGACCGAAACCGGTAGTTCCAACAAACACAGTACTACATTGCCCCTCCCCTCTTTCGAGCGTCGTTTACGACGCGCCCCTTGGTACACCTCCCGCGTCAGTCATCACAACATACTCAGTGCTGCAAGAAGCACACACGAGCTAACCATGCCAGCCTCCGACATTCGACGCGATTGAGGCAATGCTTGACACCAACGTCAGTGATCCCTCTTGACAGTGCATTGCACTTCGAGTTTCGCTTGATCTGGGAACAAAGCTCAGAATAAGTAGTTCTGCCGACCATCAGTATGTACGTAAGGAGACATTAGCATGCCGATCTGCTTAAGCGAGCATATTAAGGAAAGTCTTCGGAACGAAACTTTCCAGGTGGTCCATGGCTAGTGTCACTTTAGTTGTTAATAGCTTTCTTGTAGAACACGGAGAAGGGGTAGATGCCGGAGGTGGACGTCGTTCGTGGCCCATCCGTAGCACATGCACTTCTTTCGCACCGCTGCAATATGCCGCATGCGGTAGAGATCGGGATAAAACCCTATAGAGCCGGGTCCGCTTTCCGCTGCCATCACTACAGCGTCCAGAGGCTCTCTTGAAGGCAAACGAAGGCAGAATACTAGGGTATGTATGTATGTATGTATGTATGTATGTATGTATGTATGTATGTATGTATGTATGTATGTATGTATGTATGTATGTATGTATGTATGTATGTATGTATGTATTCAACGGGCAGAGAGAAGTAAGCTGCTGGCATGGCCCGAAAGCCAGCCTACGCAGCTAGTACAATATGGCCACCTCTGTGACCCTGACCGAAACCAGTAGTTCAAACAAAGTATTACATACGTAGCTAGGGCAATATGGCCACTTCTGTGACCATGACCGGAACCAGCAGTCCAAACAAACAAAGCATTACATTTGAATCGCTCATTAATTGGGCTGATTGAGACGCCTGCCAAGGACATCCAATTGCGGGATCATGATCCATAGCTAGGCTGTTTTCTTCCTCCATATAGAGTCCTAGTTCATATTCCCGCAATTTATTCTCTATTTAAAACACACGCGGTCCAGTGAATTGACCCTACGAAACTATTTTAATTGACAGCATAAACTCAAAGATCACTTGAGCATGCTTTGCGATTAAGAGAAACGATTAGGCCTTTTTGAAACTCGCGCTTGGACAATTGCGCTTACCGTATACCAGGAGATAAATGTTTCTCTACGCGCGGTAAATTTGACGTTTACTGGGAACGCCTGGTGGTGCGCCGTAAGATGCCTCACTTCTCGGAATATTCCAAGGGCTTTACCACTCATGGATCAGAGATGCGGACGGAGCGACCACGTTAGTATGCTTGTTGTTCATTAAAGCTTCGTTTCCGGTTGATTGACTAGGCGTGCAGGGATCAATGCATAGCCGATCACGCATCCGCGTAATAAAATCGCTCTTATTGGATAGGATCGCTAATTTAAGAAGAATAAGTAGCACATATGCAAATTATAACGTGATTATAAAAATGGGCTGCATGGGAGGCGCTCACGTCGGTAATCGGGACACGTGACCTAAAGGCGATGGACCGTACTTTGATGGTTCTCAAGGGAAAGATAAGTCTGGCAAACGATAAAATTCGGTGACCCGTAAATCCTTCCTGCAATACATAAATAGAACAGTCTTTCATATTAGTCTAAGCTCAAGAGTACATTTGATACCCCTTAGTGATGCCTTTTTTGCAGATTATACAGGTATGTAATCGGTTGGAGAGTTTTATTAATAACTTGTGTAATACTTAAGTTCTTTAAATTGTTCTTTGTAGGTCAGAGGTGGGAGGATAATTTGAACCTGGTCGCGGAGCAGTGTGGTCCGCCTCCAGAGGTTACACAACTCTGCTTTGAACTCTTCTACGATATCACTCTACACCTTCCCCCTGACCTATAATAAAGGTGTCAAAGAGCACTCAGCCTACTAATAATAGGGGCGGAAGGAGGAGAGAGGAGGAACCTTCTACAACTTATCTTTCTTTAAATGTATCCTTCAGATGGAGGCGGTGATACACCTAAAATCTCATCCTTGGGGGGAGGGGAGGCTTCATTAATTTTGACGTCGACAGTGGCGATCCCGTGATACATTTTAGTGCGCTATTAATCCACCGTTCCCACTAAGGCAATAGAGGTGTTATACCTTATTTGTTTGGACTGGCGGTTTTGATCAGGGTCACAGAGGCGGCCTTATTGCCCTAGCCGCGTAGGTCCACCTCAGGGCTATGCCAGCAGCTCGGTTCCTCCGTCTGTTGAATATATGTTCTGCCCAGGTATTTTGTCTTCTTTTGCCTCGAAAATCTACACCCACCTTCTCTTACTAAAGTTTGCCGCAAACAAATGGAGAACAGATGAATCTCTGCAAATTACTTGGCTGAATTTTTTCGTTGATAGTTTTCGCAGCGTTGAAGTGGTTTAAAGGATATATTATCGATGCAATTTTTGAACTTTAGGTCGACAGGTTCTAATTGTAGAAGGGAAATGTAGTACTTTGCTCGTTCTAACTACCGGTTTTGGTTTCAGTCGTTTAGGTGGCCATATTTCCCTAGCCGCTTGAGCTGGCCTCCAGGCCGTGCCAGCAGCTCCATCCCCTCTGTCTATTGAATATGTATATTCTGCTCCAGTATTTTGTCTTCTTTCGCCTTCAGGAGAGTCTCGAAAAACTATGGGCACTTTTACGAGGTAAAATTGTAACTAAAAATTTTACTTAAAGCAGCTGCTAGTTAGTTACCTAAACCAAGTAAGAATAAATACCATTTTTGCGGACTTTACTCCTAGTTAGGCGCTGGTCCTTTAACAGCGTTTCACCATAAATACTTAGCCTTATCGTCCATTTCACGGTGGCATATCTGAGCAGGTCGTAAATGCTTGTAAATTGTGGTATGTTTTACTGAGTTCGCGTCTATGGTGCTTTATTTGATGTCATGGTAATGCTTGATGTGAAGGTTATTTAGTGCTATTGCTGCTAGGGCGTGAGATGAGTATAGTTTACATTCGCTTTGTTGGGATGTTTTGCTAAAGGTTGTGGTTCTCACTCATGATTGCATCGCTGCTGCTGTTTGCTTGTTTGTTACTATGGTCTTTTAATTGCGGTTCCAGTACTCATTTTTGTGGTTTTGGAACTATTTGAAGTTTACGACTGCTTTGCATTGACGCAGATGTTGTATTGGCATAGCACCTGTTCCATGTTGTCGAATCCTAAATTGGATGGGTTTTGGCATCATATCAGGATATTGTAGTACTGCAAGTCCTCATCGGACAAATAAGCCGTGGATACATGGCGTTCTAGACTTTTGTCAGTATTCATCATCTTTCTTTTTAGGCTTTTTCCGAGGTAGCTTGTGATAAGTGGTGCCATGTCAACTTTACGGCTGACATCGAGTCTGTTTGTGGAACTTTGTTCCTCCTTTCTCCCGTAAGTGCCTTCCCTCTTTTTTGTTATGCCTCATATGCGTAGAACTCGGAGGATACAATAATCCAGTGGATTGCAGACAGCGATACCCTGCCGGAGCGTCAAGCCTCGCCCAAAATTCTTCTCTCCAGCATCAGTCAAGTGGAGCGTCGGCGTTTGTTATTTAACCGTCATTGTAGCTCCATCTTTCTTCGAACTAGTCGAAATGAGATTTTTGGTCCTTTCGAGTTCACCCGGGGTGGTTCGACTAATTTCATGGAAAAGCTTCGTTTATATGTTGATATGCAACAGTAAGTCAGTTTGTGTAGTGATGCCTTTACCGAAACATGTTGCTAATTTTTAGAATTACTTCGAAACCTTACTTTCTGCTGTGCTATCATTTTTAAATTCCGCATGGAAGTACGCAGACATTGTGTTGCGAAGATTGACGTCATGTATACGGAGTAGTTTTTCTTTGGATAGTGACCGTAATATGGTGTCTGCAGTCGCTATTTCTGAGCGCTGATTGGCTAACCCACAGGTTCTTTTATGTTTAGAATATCGTCAGATCCCGAAGTATACAAAATTACCCGTAAGACAACAACCTACCAGCTACCCACGTCAGAGTAAGATTTGTTGCTATCTCTTACTTTGACTCCTCATAGGAGTTAGAATGATCTTTTTCCTGACTATAAAACGCTAAAACGTATGTTTCTCCTAGCTTTTCCAGTTCTCCTATGTCTGTGATTCATGGCGTGGGTACACGATTGATGAGTGTCTTCGAGGGTTTGCGAGTGAGCGCTGACGCTGCTCTGAACGGTACAGGTATTTACGATGGTACAACCTCGTGGCGCCGCTCTCCCAATACTGAGGGCTTCCTCGACCCTGACTTGGCTGCACAGCGCATAATGATGAACAACATCTACACCGATCGACTGCACCTCAACGATCCATTAACTTCCATCACAGCGCCTGACGATACCGAATACCAACTCATCTCTCGTGCTCCCCTCCCTATCAGTATCCCCGATCTCAGACCCGTGCCACGCAGGCACCCAGTTTCTTTGGAGATGTGGCAGCGCCACCTCGATCATGACGGACGTGTAACAGTGGCGGAGAAACTACAGACCTCCATCTACAATGGGGTAAATGGTTATCTGTTCTGCTTCACACGCGCTATGTACGTCTGGCTATTTATCATATTGGCAACTGCTCTAGATCAGCTTATATTAATGAAATGGATAATGTTTTACTCGATTTTCGGTCATCTATATGTTTGCCAACACCTAACAATTTTACCGCCAATATTACAAATTTTTGGTGCTTCAAACTTGATTTTCGATCTAATTTGTCCTTGTATTACTTGCTTATCCTTGAACGATCATTGTCAAGATTCATTCATTCATCTTAAAATACCATTTGAAAGCATTTCTAGAAGAATAACGTTTGAATTTCATCCACATTTTCTGCTAAAGAGCCGCGTTTGTTGTTTTTACTATATTGAATGCCCCCTCAATCCAACAATGAGTCACTTCTGCGCTAAGCCAAATTCTTCTTTTATCCTCAATGTGCCCATCAGTTGATCACATGGGAACTCATTAAGTCTTCGGGAATGTCCCTCAAGAGATGGTGTAATTCTCATAGTGGGGAAAAAATCTAATTCGATTTATCTACTCAATGCTTTTTAAATTTGGTTTAGGGCATAGAACCGGATCTCAGGCCCATCGCATGGAAGTATCTTTTTGGTTACCTAAAGTGGGATTTCACAAGGGAGGAGAATGCTAAGAGGGTTCAGGATAAGCAGTAAGTCTCCAACCTTCCATATTAAGGATAGGCGACACTCCATCTCATATTTGCCCCCGCGGTTTACTGTTACCAACCTCCTCACCATACTATAAATTATAAAAAAAATTTTCGCTTGTAAAAAGGAACCGTTTTTGTTCTTCAGCCAACACTACCAGATCATGAAGACGTTTTGGCGATCTATGTCTCCAAAGCAAGTAAGGAACTCTTGTGCCTTTAGAGAACGCAAGAGCATTATAGGTTCGTTTTCTCGTGCCAAGCCCTTGAAGGCCTACTTTCGACCATAAACCCACTTGATTGGAACGTGTGATTTTTAGAAAAGGACACCTATCGGACTGATCGGCAAACGGCCCTCTTCAGAGATAATTCGGCGGGAGCTCTTACTCGGCTTTACAACATACTCATGACCTACACTTTCTACAACCCCGATCTGGGTGAGTGAATGTCATTAATGTATAGTTATCGCTCCCCATAAGTGTCTCGCTCGCTTTCTCAGGTTACATATAGAAAAATGCACATCACGCTGATTGTTTGCTCTGATTCTTGAGAACGAAGCTAGGCTTAGTGATGTGACTTTCTGGCTCCTTATTTTTCTCCGATATATTTATTTTCAAATTTATTTTTTCATCTCTGAATACAAATTACAGCCCGATGAAATTTTTTATTTTTAAAATGAAACCTGCGGCTTTTGTTTTTAATACCTGTTTGCGTGAGAATTAGACCGGGGAGGATATCAGGCAAAATGATAATTCATTCCCAATCACAATCATTCACCTTTCTAATCAGGGTTGAAGCTACTGCCAAAATCTGCCTCTGGTCACTTGTCACGAATTCACTGTTCATTCACATACTTTGAAAGATTCACCTCTCCTCTACTCAATCTTCAGGGTATTTTCAAGGAATGAACGACTTGTTGGCGGTTATAATGTCTGTCATTGATGGTGAGGAGGACGCCTTTTGGTGCTTTGCAGGGCTTCTCGATCGTGTTGTACGTCTCTTTTTCTCTCGTTTCTCACTCATTTTTCAATGCCTAATTATTTCGTCTATTTTTAATTCGCATTCGCAGAAAAGCATTTGAGGACCATTTAATAATTACACTAACGTACAAATCCATTCATGTGTTTAGTTTGTATTTAGTAGTAACAGCTTTCAGCGTTGTTCGGCTATTTTTTTCGAAAGGATAATAATTTGTATAGTGCTTCTTTCGTAGATCGTTGAGCAAAGTTGTACCCTGGTGAACCTACTTAAACAATTTGTGACTCGTAGTGTCATATGAATAACTCAAATTAACGGATCTAGGTTCTGCCTTTACGATCATGCGTTCTTTTAAAGTTTGAAATATGGTTCTTTTAATTCTACTAGCTACTCTTTAGGACTGATCACTTACCCACGTTTTTATCCATACTCCCTGGCGGTGCTTCATTCGTATCTGTGGCTACGCTGGTGCTATTAATCAACGCTATTTTAGGTGATTGCAGGGACGAAGTTTCAAGCTGAATACTTTTTCTTCTTACAATCAGTCCAAAGAATAGGTGGCGGTATTTCATAAACTCATCTGACGAAATTCATCTTCCAGTCGTTTCCTGAAATGGTCACCTTTTGTTGCACCTGGTAATTAACTGATGGGCATGCAGCATCGAGGCATGTAATGAGCGTTTTCAGCATTCTCTATGGTAGCGTTCATGCTAAAAACAAGCTAATACTATTTGGTTTGAAGAAAGGCTTATGACGCATCATGCTCTTATGCCATTTATTACCAACAGAGGTCTACTTAAAATGTCGATATTGGGGGAATCATTTTGCACAGAGATTTCATTCATTGCCTACAACGAAGATAGGACCAAGGATTTTTTCACTTTAATAGGTAGCGCTTATGTAAGTTAATGCATGTTGTTTTCATTCTAGCCTTTGTATTAATAATACTGTTGGTTTCTTTTACACCAATCTGGTACAGTCTGCCCAGACTCACATGTCTTTCCCATTCCCACAATCAACTGCTAGTGAATGAGTAGAGGCTTTGACATTTAAAATGAACTTAAGGGAGGGGTATCGAATACTCATGGAATTCATAAATAATATTTCAGACCACAGTTTAAGCCAACGGACATTTTATTCTTTTCCTTTGATAGTCTGGTCACTTTCCCAATGATTCGTCAAGCCTATCCAGTCAGTTCGTCGACCTCTTCAAACTAATCGAAATTCTTATGCCTCGTTTTGCACGATTTTTGCGTAAGTCTATCCCATTTTCTTCCAAATGACCTTCAGCTTTGTTGATTAGATCTGATCGCCCACTTCCTTGCAAATGGTTTTTACCCAACTCTATTGATCTTGTAGGTGAAAAGGAGGCAACATCAATGAGTTTCTGCTTCAGATGGTTTCTCATCATCTTTAAACGCGAATTCTCTTACGATGATATCAAAATACTTTGGGAGGTCAGTTATTCTCACACACGTTCTCGCTTTTGGCGGCGATGGGCTTGAAATTTCCCCGCCAACTCCAATAATGTTACTTTTTATTCAGCTTGCATCGACAGTTGAATTATCCGCGATGGTTTATGAGTAACTTAAAGTCTGTTAGGGTAAAACAGAGGGCCCAAGTGAAAGTCCTTTCGTGATAAACGAATATGTTCTCCTTTGTGTAGGCACTTTTTAGCGGTGCTGCTCCAAAGAACTTCCAATTGCTTATCGCAGTCGCCATTTTCGACTCTGAGGCGGACACTATAATCCGAAACTGCACAGACATAAGTCAAATACTTCAGGTATTTCCTGCTTGCTTATTAACACAAATTCGGTGCAAAGTACAGAGGCCATGTGATCAGCAAGGATCACAAAATTCCGCAACAATTATTTCATTAGAAGCGTTGAGCGTCAGCCGAAATGATAGTCATAAGTACTGCTCTATTACAGCATTGAGCTTGTGTTTTATTTTGTTCCCTTTTCCCCCACCTTTCCTCTGCTGTAGCACATCAATAGTCTGAGTGAGCGGATAAACCTCCAGAACGTATTGAGTCGCGCTCAGGGAATCTATTATCAGTTGCTAGAGGTGAAGGATCGTTTGCCAAATGATGTCGCTGTCTGCCTCGGTTTTGCATTGCCTGTCGCCACCAATGGCGGTGTTGCTACCTCTGCCTCAAGCGAAGCTTGTCATGACAATGAGGAGAACTTCCTTCCTGTGATAGACGACTGTGGCCTCGAACCCAGCGCTGCCTCTCCTTCCTCCTCCTCCTTTCACTCCGATCTGGAGGTGGGGGAGGACATCGTCATGTCGGGGCAGCGTGGTGCCAGCTCAGCTGCAACAAAGAGCAACGACAGCCTCTCATAGACTTCCAGCTTCCTCCGTCGGATATGTATGCCTGTATGTACATAGATGTAGACCCAATTATCAATTTTCCTCTTCTTCGCCTCCCTTGACCCATTGCCCCTGCCTCACAATCATTGATTTTATTAAATCTTGATTCCGCTCGAGTCTTCCTCATATGCCATCGTTATAGTGGTTTAGTGGATTAGATTGTTAGCAAGGCATCTACCGGTTGTGGGTGTGAGGCACGATCGTATGAATGCTCACTTACCCACATTTATTCAGTAGGAGATTAAGTAAATATGCGGTGAAAGTGGGACATGATTGCCTTTTGTTGTGGCAGTCCCTCGTGAGTGAAATGCAGTGGGAATGGTTCACGCCCTCTGTCACAGGTTAGTCACGTGGGCAGCGGAAACTCGGCTTCATTGTGATAAGTGTTCATGCGCCATCCCGTGGTGGAGCTTCACCTGCAAAGATTTCGCTTTATGGAGATGACACAAATCCTATTGTAGCGGTCAACTATCCGTAAAGAACATACAAGAGTTCCTACTCCAATCTGACGCGATGATAATGTTCTTTAGTTGACTTTATGGTGTCTGCTTTGTCTTACATTTAATCTCCGACTGGTCAGGCGCTTTCATGCGTTATTTACAAATTTTAACCGAATTAGTTCTTTTTTCGATGGTAAATCAAAAGGAAAACTCGTTGCTTAACTTTCATTGGCTTTCTATGCATGATTTATCGAATAAGGCGGTAATGACAAGCGTGGTGAGTGGATGCAGCTGGCTCTATCACGCGACACATCGGTCAACCGGTGCAAGTTTTGTGTGAAGGTTTACCCACAGACTAGCTTTAGACGCACCGGAGAGTGTGAATTCCAGCGGGCTGTGATTTTGTGTGGCACCGCTTTCCAGCGATTGCAGCTGTACCACTACACTTATTAATAGCGTGGGGTAAAAAATCGTAGCAACCCAGCTCCAGAATTTTTCTCATCGGCATTTCTCACCATCGTGTCGTCGACGCTTTCAAAATTCTTAAAAGGCGAGGGGAGAAAGGGTATCCAAACTTAGGAAGGTAGCGCTCCGCCAGACGCAACGGCTCGATAACCCATCGCTAAATATGGGTGTGTGCGTTTTATGTCTACTCTCCACCCCTACCAACTATGGGTGGTTTCCAATCAGGGACCATTCAGATTGCGTCATCTTGTGCGTACTGATGTGTTTTCCCGTTTGGTGTCCCGAGTAGCCCTGCTGGCTGTTTTGAACGCGGATACTACCAACGGATACGGTGCCTCTCAGACCTCACTGTCTTACTTAGGCGAAAGGCGTATGAGTCTTCTGGGTAAAAAAATTGGCCTTAATCAGGCGGTTTTTCTTCAATTTTTGGATTGAAATATCCCCTAGCGTTGAATCGGCATAACCTGATGTTCAGTTGATGCATCTGGTGACCATCTCCCAATTTTAATGCTCCAACATCCCGGAAAAATTTGCGAAATGTACCATAGCCAAGTAGCATATTGGCCATTCTGCACAATGTAAGACGTCTTCCTATATATGAACCTCTAGGTGTTGGTTCCCGTTTCACTGATGGTTCATAGCCATTGGCCATAAGCTCTAGCTAACCTTCTATCCCTTAATTTGCGCTTGCCAGGCACATCTCTTTACACTAGGTCGTTCTTATGCGATAAGATGGACATAATGCTTGGGCGCATCTGTGTGGAGGATGAGTGAATTGCGTGTTTCGAAATAAGTTTGCCTCATTTGGCTCCAGTAAACTAAAACGTCTCAGATCTCAAAGACCTAAGCTAATCTATGTTGGAGGTAGGTTTGGTTCTTCAACCAATGCATGTAGGCATGATGTGCCATTTGCAAAGCACGTAGCTATTTTTGGCTTGACTATTAATGATGAATTTTAAAGACCAGTGCCAACTGGTGCGCGTGAAATTACCTCACGAAATGATTTGAGAAACGTCAATCATGGTGCATTGAGATCATGCATCATGCGCGTTCCCCGTGGGTGTAGGCAAAGTATTTTCAGCGTCATCTATGTCGAAGTACTTGACGAAAAATGTTTAGTTAAAAACAAAGCGAGTGGAAGCTACTTTCGTTTAGTTAGTCATTAACAGTGGTTTCACTGGGAAATAGATGTCGTGGGTGCAACTTTTCCAGTCTCGAGCAGAGTTAATAATCAACCTAGTGTTTTTTGTCAGTCTTAATGAATTCCTTGCCACTTCAAAATTATCTGCTCTTTTATAAAATCAAAGGTGTGCATGAAATGTAGAAGCAATTTCGTGTGAATGTATTACAAAACTACATTGTATCGACGTTTTTCAAAAAAAACAGGATGCATTCCACTGCTTAAATTATAGCAAGCAAGGTGATAAATACATCTAGATGTCTTAGATAAACACCTTTTTATCGAAACTGTTAAAATTCCTTTCTTACAGAAGTGTGTCCATTTATTGCCCGTGTGGCAAACTTAGTCTTACTTCACCATCAAGGTTACATTATCTGCACAAGTAGCTTTAACGTGCCTGTGGGGTGAATAGTCAGCAATATAGTCAGTGCCAGTATCGGTGCTGTAATGCCGACAGAAGAAACAACTGTAAGGGAGTGTTCCTCTGGTGTGAAATAACGCCACTGATTGAAAGGATGTTGAAACATAACTTGATTAAGGAATAGTGGAAAATGGTCGGTGTAACGCATTCCTCACGGGTGCCTTGGTTTCGCATGACACTGCAGTTCATTTGATACAGAAGAATGAAGCGGTAAAGTGCGTAGGTGTTTCAGTGTGCCACGAAAATGGGAGCTACAATCAATTAAGGTTTTCCAAAAGAAAGGGCCGTCATCGGTAACAAAACGCACTTAAACAAATTGCAGGTTAGCACAGCTATATGAAAATAGTAAGATAACACTTTAGTAGAAGATATGCTTATCTTAAGCTGCTGCATCCATCGGAGCACTTAGTGAATGGCTGGATAGTGCAGGGGTTGACCATTTACATGCAGACGTAAAATAGAGAATGTGAGTGTTTTCACCGACCGAAATGCTCTCAATAAGCGTCGGGAGAGACGCAACGTAAATTCACGATCCAATGTCTTTAGGCTCCACCACCTAGAACTCAGAGGAGTACTTTTTGACGTTCAAGAGAATATATGAGACTATTAATTGTTGCCAGATGAGGTTTCCCAAAAAAATAGGTTTTATGGAATAAATTCATGTGGCACTTGAACTTGTCCCTGCAATCGAACCAGTACAACAAGCGGGCTACTGTAGCAGATCCGCGAGGGTGCGAATCGAAGCGTCCTCAGGCAGCAAAATCGTGCACAACCAAGTGGTGCTGAATACTCAAGCATGCTTTTTATTCCTTCACTCAGTGGGCAACATCACATCATATAAAATGTGCTAAGACGTAGCACGTACGTCCTCCATTCACGCTTTCAGGAATGTTGGAGACCCATTAAAAGGCTGTAATATATGACATTAAGCATGTCATGGAAAATCATTCCTCTGTAAGTCAAATAGAGTAGACCCCCAATACCATACCAGTGAAACTGTCATCTCGAATTCCACATATCCTGAACTCGGTTCCAGATGGTTGAATAACGCCTTGACATATCATAAATTCAATCTTTGATGGCATTTCAAATCAGATTATCAGCACCGCCACTTATTCGTTAGGCAGCTTAACTAATAAGCCCTATGAGCAATAAATCACACGGAGCAAATGCCAAGTGATAAGTGACAGTCACTACAATCTCACAAAACAAGTTGGAAGTATGAGAACGTAATCCCGTCAAAAATATCTATTTTAATTCGCGTGATAGTCAGATTCCAAAAAAGGAGAGTCAGATGCGATGCTGCTGAAAAAATTGTAGGTGCGCGCACCGAAACTCGTAAATCAAGCAAGTCTCCAAAATGATGGACAATCCATCAATTGTAAAAGAGAATGTGTGTTTCATTCTGCTCTCAAGATTTTAACGCGATCGAAAATAAGAATCTGGAACGTGGAAGCTGGATACTCATACGGGGCATCTATGAGCGAGTCAAGCCCACAAATCATTCGCAGAAACAGGTGTATCCCTGAGGTTCCCGTCTAACGTCCGTAAGTGGGAATCGGGTGAGCACGAGCGCATACGCAGCTCGCAACTCCGGAACGGGTGACATTGAGTGATACTGCTAGTAAGGCGTAACCAGTGGAAAAGCCGAACGCCATGGACGACTTCAACCACCCCCATTGCTCAACGCCAACCCTCCCCACCTAGGGCGAATAAATGCATCCCGATGTGCCAATGAACAAAGCAAATTTGCTCAAGCAGAAGACTAAAATCATCCAGTGATGAAGTCCACCAGTTAAACTGGCAATGCAAGCACCCAAGACGACATCGACTATCTTAGACACTTTCGACTTCTGTCATTTCAAGTCAGCGCAAAACCAGCGGAAGATAGTCCACGCGAGCCCGTCAGGAGCGCACATTTCGATGGTGCTAGGACAGTCACCTTAATTGCACGAGATCAGCTTCGGATGGAGTCCCACATCCCCTCCAGGGCCAAAAAAAGTAGATCCAACAAGAAACACTTAATGACCAAATAGTTTTGGCACACTAAAGTAATCGAAAAAAAGCAAAACTGCATTAAACAAGGAGTTGATTGGTGTATGAAAATACGGAAATGAGATGGCGATTAGGTTAAATGGGAGAAACAAATTGGAGGAGTAAAGGAGAAATTCTATGCCACTGGTTCGGAGCGGTCCATGGTCTTCATTAGCCCCCTTCCAAGCCTGAAATAAACAAAAGGTGAAATGTTTTGATACCGATTAAAGAGAACAGCCACTAGCGGGGTAAAAAACAAGGGACTTTAGTGAACATTGTGATAAACAAATCGACGAAATGACGAAACGTCTTAGGCATAGGAAAAGTAATGAAACGCAGCTTACTTTTTCGTAAGGTGTTGGTAGTAAAAGCCGGGGATAAGAGTCACCTTGACAATCGGAGGGGAGACTTTAATGAGTTCGCGAACTTTCCTATCAGAGAGACCGAGTACATTGATTCCATTCACTTCCACCAACTGACTATTAATTAGCACACCATTCCTAGCAGCACTTGAATCCATAACAATGGCCTCAACAGCTCCATTTTTGATGAGAATTCCTAGGCTACCCAGACTGTCCTTCGTCAGCGTAACAACGCGTTCAAGAGGCCTGAAATAAGAATGTGACGATGGAATTATATTAAACGGTAAAAATGTGCAATAAGTAATAACTCTATAAACTACGCAAATCAACGATTTTTAAGACATTAAGAAGGGCTGTAGCTCTTGAAAGCCAGTCTACTCACCGATCGCGTATGATAATTACAACTTTTTGTCCGCATGATCGCTTGATAAAATTCATTGCCTCTTTTCCAGTCATGCCAGCAGTGTACTGACCATCAATTTTCAAGACTTGATCGCCGAAGCGAAGACCAGCCTCGGCAGCTGGAGAATCACATTCAACGTAGGTTACAAACACTCCGCGATCTTGATCACGCAATTGCAGGCCCACAAGGCCTTCCTTATTCTTTCGCACGACTAATTCGCGAACTCCCTGTGACACGTTAACAGGATCTCTAATTGTGATGGCATTGGAATTCGGAGAAGCAACAGCATTGCCTAGGTGAGGTGCGACCGCTCCCGCGTCGGGTTGCCCACCATAACAAGCGTTACCGTATTCATCATAAGTAACTAAGGAAAGGTCCAGGCCTAAAAATTCACTGGCCAAAAGGGCATAATTTGCACCACCACCCGCAGGGCTGAACGCTGCTGGGGTAGACATCAGAGCAGTGGCGAGTTTGTTTTGGGCATCCACTTCCTTCCCAATGGTTAGGGCTTCAAGACTAGGATATAAAGACATCTAAAAAGGGAGAAATTTGCAGAATTGAAGCAGCGCAGACACCGGACTAGACAACTAATGCTTGATTGGCTTGGTGACATCGTAAAGTTGAATTCGGATAATGCACCCATATATTGCGGCAATAAAAGGAGTTAAGGTAAACAGCCCATCAAAACGAAACAGGTCTACGACTTTTCCTAAATAAGCATAAATGCTTTAAATAAGGCCGTTAAATGCGCCCAAAGCAAATCATTTAATGTTCAAAAGCTGAAAGGCACCAAAACCCACCTTTGCGAATCACAGGAACAATACCTAATGTCAGTATTATCTATGCCTATATGCACTGGATCGGAGTGTGGTGTAGTCAAACAAATGCAAGACAGTAACACGAAAGCTCAAATATAAAATGTCCTAAAATATGTTGAAAATTATTGCTCCAATGTATTTTCGAATACAATCTTTGATCATAAGTACATAAATTTGCAAGTAGTATGAAAGGCAGATTCAATATAAACATACTGCGTAAAAATAGCGCCATCCATCAACTTAAAAAGTAATTTAGTCCACTCGGTGTAATGAACTATCATTTACTTGTACGCGTCTTATCTGTCTTATTGGACATCGACCCAAATTGATAAACTGGGGCGTAAAATTGTCGCAGCACTTTTCGTATAGAATTACATCGTGCGATAGCACCATCGACTGTCAATCGCACCTAAAGTACCATTGTTAAAAGTGGGCGAAAGTGGTTCGATGCGTGCATATTCGTATAGTTAATATTGCTAGGTTTTCTTCCCTACATTAATGAGAAATCCCTTTCAATAGTGTGTTTATTTTGCTTACTGGTTCACAGGGAATGTTATATTAATGGTGGCTACGAGCTAGCTCTACTAAATTTTGATATTTCACTTGTTTTGCAAAGTATGGGGCCTTCTTGATACAGCTGGAGGGCAGCCATTGCTGACACCCGGATCTACATAGAGGCCACGCCAGCTCTTGACAATCACCTAAATATCATAGATACAAAGAAGAGACCGAAGTGTTTTGTCAGTACAGGAATATTACGATTCTGCTCTTGGAAATTCTACTAAAAATACGTTAATTGCGTTGCCAAATCCAACATGGTCAATTGCTCTAGGAACTGAGTTGGCCCCAGATTAGTGGCTGAGCAATAGCCAAGTGCAAAACGTGTAGGGATGAGGAATAAAAGCAAAATATTAGCTCCATGACACCAAATTAATCTGTCTTTTGTTAATTGGCTCCGCTTTTAGGCTGGTTTTAATGCGGTTATAAGTCGTGGGATGATTAGCCAGCTCGGAGTACTACAATTCCCAGATGAGCCTGGGTCGGTGAGATGGACCACAGACGAGGTAAAGGCTTTCTGCCCTTCCCAAAAATCTGATGGTTAATGTCACTGGTTTGCGTGTAGTTCTTGAAGTACAGGTCAAGTTGTGATAATCAAAGCAAAAGAGATACAATGGGACGTGTTGTAACAACTTCTGTCTCTAGTGTCATTAAAAAACATTCCCGACTTATATGGCTTATTACAATTTCAAGAGAGTCTTAGCTGACTACACTTTTATGGTAGAAAATTTAATTGTGAGCTTGCAGAAGAGGTGGGATCTAACACAGTAGGCGGAAGTTTTAGCCGGGGTGAGCGAAGATTTCGCTTACATTTATTGATAAGTGAGGACACTAATGCACAAAATCATTCCTTGATGTCTCCTTCTACACTTGGTTGTAGTCTGGTAATTTTATTACCGTGAAGAAAATGGAAATTTACCATACTTGAAACGGGAATAAAAAGGCCTTAATTCAAAAGCTTGTTAGCCATATTTGCTTAGTAATTTTACATCACACATATTTCTACATCTCCTGTTTAGCCGATTTTATTTTCTGCTCTACCATATTGAGATGAGAAAGCATATTTCCTTCCTGCTTAAGTTATCCATCGATTTCGCGTAAGCTATACCCTTGTCATCTCGGGAGCCAATTTTCACACCAACTTCTTATTTCTTCCAATAACCGATTTCACATTGCTTACTCCGGGCGGCTTAAACGTTATTTAAGGACCATAAATGCAGTGAAAGAGACGCTTCACAGCAGCTGTGAAGTATAGTAAAGGCGGTTCAATCGTTCACAAATCATGCATTCTAAGTGGACTTTTTGCAGAATGCCTATGCCCTCAGTATATTTGGCTAACTACAAAATGCAAACTAGCAGGAGAACAAATAAGAAGTCATTTCAGGGGTTTTACGAAAATTGAAAATACCCACGACTTGAAATCACTTCTATTTACCATTTACTTCGTGCTTGCCATTATTTTGCGCTAAAAAGTTAAAGTTTTTTAGTTTAAATGACCCCATAATGGCGCTTTCTCCTCCACACTTACATATGCGTTTGAGAATGGAGAAGAGGGACCAACGGGTGAAACGTTAAAAGGGCCTATTTGTGGCAATTTCATTCAGTACATATGATTAACCTATACACTTTTGACGCATTACATATCAAGTCAGAAGGCAGGGTTTTGCAAAAGGACACTTTCGTAGGTAAAGGCGCGTGACCTCCACGGAGGCAAGGCAGATGTCTTTGCATTGTGCCATCCTTCCTTTTTCAAGTTGGAAGTGAAATATTGCTGAAAAGTAAACGATTAAAACGCGCTCAATTTAAGCCCCACTGAATGGAATGCAATTGGACTACTTTTGTACTGTCACGCTCGATAGAGTCCAATTTCCGAAAATTGAAGAGATTCAATCAATTAAACTTTTCAAATGGTTAGCAAGGCAAAACTTAAAGGTGGTTTTGTCTGACTTTGTTGATAACAATTAAAAGTTCACAAAATAACGAAGAAGCATTGAAGTGTTTCCACAAAATATTTCGCATTAAACACCGCGAGCATTCTCACATGCAATGAGAACAGAAGATGAGCACACTCTATGGCCACTTTCACAAACCAGTAAAGGTAAATCAGGTTAGTATTATGAATAAATAAGCAGGGACGCCGGGCTAATCACTGGCACTGGTAAGTATCCATGTCGACCCGGTTAATTATTGCGGGGCGGAAGCACCGCTGGACAAGGTGAGGTGGGAAATAAATTGCCGTGTTCCCGTTTTCCAAAAAAAAAAAATAACTTCCTAGCAATACAACCTTGAAATGAAAATATACATATGAAATCACTTCACTCACTGGGTAAGGTCAAAGCGTCTAGTGGAGATGAGGGGAATTTACTCATCTACACTGTTCGAGGCAGTTTTGCCCATAAAATCTGAAAGGCACGTGATACTCAAAATTAATTGTTGCGCCAGTGAGGAGTGTAGAACAGATCCTTTATTATTGCCAAAAGATTCAAAGAAAAAGTGTCACTGATAAAAAAACAGACAAGTGAGCACTTCCATGGAACAGTACTGATAAATACTGGAACAGCTTATGCCAGATCACTAATGTTCCATTTACTATCGAATTGAGCCGGTAACTAGTGGGTATGCCAAAGAACATCCCAACAGCCTGCTCCTTTTTTAGCATAAAAGAGATTGGATCCAAATGAAGGTAGCTCGCTAGATTCTGAGCGCAGTTCGGTAATGACTGAAATAAAATGCCAAAAAATAATGAACGACCTATTTTATGGAAATCCTATCGTTTTTTCACCACCATTTTGCATAAAGTTTCAAACTCTATTTTCTTTTACGCAACCATAAACGGTGGGTGATGCAAAATGCACGGCCCTGTGTCATTAAATCGGCAAAATTTTACTGAACAAGGTATTTCAAAGATGGCACCAGCGTTTTTCCGTTGATCATGAATAAACATAAGTAGGATGAAAGACTTGCCTCCAGTATTTACTGGAAAAATTTCACGACTTAATAGGTAAGGTGGAATCTGTTTTAGCCTAAAATTTTAAAAGACGCTTTGTAAAGGATTGGCGCTTAAGCACAATTTTGCGGTTCATTCTGTGAGCACTCAACTAGGTGTTGAAAGGAATCTGTGTTGGATCGTCGAAGATTTAACTGCAGAACAATTCCCGTCGAAACCTAAAACACTCTCTAGATAAATTGCACCAAACTTGTTTAAGCCAGTTCCAAATTAATTTAATTTAACTAGTTTCTCTAGTAGTTAATAAGGATTGATCGGACAACAAAAGCGGATGCTGACAAGGTGTTATGGGGGGACTCCTAGTGCAAGCGACTGACATCGAGGGTGTCAGTTTCGGCGAAATGACAAGTTGAATTATTTTTGTCGAATTCACTCATCGCGCTTCTCATCTGATGTCTCAGCGTATCCAAGTAGCTGTCTATAAGGCAAAAAGCTATTTCAAAAGACTGGCCAAATGATGCTAATCAAGGCTTTAAAAAGGTGAAGGGAACTCTACGATGTTTTGAATCCAAATTTCGCCAATGTTTTTGCACTCTTATCGAGGCTTTTCCCATCATAATTCATTAAAAAAATCCTAAAATGGACACAATAATAGTTAAATTAAAGTTCAAAACCTAAGGGATATGACTTCGCACTTCGAAAATGTGCCTTTCCTGACATCACTTTGAACATTCAGCTGCGACCAACATCCTTTTTGCACGACCGCTTTGGGAGGAAGTTAGTGCTTGCCCCCATTTCTGCTAACCACTAAACTTGTGGAGAAAGTAGGCATGATCGAAATTGTTAGACAAAAAAAGACGGCTCGTGCGCACTCCAATCGCACGATTCGTTCGCTCTTTGAAGGGAACCGATGTGTAGTCCCTTTCTTGCAAAACGTCGGCCTAGCATCTGGTTTGAAATGGGTAGATCAAGAGGCTGCCAAGACAGACTTGCCTGTGTCGTGCAAACAGTTAATGCAGAACATTCAAATTTTCGCGGTTGTGTTCATGTGACAATGACAGATTTAATTACCATTTTCGGCAGCAGTTTGCCATATAACAAGCGAAAGCTCATAATATATATGCGCATTCACGAAAATGTACTGATATTTTTCGACATGTTTACCAGATTTTAACTGTCAGGCCAATGCCTAAGTTAATAAACAAACCATTGAAAAGGACAAACGTCTCTGGGATGACGGTGTGATACTGAAGCATAGGTTAGCTTTACTACCAAGTCCACTGCCACCAGTTGACCTTGACCAGCTACCCCAGACGCGCTGCAGGCTGAAGAGGATGCAAGATGCTCCGCAGTTGAGAGGAGGGCACTTTTTCTGCTGTGGCTGACAGTTGTTGTCACCATGGTACAATGAACCACACGGCCTGCAGCGATCAGTTTCCCTCTGAGGCTGTGATAGTGGACGTTTAATGCCACAAAGTACCACACAGATGCCATCTTTGCAATTTCGAAGCACCTGTCAGTTTGTTATAAATAATAAAGGAATTGCATAGTTGGTCACATGCCAACAAATTTGGCGATCGAATGACTTGGTCACACAAATGGTCCACAATAATCTTTTCATTTGAGGATAATTAATTGAGCAAAAAAAGTGCTAAGAGAAACGACATCTCTTCCAAGGTTTCACTAGACTCGGACCTTTAGAATTATCATTGCCTTTCTGTGCCTTGGACGTTAAAGAATTGCACTTGAAGTATTTCACCCTGGTTGACCTTAATGATGTGAAAACAGCTTGAAGTACATTTTTACACCAAAGTGGAAGACTCAACTAAGAAGAATGCCTCCGTTTCAAGGGCAGTCTTATTACAAAAATCTCACTGAATAAAGTGGTTTGGTTTGACTTAAGCTGCATCCACAGGAGACATCAAAAATAGTCAGACGCTTAAGACAATACCAATAAGCTTTATTCATTCAGCACGGGAAATTTTCGCGTTACTGGGGCACATTTCATGTTCTTGGGAGGAAGTAAATACAAATGAAGAATATGTAGTGTAATTGGGTAACGGCGACTCGAACTACCTGGACATGGGTGAATGCTAAAACAGACAGCTGTGAATGCATCAAGTGATCTCAGTTTTGAAAAATGGAAGTAAGTATCAACCGAATTTCGATAGCAAGTAGGTCCATGATGAACTGATTGGCTTGATTGTTCTCAATGTGGAAATTCAAATTGTACATTTCGCCTGTTTGATACACATTATTTACGAAGAAGCAACAGCTTCCGCTTCCTCGGTTTTAAGTGCATCAAAATATGTATCTATCAGCATGCTACCATCTCTAATGAGCTCGTTTTAGGTCTAAATACTTTCTATGCCTGGTGGCATTACTGCATTTAGACAGTCGGAGCGACGCTTGATCACAAAAATGACACTCCGCATGGTGAAGAAGATTTTTGCAGATACCTTTCAATTTCGTGCTCAATGAAAATGAGCAATAAGGTTTTTGCTATATCCACCGAAAATCTGCATATGAGTTGGCTGCTAATGATGCCACTGCGATTCGAGGGGAGGCAGGAATTTCCGCACTTAGCAGTCATGGCTAGACTAGCACCAGCCACCTACCCAGTGAACATGTTTGCCAAGCTCACATGCTCTAGATTGCGATTAGAGGATTTCCCCCGCGTTAACAATCGAATTGAGTAAAAATGTTATTAGAGGAATACTTGTTTCATTAAATATGCACTTATTAGTGGTAGAAGTTTTTTTAAACCGTACAAGCAACTTCGCGTATGTGGGGCATTCCGATTGGGCAGTTTTCCATAAGTGGCGCAAATTTTCGGTGAAAGAGACAACCACTTCCGGTCCATTACTTCCGCATGACCGAAAATTTGCATGTAATGAAGGCTTCGGCCCAAAGTGAAGTTTTCATTGCACATACTTTCTTCCACTAACTTAGTGAAAAAATGCTGGGCTAATCCTGAATAGTTCTGAGTAGGAAATAATTTTCCTCGTACAATATTTACTAACCTTTTAGGAAAAACAAAAATGTCTACCACTCATTATCTGAGTTGGCCATCAAAACCTGACTGAGTTACCCTGCATATTATGAATGGTTTTCGATATCTATCAACGGCTTTGTAGCTCTGACAACTAATTACCACAACCTAGCAGGACATCAAGTAATTTCGCCTCAGTTGCTTTTCTATCTCACTGTTCCCGCATTTCTCGACAAACATTTTTGAAAGCATCCACGTGGAGCAATTTGACGCCATTAATAAAGGCTAATTCCCCATTTTTGTTTCCTTTAGAAAAGAATATTCGGTAGCAAGGTAGACGAACTTCAATACCAAATCAGCACCTACTACTTTATCAAGTAAACGAGCCCTTTGTAGGCCTCAAAGCTGAGTCAATTTGAATCCCAGAGCAGCCCTATTACAATTTTAAAGATTGACAGTGAAAATAGAATGCGTGGAGGATCAAAATACCAACAAACCATTGCCAATAAACAGTTCCACCTTTACAATTATAAGGGCAGGCAAAAATGAATTCTCGCTAATGCCACCGAAGTGTTTTACTGCCATGCGCAAACGAGAGCTGCTAATGGAACGGTAACTTTCCAGAAATAAGCTCCTGGCTTTGAGTAACTTTCTAGGCAAAATTTAATTTATTGGTTTTATTGAAAGCAGTTCTAAATTTTCCCCACGCATAAAAACTATCCTTAGCTGAATAGGTGGGCTTAGAGATTGGTAAAAAGGGTAAAGTGAGAAAACTGACCTTCGAAAAGTAATAATGGTAATAAAGGTTCAGGGACAACGATACAGAAATCGTACAACCCAGTCATGTGGTGTTATTACAAATTTGAAAATGCAATGTACAATTAGCAATAATCAAGAAGTATTTTAATGTCACCGAAGCTAAAGCAATTTAAGATAACATATAATAACTGGTAATGCCAGCTTCATAAAAGAAATCACGGCTTTCTCATGTCGAGAATTCATCAATAAGCAACAGTCACTTAAATATCACTTCGTGGCTTCGAAGCACTTAGAAATAAATCATGCAAAACGTAGAGAGAATGACTTGTGAGCGTTCTGACGGATGCTAAAGACATGGCAAAGTGTAGCAGAGAAAGCAAAACCATGGGTTTATCGATGAACACTGAAATAATCACAGATTTTGAGGAAACGTACCTTGCAAAGGTGGTGTAGAGAATGACGATAACAACGGCTAGTAGGAAGCACACTCCCGCTGTGATGAATATGATGTTAAGAACGTTTCTAAGACGCGGCATTTTTATGTCCTCTAATTGATGAGCATCCTCACTGTCCTCCATTATCCTCTTATCTTCCAGGAGAGCAATAAATCTCTCCAACACACTGCTCCTCCTCGGTCCCTTGAATTTCTTCATTTTCGTCACCCTGGCACCGGCACCAACGCCGGCACCGACCATAGGGACCTGCTGCTTTTGTGGTTGTCCATCTGGTTCCTGCTCCGGCTCATGCGAGATGACTTGTTGACTCGAACTCGGATGTACCCGTTGCGGCATTGGATGGTAGTTGTAGAGGGAGAGATCTAGCGCGCCGCCCGGCGCGTGAATTAGCATGGAATCGGGCGAAAATGTGTTAAACTCCGGAGCCCGACTCTCCCCCGCTATCGGGATCATGGGTTGAGTGAAGCCAACTTTCAAATCTTCTGCCATGGGTGGTTCCAGTGATTGCCGCCTCCCGCTGCCGTATCAGAGAGCAGGGCAATCGGGACGTGTGAGCCTTTGGGCTGGAGTGCATGTACGCATATGTGCTTGCACTCTGGAGGCGTAAGGTCCGCACTCCCATTGGCACGCGACCCATGTGGCTAGCACAGACCATTGGCGAACGGAGGAAAAATGAGCACGTGCGCACACGCGCATACACACACACGCACACACAGAGCTTATTCATTTTTTGCATGTCTGTTCAGGCGCAAGTGAACGCGAAATGTGATGGGGATTTTTAGCTGTTCCTGGCCCCACTGCTCCCAGCCTCTCCGGAAACAGCAAGGGAGAGGGAGAGAGACGGCGAGAGCTGGAAAGTTAATATCCTCTTGGGACGGGCCTACCATCACGCAAAAGATCCACGTTCAGTGAAATATTTATTTTCGCTAGCGCTTGTTAATGGCTCCCAGATTTGGGTGTTTAGTGCCGTGGTGCAAACCTTTGGATGCTATAAATTCAGAACTCATACCTTTTTCTATCTCTACTAAAATAATTTCATTGACCTTTTCTTTAAAAATCAGTGATTCGGCATGCAAATAAGCGCCGCATTGTCTTGTTTTTATAAAAAATTCAACAAGTGCTCTAAAAATGATGTGAAAGATTTTTACAAAATGTGAAATTTTTATGAATAGGTGTAGTATATCGCCAATAGATGTCCAAGTTTAAACGCATTTGCGACGCGGCAAGATCAAAAGATCAATCCGTCCCGCACAACGGTTAGATGCAATTATAACAGAAATAAAAATAATCATCATGCAATAAATCGCCTTAAAGTGGAATAAAAATTTCTGAAATACTGCTTGGTATGGATTTACGGCCGAACAGATTTAATTTTCAAAATGAATGCAAAATGACTGCAAAAGCATGTGGAAATCATTTATTTTAATTTAAACATGTTTTATTAACTAATTATTGCTCTCATTGTTCTCCTGAAGGTGTGTGCAGGAGCGCAGTTAAGACAACTTGCCTTTGCACTTCCTTCTTCTCTGTGCTAGACTCGGTAAACATCCAAAGGTATGAAAGTATCTATCAAAGTTGCGATTAAATAACATAGAATACACTCCACATAAGAGCTTTCTTATCGGTCAATGTTTCTCTCTTGCTTAATTGCAAAATATTCCTTTATGATACACATTTATTGGCACGTTTTTCTATGAAATGATCCTCAACAGATCAGAGGGTACCGTTCCCGTTGACTGCCATAAGCATAATATAAGGCTTGAACTTACGCATAAAATGTTAATAAGGGATTAAAAATGTTATCTTCATGGTTTATCTTCATTTACGTCGCTAAGTTCCTTAATGCATGCTCTCCGAAGCATCAATTTAAATTAATTCAACAGTGCTTCCCAATCTGCCATGAATTACATGACTCCTTCCCTACGTAATTGCCCACTGGGCGTGACTCAACGGCAGGGAGTTAATAAAGCCAAATGGGAAAGATTTTTTGACTGCATGTTGAATGTTTACCGAGCAACAGCATGTGCTCTTTGAGGGGCATAGGGATGGGAGGACGGAGAAATGAACGAACTGTTCATTGTAGTGGGCCGTAGCTGCCGCTCATTCTGTGCAACGACTCAGACGACGATGCTGCTAATAATGGCCGAACAGAGGCTGTGATGCGGCAGATCCATCCAACGTCAAGCTCCTAATCACGCACATTGGAATGTCTGGAACCTGTTCCCCACCGCATGTACATTAGTATCCTCAATGTCAATGTCCTCAAGTTCATTCAAATTTTGTGTCATAAAATGCCTATGCGTTTTTTACTGTTGGTTTTATTTTTGTGGAGACATTTTATTCAGACAGCCGGATTCAAAGTGTGGCCATATAATTAACCATCCTCGTTTATGGCGATATCATCTTCGTATGTCTCTTACGACCGAGGGTGTCCCAGGGTCTAAGTGATGCAAGGAAGCAAGAAGACCTCCTCCTTTACCTACGTCATAATTGCAATCCCTATGCGATGTCGCCTGTAGTGAATGGTCTTACTATAGGCCTTTTCTGCAAATAATCACAGTCAATTATTCAAACATCGGGAGAATATAAGCTTCAAGTCGTTCTGTGATTATTTAGAAAAGGAATAAACGCTTTTTTGCCTTAGAGGAAGGCGCATAATTTGAAGTTTGCGTGGGGTTGAATGCCACCCCAAATTGTGGTCTGGCTTTTAGTCGCCTAAACTGGTACTAATAACACTCGCGCGGTCTAAGTGCTAGACCGCTATTTGGGGATAAATCAAAATGTAAAACCCCGGAACAGCTTAAGAGACTAAACGCGCATTTTATTTTAGACAAAATTGCGCGAAACTTCCATCTCTAATTAGAAGACAGATGCATCCTTTTTGAAAATGGTTGTCTTTTATGCACTTAATCGTGATCTATGCAGGCTATGTTTCCTCTCATCGGTTCACCGCAGCCTTTTCAAAAACGAAGGAGAGATTTGGGTGCAGCTATTCCCGTGTGCAATGTGCTCTTGCCCTTTGAGGCAACGAATAACGCTGCACGAGCATTCACGCACACCTTCGTCCAAGGAAGTTGTAACTCATCTGAATGAGTCAAGTGCAGAAGTTTTTTAAACGCAAAACAGGTTGACCTGGGTTCCCAACATCGTGGTAAAAAGATGTCCACCTTTGATGGACTTTACTCTGACGTGAACTCTGTGGTTTGCAATCCCTCTGAAAGTTGCTAACAAACCTCCCACGTCAGAGGAGGCTCAGGCACCGTAAAAAATCGCAGAGACTGAAGGTCCTGAAATTATATCGGTGGAGTGGACATCGGTCCATACCTATGGCCTCTAAGCCCGCTCTTCGTTTGGGTAAAACTGCTTTCGCAATGGATTATGCGATGCAATACAGCATTAATTGGCAGAGTTACCAAATGTTAAGTGCATAATGCCTAATTAAATATTGAAGCTTCAAAGCATATTTCTCTGGGCTTTACACTTCCTTTGGTGAAGTTTACTTGAAAGATTGTAGCCCATAGCAGGAATTCATAATTTTTTCTGAGATGAAATCGGCTCAAGGATAGGTCAATTGAATTTAGCAAAGAGGGAACAAGCATGTACCTGTCTAGCTCGCCTCACGTCCAGCACTTTCAACCGTGTACACTTGAGCAGAATCTCTTTTCGTTCTCCTCCCAGAAAATATTTCAATGATGCCAGTCGAAGCATACTTTAATTTTCAAGTCCGAGTTCACCTACGGTAATGCAGATCTTAATGCAATTAATTAAGCTCATTTAAAGGCTTCATGGTCGCGGCAAAAGCAATCGGTATAGAGAAGGGCAAGAGCCTTCTACGTTTCCTACAGTGAGGCATTTCAAAAAGGCGCATTGATAATCGGCAATAGGTCATTGATTGGTAACCACAGCAACGCATTTATGCAGCTAAGTAAGGAACAAGTGAATGGTTTTTCCATACTTTCAGCAATGTATTTAATTGGGAATCAAATTCAATGACGCTCGTTCCTAGCCTTCAGACGCACTCAGAGGAAAAAGGCCAACTCTAACCAATTTCCTCAATTTTTGTAATGACTGATGATTTTGCCTTATGAAATTTAT
Organism: Taenia hydatigena; assembly: GCA_036345935.2. Classification (NCBI taxonomy): domain Eukaryota; kingdom Metazoa; phylum Platyhelminthes; class Cestoda; order Cyclophyllidea; family Taeniidae; genus Taenia; species Taenia hydatigena. The sequence goes on from JADWOT020000009.1 coordinate 5,727,435, forward strand.
CTCATCCATCAAGTACAATACGCTGAAAACGACAGTAACTTCAAGCTCTATGCGCGTTGACTCTTCAGCCCTTTGAGTCTACCTCACCGGTATTGGCGGGGCTTGGATACACTCTCGCAACTGCAAACTGTACCAAATGTATCCTGGAGTCACCCATAGTGATTGGTCTCATCATCAAAACAGTCATTTATTTCTCAAATCCTTATTCAGAACAAGCGCAGATTTTAGCAGGTTCTAACAATATGATGTAGCTTAAAAAATGCCTCCATTCGTGCCCCTTTAAAATTGCATTGAAATTGCAAAGAAAAAGGCTTTTTCCGTGTCCTCACCTTCCCTGCGAATACCCTTAATAGAAGAAGACTGAATGTTCTCAGACATCCTTATTATATTCGATGAAACAGTCAGTAGATAGCGCATTAACAGGAGCAGGGAGTTAGGACTGGCAGGACCAGATTCAAATTGTCCTCCCGCCTCCCATCTACAAGGTACACTAAAGAGTCTAAATATTGCAGCTATCATAGTTTGTCCAGGTCAAGCTTACTCTGACGCGGAGTTGAATAATTTTTGCTGGATTTGCTGAACAACTGAGCAAAAGCAATTTCATCGGTGGTTTGCATCAATAAGGACCCACAAAATTTTGAATAGAAGTATTTTTACTTTGGCACACTAATCAAATCTCCTCCTCGAAGATGTCACAGGATGTTGATTTAGGGATACAAACACATTTACTTCATGGTTCGGGGTAGCTACCACACTAAAAGCACCAAGTTTAGCTCTCGAGTTCCTACGCTGATTTTGCAGTTCCTTGATGCCTTCTTCCTGCCATCACACTCAACTAGCCGAGATCACTTCATGTACCCCCAGGTGCGCCATCAAATTTAGGTTCCATTTCATCGAGAGCATAGTGCTGCGTGATACCAAGAGATTGTAGACCAAAATCGTGCACCTGCAACGTCATTGCGCTGGAGTTTCACTCCCATAAGGTAGAAACGGTAGAATGCATGAAATATAGCTACCAGTACAGATATATAAATAATTAAGCGAAATACTTAGTGGGCACGCCATTTTGAAATTCATTGTTTCACGTCTTTTCCTTTATGGTTTAACACATAAGAGTGTGAAACCGATTCAGTACTTGGACGCTTCGCAAAACCATGAATAAATGGCAAACTTGGATGTAAAACTTACATTTTGTTGTGTTTGAAGAAATCATCCAACCATTCGATAACAAAATTTAGGTTTTAAAATGTAACTCTAAATGAGCTACTCTCCTAATGAGCGACACCACAATCCTTTACGCCAAATGACCCTACACTGTAGACTGTTTTATGAGAGTCCGTTTTTAAGTCCAGCTCGTCTCCTCTATAGAATCTTAGATTACTAGGGACGCGAACAAAAAAAAAAACCCAGGTTATTGAATTCGACACTACTATCGAACTGACCGAAACGACAGACTCCATCCATAGTAGCAGGATTTTCACCAAGTGAGAAGTGACTTGGTTTAAGCTGTTACATTAAAAGGAGTCGAATTTTATTGCTTTCCCGTTCCTTACAATCATCGTTGGAAGGCGACTTTTATTATACAGCCATTACTCGCCGTCGCCAGCTTATCTTGCCTGTTAGTTTCATGAACTGGAGGTGTCATGTTGAACAGAGAATTTGGGAAAAAGGAAATGAAGTTGTTGGTTTAATTAGAATTGGTCAATGTCTGACTAGAGCGACAGGACGATTGTCGTTTGGACGTCTAGTGTCAGGCTATCCCATTCACGTCGCCTGTTCCTATGGTTCCCGAACTTCATTGCGTTGATAGCAGGTCTACTTCGTATTGTGTCTTCATGAATGGCTAAACCGACTCATGGGTCCTGGGATCAGACTGAGTCTCATGGTACACACCTCTTCCGAATAGGACTACCTCCCATTTACCTTATGCAAACTGTCTGGCGGTAGTCATTTTGCACATATCTGACGACTAATCAAAATGTTAAAGCAATCTTGTAATTAAGCTACTAATAACAACCGGTATGATTGCGTTTTACATACGGGTGATTAAATTTACGCAAAGATATCCCAGAGATATTTATTCTCGAATGGGATAACGGCCTTGAGAAGTCTTTGATATATTTCGGTCTACACCAGCATTAATCTTGTAGTAACTGGAAGGTTTGCTCGGCTAAACTCAAGCGCTAATGCACGTTCTTCTGATGTGGTTTTCTCTGCAGTGAGCCATACACGGACACTCATTTGAAGTCTGTGGATACATTCAAACCAATAAGCCTGACTGTACTTTAAAGTTCTACGCGTTCTCCAAGGCAGCATGCATACTGGAACCCCTGACTCTGTACGGATGAGTCTGCTAACTTACCGAAATCGTAAATCTCAAGATTTATTGAGCGCATTGTTATAATTTCTCAGGAGCACCATACTTCTACCGAACAAGTACATGCTGAGCCATTTTTATCCGCCAGTGTATGTTTTAATTGTTTGCAAAATTGGAAAAATTCGAATATAAACATTCAGTTTTATATTACGATGACCTGAAGGCAATGCCCAGGGAGACTGAAAGGTTTGAGCGGTCAAAGACAGTTGAACAAGCTATGCATTCGCTGCACAATAATGATATAACGCAATGCAATTTCATGATGCTTTGAGGCACAAAAACCTTATTGCGTTCCCTCGGGAATCTTCCAACTTTTCGAGGATTCTTCCACCATTCAAATGGTCTAAAGTAATAAACTTTGCACGCGAACATTTAAAAAGCAAAGTAAAAGTACTTTATCTAGCATTAAAAAGGCATAATCTGCCATCTAATAGGAACATTTGGCCTTATTCCCGTACAATTCCACATTCCAGGCGTTCCGTGCAATTTTTAAACTTATGTTATTCCGTACTAGGTTGGATTATTACGACTTCGGGAATTAAGCGAGGCGCTGCACCTGTTCAAAATTCAAGCGTCATTTGAGTTGGTACTGTTAAAGAGTCAACGATTTAGAGCTATTTTAAAATGGTAGGTCTCCATTGCGAACTTTATAAGGCCGTTCGGCTTCACTACCCTCCAAATTCTGACGATCATCGAACGCTGAATGCCATAGCCCAATCCGCGCATAATTTGCATTTTAAGAAGTTGAAGCAACCGGAAGGCTTTTATAAACCTTAGTAACAAGCTGGTACTTATATCAAGTGCATATTTGCTTTGGCGGATTCTTCGGCCTGAAGGTCTTTACCACAAAACTAATGCCATGACGTCCCAAACATGCCTGCAGTTACTCAGCTATTATGGGCAATAATAGATGTCTTCCGTGAAGGCAGGCCTTACCATGGCGTTGGTTTCACCTAAAGCACTAACTGTTAAACAACTACACAGAAAAATAATTTGCGCATTACCATACATTGTTGACTATTGGATTTAGCGTTTTGTTAAACCTTTGCTATCCACTTAACCCAGAATTTAACACAGATCAAATACACAGTTTGGCCGTATGAAATGGGATTAAACTAAACTCCCAAAGTGATCGTGGCCTGGTGCGGGGGCCTTAGCCTGCCCTGAAGTTTCAACAGGAAAAAGAAGTGTAAAAAGCAAAGAGCATTAGCGTATAAATGATAAAAAGGCTCGATGGATACTCCAATTGGTTTAAGCCGAATGCTGCTTCTCATTTCGATAAAATTATTTCAGAGTACAGAATCCTGAAAAGTGTCAAAAGGAAGCATTATTCTTAATACTTCTTCTAAGAATCTGAGCTGATTTTCTTATCTGTTGCAGATGCTATCCTGTTGTCGCGTCAAAAGCTGGCATTTAACCATAGAATTTGCCGACGCTATCACCAACACTGCATTCCGAGCCTCTCCTGAGGCGTTAATAAAAATTGTGCTCTGAAGAACGCGCACCACTGACGGAGAAAAGAGGTGGAAGGCTGACAGCTTAACCCTAAGGCCACGCAACAGGGCTGATCCACAATGTGGGTAACCTAATGGCCTCAAACAGTTGGTCAATGTAGCCAGTAGCTTCACGTGTTTTAGTGCAGGTATCACATGATTTTAAATTTTATGTGCATCTTATTTTATTATTTTGTGCATTCACTGGGATTCAGGCATAGTACTACGCGTATGCTAATACATGCCAAATATGCACATTTAATATTTGATTCCCATGCTAAACCAAACCGAAACTGACCTCAGATTATTCATAGTTAAAAATGATAGCACAAACCCACGAAAACATATAGTAAGGATAGACTGTAGAAGTTTAGAGCATCACGGATTTATTCAATAGCAAAAAGGCCAAGTCAAATGATCTCTACGAAAAATCGGGGCATTTTACTATTAACGTAGTAACATATTTTATCTTCCCAAAACACAAATGTATGGGTGACCTTAACTCTGAGGCATGCAAGTCGCACCAAGAGCAATTTTACATGTTAATTATCTGTATTTCGGCCGAGTGTTATGTAGGAATTTATCTTGATTTTACCGCTAAGTGATAGACCATAGCAAGGCGAGGGAAGTGCACATGCTGTGGATGGGAGAACCAGTTACTACCTCTGACTGAAGAGCCGAAAATCACGTTCGCCTTCAACAACTACCCCGAACCCGTGTTCTGCAGGAAAGGTATTAACAACTCAAGCGGTACTAGCCGTGAGCCACCTGTTGGGTCTTCGCTACGGAGCTCCTTAGCAATTCTGTCTGAAGAAATCAACTATGCGAAAACACGATACTCTCCCCAGTCCCCTACCACCTGGGTAGAGCCTAGACAGGCAGATGTAGCTGGGCAGCTTTGAGGTGAGAATGACGTAACAAGGGAGATAGAACCGAAATCCTGCTTTCATGGAAGCATATTAGATCCCATCTTGTCTCGTCTGCCTCGACTTTTGAGCTGGTGTTCCCACAACTGGCGATGGAGACACGCGATGGATAGCACGTGCTCCTGTCCCAAAATCCAGTCCTCGTGGTCCATGTAGAAAGAACCGACAGATCTAGCAGAAATGCAAAGAGAGATTCGAGGTGCTGTAGTCAAGTATCTTCCTGGCTGCATAGACATTTGATGACTGGAACAGTTGAGTCGTAGATGTTTCTTTGCGGCACCGACAACATTTTGACGGCTGACATGAGAAGTTGACAAAGGAGAGCGCCAAGAAGGACACTCAAAAGGGAAAAGAGGCTCTTTAATAAGTTGGTTGCTTATTCAGCGCCCGATGTTTGTGATTGAGGCATTTGAGATTTTCGTACGTATAGCATTTTCGGGCGGACTGACCTCTGGACCATGTTAGTAGCACTGGGTCCTACTGCATATCGAGAGGACGTACTCCTGGGGCATTATGTCTTCCTTCCTGTGCAAAGAATCATAGGCAAGTTGCCGTGGTGGCTGATATGGTCGTGTGAGCATACTATCAAGCGAAAAAAATTCTGTTGGATCTTCAGTGACTGCCTAACTGAGACACCTTTGCATTACACATATTACTATTGCGGCCAAAACTCTCTGAATGATATTTATCGGACTTAATTCATTCTTAAGCGCCTTTCGCTTGTTGATCTGTGCTATCTTACAACTCCTTTTTGGGTATCACAAATGATAAAATCAACTTATTAATACTCATACCCATAGTGTCTGTTACGGCAATATCAATGCGAAATGTAACCAATGTTTCGGCGCAACTGCGCTTTTTGTACATTGACTGTGTTTTTAGTTAATTTTAGCATAAAACTCTGAAGTCTAATTTTTTGTTTGCTAAAGTTGCAAAAAGGAAACTATTGTTTTAAATTGTCCTTGTGTAGTAGTCAATACATGTCGTTCAATTTAATTTCCAATTGGTACTGTGCGGTATGGCTTCTTCCGCTGGTGGTAAACGTGTAGAGAATGACACCTCTCTAGAAGTAAGCCGTTTTTTTTCTGGAATATTTTAGGCTCTTGCTGATGTATTCAAGTGTTTCATTTGCATGGAACAGTTGGATAATGCGCGAATGTGTCCGCACTGTTCTAAGTTGTGCTGTTTCGAGTGTATTTGTGTAAGCTTCATGTGAATTTTTTGAGGCTTTGATTTAGAAGTGGATTACGGAAAATAAGGCACAGTGTCCCCACTGCAGGTATTTCTGGTGGCGCTTCTGTGCTTGCTGTCAAATGCTTTATGTTCAAATCTACTCTTTGTATTTCGTGCGGCAGCGTTGAGCATCTCTGTGGCTCTCATGAGATCTTTTTTAGGCGAACACTGTATACGCATGCTCTGATCAACTGCAGATGGGCTGATGACGTTATCCAGCAGTTAGACCGTTTGAAAAATGCTGATGATAACTTGGCAATAAGGACACCGGATTCCAATGCAGACTTGTGGGTCATTCGATAATCCATAAAGTTTGCATTTTATCAATCCACATCTGAGTGCATTGCTTATGTGCACGCTTATTGTAGGTGTGAGTCCCATAACGAGCGCTTAACAGTCTACTGTGTCACCTGTGATCGTGTTATTTGTCATCGTTGCGCCCTCTTTGACGGACGTCATGGTCAACATGCATTCCGTCCTCTAGACGAGGTATACCAGGAACACGTGGATGCTATTAAACTTGAAATGGACAAACTTAAAAGCCGGCGTAACGAGGTCCAGCGTCTTATTGACGACGTGGTACGTTTTATGGGTGTGTTTCTTCCTGCCGTATCACTGATTAAATAAGTAAGTTGAAATACGGTGTTCGATTTGTGAATACTTGAAATATTAAGAAGGTCATCCCTTTTGGTAACCCACGATGTAGCCACTGACCTAGCACCAAATTGTTTTTAGGGAGATAACATTCTGATACTTAACGCAAGGAAGGAGAGTCGTGTAGAGGAGATCAAAAAAGTTGTCGAATCAATCATCCTTCGCTTAGAATCGCGTCACAACTCTAAGTTGTCCACTCTGACTGCTCAACGCAATCATCTGACGCAGGTAACCGCCTTACCTTTTTCTCTGCACTTTGTCATGACATTTGTTCATTTTGAGAACGTATCCGTGGTCTCATTCATATTTGTAGTTTCTTCAATTGGTCTACGCTTAACGCTCAAAGTGTCGCACCTTTATCAAATTACGTGGCCTTTCCTGAGTATGAATTTTTTGCCGTTCCTCTTCACCCACTTGATCTTACCGTTTCTTAATATCGTTTAGGAGACGGAGCTGTTGAACTCTTTGCTGCACGAAGTGGAAGCTCAGTTGAGCTCAACAACTCCTGCAAATCTTGTCTTTCGATCACCTGCTCTTTCAGCAATGTTTGCTGAGGTCCATAAGACTCCGATGCCTTCTATCAACTGTGATTATAGTCCTTATGACTTTGCAAGGCAAGTCTGTATTTTGACTATCCATTTTAATATTTTTCATAAGTATGTGTTACTTCTGGCCATAAATCCTGCCATTTCGTCAGATTCTTTACCTGTGAAGTTCTGTGTTGATTATTTTGATCGTGCAGGAGCATCTTTGAGAAGTCTTTGCAGGATCGCTAACCTGTTATTTGCGGATTGAAGTTCAAAAATAGCAATCACTACTGATGCGTGCTCTTTCATTGAAGACACTGCACTTTTGACTCTCCTTCAAGCATACCGCTTAAATTATCACCCAAACCTAGTGTTCGGTTTTGAAACCACCCAGAGGAATTTCATCCACTCTCGCGTCTATGCCTCGTGAATTTTACTCATTGAGTTACCCATTGTTACTATCGCTCGCATGGGTTCCTGTAAATCGAGTTGTAATTAATTTCACTCATTGGCACGTTCGATTTTGTCTTCGCAACGATGTCCATTGCCACGAGTTACGCGTGTTCCCATTCCTTGAGAGCTAAAATTTGTTCGCTACGTATTTTGTGTGGATTGTGTAATCATACAATTTTTCAATTATGTAAACTATGATATGCTAAAAAACAATAAGCAGGACTGATTGTTTCAGCGAACTCGTACCGCCCTATGCGACGGGCGAATTTGTAATCCGCGGCTTTAGTCGCGTGCGACAGCGAGCGGAGCCCATTTACAGCCCTCCACTAGAATGTGGCGCTTTGAAATGGCGCCTCAAGGTGTATCCCAACGGTAACGGCATCGTTCGTGGCCAATACCTGTCCGTCTTTCTCGAAATGACCTCTGGCAGAAGGGAACCCTCAAAGTAGGTTCCGTAACTCGAGGTGTTTCATCGTACAATGAGTTTTCTTATTAGATCCAGTCCAGAAAATGCCTTTTATCGTGCTTACTCACAAGCTTTAATTTTGTAGTACTAGTCTCGTTACTTTCTTCGATAATGTCCTTTTCCCAAAAGGTATGAATATTATATTCAACTAATGCATCAGGGCCCACCACAAGACAGCGCAAAGTGCATTGCTCGTGAATTCGCCTCTGACTTTGCTGCTGGTGAATGCTGGGGCTACAATCGCTTTATCCGACTGGATCTTCTTGATAGCGAAGGCTACGTCTCTTGCCTGGATGACTGTCTCTGTTTCAACTATATGGTAAACAGAACCTTTCTCTTGGCACGTTGCGTTCTCCTAGAGATCATTTGCCTAAAAAGTACCATACCTCTTAGGTTCGTCCGCAGACCTACCAACAACAATGCCGTGACTATCTGTGGTATATTACACAGCTGGAAGATCAGAAGGAGCAGTTGCAGGAACAGGTACGGAGACTGGACACCCAGCTGCGTAGGCAGAGGTGCTTTTCCGCATCAACGTTTACAACTGCCTTGTCAAATGAACAACCAGGATCCTTTTTACTAGGCGATTCCCAAGGTCTCGGCATTGTTGGTGAAGGTGATTGCGGAGACGCCCTTCACATTTCCATCACCTCAGAGCGCTGTCCTGCTCCTACCCCCACCACCGCCGTCGCCGGTCCCGCCACGGTAGGACTTGCGTCTTCATGTAGTCTACAGCTCTTTCAAAAACTTCTTATGGTCAAGAGAATGCCCACTTGGTTTAACTCGGCTGGGTGTCACCTGTGTCTTACAACCACGTGTGGGTCTTTGGAATTGCATATGCTTAAGTCATCGCATCGTAATGCTTGTAGTTACGTGTTTCGGTGGACATTTTTGAACTACTGTGCTCTCCTTAGCAGCCTTTGGGAATCAGTGAGGAGGAAGTAAGAGGAGGGGAAAATACCGTGTCGTCATCCACATCATTCGGCGTTCACGAGGAGGGAACGCACGAGGCAGAGGCTCAGGTGGGAAGCGAAGGGGTCAATGATTTTGATAGCGACACTGACGTTGATACTGAAGATTGTGAGAGCGACATGGGAGCTCTTGTGCTCGATCTCCTACCGGATGAGGTTCGCTCCCAGAATGGGGAGGAGGAGGAGGACGGAGCAGAGGGCATGCTGTCGGTGGAAGAAGAGGAAGAGGAGAGAGCGGAATCTCCTGCAGTTGGAAATCTAGAGCGGCAACCGGGGGACCAGGGAGAGGATCCCAATGAAAGTGTTGTGGAACACTCTCCCCATGAACATGTCCCCAACCTAGTCGACGCCGATTTCGTCACGGTGCCTCAAAGCAACGGTAGTAACAACTTTGGTGATGTCGTCAGCAACCAGTACGACAACTTTTCCCCTTAATTAACGCCTCGTACTTCATCTCTCTTGAATTACAACTTTTGAACTAGCCGCTATTTCAGTCTTATTAATATTTGGTTGTTATGCGACAAAACTTGTATATTTATTAAATTTAACTACCCCTGAGTTCATAACTCTGTAATATCTATTTTTAGAAACACCAAAATATATGCCCTATGATGACAAACAAGCACTCTCTCTTCTTTCCTCCATTAAGTCATGAGTTTTGTCAACGGATTCGTCAGCTGAAATCTCGTAGTTCTGTACCTTTGCATTGCAGATAACTTCGTCCTAATTCTGATCCACTACTTTTGGATTAGATTTAGGATTCACAATCCCAAAATTTGTATGCAAATTGCTCTTAGTTAAGTCCGAAATGTGGTTGATGTTAATACCAATCCTCTAAGGCAGTTTGCTTCACACGTATCCTCAAATTTCTTTGACGCAGTTGAGGAGGATAATTCAAGGGCATTTGCATAATCTCCTAGGCTTTCTAGTTCCCCGATGCGCTGCGACATGAGACAACTCTTCTACTGCTACTCGAAGATTGCGCCACGCTACATTTCCAGTGGGAGCAGTCCGGAAACATCATCCGTACGGGCAGCTGAATATACAGAACAGCTTCTCCAGCGAATTTCAGCTAGGTTGTCTGCTGTAGAACAGGGTAGGACGGCAGAAGAAGGCGAAAGAGGAGCGGGCGTGGAGATGGCACAGTTAAACACCAATCGTGTTGAAGATGAATATCGATCTGAAGTCTTCTACGGTCTCCTGCACAGCCTCCAAAAACTCAAGTTATTGAGATCAAGCAGTGATATCTTCTTCAACACCGATGTTGATAGGGACACTGCGTTCATCGACATCTTCGGCGACGTCTTACCCAGGCAACGTTGTGACGGCGGAGATGGGGACCAAACTCTGGACGACAGTGAACGTTGTTCACGCAGACAGCGCTCTGCCTCCGTCTCAAGGCTCTCGGGCGCCGCAGTTACATCCCGTTTAGCTGACGAAAGTATCCGGGGCCGTCTAGAAACGTATGTGCACTTGCTTTATTTAAGAGATTTTACCTGGATCCATATGCCAATAGCGGTCTCGAATCCACTGCACTTCTGTATTTGTGCTCCGATTGATAGTTGCGAAGTCGGATGAGTGGTGCATTTCAACGATGTTCGCTGCGGCACTTACAGGCCGAAGTGAAATCTTATCCTTTCTTTCTTTATAGAGATCTTTTATCTGATCCCTTGCCGTCAGATGGCCACCCACTCATGAGTCGTGCGAGTAAGGCTTTCTCTGTTCTCCCGTTTGCCGAAATATTTCACGCGCACTTAAGAGCGCGATTCCCTTTCTGCTTCACACAGGTTCGTTAGACCTCTCCGTGCCCTCACCATCTACCTCTCTCTTCATGGGTACTTGTGTAAACCTGGACATTATTCGCAAACGGATTCGTGAAATTCACGATGGAGCCGTCTCACGTGCCTCAATTTTGGCCGACTCAACAGCAAATCGATCCAGCGGAAGCGAGAACGAAAGTCGGCGACTACCAACGTCCTCCTCCGGTGAGGCGGTACGGACAGACAAGTATATGGGTTTCTGAGGCCATGCATTTAGGATGCAATGTCTAAAGTGATACTGGCTGTTCTTTGTTAAACTATTTCCTGCTCTCGGTAGCGGAATTCAACAAGGTATTGGCTCCTCTCAAGTATTTCCTTTAAATTTATTTATCAACCAATCTACCCTTTTTACAGCAGCAACTTGAATGAAATGACTATATAAAAAGTTGGGAAGCGTTGAAAGAAGCATTTAGAACTAACATTGTAAACATTGAGCGGGAACGTGAATGGCTTTCAGCATTCATTGATCACTTCAGGCAGCAGTATAAAAAAACGACATCCTCGTGCGGCTTAGAAGTGTGAGAAGTATAAAATTGTTTAACCTGCTTCATGGCTTGTTTTTCTTCGATTTGAAGACATTTGAGAGCCGTAGCTGAAACGAAAAAATGTTATATATGGGCTATAGAGGTGCACTTGGTGCAAGCTCATTTGGCTGTAGGCTCACCTTGTTGTGCCTCTTCGATTTTACACTGGACGCGGACAGGGTGCGCGCAAGTTGATTCATCTCGGCATTTTCCTTGTCGCTCCAATACGGCATTTTCTTTGCCGCTCCAATACGTGATGAAACTGGTGTTTCTTCGGCGCCGATCTTGTGCCCTCTCACCTTACCAAATTTGTCTTTGAATCGGCGAAAGCTGGATGGCGGTGGGGCGGTCCCCTGTGTGCGGTCAGCCGCAACCCTGTCCAGCGCGTTCATACTGGTACTGAAACGCAGGGGTGACGGTGTGGCGTCGAGGTCACAGAGCTTCTGGACAGACTGAAAGCGGGCTAGTTTCGCCGCAGGTGGACGAGCCGTGGATGTGGACCTCGAGGCGGCAAAATTAACGCCCACTCGCCTTCCTTCCAGAGTCCCGGATTCACTACATCCTTCGATCTGAAAGTCGATAATTGTGTTTAAGCAAGGATCGTTTGTGTTTCAACTTACGGATAGGGTGCGGATGGTGGGTGACGCTACCTTTACGTTAAGAGAAGGCCCCTGTGAAGGAGTGCGTGAAAGGAGGGTCCCCATCTGGGTTGTTTCGCGTAGCACACGTGGTTCAGTCTTAGGCAGACCCTTCATTCGAACAGTGGCCCTTGGCGTGGGTACTTCGGTGGAAGTGAGTCTCACGGTCGCACCGACGTCCACTGGTCTGACGTTTGTCTGAGTCAAAAGTATGAAGTGAGGTGACGAGCAAGTTTATAACCGACGGACTGGGGAAGAGTTACGATGACTACCTGGTTTTGATGTTTGGGAGGAGATGCGACGTGCTTATTGCTATATGAATGCCCATCCGTTGATGGGCATGGAGTTTCTACAAGGTTCGAGATGGGATATAGTTTAGAAACATTTCAGCACGCTTAACACTCAAGATTGAATTCAGTGCTAAAACGTGTAGGCATCAGGTCGTTTTGCGTGACTACCTCCAGAGATAGACTTTGTCTCGAGGCAGTTTGCGGCCGTTTCTACGTCCATCTCCTCCGTCACCGAAGCGATCAAAAGACGCCGAAGGCGGCGATAATGAAATTCAAATGGAGTTGGAACTGTGAATGTTCGATTCCCACGTAAAGCCTGAGGGCTAAGTGGGGCTGCACATTTACTGTACGGCGGCCAACCCTCCAATTCGGAAACCGTGTCGGTGTCAGTGTTGTTTGTTGCATTGCTTGCAGCTTTAAGATGTGTAAAAAAAACATTACAACAACGAAAACTGACGGCTTCGCGTCGTTTGCAAAAAAATTACTTTTCTTTAGTGGATGTAGGGCACCAGATTCATGCCTTCGGAAAGATCACACACCGACACAAAGCCAATAAGTCCTAAGAAATGCGCTTGTCAATACGTAAATTACACTGAACGAAAAACGGACAGAAGGCAAGCCAAGAACTGTCCACTTTCGCCTAATCCATGGCAAGCTTTCATTAGAATATACTTTAATCGCTTAATAACGCTTAAAAAATTTCACTAACGGTGGCAGTTAAGGTGAACAAGAGGCCGAGGAACGCTTTCGATTCACAAATGCAGCAAGGAGGTCACCTAACCTGAAGCACACCTCTGTATTTCCACTGTTTCGGCGACATGGACGGGTTTCTTAGTTGTCAAAACAACGTTATTCGAGGATGGTTGCTCAAATTCCTGCGGAATGATTGGACTGACCACGGACCAACTTTTATCATTGAGCGCATCCGCTTCCTGGTCACACAGCGGGGTGCACAAGGCGAAGTCCTTGTTGTGAATGCAGTGCAGAGAGGGGGCCGAAGAGAAGACAGGGGCAGTTTCGCACTCAACTACACGACCCTTCCCCTCCTCCAAACACGAAGTAAAGGCCGCCTCTCGAGTTTCTGGACTCGAGAACTTCCCGCCTTGTGGACTTATAACTCCTAAAGGTGTTTGGAATATGATGCAAAAACAGACATGCCATTCACTATGAAAATTCGGTTGCTACTAGGATCTTAAAAGTAATTGGATAACATAAAAAATGACAAAAATTCAAAAACCGAATGAAAAGAAATAGGTGGGACGGTTTTGTAAGTTAGTAGAACACGTCAATCTCATATCCTGTAATTGGCAAGGAATAACGTAAAAAATAGCATTACCCTCAGCCTCCAGTGTCTTGAAAGCTACATCCTGATGCGGTAACGGGAACATGTCGCCAAACAGCGGCGACTGCCTAAATTTCCCCTCATTCTGAAAAACAGACTTGAAATCAATACAGATAAAAGACAGTTATGCACAACCCGGTGCTAAGTCTTTCGAATACAAGCCGCATCAATTAGTTCAAGAGCAATAATTTGGCAACCCACTTCAAAATGCAGTTTGCAGAGATGGCTCTTATCTCCCACTGAACTACCCATGTCCGCATCATTCCACGGAGCGTCCAAAAGCTGTTCGTGATGATTGTGGCTCTTGGGCAAAAGACAGGAGGCTGTACCGTCGGAGTGTCTCCTCGCTGAGTAAAGATCAGGGAACTCACCCATTGTTGTCGAGGTAAGGACAACTTCTGCTGGAGTGTATGATATATGACCCAGACTCCCAAAGTCTACAAGAATAATTTGAACTCGAGTGGAGATGATGCCGTTCTACCAAAAAACATTCGACCAGAAATACCTATTTCTACCCCCCCAGGGCATTGACGCATTTACATAATCACGAACAGTAGGATTAGCTGTGCACAAATAGCTATGCTTGATAATACGGGGTTATTATGCAAGACTGATCGTACCTCTCTTCTTGCCCTCAATAATTGAAGGGCTGGATTCGAGCAAAGTAAGACGCCTCTCCGCCTCATTTTGAGCCGTCTTGGATTTAAGATACTTAAGTAGAGTTGACGCCTCCTTCTCCTGAGCTGCCTTACGCTGAGCGTCGAGTTGGTTGAGCTGGTGCTGGAGACCACTTATTATAGTCTCCTTTTCGTTCAGCGCCCCTTCCAGCTGGCGACAGCGCACTACTTCTGCCGATACACGCTCTTCACAGGCCAACCGCTCCGTTACCGCGGAGTCTAGGCGCAGCTCAAGTCCCTGTGGCGTTAATTTTGCATTAAAGTCAAAAATGAAAATATAGCTGATCGAGTTTTAATAAGATCTTGGAGATAGCAACAATGATAAACCTCAGCTCACTTCGATAAACTTGGCGAGACGAGAGCACTCATTCTCTGCAAACTGACGATGCAAGGCAGCAACAGAGGCAGATTGGCGAGCCTCGGCCATGCGCTGCTCGGTAGCCAATAAATCGGTTCGGAGGCGCTTCAGATTCTCCTCCAGCAGATGCTTAGCTTCTTCATACTGTGTCTGCACTGCCAACACTTCTGTATATTGTCGTCGCATCTCGCTAAGCTGGCTCTCTAGTCGCGATCGATCTGCTTCCATCAATGCCATAGTCTCACTGAGCTCCTTGTTACTCCTCACGAGTCGCTCCTGATCTGCCTTCACCAAAGCTAACTAAAAATCAGTAGCTATTTCGGATTAATCCCTCGTATTTTCTGTTAAAAGGAGCAGTGACGTGGGTAAGTTGATGAAAGCATCTGATAGGCATATAAATGGTTGTTTCGAAGCCAATTCTGCTTACAAAGTTCAAACAACAAAAAATTACCTGGCCCCGTAGATCAGTCAATTGCGTTTCCAAGTTGATTGACTCCATAGTACGCCTCTCTAACTTTTCAGTCATAGCTGTCTTTTCAGCATAAACCTCAACTATTTCCTGTTGGTACTTTTCCATATCTGATTTCAACTTGGAAACCTCCTTCGTCAAGGCACCATTTTCATCACGCAGACCAGCCATAAAGGAAGATTCTTCATCGAGAGCCTGCTTAAGGTTTACCTTCTCATTTGTAAGCTTATCGTTATCATCGATCAAACATCGATTAGTTTCCGACAAACGGGTAACTTCTTCCTGCACCAATGACAATTTCCGTTGTAAATCAAAAAGTTTCTGTTCCGTTGCAACACATTTTTCGCTCATTTCCTTATTCGCTCTCGTGTGTTTCACTAGATCTGCCTCTAATGCTTTTACGTGCCTAAAAAAATTGTTTTTTTCCTCCGCGATTTCTTGGGTACGTTTATCACAGTCATTTTGTGTCTTGTTGCGCTCTTCGACTAGCAAATTACATGTAGAAGTTTGCACCTCCAAGTCAACTTTCAGAGCACAAGCAATTTTCTCAAGACGGCCTCTTTCTTCCGTCAAACGCGAAATAACAGTATCATTTTCACAAATCAATTGATTCAGCGATGCAATATTGGAGTCACGAGTTCTAAGGGATGACTCCAATTGTTCAATTCGCATACCAGCGGCATCATTTTCATTAATCTCATTGGATAAACGAGCAACCTCCTCCCGGGCTCGGGAGAGTTCAGACTTAACCTTCAATAACTCCTCATGGGCTGTATCTCTGGCCTCTATCAACTCCGCACGTTCCCGTTTTAAGTGCTCCACCAGACTTACTTTCTCCTCTAGGTCGGTAACCGCTTCCTGCAGCCTGGCGCCGAAGTCATCTTCCGCTCTTTTTGAAAGTGCTAGTTGTTCGGATAGCACGACTTTGTCCTCACTCAGCCTCCTCCCTTCCTTCTGCAGCAAATCCAAGCGGCTAGAAAGTTCGATCCTAAGGGTCTCATTGGAATTAAGTTGATTTTGAGTTTCGAGCAATTCACTCATCAAGTTATCAAGTTTCATTTCTAGGGCAGTAACTGTTTTCTGGTTCTCACTTCGCAGGCTTCTCATTTCCGCATGTGCATCATTTAACTGATTCTCAAGTCCAAGTTTTACCTCTTCGAATTCCTTCTCCCTTTTGGGAAATTGGGCCAATTCACACTCCAAACAATTCAATTTGTCTCTAAGACCAACTTTATCTACCTCGGACTCGTTCAGTTTGTGCAAAACATAATCCAGCTCGTCCTTAAGCTGGTTTGATTTCGTTTTCATCGCATCCAGTTCGCACGATGTGATCTTCAGTTGAGACGAAAGGGCCGACACTTCTTTATTTACCGTTTCAAGGGCTAAACACTTCTCGTCCAGATCAGTAAGGAGAGTTTTTTTCTCCAAATTTAGGCCGCGTATTTGTGCATCTAAGTTTTCCCGGTCCAATTTGTAATTATTCGATAGGTTTGTGTACTGAGTTGAGACTTCAGAGAGTTCCACATTGAGGCGATCCACCTACACATGCCATAATAGGTTAATATTAGCGTAAAAAGCGGGATTGTTGAAAAGTAGGACTACATTTATGATGTTCCAAGGAATAAAAAAAGATGATTGAGCAAAGTAATGCCGCTACCATGCGCCATCAAACTCAAGAGCACTAAAACATTATTACGAAAGACAAAAATTTACCTCATTACGAGCAACATCCAGCTGGGTTTGCAGATTCTGGATTTTCGTGTCCTGGGCCATTATCTCCCCCAGACACTCCCCAGTAGCATCTGAATGAGTTGAACCTAACGGTTTGACGAAAAATGCACAAAAGCATTAACACAAGAGCGTGTTTTTAGCTAACACCGATTCAAAACCAATATACCTACTCGTGCGAGTGTCTCGCCATAGTGACACATCAACCACGGAGACCTCACTCACGTTCTGCGTAGACTCCGGGAGCTGGAGGGAAGGGGACGAGGTGCTGCAGAAGTCGCCGACGCCACCACCAGAGGCAGAGAGAGGGCCTGGATTCTCGGCGTGTTGGGAAAGCTGGAAGGCATTGTGGTGGCAAGTACACGTGCACCGTGCGCGAGAAATTGTCGCCCATTGTGAAGACTGAGAGTGATTCCGTCGCGAGCTCAATAGTTCAAATTCTGAAGCCGCTTTAGTGCGCTCGTTCTCCTTCACAAACTCGGATAACTAGAAAGACGATGAGCCAGTATCGTGAGTACTGATGAAATACGCAAAAATGCAAGAACAAAATAATGTCTAAACATACTTCTTTCTCAGCCTTTTCAAGAGCGTCCTTAACTTGTTCGTACTGCTTTTTCCACTCCTTATTAGCTTTCCACTTAGCAACTTCCGACTCAAGAAGCTTTATCTAAAAATAGATGGCATATAATAAAAATAGATCAGCCAATCATAAAAGGCGACTACAGAGAGATCTTACTTTGTTACAAAGCATAATATTTTTTTTGATTAGCTCATCCTTTTCCGCTTTAAGAACTCCAACTATCTCATTAACTTCTTGAGAGCTTTTAAGCTCCGCCAGCAACCTAAAAAAGGATTGCATGGTGCACTTAAGAGAATTTAACGAGAAGTTAGAAAAAGTAACAAACCGTTGGATTTCCGCCTTCATCTTATCATTGTCAATCTGACAAATATGCAACTCATTGGAAGTGTCGCGAAGTTCATTTAATTCCCTTTCCTTGGTGCGACACTTTTCTTCGAGTGAGGATATCTTCCTTTCATGTTGAAGTTTGGCTTGTACAAGTTCCCGCTTTTCGCTTTCACAATCATCGCAGAAATTCTCCAACTCGCTTACTTTGAGTGCAAGCTTACGTATTTCAGACAGAAGCTTCTATCAAACGAAAATAAGTAGCGAAGAAAATTACAGGCGCAAACCTTTTGTGTGAAGTCTGGCGACTCAACAATGTTTTGAGCAAGATACAGTGGGTTTCCCGCAGTTGCATCGTCATCGTGGAAGCTTACCGAGGCAGGAATAGGATTACCGGATGGTTTGTTGACCTCATTGGACATTCCTTAGAATATACATAATAGTCAACAGTGTTTAAGCACATTATTGTTCACGCACCCTGACTAGATTTTCTGGTATAACGAACGAAATAGGTGAAGCATTAAACCACTAGGGGAACAGAAACGCATACTAGACGGGATGAAAGCATCTAAAAACATGGAAAAGCAACGCAATACAGATGTACAACAGTCGATGTGCCATGTACAGAGCGACATCTATGCAAACGCACCATGCAGGAAAGTAAGATTTACAACAAGTTACCGACAGAGATCAAAATCGCACACCTGAGAACAAATCAGAGTATAAGCTTGGAGTGAGATATTCGATGCGTTAAAACACATTCAAAATTTAGAGATATATATTGCAATACAAATCACAACAAAAAAACCCGATGAATGCACATCTGGGCAAAATTTCATGCACAACCCATGCAAATGTAGGTTCGTGCGCCGACTATTATTTAGGCCAGTGTAAAACATCTAAGGCATTTAAGGTTGTGATGGTAGGCGGGCTTGCTAATGAAAAAATCGTCACCTATAATGAGCTGCCATTGGTTTCGTGCATTATTGCTACAAATATACCCTAAGAATGTGGCAACTGGGCCCCACTGCCGTGCTCAGCGAAATACTACTGCAATAAAATTGCTAGGAATTAGCATTAGGGCTGATTCAATGGAGAATATTTAACGTATCCGTAAGTGATTTTTACAACCTAGGAAGACTTTTGTACTCTTCATTTAAAGAAAGAGAAATAGCAACTATTTAATTATTTTGGTCACTTCATTGAGATTATTTTTACTCTGCGGTTTGATGGAGCTACCTTTACTACTTACTGTAGTTCTATCTCCGATCACCTTACCTTCCCTGCGACTACCCTTGGGTTGAACAGGGTAACAGCCCTGCGGCATCTTTAATGTCTCCGACTAAATGGGATCAGTATAGACTTAATGCACACTTAGAAGTTGGCTTCCCCCAGATTTGAGTAAATCCACCTTCTCGTCAAGTGCAGGGCTCGACGTTCATTCGCTCCTCTCACTTAAAGGGTAGATTTGAAGACAGAGGAGTACTGTACTTACTCCTTTCCCATTTCATAACAGCAGCGCCCCCAATTTAGTTGTATAATATTACTGAGATTTTCGTCAAGGTTGCTATCAAAGCCCAGTTAGCTGTTAGTAGTCACGCCAATATCATGAATTTTAAGAAGCTGGTAGACTGTTGTAGCTTCACTGGGATTAAATGTGGAAACTTCAACCAGTAATGTGATACGTCCCAAAAACCTAGCCACTAGCATGGCTATGGCTGGCGAATGTGCAGTTTATTAGTAATGTATTAGTCTATCGTTTGTTACGTGTCTTCACCTCTGGGCCAGTATTTTTGCACTTAGAAAATATGGGATGAAATGCAGCCGTTGTGCATAGCACCCAGCCCTGAGCACTGTCAACCGGAAAATCGGTCTCCGCTAATGCCTTTCAAAACGGCAAAGAAATCTCGGATACGAACAAGTCGGCGCAGTGGAATAAAAACGAAGTAATGAAATGACTTTTACCTTCAATGGATTTTAAAAATGGCCGCAGTGAGATGGTCTGAGATTGGTATAGCCCCAGCATAGCAGCCAAGAAGAGAAATTAAAGTACGTCGCCATAATGGGATGAATCAATAGGTACTTTAATTGCATATTTATTTAATAAGAGCCATAATTTCCACAATTTCCTTCGGTTTTGCATTAGCATTCGCTAACATATGAGAAATTTTTAGCACTTTAACGCCAGCAGACTACATTTTCCCATCGATATGACTTAACCCTAATTCATAGACTATTGAATTTGATCGCAAAATCCTCTAAAACCTTGATCGATGAAATTCCACCAATATTCCGATTGTAGCACAATGTTTGTTGGAACTACCGATTTCGGTCAAGGTCACAGAGGTGGCCGTACTGCCCCAGCTGCGTTGGCTGGCCTCCAGGCCATGCCAGCAGGTCATTTTCCTCTGTCCGTTGAATATATATGTTCCACCCTAGCATTCTGCCTTCTTTTGCCTTCGAGGGAGCCTCGGTTACTACACCGAGGTATGTCTACCACATTAGAAATTTACAGCAAATCATGCTATAAAGCACATCGAGTTTTTAGGATAATTCTAAAAAATTAAGAACATTATACTTCTTTGTCAATTTATCAATTTAAAAGCATAAGTAATACTCCGCCTGTTTGATAAGCGGAATGTGTGGCATTCCGATACGTCGCTGAAGAAAAAATGACATAACGACCGGGCGGAATACATACATTCGACAAAGTGAAAGAAACTTCCAGCTGCTGGCATGGCTCGGAAGCCAGCCCACGCGACCAGGGCAATATGGTCACCTCTGTGACCGAAAACAAAACCGGCAGTCATGTAAAACAAAGTACTACATTGCCCCTCTCCTCTTACGAGCGTTGTCTCTGACGCGCCTCCCGGTAGACCTCCCGTGTCAGCCATCACAACGTAATCAGTGCTGCAAGAAGCACCCACAAGCTATCCATGCCAGTCGCCGACATTCGACGCAATTGAGGCGAGGCTTGACACCAACGTCAGTAATCCCTCTTGGCAGTTCGACTGGACTTGAAGTTTCCTCCGGTTTGGAGAAACGAATTTAGAGTAAGAGGTTCTGCCGGTCATCAGCGTTTCTAAAGGGAGATGTCGGAATATCGGTCCCCTTAAGTAGGTGGGTTGGGGAAACCTCCGAAAAGAAACCTTTCCGGGTGGTCCACGACTAGTGTCGCTTCAGTTGTTAATAGCTTTCTTGTAGAGCACGGAGACGGGGTAGATATCAAAACCGGACGTCGTTATTAGTCCTCCTGATATGAGATGTCAGAGATGCTCCCAATCGTACCAAATACGCTTCCTTCGCACCGCTGCAATATGCCACAGGCGGTAGAGATCGAGGTCGAAACTCTGCCACCAATTTAGCAACCCGAGGCTCTCCTGAAAGCAAAAGAAGACAAAATACTGGAGTAGAATGTATATTTATTCAACAGGCAGAGGGAAATGAACTACAGGCATGGCCCGGAAACCAGCCCATGAGGGTAGGGCAACATGGCTACACCTATGACCCTGACCGAAACCGGTAGTCCAAACAAACAAAGTATTACAGGTAGACTTTGGAAGGGCGAGGGAAGTGCACATGCTGTGGATGGGAGAACCAGTTACTACCTCTGACTGAAGAGCCGAAAATCACGTTCGCCTTCAACAACTACCCCGAACCCGTGTTCTGCAGGAAAGGTATTAACAACTCAAGCGGTACTAGCCGTGAGCCACCTGTTGGGTCTTCGCTACGGAGCTCCTTAGCAATTCTGTCTGAAGAAATCAACTATGCGAAAACACGATACTCTCCCCAGTCCCCTACCACCTGGGTAGAGCCTAGACAGGCAGATGTAGCTGGGCAGCTTTGAGGTGAGAATGACGTAACAAGGGAGATAGAACCGAAATCCTGCTTTCATGGAAGCATATTAGATCCCATCTTGTCTCGTCTGCCTCGACTTTTGAGCTGGTGTTCCCACAACTGGCGATGGAGACACGCGATGGATAGCACGTGCTCCTGTCCCAAAATCCAGTCCTCGTGGTCCATGTAGAAAGAACCGACAGATCTAGCAGAAATGCAAAGAGAGATTCGAGGTGCTGTAGTCAAGTATCTTCCTGGCTGCATAGACATTTGATGACTGGAACAGTTGAGTCGTAGATGTTTCTTTGCGGCACCGACAACATTTTGACGGCTGACATGAGAAGTTGACAAAGGAGAGCGCCAAGAAGGACACTCAAAAGGGAAAAGAGGCTCTTTAATAAGTTGGTTGCTTATTCAGCGCCCGATGTTTGTGATTGAGGCATTTGAGATTTTCGTACGTATAGCATTTTCGGGCGGACTGACCTCTGGACCATGTTAGTGGCACTAGGTCCATCTGTAGCACTTTGTTTGTTTAAACTACCGGTTTTGGTGAGGGTCACAGAGGTGGCCATATTGCTCCATCTGCGTAGGCTTGCCTCCGGGGCATGCCAGCAGCTTATCTCCCTCTGTCCGTTGAACATATATATTCTACCCTAGTATTCTGCCTTCTTTTGCCTCCGAGGGAGCCTTGGGGTTGCGGCACCTACTGCGAATCGAGAGCACGTTCTTCTGAAGCATTGTGCCTTCTTTTCTATGTAGGGAATTACGATAGCGACGTTAATCTATTCTAGCCAAATGAGGTCGTTATTAGCATATCTAACAAAGTTAAATTTTTTTCCGTTTTTTTAAATTGCCAAAGTGAAGAGTCTTTGATAATGATATATCGGTCCTCTTAAAGGAAATTTTTAGTAATAATGCAAATTTCTTGAACATATTTAATTAGATTACCAACGTTTCAGCATTTTGCCTAGCATTGTGCTTTTGATATAATTTTTGCTTTTTAGGCTTCTTCGACAACTAAACGAATGGAATTGTGGACTTTGATGAATGTTTTGTTTATATTTTTCATGCTTTCGCACTCCATTGTTGTTAGGGCGGCTTTATTGCAAAGTATCGGGCTTTCTGTCTTTGCGTTGTTAGTCGCTTTTCACTTTTAATTAACCTTGCATTTTTGTGAATTGAGATGGTTACTTCTTTCACGTCGTTTTCTAGAATGAATACTAAGTTTTCAAGAACAGACAAACCGAAAGGGAAGTTTGCACAGTCAAATATCAACTTGGTTTACAGAGGAAATGCCACTGAAATCCAGTCGAAACCTAGTGAGTGTTTTATTGTGAGAGAGCATTTCGTTGTTTATATTTTTATGGTGTTTTGCAGCTTTGGTGTCCATTGTGTACTCCTTGGTCTTGTTTGTACTAAGTTTGAGAACTACATATTTTTTTCTAATTAAACTGTGCTCCTGGGATCTCTTTTTAACGTTTTAGCTCTTCGAAGCGGTGGACTTCAACTTGTTGGTAAACTGCAAGGGACTAGACGTAATCCTCCACCGCCCCCGTGGGTGCCGAGTATCAAAGCTGAAATGGGTGGCCAGGATACGAAAGTAAACATCGTTCCTCCGGGAGGTTCTGGTTGGGGTACTGGACCCTCAAATAACACAGTTTCGGAGAATTTGCCTAAAAGTGATGCAAAGGCAACATCTACCACCCCTTCTGTCCTCGAGGGCGTTTCCGAGCCTTCGGGGAAGGACAGTGATGACTCCAAGCGCTCAAACTATGTTGAATCTTTTCAGTCCACTCTGGTCAAGCCACCACAAAAACGTAATTTTAGTTCAAACAATTTCCACGAGATTTAGAATCACGTTGATGCAATTTCGTTCTCTTATTCTAGCTTTCTTTGCTCTCCGTTCTTCGAAAAGTGCTTCAGGAAAACCGGCCGCTGAGGGTTCCTCTGATATTGGTCGGTCATTAACTGGGAAAACTCCAGGACCTACGATTCCATTTTATCAGCGTCCTACCGCATCAGTTAGTGCTAATTGACGTCCAGATTTCACGAAGGAATAGTCCTTATTGTTTTTTTCTCTACCTCTTAGCCATTATCGAACTCTGTTCCTCCTAAAGACACTGAACTTGCGGAAGCTAACGTTGATGAAAAACCAGTTGAGACCAAAGCCGTATCAAATGAGATTGCAGCTCCCCGGACCGGTTGGGCGGCGGTAACGACGGAGGAACCGGACTTTCAAGAGCGTATTAATTTTAGTGATGGTGAGGAGGATGTATCAAAGGCGCCAATGGTTGAGGTGTCCAACGAGCTTCCAAAGACATCGATTGTATCAGTCACCTCTTGGGCATCGTCATCTATTCAACCTCAGCCCCCAGCGCAGGTCTCATATCCGCGGGCTGCGTGGGATCAGCCCACTTGTTTCAACCCTGTGTCCCCCATGCAACACACTTTCAGTACACCCTTCTGCAGTCCAAACGAAGGCATATTTGCAGAATCCTCCCCTATCTCTGGTGCCCGTCCAGACGTGCTTCCTAGTCGTGAAGTTGCTCTTTTGTCGGAGCAGCTTCAACGGACATCTTTTACTACCTCTGAGGCCCAGGTGCAGGCTCAGCGTGAGGAGCGGACGTTAGCCTTTAAGTCGGCTGTAAATAGAGCGCAAATGGCAAGAAAGAAGCGGAGCGATGCTGAGGTTATGGAGCCTAAACGGAAAGATCAGTCCATTGATTCGACGAAAAGTACCCTTACCGATGTTAGCGTTTTCTCCCAGTCGATCATGCAATCTGGCACGGCAGCTATTGCTGGCACCCCCACCTTTTCCATGCACGGTCCCGTTAATCATTCTCCCCAGCATCACACTATGGAACCCGTGATTGCGGCCTTGTACAATAATGGCTTTTCTAGTTTAATGCATTCAGTGGCCTCTAGCAACGGTCATTTGGCGTCTCAAATGAAGCCGCAGGCACACCTTACTGGCGCCCTTTCTCCTTCTTCATGGAATTCTGGCCATTTCTCAGCAAATACCCAGCCTCCATTTATGCATCCTTCATATCCACTCTCTAACTCTCCAAAATTACCAACCAATCAGGGGTTTTATTTCAAATCCGACCATTTTGCGGTGAACGCATTCAATCAACAGGTAGTTCTTACATATTTTTACCGTTGTTTCTACTAGCCAAATTCAAAGAGCGGTCACGTTCAAGGGCTTCAACCTGATCATCCTATTGAAAGTTCCGTGCATTCATATGGAGGTGCCGTTGGAGACTCATCGGTGGTCAATCACCATCCTTTCCAATCTGCGAAACCTCACATCGCACAGCATCTCTCTAGTTCTCCGACCTTGGAAAAGCGGATGGAAAGTGATTCTAATAAGGAACTGATTGTTTCTTCTTTAACGCGGGCTGTAGCAATTAATAGTCGTCCCCTTCAGATCTCTGCCCATCCAGAAGGTTCGCGCACTGCATTTACTCCTCCAGCGCCGTCAACAATCGAGGCTTTTCCGCCACAGAATTCACATCCACAACCTGTGCAACAGCAACCACATATTACTCCGCTCATGGAAGTCAATCTTTCTGGCAAATGGAGTGAAAAGGACTTTGATACATTTCCCCCTCCGGTATCTTCTCGCGATAGCTATGCTAGGTTCAAGTCCGGTCGCGGCGGTTCGAAAAATGTGAACGGTACGCATGGGAATTGCGGTGGGGATGCTGCTTAAACGTTTCGATGGATTTCTTCTCTTTCCTTTTTAGACGAGAGAAATGGCGCTCATCGGTACGCAACATATAACAGTGGTGGACGACAGAATCGTGGTCCGCCACAAAGGGACACAATGAAGCGTTCGGCGCGACGTGCATTAGAGATGGATGATGATCATACTGGTGATCGTCCTGTTGACGAGCCCGTTGTCGGTGAAGGTGGTGAGGAGCAACAGGGCGATCTGAGGCGACGGCGTCGTGGTGAATTTGGCAGCGGCACCTTCCCACGCCAACAGCGTGTTCGGGGATCGAACCGTATGCCTAAGTCTAATCGTGGAACTCCCCATGATTATGAGGAGTGCAAACAGCAAAATTGTGATTTTGATAGACAGCAAACGTGTTGCTCATACAACCAGCGGGATAGGTGGAAGAGTGGAAGCAGCGGAATCAAAAACACTAGGCAAGGTAATTCAAATTCACTTATGCACGTTTTGCTTTTTGTGTCCCATCCTAGTAATGGGTTGTAGTAGATGTGTAGTCGGTCCGTGTAATAGCAAGGCAGTCTTGTATGCTTTCCTTGAGAACAACGTGATTAATATCGCTCTTTGGGGACAATGTGATGGCACATTCGAATTCTCTTGGGGTTTCACGAATATTTAAAAATCAAAATGTCTAAATCGCTCGGGTTTTATGCTTTTACACAGTTTTAGCGTGCGTTACAGCCTTGGTGTGACTCGAAAGGAAATAGCTTGGTAGTAATCTGTCCCACGCTCTTAAACTTCTGAGTTTTAGGTGACCGTGTCACTGAGAAGGCGAGCTCCGCCATATCGATAGGTAGTCGAGGCAGAAAAAATTTTCCACGCAGCGGCCCCGGCGACCGTCGGCACGCTGGTCAGGAGGATGTTTCGAAGCCTCGCGGGCACCATCTAACCCAGCGGAAGACTGATGAAAACGCGGAAACTGCAAACATGACCGTATGTTTTGTTTGTGTTGAGCACTTTCTGGGCATATTCACGTCAGTGTTAATCATAGTTATTTTTCCCGAAGTTTGGTCGACCCTTTAGAAGCCTGATACTTTGTGCATGTTGCGAAGATCATTATGGAAGCCAGAATTCCTTTTGTTGCAAAGAGCACTTCGGCTACCGAATCCTTCATGTGGAGTTCCGCATTCCATTATAGTTGTTAGCACGAAAGACTGGTCAAAATTTCCCTACTACCTATGTCTATGCTTTGAAGGGGATATTTTTTCACGGTGATAGAATGTTATTTCAAATTTCTAGTTGCAAAATGACGTAGATGAGGCCGATGCCAATGCACTACCGGACCCTGAGCAAGGCACTACGCCTGTACAACTAACGGGATCGGACTCTCAGCAATTCCATTCTCAGAGACCGCAACGGGGAGGCAGTAACAGTGGAAGGGCGCGGAGGGGACAGCATGGTGGTTCCCAAAGGCAGCCGCAGCGCCGCGGTCGTACTGATCGAGCAAACACTCGTCGGCAGAATAACCGCCGTCATCCGGACGAAGATGATGATCACGATTTTAAGGGTGGGCCTTCTACTACCAACGGCACTTCAACTGCCGTTGCTAACACCACCACTTCTGGCGACGGCAATACAGGTAGAGGCGAAGGTAGAGCAAATACGGAATCAAACGGTAGCACAACCTCCAGTGGCCAGCAACCAAGTGGAACTGTAGACGCTGCTCAATCTTGCGGAACCAACATCTTTGCACCCGCTGCGAAGTCTCGGAGCCATGCACATTCAAGTAAGCGGCTTCAGATAACTTCGTTTTCCAACATTGTCAAGCCTCGCGACGCGCATGTGTGTTGTCTAGCGGCATGTCTTCCCTAGCCCTGATTCCCTGCATGCAGTGGACACCATACCGGCATGCATGTGTCCCGTCGATCGGTGTGTTAAAGAAGGACACATGCCTTATTTTTCTTGCTTGCAGTCACATTGGCGAGTGATGTAGAGGTCTGGGAGACTGCCTCGGAAGGTTTCAGTTCCTCTCTGTTGGGGACTTCGCCGGGGTGTTCTTTTGCCGATTGTACAAGCGTATCACCAGCAGCAGGTACTGCAAAAGCAGATGATCATAAAGATCTCGTTGCTGCTGATGGTGATGATTATGAAGAGGGTGAGTGACGTAGCAGGGCGCGCGGTCGCAGGCTTGACATGTTCTCGTATCTGGCATTGTGTTTGTATGGGATATGCGTAAAAACTCATATTATTTCTCACAGGCGGTTACAGTCACCCTCCAAAGAGAACCGCGCAACGTCGCTCAACACCCAAGATCACAGGCAAAATTGTCCCCTTGATGTCTATTAACGCGGAGGCTCCACCTTCTTATTGCGACAATCCTAGCTTTCTAGACTCCCCGCTGCCAAC
Source organism: Taenia hydatigena (assembly GCA_036345935.2). NCBI lineage: Eukaryota > Metazoa > Platyhelminthes > Cestoda > Cyclophyllidea > Taeniidae > Taenia > Taenia hydatigena. The sequence goes on from JADWOT020000009.1 coordinate 5,755,201, forward strand.
CGTTAAGTCATCGAGTAATGATACAGCTCCTGGCGGATCTACGGCAGAAGTGAAGGATGTTGAATCTGTTGCTGGGAGCGCTTCCGTCTCTAGCGAGGATGGATTTATGGAGGTGCGTTCTAAGTCCAGCAGAAAGCAACAAAAGGCAAAACTGCAACAAAAAAGTCAGAAATCTTCCGTTTCTTCTGACGAGCGATCTTCCACTGTTAAAACCAAAAAGTGAGTAGGATCAATGAGTATTTAGGAATATTTCTGCTGACGCTGATTTATTTGTGATCAAATCTGATGTTTTCATATTGAAGAGAAAAGCCATTGAAATCGTACTTGCTTTACTAAATGAATTCTGACTTCTTTATTTAGTCGTGATCCTGTTAAGTCCCGCGGTCAGACATTTGTGCTGTCCAAGACCGACCAGAAGCCTTCGAAGCCTTCCAAGAATGATGACCCATCTGCAAAAGATAAGCAGCGTTCTACTTCAACTGCAGCTATAGCTACTCCTGCCAGCTCTAGTCAAACGTCTTCAAAGCATTCAGAACCCGCTACAAAAAAAATAACGAATTCAACTATGCTCCAATCAACAAATGCCTGGTTGAAACCACTTCAGGAAACTATTAGCGAGAAGGCCGCTGCTGCTGCCGCTGCTTTGACTGCTCAAAACAACACGAAATCGAAAACCGTTTCGTCTGATGCTGTTGCTTCGTCGACCAAAGTAGCCGCATCGACTACTGTGTCTTCTTACGCTTGGTCTGTCGTTGTTGGTTCGCGGGCCACTGCCACATCGACAAGCTGCACCCCTAGTGAGAATGTTCCAGTGTCATTGATGGCTAAGACAAATGAAAAAGTAGTTTCTGCGAAGCCCATGCAGGTGCGTTGCTGCTATTTGAATACTGATTTGTTCGGTTACTTTACCTTCACCTTTTTTACCATGTTATTGACTATAATTTCGTACCTTGCAACCTCTTTGCGTATTTGCGTCCTTTCATTGTTATTATGTAGCTATTTTGTGGAAATTATTCAAATCTACGAGCATTAGTACCATTTGTACCTTGTAGAATGCCAGCTCTGATCAATCGTCGACGGCGGCAGTTGCTGGTACTCCTCAGCCATTGACCATTCCAGCTGAGCTCGAAACTACTGTAATTCCGCAGTCAAGACAATCGAAACCCGAAAAGACATCACAAGACGAAAGCGTGACTCAGTTGTCCGACCCCTCGGGGGTATCTGCTCCGAATACCTCCACTGCAGCAGCAACTTCTGCCAACGTTTGCAAAGTCAGACCTCAAAAACAACCTACAAATGCTGTCATTACTAGCTCTCCTACAGCTCCTGTTGCTCACACTTCGAAGCCGGAGCTTTCTTCTTTCCCTATGTCCACGGCCTATTCAACACCTGGCAATACGGTTCTCATCAATACATCTCAGCTTCGGCGACCCATTGGCGATGCTGGAGACTGGCTCGGTAAAACCCCTGGGGTTTACACGAGCAACTCATCTTCTGTATTCTTCGATGGTTATGGGAGTAAGAAACTTGAAACCGCACCAGATTCTTCACTGGGATTGGCTCCTGCTGCCACCGCAGCCGCTGCCATGTATTTGCAACAGCACCAACAGCAACCCTTCAGGCAAACTTTACACCCCCTTCAGCAACAGCAACCCATGATGGGGTTTGGTCTACCTGATTTGACTATGGTACACTTCCAGCTTTACGTTAAGTTTGCACCTTTATTTTGCATCTCTTGCCGTTCTAATCTTTTGCTTCTAAATGTATCTTTGGATAATAGTTTTAAAATATCATATAGGCATGAGTTCTATGTGGGTGCCAATAAGTGTCTCGATGTGTCTGTTCTAGCGGCATCAAAATAATCGAATGAGTGGTACCTGTTCCCAGAACGGGATGGGGACGGAAAGCTACTTCACAGTACCCCCATTCGGAGCGGGGAGTGCGGGTCAAGCGGGAGCACAGCAGCCACCACGCGGCTTGTATCCTCCCGCTCCGCCTGCGCAGCAACGCGGTTTTCCCTCATGGCAACATCAACAGCACCACCCCCAACAGGAGGCTGCTGTTATGGCTGCTGCTGTCGCAGGTGCTGTGGCGCCCCAGGCTGCTGCCCTATGGTCCTCTAACTACACCCCTTCACCTCCACCACCCCCTCATCACCATCCTTCCTATGTTGGTGTGATTGGTGCGGATCGGCCCTCGTCGACATCCTCTGTATCGATAACTTCCCGTCTCCAATCGAGCAATGCGAGTGCCTCGCTTTACGGCTCTGGATCAATACGAGGTGGAAGCGGCGCGACGCCCGGTGTAGGAGGTCCGCCCTTCGCCCAACCGGCTCCGCCGCCACAGCCTCCTCAAGCTGCTTCCATGCAGCCCCCTAGTGGGCTTTATGCCTCATCTCCAACGCACCCAACGCCTCCGCCCCCTCTGCCGTTCGATCCCAATGTAAGGTTGTGATTTAGCATTCCCAATTTTGTAATGCTAAACTTTCGCTGCCGTACTTAGTCGGAGCCTTTCTTAATTTCCTCTGACCACAAAGATGAAGCACATCAGATTAATGCAGCATTTTTCGTGACGTTATCATCATTCCACTTTATTCGAAGATAATCATTGTCGTCTTGTTGTTATTCCATCTGTGTATTATCCCCATTTAGTTTGCTTACACGAGCGGAGGTCTTGCGAGTTCCACGAGTGTTTTCTCACACCACTCGGGAGCTGCAGGGGGTCCCGCATTATTGGCTGCTCCGCATCGTCAGTCAGCATCTGCTCGATCTCTTGGTGACCATCCCCACACCTCGCACCCTCCGGTTTTCATCAACGCCTCCCACGCACCCTTCCCTGCTGCTCCCGCTGCAATTTCTGTTCATGGTCTAGCCGGTCCCCCTACGGCTCCCATGACTACACCTGGATTGCACTTTTAAAACTTCCTACTCTATGCTGTCTCGTGAACTTGATGGTCTCTTGCATTACCTCATTTTTGAGAGTGTGTGCACTGGTGGCTCTTGTCGTCTTGGTCTAGCCATCTGCCCGCACTTTAGCTACGACCTTTTAGGCCCCCTCAACAGTCAATCTTCTCATCTCAAACCACTCCAACCTGTCTGGTATTTCCGTTAATACAATACTGTGCACGCACCATATGGCCCCTATAATACACTCTCCCTTTCCTTCACCGGTTCGCTGTTGCCCACCATTCACGTCTCAATTCTTCCCGATCCTTCTTTATCTCTAACACTGTTTGTCTGATTAATCTTTATCTTTTTAAAGCGAAGAACCTAAAGAATAAGTGATCGTGCCGCCTTTCTCTGGTCTGCAGGAGGGTACGCGATGCCGTTAAAACTGTTGTCATGCTGGATTTTAGGCCTCGGATCTGCTTATCCTAGAGGGTTCTCCATTTCATACAGTGGGCTGCTCTATTCTCATGCGTAGCTTGGGTTGCACACCAGAGGAGGTCGTGAAGTAGGTGATGGGTTTTCGTAGGGAAGGATTATTGTTCATGTTTAGGATCTAGTAAGTGGCACATTGGTGGTTCCTGCGGCGCGTAGATCTCGCGTGGTTGATGGATTACGGACTTGGATCCGTTTGGTTCGCCTCATCGAGCGTCGTTCAGGCACGATTTCGGGATCAGATATTGGCGACATCATAATCGGATCTACTTCCTAGTTTAATCGGCTGGAGAGGAAAGGGGAAAAAACGAAGTCTTGTATGATTTAATAAAATTGGACCTCCGAGACGGTGGTTTGCGGGGGAATGCATAGTTTGAATTGGTAGTGTTCGCTGATTTACAAAAAAATGAGCGAGTGACGCTGTCTTCGCACTTTTGATATGACCTCGATGCGATAGTAATCTAGCAGCCGCGTGTTCTGGTGACAAGGGTGAAAATTCAAATATTGTAGAGATTTTGCTGACCGACATAGAAATCGCGGTACTTTTGAAATGCCATTTTCATTAGTTGCGTAAACTTCCACTAATTCACTCAAACCGTAGACGAGGGAAAAATAATGGTGAACAATAATTCTAACGGACTTCCCGATCTCAAAATGCTTGGTGCCTTCGTTACCATATCGCACGGCGACGAATACCCTTCCTTCCTCTCCTAAGCATTGCCTGCAAAGCAAACACCAGGAGCCACTGTTCTCCCATCCCTGAGTTGACAAGTCAAAATTTGAAGAGCAAATCTTTAGCTTTTTAATACGCCAATGGGCGGTGTGATAGAGACCATGGATGTTTTTTAAACTGAAAATAGGTCACACCAGCCATTTCCAACTGCAAGCAGCATTAAATCAAAGATCTGCAAAGGTCTGGGTACTCATTCATTAGTTAAGCTAAATTCTTGTGGGTTTATGACACCAATTGTAAAGTGAATTAGTAGTAATTCTGGCCTCAACCGTTTGAGGATATTGCAATAATTATTGCTATGATAATTTGATTGCGCTGGTTAAAAATCGGGAACTACAGGTCTTTGCAGAGTTATAACTGATTTCTGCTCGCAAATAGTAGGAATAGGGCGCATATTATAACATCGGATTCCTCGCTTTCCTGTGGTAAATGACCCAGACACGCTCAAATGTAAAAGCTTTTCCACAAATTGAGGTGTGTCGTGAAAGAGTTGTCCTCCCACGGAGAATGGAGACTTAAAAATTCAAACAAAAGGGTTTAATATCAGCCTCATCTTGATACACAAGTCATCAAATTAGAACAGGATTTAGATTTCTTAAAAGGGCATAGGGAAGACTTGGTAATTGTGACAGTAATAATTGAACGACAATGGGTATTTAAGCAATGGTTTGCCTACTCTCGCCCCGTACATTCATCACTTAGAAGAGTACTCAACCAAACCTCTTCGCAAATCGGTATCGCAATTTTACCGTCATGTCTAAAAACGAGTACAATTGCCATACTAGGTAGCTTTTGAGGCATAAGTGAGAAACGATATGTTGATACCGGTTCAAGTCAGGCCTTCAAATTATTTATATGGATAGTAGGAACAGTTTTTACAATCAGAGAAAACTGTGCAAGTACAGAGGAAGCCCTCCTCTGTAATTTATGACACTGCGCAGAACAAGCTAGCTGTCCTTTGGTTTTTTACGAGGAAGATTTGGTGTTGGAGCGTGCACCATTAAATACACGTGATTTATGAGACACCACCACTGTGCAATAAAACTACTGGAAGGTAGTTCGACCATGGAATTGGGAGGATAGAAGAAAACCTACTTCAACAATTCTAAGGCACTAGACTTTCTAGATAAGTGCATTGGAAGCAAAAATCGCATCAGTTTTGGGTACAAGTGTGGCCGCGACGAGGTGGCAAGGCCGATTTTTTAAACTCGAATTTGGTACATGAAAGTAGAAAAATTGATTGGGTGGATGTCAAGACACCGCATAGTGGTTGAAGACCAATGAAGTCGGTCCGCTGCTAAACGAAATGCGGATTTTTAAGTGCACAGCCCAAACTTCAAAAACTCGCTACAACAGCTTAACGCAGACCTTGAGCAATCCTACCTACCCGTAACTTATAACAACAATATCCTACTGTGAATACCCCAACGCCGGGGATTGTCAACATCTGCATCTTATACTTTACTAGCCTATCGCAGCTACAAGCTGACCGGGTGTGAATTCTAGTGTCTTCTCCTGAGGCGGACAATTTATCCGTCCAATTCATGAACAGGTTCCACACATCTGCCTTGCTGTTGTCCTAAAGAAGTCGGACAAACTCAAGCACGCATGAGGTACCTTAAACATTAATTAATAGCACCAGGAAAAAATAATTTCACTCGCACCAAACGGAACAATTGACATTGTTCCAGTAGGCTTTTAAGAAGCACTATTATCGAACGTAATAGGCAGGTCACAGACCCATGTATCGGAAGTGTACATAAAATACGAGTAGAGTTCTGAGAATACTGAGAGGAAGAGAATGGGAAAAAAAGTGAGTGTGAGTACACGAAGGCAAGTCCTCACTTACGATTGCGTGGAGTAGTGTGCGTTTGAGAGTTTATTTTTGCATTCCGTGCGGCGATAGGATCCACATAGCCGTCCTCGTCTTCATCTTCCTCAGCTTCAGAGCTATGTGAACCTCGCATTGCAAGAACAGCCTGGTACTCGTTGTAGTGCTTCCTCCGTTTCTCCTCAAATTGCCGACGATGCTCCGCCTCTTCCGGCGCCAAAGTGGCATCGGCATCATGCTTCCTGTCCTGAAAGACTAGGGCTTAAGTGTCAAATCGAATGAGGTGAAAGCTCGCAACAAAGTAGATAACAAGTGACTTCAACTCATTTAATATTTTCAATAAAAAGGGATGAAAAATACCTATTATACCATACGGATGAATTGTAATCAATTCAGCAGTAACAAAACTAAAATGCAATATATAATGTAAATCTAACTATGAGTTCAGTTGGATGATATACAAAGTATGAAGGCCATAGGACGAGAACACAGGAGAGGCTTAGAAAGGTGGCAGGCAAATAGCAGCTTATGCGATGGCAAAGGTATATTGGTTCGACATTAGCAAGCATCCAATTCATTATCTACATGGCATAAGTAATCCATGTTCCAATGCGACGTCACCCCATAATACGCTTTAGGAAGGCGAATTCAAGAGAGCTTGTGCCGATCAATTTACACGAATGGGTTTTGATAACATTGAAGCCTAAGAATGGTGAAGAGAAAACGAAAATTGTTTGAAGTTGTTTCCCTTCAATCTACTTAAGTGACCATTGGAGGATCCTCCATGGCTGCTGCAAATAACATGCGCGATACTACAAAACAGGTCCTTTTATGAAAAACTGTGTCAAGAACTAACGGTCATGTTCATACGACAGCACAAATATGGCTTTCATTCCAGATATGAGGCTTTTAAACACCTAAAAGTTTGAAGCCGAAAAATCCACTGCTTTTTTAATAGCTTGAGCTATACAGAAATCGCCCCCTAGTTTCATGCAATCATTGCAGAGGCTGGACCTACGCAGATAGTCCTATGCAAGCTTTCAAATAAACCGGATGCATTAAAGAAACTAAAATACGGTTTATAGCAAGGCCGGTTAAAAATTGGAAAGATTTATGAAAAGGTGTGTAAAAGTAACTACACGAATCACTATTAGTTGAATGGACAAAAAGGCCAAATCCATGATTTCAAGGCTTTATTTTACAGAACGTAAAAAAGGCCACTTAATTTCTAAATGCTGAAGAGTTAAAAGTATTCACGTAGCTAAGCGCATAATTTTGGCTTCGGCAAAGAAGGTAAGAAGAACCAAAATTAAGAGGAGTGACGTTAAAACAGTTCCAAATCAATGGGTTAGAGCAGAAAAATCCCACGAACAACACGGCATAATCACTTGTGTCCAACAAAATAATAACGAAATCTAAGTAAACACGTTTCTGCCAATGAATAACACAGAACCCCACATCGACGCATAAAGGTTGAAGAAAAAGTACTTCAATATTTAGATTCATGAACCTTTCAAATAGGCCAAAAATGCAACTAAACTTTTTGGCTGTCATGCAAATGCGATTCGTCCTCGCGTTATAATTCAATAGGAAGCAAGACCGAGACAAAAAGCTGCAGATAAATCAAGTATACAAGGTTCAACTACAGATATGCGAACAATGAAATAGATATATGCATGTTTAATAAACCTCGGCTTCAGTTAAATGACAAAATACGACAAATCATCCTTAAAATAGTAAAGAAATGATACTGCCCCGAAAAAAGTGTTGAAAAACAAAAGTGCAGACACAGAATGCTTTGGAAGATTATAGAGAAGCACATTTTCATCAATACAAAAAAAGTCAAAGCAATCTCTCAGCAATAGGGTAAGCTTACATATGTAAGCGATAGAAATAACCTACATCTCGTAGCCCAGGTGGCTCATCAGATATACCGGCAAGTTTGCTGGCAAGTACCTCGGGTGAGATCCCCTGGCTAGGCGTCTGAGAGGCATTATAATCAAAATTATAAGGAGTCGGCGGCTCATCTACTTTCATGTGACCGTATGTTTTGTCTGTAGGGTGGTAAGTAGCTAATATATTCATTTCATCCCATTGAAAAGTTTTATTTTTCTTTTCATTGGAGCCAGTGTGCTTCAGAATGCCCTTTGGATGATCCTCTTCTTCACTCATTTCTGAAATTCAGTAAAAATATAATAAGCCCTTACCCCAATGATGGATTTGACCTTGTAATTGACTGGATATTAGTAATGACTTTATTTCATCGATAGTATAACATAAATAAACAACATGTACATTAATTTAAAGGCCAACTCAAATTCACAATTATTTTAAAAACACTCGCACAAAGGTTTCACAACAAGCAAGCTTAGAATAGAAAATTTGACCTCCAAATTTAGTTAATGTTCTTCCCAAAAGAAAAATTAGAAATGCTGCTACGTTACCAGACAAATGCAAATGGTAATCATACGTCTCAAAAAATATTGCATTTGTAGTGTGTACCCTGCTTATCGCCTCATCTCTGGCCTTCGTATTCCTTATCCGAATAAACTTATTTGCAGCAGATTAATTTACTAATTTGTGTTATTAAGAATATGTTTAAAAAGGGTTAGGTTACTGCGTGTTGCACGATCCCTGCTCACTTTCTTTTCCTTCTGACTAAACTGTGACTAATCAGGCCTAGACGACTGTGACGTAATTATCGATACAAAAAGCTCGAAGCAGAACAGGCTTAAGAAATTTGGAGAACTACTCTTTGCCTGCTTTTTAATTCATTAGTTCCCATTTTGTAAAAATTTTTGAATCATTTTTTTGCCCTTCATCTAAACGTTACTGCAGCTTCCCGAGACCCCCTTTAAGGCAAAAGAAGGCAGAATAATGGGGTAGAATATAAATCTTTTGAACAGGTAGGGAGGGTTGAGCTTCTGGCATGACTCGGAAGCCAGCCCACGCGACCAGGGCAATATGGTCACCTCTGTGACCGAAAACAAAACCGGCAGTCATGTAAAACAAAGTACTACATTGCCCCTCTCCTCTTACGAGCGTTGTCTCTGACGCGCCTCCCGGTAGACCTCCCGTGTCAGCCATCACAACGTAATCAGTGCTGCAAGAAGCACCCACAAGCTATCCATGCCAGTCGCCGACATTCGACGCAATTGAGGCGAGGCTTGACACCAACGTCAGTAATCCCTCTTGGCAGTTCGACTGGACTTGAAGTTTCCTCCGGTTTGGAGAAACGAATTTAGAGTAAGAGGTTCTGCCGGTCATCAGCGTTTCTAAAGGGAGATGTCGGAATATCGGTCCCCTTAAGTAGGTGGGTTGGGGAAACCTCCGAAAAGAAACCTTTCCGGGTGGTCCACGACTAGTGTCGCTTCAGTTGTTAATAGCTTTCTTGTAGAGCACGGAGACGGGGTAGATATCAAAACCGGACGTCGTTATTAGTCCTCCTGATATGAGATGTCAGAGATGCTCCCAATCGTACCAAATACGCTTCCTTCGCACCGCTGCAATATGCCACAGGCGGTAGAGATCGAGGTCGAAACTCTGCCACCAATTTAGCAACCCGAGGCTCTCCTGAAAGCAAAAGAAGACAAAATACTGGAGTAGAATGTATATTTATTCAACAGGCAGAGGGAAATGAACTACAGGCATGGCCCGGAAACCAGCCCATGAGGGTAGGGCAACATGGCTATATAAGTGACCGAATCTAAAACCAGCAGACATAATAAACAAATTGCTACGTAATGAATGCAAATATAACATATTGTGGTACGTAGGGCTGCTTTAGGCACTGTGCAAAGGCTTGGCGTAGCACATCATGTATGAGATTTCCTTGTTTCTAAACTGTTCCGATAGACGAAGTTAGCCTCTCTGCGCAAGTCTTTTTTGCTAGAATTTTGCTATCTTTATTAATTTTTTGGGAGTTTAATTATACTGAGCTTGACCTTCCGCTTCTTAACACCTATTTATGCTTATTTCTTCATTGCTTATAATAAGTTTGTTTTCTAGGATTCGCTCTAGTCTTTGTTTTTGTGAGGAAAATACATAATTATGCCCCTCTTTGTAGCGTCCCGAGGCTCCCTTAAGGCAAAAGAAGGCAAAGCGGCAGGATAGAATATATGTATTCACCGGACAGAGGAAAAACGGCCGCTGGCGTGGCCCACAAGCCAGCCCACGCAGCTAGGGCAATATGGCCACCTCTGTGACCTTGACAGAATCCAGCAGTTCTAACAAACAAAGTACTTCACTCTTGCTTCATTAATTTTACGCTACTAGTTGCCTGAATTGCATTCAACGGAACTTTACAAGTGGTTAATGGACTTTGAATTTGCCGTTGCCGTCATTCAGTCTTGGGAAAGTGTTTATTGTTTGCATTTATTTAGCTCTTTTATGTGCCTACCGTGTACTTTCACAGTCATCTTAACTTATTTTGAATGATTCTACCAGTAAAACTTTTAATAAATGACCTTAATAAACCTATCAGCTGTCGACGTACCTCGACTACATATAATTGGTCTTCGATGTACACACTTATTCGGGGGTTTTGCCAACAGATTGTTAAGAAGGATGAGTTCTCCGTTCTGATTTTGGGTCTTGATCGAGCAGGGAAGACGGTACTTCAAATGCCATTCATTTGCCTTTAGACCTATCTTGAACAGGCAAAAACAAAATTTAACGAGACTTATAAGTCGATACCTCTGCACAAAATTACCTCCACCGTAGGATTGAATAGTAACGTTATTTTTCGTAGTGATTTTAACATTTAGTTGGTCAGATCGCACTCGAAGGGATAATAATGAAGTTTTGGGACCTCGGAGGTCAAACTGAACTGCAATCCCTGTGGGACAAATACTACATAGAGTCCCACGGTGTCATTTTTATTATCGATTCTTCAGATCCCGATAGATTTGACGAATCGAAGGATGCTTTTGGTAAACGTCATTCTAAATTATTTTTAAGACAAAATGATACAAAACCATGCACTTGAAGGGGTCCCTCTCCTAATCATCGCCAACAAGCAGGACCTTGATGTGCGTCGTCGTGTATTGCCCGGATATCCATTCCGATTTTTGTTTTCTATGAACGCAAACTACTTTTTGCGGCTAATAATCACATCATTTTCCCTTGGACTCCTCCGAGCTTGCTAAAAAACAGCTGCCGTGTAGCTATTATTTGTTTATTATAGTTTGCCTTCCCCGTATCAGAAATCAGGCAGGTCTTCCAGGACAGTGCACATCTTATCGGCTCCAGAGACTGCTCAATGCGTGGCGCATCCGCCCTGAAAGGGTGCGTTTAACCATTTCTAGTATTCGCGGATATCTCCCTTTCCGTTACTTCGAGGTTCCCGATGTCCTTAATTTTTTTTTTGGTGTATTTGAATCGCGCAGGCAGGAATTTGGTTGTACTATTGACTGATAGATATCTTGTTGCAGGATCATTCCCTAACACATGGTTTCTTACGCTTTAGTGATGGTGTTATCGATGCGATTCGATGGATGGCGGAGAAAATCAAGAAAAACTCTATTCGTAGGCCTCCAAATGTTGAATAAAATAATGCCATGTCTAAAAAATCGTTTTTTTATTACAAATCAATCATTCTAAAAATAGCTTACATATATATATATATATATGTATATATATATATGGATACGTGAGCGCAGAATTCTTGCAAAAAAGACGCGACGCGATGGTTAAGCACTCTTCCCTCGTTAAATCTGTTCTTTCAACACCCGTCGTCCGGCACCGCTACCGCTTCCCACAAATGCTGAATTCTTCTTTTGCGTTTGGCGTCCATCTGTATTGTCCTATAAGGTGAAATTCCATGGGCATTTGGGCCGCAAAAGCGTACTATTAAGAGTCAGTGAACGTTTGGAGTTGTGAGGTTTCTCAACGTTTGAAAGAATTTGGGGACGGAGCATTCGTCCGGGTTATTTGTTGACTAGGGCGAGTCTGTCATACCTAAGATGATCGCCGAACCGCCGAACACACGAGACTAGAGCCCAGCGTAACGTTGCGTAAATGCGCCAGGGAAGGTTAATGTCCGATGCGTATCGGTAAGCGTTAACCGTCGTCGCATTCTCCTTTTCGAGGGTCGTTGCAACGGGAACCTGGCAGTGCGATTCCGGCTTGAATGAGGCCAAACTGCCGCAAGGAGGTGCGAGACCAACCAACTTAAAATGCAACTCCATAGCCTTAAATGGCAAAAATAAAGCTTCACAAAACGCACAAACTGTTAGCATCTTAAAAACTTTCCCCAAGTCTTGTCATGTAATGAAATTAGCGGTTTTCTGCCTAGTCCTGAGGGATAGGTGAGAAATAGGTACCTCCAGGGACTCGTCGATTGTACTTAATATCCGTCCGAGGGAACGTTGCACTGCCCCTAGACGATCTTCTGTGTACGAAGAGACGGTCAAAATTCCAAGAATTTCTGCAGCCCAAATAACAGCCTGTCCCGTTTGGTGGGACTCCTCAGCAGTGTTCCATATATCCACCACCTGGTTTGTCCCACCAGAACTGAAGAGGCGCCATGTGGGTGCAAATGGCACATCTCGCAGAAAATTTCGAAGAATTGGTAGCCTTGCACAAGAATTTGAAGCCTATGTGGCGAATTTGAACAAACGGCTAATGACTATCTTAAAAAACAACTTCATGTTATAAACCACCTCTCCAAATGAAAACCTTGTATCCTGCAAACTAGAACACGAGTTTACATAATCAAGTTCCAATCCATATGTGGAAAATATTGAGGCACAAAGAGAAATGCCAAACATTAGAAAAGAAACGATACCTTAATCACAAGGTGACGAAGAGTTGATCCAAATGTTTCTTGATCACTGTGATTTTCCATGGGAGTAGTTTTCAGAAACAGCAATGGCGCATTTTTGTGCTCGAATGGACGGGAAATCGCTATAAAGTAACGGGTGCATTGAAAAAGCTAAAGGATTTTCAGGTCTTTTTCAAAAATAAAGGGAATTATGATGCCATAGGTTTACGGTCCGAATGCTGCAAAAGCACAAAAACTGAGTCATCGACAGATTTAGATCCCATAGGCTTTCCAAGTGCAATCGAGACCAAAATAAAATCAAATAAAACGCAATAACAAGACAACAGACAACTACCTACCACTCATCGCCGGATATTCGGCAGTGAGTTGCTTGTTGGCTTTATTCACACCATTTAGAAATGTCTCCAATTTCTTAAGGCACGACTCATTCAACCGGAGCCACACAGTCACTTGACCATCTAGAGTGAGTAAAACGTAAAGTGGGACAGCACAAACTTCGAGGGCAAGGATGAAGTGCTATGACGTCATAAACGACCTATATTGATCCTATAGTTAGAATTTATGCACAAACTACTGCTCATAACGACTAACGGCATCACTCATGACTGAAGATCATGAGACCACAAGCATTCACTTTTACTTCATCCGATCAATAGCTCTACTCAAATCACATTAATGTTAGACTTACTTATGTCTGTAATATTAAATACCTGTTCTCGTGTTTTCGCATCCGTAGCAACGGAATCAGCAAGTCTGCCCAGTAATAGGTGCTAAAAATTTTGGTTATAATTTTTAAAGCTTACGTATGTGAGGCCATTGGCATTTGAATTGTTGAGATAATCGCTGACAACCATCAAATGACTTCCATCGTTCCCAATAAGAGGCAAGCTCTTGGTAATGGCACTCTGGAGAACATTAAGAGATGCACTCCAAGTTGTGAAAATGAAGAGTCCAACAATGTACATTTCCAATAACACTGCTGAGTCAAAATTAGCAGACCAAACATCTGGATTTCGAAATGGGAAACCATACTCCAACCGCACGACCAAGTTCAACGATGCATAAAGCAAAACGAAATAAACTATTCGACCCAGCGTTCGCAGAATGTTTTGCAAAACTGCATCCCTGAATATATCGAGAAGAGAAACCGGCTTGTTGTCAAAAGTCAGCGTGAGAAGGTTTTGAGATATCGCACAGACCGCAAAAGAAAAGCCAATGAAACCACCGTACTGAAGAATCCGAACATCCCACCTACTAGTCATTAAGAGAGGATGAATTGGGCAGCCTACCTGTAGCCCATTAGCCAAGTTACTGTCAGCGCTTGCAAAGAACCAAGGACCAGTAAGGTCAAAGAAAATAAGAGACTTTGTTGGTCGACGAGAATTTGAATAAATGCACTGTTTTTACTAAATGCAAAGTCAGAAGCTTCGATGAATAAAATAATGGTGTCCCACGCACCTTTCAAATGCGCATAAAAGATTTTTGTAACCAGCAATGATATCCCAATGCTAAGCGCAAATAAGAAAAGATCCCACATCCCATTCAGGCAAAAGGGAAAGAAAATGCTCAGTTTGACAACTGAACAACCACACATAAGAAGGGCAGCACTGAATATCAACGAAACAATCAAGGACGATAAATAACGAACATAAATTTCCTACAAAATAAACCTTCAGACTATCAGCAGAATAACCTTCGATACTGCATCCATGGTACAACTGGAAGTCAGTCAAAATCGAAAATGAAATGCCCCAGGTCCGTGAGATAATCTGTTAGAGAAAGAAGCACTTAGAATGATAACTTAAGCATTAAATAACAAGATCCCAAATTGGGAAGCTTAGAAGGAATAGATAAGAAAGGAAGACGAACTAATAAGGACTCAAAAGAGCACTAAAGAGGAATTTATTGTCTTTTACAGCTACCTACGCATGCACACGCAAATAGATAGCAAAAAGATTTTAAAAATCCAAGGCCGGCAACGCAACAAACACGCGCACGCAACACCTACACACAAGACCGAACGGGCTAATATGGATATCTTAAGATTATTAATTTGTAAAGTAATTCCACTACATCAAAACAAATGCCTAAACCTTATATATAATAAATTTAAGCGTTTGCAAAAAAATTTTTGTTAGCAATATATTTTTAGACCTTACAAATGAAGTAGCTAAATTTTTTTATTTATTTTACAATTTCAAGTTTTTGCTAAATTTTTTTATTATGATGTTTTTTAAACTGTTGTGGTTTTTAACTTTTTGTTTTTATTTGATACTAAAATTACGCGGCTACTTTAAGGCGGTGTGCTTTTTCAGCAGCTTGGTTGCTGTTTTGGAAAGGTAGGTTTCTTTGATTGAGTTACTGTTAGTTGTATTTAAGCCTTAGTTTCTCAGAGTCCCCTTGCTCAAAATTCGTATAAGCGTATTATGTCGGGACTCTGATCTTTTTTGCATTTCTGAAATCCTTTATTATTTTCTATAGTTCAAATGAATGCAAACAGATCTAAACAGTCATCTCGGAGAAATTCATCACGTGCGAACCTTAGGAGAAGTAACATGTACTCCGCTTTGAAAATCTCTCATTTACCGAAGCACTTTGAAGAAGAGCAATTGCGAGAATATTTCGCGCAGTTTGGTACTGTTTATGGCATTTACTTGCCCAGGTCAAAAAAGGTACTTTTTCTGTGGTTTAACTATATCTAGACACTTAACGCGAGAGATAAGGCGTTTATCTTGGTGAACAAAGAGGTAGCACCCATAATTGCTTCAACCCTGCACAACGTTCTCAACTTCAACAAGATTATGAAATGTGAGTCAGTGATATATTTACTTGGAGCTACTTTATTCCTTTGTTGTGTGGTTTCCATTAGTAAATGTTTTTTCCTCAAAGGCGAGGTTCTTGAAAGTTACTACCCGAGTTGGTTTAATAGAACTCCTCAGACTGTATCCTCTGTTGAGAAGGAGAAACTTCGTCGTTGTAAAAGCATAGTGAGTCCGGCGAGGAATGCACCCCAACGACGAGTGAGGAATCTTTACAAGCGCATTGCTGCCCTCAAGAGACTTGCTCCGGGATTTAAGCTAAACATGCTAAATGGCAGCCACCCACCTCCATCGCCTGCATCCAGCTGATGTGCTGTACAGCTTGTGCCAATTATGCCTTGTTATCCAATTGTGCCTTTTAACTTATTTCTCTGCAGATGCCACCCCTCCAAGAAGCCCACATAATGGGGATACAGTCGATATTGGGTGGAAAGGTTCATCAAGTGGATGGGAGGCATATGTGCACAGGGTATGAGCAGTTACAAAACTTGGGATGCGGCATAAGGGCACAAATAAGAGCAAGTCACGATGGATTTTCATTGTGTACAATAGACCCGATAGTAGAGAATTTTGTTTCGCCAAACGGAGTATGTGTTATCAAATTTGAGAAGGTATGTTCCACTAGAGGCGGGATAGTGGTGAGAACCACAGTACACCTCGGTGTGAGATGTTCTTCTGTAAACTGGAATTAACTCCTCAACAGCATTCTCCGAGGAACCTGAAATAATTGAATTGAGGGCGGGTGGTTGTATCAATGTTCCGAGACCACACGAACTTACTTTCGCTTTTTTCGGGGGGCTGGGAGGAGCCTTGGATGAGGCTCCAGGGTGCACTGAACGGCATCCCACCTAGAGTCGCTTGCTCGCCTTTGCCTGCCGAATTGTCGTTCGAGCTGTTCGATTCCGTAGGCCATTCAAAGCTTAGACCGAACCCAATATCGTAGTCGTCTGTGGCGAATTCCCACACGAGACAGTTGCCGGACGGAACAATAGAAACGCGAATCTGTCGCAGGGATTAAAACATTCATGAGATGCTATAATGTGCACGTAATGATGACAGCACTGGAATGATAGTTTGGGTGGAAGGACCTACGGTGACCAGTTCTCCGCTCCCCACGTTGAGGACGGATTCGGGGTCTTTGGCAAGAAGTGCCTTGAACTCGTTGATGTCGTTTCTGGTCCACATTTGAGGTGCTGCCACCTGGTTTCTTCCACCAGGGATGTGGGCGACAAGGTCGTCTCCATTCGTTTGTTGTCCGTTGACTAAAGTGGTGGCAGGTGGTCACTGACTCTCAGATACTCAACAGTAGCATTAGAAAAGGCATGGCCTTGTGTGGAGGCAAATTACGGTGAGATAAGAAACATGTAACATCACAGGCACGGACGGTAAGTGGCTCGAGAAGGAAGTAATTGCACATTTTAACAATAGTAAGATAAATGTGATTTACCAGAGCGAGATCCCATTCCACCCCTACTTGATTTGCGGACAGTGGTTTCGTGCGATTGGTCTTTGACCCAAGAACAAGAGGAGCATTGGTCCTAAAAGCAAATGAAAATTAGGCCCAGCATTCCAAAATGGAGGAGAGCCGTAAACACGGAGTGGATCAGCAGCCTTTCTTCCGTCTCTTAGAAGTCGGAAAATGAGAGCAATGTACAACTATTTCAGGTAATTATTTAGTCTTTCTAAGGCTGAAAATTGTCAAAAGCATACTGAAGCAGAATCATTGTTCAATGGCGCCTGTGATGAATGCGATGCCTGTTCCAAATTCTGCGAGGAAATACCTCCAGGGAGAGCAGACGGATTCTCGGATATGTAAATCATGTACTGGCGGAAGTGGCGATCCTGCAGTTGTGCGATCAATTCCGCTTGCTGAAATTCAGACACTGGATTGAACATAAAAGAACAAATTGTCTAATGAGACAAAGGAAAAAGGAACATCAGTAGTTCAGGTGCGATTGCGAAATGGAGTTGATGGACACAGAACTTACCTTGGCCTCGTTGTCAGGGTAGTACTGCGCGGCGTAAGCCCGAAACTGATCCAAAGTTTGAGCATTTAGTGCATTACGAACCTGAGACCTATGAAATCATACAAAGGTAAGCAATGAGTTGATTGTATCCAACCCATCCATTTTACTTCACAATCAGGTATCACTGAGATTTGATTTTCAAATCACCAATGATGATCCATAGTTGGGAACAGCTTCGAGCGTTACCACTCCCATAACAGATTCAATAATGCGATCATAATCAAGGAGAATCATACAAGCTAAATAATGCAGAATAACCGTAAAATAATGTGCAAAAAAAACAGGCGCAACAGAGATGCACAAGAGAAAGTGAGAGGTGTGGAAAGGCGTAAAATTACTCTTGACTGGGAGACAGATGGTGGTTGAGCTTTTCAGAAGGATTAACGGAGAGCGAATGACTGTAAAAAGAAAAACATGAGGAGAATTTTCAATGAAAAAGCCCATCAGGTGGATGTGCGAAGAATAAGTTTAATACAACAGATGCGATGTTCAACTTGTCAATTGGATGGTATATAACGCATCAAGTAAGATCCTCAAATTCTACGAATCAAAGAAACAAAAATTCACTCAAACGATATTGCCCAACAACCTACATTCATCGAACCACCTCAGCTACACAATTTGATGTTCAAACTAAATAGCACCGACAAGTAAACCTAAGTCACATGGCACTGTGACGGTCCACTAACATTTAATCATGCCTACATTACACAGTAAGATACAAAATGACTTCAACACTGCTTTTAAACGAACTGAGGCCCACTTGACTTCACTTAATAAAATGTTGAAGCGAAGATCTATGCAAATATACCCAAAGCCTACATTATAGAGTACATTCAAAATTGTAGGCACGAGATTAAACGATAGAGATGAGTAAATCCTACACGTGTTACCCGTTGGTTGGTTAAAAAACTAACTCCTCTCGTCTTCTATTCATTAGAATTCAACAAGTGTGCAAGGTGAATTTGAAGAACTCATTAATAATGCTATCTGCAGACCCTCACACGTTTCAAACGACCTGTAGATGGTAAAAAAACAAGGCGCCGTAATGACAGTCAGGCAGTATCGGACACTAAATTTCACGACAGTGCACCTCGATATTCAGATGTGGAACAGAAATTTCCTTCCATATTACAGCACATAAAACGAACATGATAAAACAATTACCTATTCAGACCGTGAACAGCAGTAGGTGGAAGGTCATTACACTCCTGAGGTTCCCTACAAAAAAACAAGAATGGTAACCTCCAAACAGATGAATAGCGGAAAGTCCGCCTGTGAATCAATGAGCTTTCAGAATCTTTTCTTTAAACCTATTCATAACCCATAACAACTTAGGCGTAGCAGATGAGGTAGAATAAATAACCTGAGTGCCAGCAATTTGGGATACCACGCAAACCTAGTGCCGAATTAAGAGAGCAAAATGAAAAAAACCCTCGAATAATGTTTTTGTAACACGTGCGTATGAGGTTAGAGCACATACGTCATTTAAACGTTATATATGGTTTGAGAAACAGTAACACCGATTACGCAACACAAATATCATGCGCGCCGTAGTTTTCGTATCTGAAAAGATTTGACTAACCTCTATATCGCATGGGGCAAGCCAAGGCATACCCATTCCAAAAAGCGCGCGCCCACGTCAAAGACTGAGCACTTCACAAAAAAGTACGCACCAATTGAATAAATCTGATGATTGATCCAGACCACAAAGACAAGAAGCTATTGAAAGGACGTCATCTACTACTTCCCTGTTTGTGAATGTAAAGTGTACAAAGAACGTGAACAGATTTATCGATGGAGTGACCGGATTAGCGGAACCAATTCAGGCACTAAATTCGTGTCAACAAAAATTTGAAACAATGAAATGAGCGCGCACAATTCGAGCACAGAATCAATATTAATGAAGAGAGGTTAAATATCAAAGTTAATTGTGGAGAGTCAGGTCGACAATGGCAAAACAATCGCGAAATCGCAGCTTCCTTCTAATGTGGCTGACAATCGAACAGCACACGGAGAAATGAGAGCGGGTCTAATACTAGATTTAAAGTACCTCCGCTGCACCAGGTTTCAATAGTTTTTCTTGAAAGTTCAGGTAAATATGACAATAATGAATGGGGCAAAGTGTGCCCAAAAGCGTCAACTTTGACCAAAATAGTACAGACAGCAGAAAGGGTAATGCAAGCGATGTTACAAGAATATTCTGTAGTAATATACTGTTCTACTATTAAAAATGCAAAAACATAAGCAATAAAGTGCATTCAACGTAATTATTAAATTATAGTCCCTTGTGAAGTATTTGAAAGAAAACAACATAGAACCAAATGCCATAGAACCAAATCGTGCGAAGACGGGAGCCGAACGTTCCGACAATAAAAGAAATAACGAAATGAAGGTCAGAAAAGTAGCATTATACACTCACACACTAACGTCATTTTGACACGACATTGCATCATTCGCCTCAAGATGAGCAGCGAATTGAGGACAAATTTGAAGAAGTGACTGAACAAATGTATCCTGGGCTTCTGTTTTAGACATTGTTCCCAATGATCGCCATTTCGCTCTGACATATTCCCAAGACGGTCAATGATAATATAAATAATAATGGTGGAATCAGAAGCAGACTATAATCTACGTAAACGACAACAATGTTACGATAGTGGGTTGAGTGGGCAAATTTTCAAGCTATAAACAATTGATCAATGACAATATAAGGCGGAGGGCTTCAGCAAACAAACATTTACCGACGTTCCTTCCCAATAAAATCGAAAATACCCACATCAGGTGCTTTTTCAGGAGAGAATGGACCGTGCTTCGCCTGATTGAAAAGGGCCGAAAATGTCAACTTTTGTTCGTAAGTCAGAGAGAAGGCCTTGTTAATATGAGCTACACATATGCTATAAGGCTGATCGTTACTTTTGTAAAAAATGCACGCGATATCAAAATCATTGACCTTCATTTCAATAGTGATTTCGCAATTACCTTCCCTAAAAAAGAAACTTCTTATCTTAACCATTAAAAACCAATGTTTATGCACAAATTTAACCCCAAAAATATAAGCAAATGAGCAGCAATTAAACTGTGATTAAAACATTGTCATTAAAATTTGAAACAGTAAATAAAGCTAAAATATTACACAGACAGTAAAACAATTGAAGTGAGTCCATCACTCTATTGACTAAATTCCTACAGCTCTCTCGCAAATTTAAAAGAGACGAAATGACGGGCAAGTTCAAAATCTATTAGAGATTAATAAACGAGGAAGGCATATAGTTCCCGAGTTAAAATGGATATAGCGAGTCACCTACAGATGGTAAGTCGCATTAAAAAACCCACTTAAAACGTGCAAACAAAGCCAGTGAAGAGACAACACAACGTGAAGGTAGGAAAATTTGGCCACTTAAAGCAAATAAACACACTCAAACTGCAGACTGCCAACGCACCAAATCAGCCGAACAAAGTACGCGACAAACGTCCGGTGAATTCAAACACTGACGCAGGTATTTTAAAACCACTTCTAAAGTAGCAGTAAATTTCGCTTATAATCATTATCTGCTTATAAATCGTATTTAAATTAATATATTTGAAGCAAAACAAAATAAAAATTTAAACTCAAAATAGACATAAAGCAACTAATAATTAGCATAAAATTTTGCTTAGCAAAAAGGATAGATATGGTGTTCCTAGTCTTTTTTGGAGACGAAAGAAGGCAAAGTTTTAGGACAGGACATATATTGTGGCGTCCCGAGGCTTCCTCGAAAGCAAAAGAGGCAGAATACTAAAGTAGAATATATATTTACCGGACAGAGAGAAAACGGCTGCTGGCATGGCCCAGAGGCCAGCCCACGCAGCTAGGGCAATACGGCCACCTCTGCGACCTTGGCAGAAACCAGCAGTTCTAACAAACAAAGTACTGCATATACGTTTAACAGACATCGAAAAAGGAACTGCTGGCATGAACTGGATGCCAGCCTACGCGGCTAATGCAACGTGGCCACTTCTGTGGCCCCTTTTAAAACCTGTTTCCCATCCATACAGTGTGTTCAATAAAAGTTTGCTAGCGAACAATGTGTTTTTTGTGTAATTGCGTTGACGTCGCAAATGCTTATGGTTCCCACAATAAATGGCAGCTCTTATTTATATAAATTGATTTGTTTTTATTTGTACTTCAACACCTGACGTTTCTAATTAATTATAGTATTGCTCCAATATGTTTTGCGTGATTGTTGGTTATTTTAAATTTTTTGCTCTATATATTTTGCCATTAATTCTTACACTTCAGAACCTCCGCTTTTTTATTGTAAAATGCCGCATGTTTTAGCAATATCTTTTGTGAGTAAGAAGGTTGATTTTATAATTACTTCTGTTTTCATAACGCCACTTATAACTAACCCTGTGTGAACCGCCATCATTGTTTTTTGGTTTTGGAGTTATGGGTGATTACAGTGAGGCTGATGGTATTGCTTTGAAGAGGTTGGCTGAAGAAAGGAAAGCGTGGCGCAGAGACCATCCATTCGTAAGTGTTTTCGTCGACTTCCCACGTCTCAGGGATTTGTTGCTAAGCCTACTAAAAATGCTGATGGCACTCTCGACCTCATGACCTGGGATTGTAGCATTCCTGGTAAAAAAGGAGTAAGTAGTGGTCATCTGTTCCAGTAAATTTCTAGACTCTCTGGGAGGGCGGACTTTTCCACCTTCGCATGTACTTTAAGCCTGAGTACCCTACAACTCCGCCTAAATGCAAATTCGAACCGCCTCTATTCCATCCGAATATTTTTCCTTCAGGAACGGTTTGTCTTTCGCTTCTGGATGAAGAAAAACACTGGCGTCCCGCTGTTACCATTAAGCAGGTAGCGCATGTGTTCTTTCATAGGCTTTAGATCCTTTTGGGAATTCAAGATCTCTTAGATCACCCTAATCCCAAGGATCCAGCGCAGGCGGATGCATACACATTGTTTATTCAGAATCGGAAGGATTATGACTACAGAATAAAGAAGCAAGCGGAACTTTTTCGTAATCCAAACCTCTCTTAAGTAACTTGCTACTACGAATGACTGTAAATAACATCGCTAAGTCAATTTGTGCAGTCGCTCCTTAAAAGAAGTGTCACTTTTAATATTTCCCATCGTTTATTCCTTTATGCTTATTGAATCTGGGTTTCTTGAGGGTGATATTTTTGACTGCCAAAATGTCCTATTTTGGGTATTTCTTGCTCCAAATGTACGTGCCTCCGATTGAGTGGATAAGTAACCACTTAGTTGTAAGGCGGAAGATATTCACATTTTACAAATGGGTTTCGTTCACCGTAGTACTTTTCCGTGGAATTTAGGCTAAGCAGGAATCACATTGAGATGTCCCGAGCGGGGTTTGTTTCTATGCGTTCCAGTGATCTGGTTCTAATATAAGAAATTCAGTTGGAGCGTCGTAGGGAGCCTACTGCGAAGCCCCGATTAATGATGCGGGTGAATTTAGGTGGTGGACTGAGGGAAGAGGTGTCACCTGTCGCTAAAGGAACTGATTGGGGGTTGACACCGTTTGCTTTACTGTTAGGGTTGCGGAAGTTATTTAAGCAGAATAATACCTCTGGGTTTTATCAAAGTGTAGTGTAGGTTTCTGTAAAGTGGGCTTGAGTCAAATCGGGACTTACGGTCATTGGATTGGGTGCTACGTTGCCAAGCACAGCGGCAAGTAGCACGTTTTAAGATCTGCAATGTGCGTGCTGTAGTACTCGTCTGGCTTGCCGGCTTACTATTCAAACTTCTAAGTGTACATTAGAATGCAATGCCGTATGCTTGTTATTCACCTGTACCCATCGTGCCATCATAATCTTTCATTTAAAATAGGAATACAGCTCTCTTGATGTTTGGGAAATGTCTTCGAATGCATGTCGGAATTGCCGTTCAGTAATGTGCTGAGGAGATGCTTTAGTGACCCTGAGCTCTGCCACCTATTTGCAAAGCAGTAGGCATTGAATTAATTCTCAATGATAGGCATTGGCCCCTCGGATCGGTGGTTGGTCAGTGAGACGCTAAACTTTACTTAAACATTCCAACTTATTGACAATGGGGCATGGCAGCGATCGGAGTTAATTACCAGAAGGCACTGTGGCAAATTTCACCGTGTGTCATTGCGAGTTGAGTTTTTCTGATGAGAAGATGGAAATCTGCACTGATCAGTACTATTGCGTGTTGCACTTTGTGATTTGGGAGAAAATAACCTCACTTCTAACATTAAAAGTTGTCTCTTACCTTCCGCGCTATCATGACTTTAGGGGGATGCAAAACAGTAATAGTATACAAATACATAAGGTTTTTAAGTGATTTCACAAAAAATTTTCTTGCAAGCACACTGTAGTACTTTGTTTGTTTGAACTACCGGTTTCGGTCAGGGTCACAGAGGTGGCCGTATAGCCCTAGCTGCGTAGGCTGACCTCTGGGCCATGCCAGCAGCTTATTTCCCTCTGTCCGTTGAATGTATATGTATTTCACCCTAGTATTCTGCCTTCGTGGGAGCCTCGGGACGCTACACACACACTTCCCAAAACTAAGAATTAAAAAGATGAAAGGCGCATCAAAGCTTTTTTAGAAAAATACTATAATGCCAACGGTATCTTGGTTCATGTCACCTTTTTTCAATGAAACACTATAAGGACATCAAAATCTACACTCGTTATAGCACTTTGGTATTTTGCATAATTGAGCACTGAAATGTGTGAGTTTCTCAGCCTCTGTAGGCTGTGCTTTCCCTCTACGCCATGACCGTCGGAGTTTGCTAGTAGTTCCTCATCCCTTCCGTAATTTAGCCATACTTTTTGGTTTTCCGTTGCTTCAAGAAGGGTCTGGAACGCTACGTTGGCGACAGCAGTGGCAAATCCAAGCCAAAAGGGCAAACATTCTGCTTCAAGTTGCTTACTGCCGAACCTCTCTGCAGCAGGTGAGAGAGCTGTAGCCGCTGCCCAAAACTGAAGCAGTGCCCAACTTAAACTAATTGGAGATGCTAAATGAGCGAATTGAACCCAGGCAGGAAAATAGCTAAGTGGCACCAAAATGTGAGCGAATGCAATTAATAGGGTCCACGGAAATCAATTAAATCTTGCCTATCTTGACTATCGTAAGGATCATCGTCCAGTTGTAAGCAGCGAAGTTGGGCATGTCTCCCACTCCAGTACATCTTGCGACCAGTCCGGAACGCCCGATGCACTATTGACATTGGGATCAAATATTTTCTCGCCTTTTCGCACTGACGGCATCGTGATGGCTGGCGCGGGAGTTCAACAAAGAAGGGACATCAGGATAAAGATCAAGAGGGACTGCAGTTGTCTTCTGGATTGTGCAACCTCAGCGAGCCATTCAAACATTTTTAGTCTTCACAGGTTGCACCTTTTCTCTGCAGCATGGCTTTTGGGCTGAGCTGACAGCTTGTTATCTTCTACATGCAAGCAGTACATGTTCCACTACAGTAATTGAGCTTATCACAACTTCCGCGAAGACTTGGGCGATACACTGATTTACCCACTAGCCACGTTTAGTCTGGAACTCACAAGACTCAGCCGTGCAGGTTGAGAAATAATGCATTTGACCATTTAAATGCGAACTGGAATGGCTCAAGTTTGAGGGCATAGTTGATAAGATACTAAAGCAGGATCTATCCAATAGCAAAAGGAGTTTACTACTGCGTGTGAGTTTATTCATCCACGTTATTATGAACCTACTAGTATGTAGTACTTTGTTTGTTGGAACTACCGGTTT
Source organism: Taenia hydatigena (assembly GCA_036345935.2). Lineage (NCBI taxonomy): Eukaryota > Metazoa > Platyhelminthes > Cestoda > Cyclophyllidea > Taeniidae > Taenia > Taenia hydatigena. The sequence goes on from JADWOT020000009.1 coordinate 5,780,523, forward strand.
CGGTCAAGGTCACAGAGGTGGCCGTATTGCCCTAGCTGCGGGGCTGGTCTCCGGGCCATGCCAGTAGCCTATTTCCCACTGTCCGTTGAATATATGTATTCTATCATAGCATTCTGCCTTCTTTTGCCTTCGAGGAAGCTCCGGGACGCTACAAGTACCACGATCTTAATATTGTTAATGGGTGGACATCTTAACAACTGTTTCTTATCATTGATTTGATGATTTGGGCAAATTATTCACCGTGCAGACAAGGCATTCTCCACTGGAAGTAGACTTGCTTCACGAAATTCGTGCCTACGGTCAATAAATCCTTCCATAGTTGGTGAATGGTCTTTTTTATCATAATGCTAAAACCATCTGTTTGGCCTCTGAACCTTCGCCGGGTGGGCTAGACTCTGAGCCACGCCAATAAAATTAATCCTACCTGTGCAATTAAAGTATGGTCGGCATAAGAAGTGTGTCTTCATTCGTCTCTAAAGAAGTCCCAAGATTCCACGATACATTCGCTAAGGTTTTTGGGCTGCAATACTTTGCTTGGCTGAACTGCCAGTTTCGGTCAGGGTGACAGAGGTTCTCATATTGCCCTAGCTGCGTAGGATGGCTTTGGGTAAAGCCAGTGGCTTAATCCTTTCTGCCCGTTGAATACATGTATTCTACTCTTGTATTCCGCCTTTTTTTACCTTTGAGGGAGCCTCGGGACGCTACAGGGGCTGGTTTATGAAGTGGGAGCACTTGAACTATCTGTTTCTTCCATCGGTCAACGTTAAAATTTCCACCGCCTTGTAGGATCAGTAACAAAAAAGTGTACAAAACAAAAGATACATATTAAGTAAGATTAAAAAATTCCAACGGCGTGGTTGTTGCATTAAGAAAGCCCTAAAACAAGGTAGAGTTTTAATAAACATGTTTAACACAAATAAAATTAAGCATTTTAAAATTTTATTAAACATTTTTAAGCTTGAATTTTGCTATTATAAGCTGCAGAAAAAGTTATAACTGCAGACAATAGATGTGAGGTGTTTTACTGATCATTTATAACGTTGTTTGTTGAGATCATTAATGGGTACTTGTATCGAAAAAGTTCTATTACTTGGTTTTTCTTTGCATAGGATTATAAGTGAGTCATGAAGAAGGCATAGAAGTCATTATGATCGCTTTTATCTTCTTTTTTCTGTTACGTTATGCGATATGGCTGAAGACACGATGGAAACTAGGTGCTTCATAGGGATAATTTCTAAAGGCCTGGCTATTAAATGCCTTCATAGTCAATGCTCTGAGTGCTTTTTCTTTACTGTGCTTGGGTTTCCTATTGCTTTAATACATATCATTGGCTTGGTAATGTACTATTAAGTTGAACCTCATAAATGTAAACTCTCAAATGGCATGAGAATGCATGCTTTTCAAAAATTTCAGAGTTGGTACGGATTTCGTTAGTCTATTTGATTATGTTTTACCGCGGACATTTAAAACTGTAAAATGGAATGCGAAAATGTGAAGAGTAGCATTCGTTACGTGGTTGATATATGACAGAATTTGTCCTTAGGATTTAAAGCAAATCTGGATTATTTCACTACGTCGTTTTTTGTAGCATTTTTAAGTGCTTTATTGCACTGCTTTGGCTAGTCAAATTATTTTTGTTTTACATGTGATGTTTACGTGCAGGGATGCTGAATTTTATTGAATTGTGTTAATGCTAGTCATCCTAAAGTTCTCAGCCTTTGCGTTACTGGGCAAGCGCACTAACCAGCTGATAATAAATGTATAAGTTTTACATTCTAAAATGTTTTGTTGTTACTTAAACATTTTGAGTCTAGCAGGAAATCTATCCTACTTTTGTCCTAACCGCAGATTTTGTTGGCACTATTGCTGGGTAAAAGCAATGTCATCCTAGTTTTTAGGTCTGTAGACATCACTTAGTGGCTTATTATGGTTACTTTACAAAGCCTTTCTCGTTTTACTAAGGGACTGACTTGTTCTTCTTTTTGCTGTTGTTTAGAGAATTTAAAGTGTTCACTCATCTTGTCTACTCGAAATGATAACTTATGAAAAATTTTTCAATGCGTCTTGGGCAGACGTTGGTCAGGCCTAATAACACAATTCTTTTTCCGTTTTAGGTAAAGATTATGTCATTTGAAAAAAGAACGCAGTCTTTTTTTGCGCCTCTGGTTATAGGACTAAATCGAATGACACAGGTATGGTTTCTCCCACCAACACTATTTTAAGGTAAATGATGAAATTTTTGGGACTTCAAGCAAAACTGAATACGATCATGCAACTCTGCAATCGTTTATTTACGCTGATCTAACCTACAAAATTTGTACGAGGTTAAAGGAACAACTAGAAGCCATGATAATCCCTAACGCTGGTATGTTTGGTCTGTGGCAATGCACTGATTCACAGTGTCTAAATTAACAAGACACGCTTTTATTTTTAGTAAAAAGAGTGGCAAAAAAAATTGCAGTTGATTTTAAACTCCCCTCATATGTGGATCTACGAAGGTCTGAAAAACTGGCGAGCACCGTCGCCGGATGTGCTGTTGATCTGCCAGGGACTGATCTGTGTGCGTTACTTATCTATTGCAGTAGTTTTTAGCAGTAGCAAAGCTTTATTTATCAGCCATTACCGTTGTGTGCTATAGAAGCTACAGCCTCATCAAGGCATGGCGGCTCTTATGAATCACCCAATTTTTCCTTCTAGATATTAAGTAAGATTGAAATGTGCTTGTTCGTTCTTCAGCTGTAACACTTTCCCAATGTGCACCAGCATACTTGAGTCTGGGCCAGTCAGAACAAGAATTTGCAATGAATGTTCAGTCGGAGTTGCTTTTAGTTATTAGGAATTTTCTCACTACACATTGGCCAGAAATACAGGTACGTGCTGTTAATAATCGTCACTTAAATCCAGACTATAAATCACAGAATCATTCTATATTTTAGGAGAAATTTGTAGGGGAGTCAGAATTTTTGCACTTCATTTGGCATGAGGGAAATCCGCCCCGTTTATTTAATTTTTTTGCCAAATATGCGATTTGAAATCTTGAATAGTGCATCGAAAACTTATTAATGGGATTCGAATGCAGAATCATATTCTGAAAGATTTATACGCTTGCTTCAAATAGTGAAATTGATGAAAGAACATCGTTGAAATTTTAAAGTATACTTGACCATATTATCTATCAGACAATCAGCTCGTTTTAATGTTTCGACGGTTTATTTGTTACCCAAAGTGTATTAGCATATTTTGATGTCCACCATTTCATGCCCATTTAAAAGACAACGCATCTTAAATGGCGTTATTACGTGTTCAACAGAAGGAGCGTCGCAAACTGGATCTCTTGCGTGTCGACTACGATTGGGCACGCAGCGGGAAAGGGAAAAAAGTGGTGCGTAACGCATAATTATTCTTTGACAGTTGACGAAGTGGTTCTCTTTCACATAATGAGCAGTTCGCAGAGCAACCAAGGGACCACTCGTCATGGTGGGGGCAGTATCTAACGTCTGCACCAGCCTCAACTATTTGTCTTTCTCGCTGTGCGCACTTTTTGCAGTAGGTGGTGAAGTGTACAATATTTATGACCTTGTGTAAAGCTGTCTGGTGACCGTAAAAGCTAAATTGACGGAGCTATTCTAGTCGACTCAAAATGAATTGCCAAATACTGCACTGAGAGCAGTTGTGCCAATAACTCATTGCTCTACAATCCATCAGAACAAGTATTTCAAATTGCACTAACCTATCTAGTTGTGTATGAGGTTCCATAGCGCCTTTACTAATACCATCGCAAATTTTTTAACGAATGCGCCCATCGGATTCATGGATGATCTAATAGTGGATAGGTTGTTTGCGTTTCTGTAGGATAAGTCAGCCCGTTGAGGTGGCATTAGAATGAAACGACAATTTTTTTGTGTGTACTTGGAACCATTTCATTTGCATTAGCGTTAAGCCAATTGGTCACCTTCCCTTACACCTTAGATTATGCCACGACACCAGTTATTGCACTTTTCTTTTTTAGGATGAAAGTAAGGTTGCAATGGCAAAGCAGAGCTTTGATCGCCAGCTCTATCTCACCCAATCGCTGCTCCAGCAATGCAAGACAACAAGGGTATGTTTCACATCACTCACCCTCGCGGTTCTCCAACCCTTAGCGCTGTTGCAGTCAGCCCACGCTAGGCTATTCAGGGTGCATCCATTGGCGTATTTTCAACCAGCAGTCACATCCCTGATTCTATGTGAGAACTAGTTTATAACAGAGTTGGCCAGTCTTAGCCTCCGGACTGTTTGCAAGTGTCGAGTGGCCTTCGTTTGATTCAGAAAGTGTCTCCTATAGCCTACTTATTGATTGAAGCGGCTTAAAATTGCAATTAAATGTGATTTTGTTTATAACCCCTTGTATGACCCCTGCTTCGACTGCAGCTGTGCATGCGGCAACTGGACTTTCCTTCGAACAGTTAACCTTACTATTGATAGCATTATTGTTATTAAATGAAGCCATGGAAACTCAGAGCTGCGATTTAGTAGTTACCGTGGCATTAGGTGCTTCAACCTTAAATAACTCTATCTACTCGGGAAATTCTAGAGTTAAAGAGGCATTGAGAAGTATGGTCGGTTCCCTTTAAGAGGGAGCTCTGTTATATATCCTTATCCCTTCCATTATTTTAGTATAAGGTGATCTAACACACGTCTACGTGGCTATCGCTTTTGCTGTTAATTTTTAAGTGGTTAGTTTTACACCTCCAAGTCAGAATAATGCAATATAGGTCAGAATTGACAGCTCCCATCTACAATACTTATGCTTCAATACTTGGTACCATAGTCAATGTTTTTAAGATTCATTTGAACCTAAACTGCTCGTCAGAGGGTGATGCAAATGAAAGCGTTTGTACAACATCTCGCTTTAGGATGAAATCGCAAAAGGCCTCGCTGCTATGGCGGCGGCACAGTGGCAACATTTCAAACGCTGCGAGGAGATTATGCTTCGTCTAAGCACCGAGGTTAACTTGGAGAGCTTACCGCAGTGATGCTATTATATCTATTCAGGTGACTAGCCGATAGCTCCCAACCCTTATGGATATTCAATATCTCCCTCCTTGTCTTCTCCTCCTGTCTCAACAGAAGCGCGGTACCATATTCTATACATTCCCAAGAGACTCCATCTCCCATCAACGCAATTATGACTTTCGCGAGGTGGAATCAAAATTATGCGTGGTCATACTTTTCATCGCCAAATTCAATCTATTCCAATAAGTTTACGTATGAACGAGAAAGGTGTGACATCCCATCTATCTTGAGCAACTTTATTAAATGATTATTATTTTTTGAAATATGCAGCCTAAAGGAGAGAATGTCATCGAATGTTGAACTGAATTTCAAGTTTTACTAGAATAGGGCTGCGGCTGCGTGGTGTCACCGGGCTGGCGATTTCCCATTTCGGTGGTGGGACTAATACGAATCATAATAAGATGTTTTGCATGCATGAGCTTCGGACATTAGAATGCTAAACTTAAGTTTGGACCTTGATACACTTAATAAAAAACTCCATTTCTACGTTGACTAGACACAATGCTTCTTTGTAAGCAAACTTCACTTCATTTTCGCTAAGTCCGCTGCCAAAAATCTTCTGCTAATGGCTTGAACATCGTTGTTTACAGCTCTAGCATCGCATGATTATGGACTGAAAAGGCATCGTTCTCGAACAGCTTTTGGATCGCAGTCTTTTAGGCACTTGGGCGTTTGCAACACTACGAAACTGCTTAGTGAAATTAAGGCATTTTCTTATGCTATAATTATGAATTCACTGTTCTTAATTATGAAACGTTCTAGGTGCTATTGTTTCGGCTTATGGGTCAGGGCAACTGAGGCCTGTGATTTGGCACATTTCGTAGCCGACCAATCTTTTATTATTTTTCATAAATCTCAAGCATCATTGTTGTAAAAATGACTTTTTTTGTGGACCTGTCGCATTTACCATCTGGAAGGGTATTCATACAAGCTTGACACATGATGAAAAACAAATCGGAATCTAATATTTGCAATTCTTGCTTCTGATTTGGTGGGCTAGAGAGATTTGAAGTCCTGTTGATTCATCAAGCGCTCATTTAGTTAAGCGGGGAAATTGCTGGTAGACCACCGTAAAAATTAGAAGTACTTTGAGGTACATCAGAAGCGACCTTTCTACCTCCCCCCTCTAAAGCAAATTTAGAATAGACGGTCAGTATTGTCAAGACATCCTAACAGTAGATCACTATCGCGGAGCGCGTTAACTCACAGCGGAGGTGCATCTAACGTACTTTTGCTCAGCTACACCTCAAACAAAACACCGTCATCTCATCACACTAGAGCAAGGGATGCTTCATGAGCCCCTCGATCAAGCGTGGCAATTGGATGACTATATCTGCTGTTTCCTTTGCGCTAAAACTCCCTAAAATGTGGTTTAATTCGGCCGCCGCTAGGATCCGTGCTTACATGGAGGGAATTGATAAATTTTTGCCGAAATCACGGCCTACGTGTGGGTTCCCAAATCTGAAACTCTAGATTTCTTACAACTTTTGCTACATACAATCATGCGAACTATTACACTATTACATCCATTTGTTAAATTATTGGTACTCAACAATGATTATAGGCCTATGCTATAAACTAAAATAACCGCATCATTAAATCAAGTAATTAAAGTATACGCACAGTAAATTCCAATATAGTTAAAACAGTTTACTATTCTTTGAGCAATTGTATGTCGAAGTCTTTTCATGTTACTTGAGTTTATGTTAGTTAGCTTATTTTATGTAAAAACTATGGCTTTATTACCAAACAGCAAATTACGTGTTCTTATTTTTCTCATGATTAACCAGGGACTATTATTGCAATTCAAACAATGGGCAGAAATATAGTAAAAAAGCACATAACTATGCTAGATTTAAAATACCGAAGAATCACTAAATGTAGTAAAGTGGTTTATGTTGCCTTATTTAAGATTTTGTTACAATGCGTATAACGCAACGACTCATCGTAAATTAACAAATGAAACAAAGCAACTACATACAAATTTATTAACAATGCAAATGTGGTTTACTAAAGAATTCTGACTTTTTACTAAACACCTAAATGGACTACACCGTGTTGGAAGTCTATTCATAAAAAATGCATAAATGTTTGCACTCGCCGTGGGACCTGGCGCCCTTTTCAGGAGACTATTTTAAGAATTTCGCAAAATTATGCGAAAATCCATGCACTTAGGCTAATCTCTTATTTCTGCACTATACGCCTCTATCAACTAAAAAAGGCAACCGGCATAAATGATAGCCTGATAGGGGCTCACTATAGGGCTAGCAGAAAATAATCCCTCATCAATTTGTTAAAACAAACAACCCAGTTACTACATAATTACAAATGTACTTGTATTTATTTTACATTTGATCTATTCCTTTTTTTAATTTTTTGTGTTTACTAAAGCGATTGCATTTTTTGTTGGCTATTGTTTATATACAAACGTATCTGCCTCTTTAATTAGTATAAAGAGTAGTATTATGTCCCACTGTTCACCAAATTTGAACCTTAAAGCGATTTAATAATCAATTACAAGTGCAAAAAGTGAAGTTTTTAACAGTTAGGAACTCAAACCTGCCAAATGGGCACATGTGAAAGGTTTCTTCCAATCGCATTTTGATGTTTCTTACTTTCCATTTCCTTCTTTCATTTTTATGGAAGAACTAGAGCTTTTCTTTTCCTTCGAGTCATTGGTGCAGTCTCAATTGGAAGGCTGGTTCAAACAGTGCCCTTCCCACTTGGGACGGTGTATTAAAACACAAAAGTCGATTGACCATTCTGTTCCTCCAATTTCAGACTCGTTAGTGTAGAGTCCGGAGACTTCCTTGAGGGCAAAAGAAGGCATAATATTAGGCCATAAAGCCTCCGCAAGTAGTACATCCTTTTGGCGGCATGGCCTTAAGGTCACGGGAATAGCCTCTCAGCTCCTCCGTACGTCGATGTGCATTTTCTATCAAACTACAAATTGTTATGACCCCTAATGTAGTTCAAGTACAGTTATCGTTTATTTTCGTTTGGTTAAAAGCTGAAAGTTTTGAAAGCGTTTAATTAGTTTCCAGCGAAATCAATGTAAATTAAATACACGATGTAATAAATTCGGTTGTGAAATTATTATTCAATTGGAAATATTTGCAAGTTATTAGTTGCTGCGATTTATTTACCACATTAAACCAGCAATGCAATGTAACCACTTAGAAGGGTGCTAGTGTGAGTAGGTGTAGACGAGGACAATCGAACTAGTAGTAAGCGGTTTGATAGTCACTTCATATTTGGGCTATCGTCCTTTTTACATGTATTGCGGTTTGAATAGGGTAACCGGAATTCTATGCTATCCAGTGCTATGAAACACTGATACACATCTAGTTTTGTGCTGATTCATGACGAAATGAGGTGAAATTGGTCCACTCGATTCGGATTAACAAAGCACTGCTAAACTACCTGCATCTTCGTAAGCATTTGCATAAAGTGCTATTTTGGGGTATTCATTGAGTTAAAAAACGACGGCTTTTAAACTTTTCCTTTCACCAATCTTCAATCATCTCATTTTCGCATAAATTTGCTTTGACAAGCGGATTGGGTCCTCGATGCGGTCGATTGGTGAACGGTTGCACACGCAATGCATATGCGTCAAGGGAATGCAGAAGTTTATTTGATACACGCTGAAACATCTTTTAGACCCACTCGTTTAATTCACTTCACCAAGCGTCTTAGAGCCCATAGGACGTGAAGGGTGTAGTCTCATTAAAATGCTTGTCTTTCTCCCTGACGTAATTGAGGTCTCTTGGCAAAGGTGTCGGGATGGCCGAACTTTCTACAGAGAGCTCTCTTAGTGCATTAATCACTGCCACTTTAAGGATGTTTCCGTAAAGTACGACTCGATTATGGATCAACACAACTTTACTCCCTAATTGGCTTGGTATCAGCCATCGTAGGTGTGATACGACTTCGTGTCATGATTTCCACATTACTCAGGGCGTGGTCGCGTTCTGTAAATGCATGTAACCTACAGAATGCGTGTTCACAAAACAGTCATTCGGGAGTTTCTTGTAAATAGTCACCACCACCTGACAGCCTTCCCCCCACCTACCTACCAGCTCGACTAGTTTATCCGTAACTAACGTTTACGGCCTTTCTTAATTCAATGAACACATTCATCAATATTTTTAGCTTTTTTCAAACTTCCCTTTCCACTTGGCTCGTTTGTACATCGCATCGAAATTTATCTTCCTTTCTAGCAATTTAGAGAAGAAGTATTGTGCAAATGTAATAAGTAGAAATTTGAAATGGTTTTCAGGCGTCTTTTAGCTCTTAAATTCTTTACTTGGAAAATAGTCTTTTAGCTGAATTACTGCAATAACATCGTCCTTAAATAAGGACTGTAAATATCTGGTAAGACTTGTACAAAATCCAGCCAGTTCTTTAGCATTTGTCACATATGGGAACCAAAAGCCAGTCTCCCTCAAATTTACATAATTGCGCATAATGTGACGATGAAACACAAAACAACATCAATTTCAAAGAAACTGTTGAAATACATAAGAAAGCCGCCGCAAAAACGCTTTTATTTCATCTATTGAACTGTTTATGTGTGGCACATTGAAAGTGTTCGCAGCTCTCAGAGAACCCCACCTGTTCTTCAAATATGACCACAGGATGGAAGTAAAACCAACCTCGATATAATGAAACAGCATTCGCATGTCGAAAACCCCGAGAAACTGCGTGGAACAGGGCCTCAACTTGCCGTCTTTCCCCATGACGTTCAGTGGAAACAGCACATGACGCTTCCCCCGTGCTTCGCATCTAACCAAGTCTCTCGGTCAAATTGGTGGTGGCAGTGGTAGCTGCCTTTTGAGCGAGAGGCAGCGATTGGTTCCTCCAATCATGAAGCACGAGGGTAGGCAAATAGGCTGCGAATATTTGGATTCTCACGAATGTCATGCATAGTTGCCTTGACATCAGGATCTACTCGTTAGTTGAAAGCGTCGCAGCTTTTCAACTCCTAAATTGAGCAGCGAATTCCACTTTTGCTAATCTTGCAAGATAAGCATGACTATGAGGGGGATTAATTCGACTTAAAGCCTGACTTGATAACCTTTGTAAAATCGTAGATCCTTAGTTGGAGAGCATAACACTACACAGTCCAAAACCTTGATGAATTTAGGCTAAAATAATCGGTCCATTCCCACGGAGTAAATTTGCGCAATTAAGATGTGTAAGGCAATTAGCTTTATAATATTTTTAACGCTCATTTTCACAGACGCCCATTTGATAGCGCTGGTCCTTTTTATGGTCGTGAATCGTAGTAAGCCAATGGCGATGGGATGGGATGGGGGCATATGGCGTTAGGTGGCTTGAAAAGTTACGACAGTAAACGTGGATTTCGAAAATACCAGCGAGCATTTCGAGTCCACTTAGGTTCACGATTCCTAACTTCTCAGCCCTTTCACGCATCAAGAAGAAGTTGGCGTCATCAAGCGAGGTCTCATCCAGGATTTAAGGTGCTCATGTCACACTGATTTTCACAATAAACTCCAACTCTTCAAACTTCGTAGACACTACTTGTGCATGCTTTCAAAAAAGGAACTGCATAACTAAAGCCCCTGCAATTCAAAAACAATTAAAGAATTCAAAGTGGCGTCAGGGCCTATTTCGGAAGCGTAAGCACTGCATGATCATGTAACACACCGTCTGCGTAGATCTTGCAAACGCAATCTACGTTAACACCACTTTATACGTCGATCTGTGCATATTGAAGTTGGACAACGAAAATTCGCTTCAATCGCTAATGGCCAGTCCCCTGTTTTGCGTGGTCCGAACTACTTCACTACCTGGATACTTCGTATTTAGGCATGAGGGAAGAGATTCGCTAAAGCTTAACGCTTGGATGTGTAGTGGCCTTTAACTTAAAATGCTGTGCACGGGCCGGTAAACGTACGAGAAATTACATTCAGTGGAAGGAACTTGCTAAGTGACAGCTAACACTGGTGAAGGTTAACAGAAACAGGGTGCGCATCTATTAGCCAAAGGAATTAGGCAATGATATTCGGATTGCTTGAAAGTTGAAAAAGTTAAACAGAGTCATATGTTTGTCCACTCATTTACTGCACGCCTCCTACTCAAACCGACATTGTGGTAGCATAGAACGAAGTGATAGTTTATGTCAAAATAATGATGGAAGGGCTGTGGGTGGCGCAGGTGCCTTGCATTAATTGGCAGCATGTGCTACGTCACCTCGACTAGCAATGAAGGAGCCATCGAGATTGGCACAAGATTAGGTTGATTATCCCTCTGAATGTTTAGTAATAGAATACTACAACTAAGCTATGCATTCAGTGTGGTCCGTTATCACCAAAAATTGTATTCAAAGATTAGACTAAACATTTGATTAAATAAACAAAACTGGATTTTCGTTTAAACTAGGCGCCACTGCAACGGTGCCCAATGCTATTCTTCCAACCTATCATGAGCACCCACTCAGTCACGACAGATACTCAGTCCACTTCTCTAAATAATGCCCACGTACGCCGAATTTCCGAGTCGCAGTTGTGCCAGACGAAAAAAGTGCATTCATGGTCAAGCAAATTTACTATTCACAAGAATTGAACCGTTCGCTTATTTGGATCAGGCCTCATCCACTCAAGGCAAAGTACTTTTAACCTTTCAAAAGTCTCCAATTCTCCTAGCACCACCTTTGTGTATGTGTACACACAATGTACACACCCCAAAATTTTTTAGCAAATAATAGGCGATGTGGCTCAATCATGCCCTCGTGATTCAATGTCGCATAATGAAACGTGAACGGTGCGTTTCAAGTGACCCCGCCCGACGACAGTGTTTATAAAGGGACTAAAAAAAGGCCCATTTGAATCCATTTTGCGAGTTAAGTAAGTGTAAAACACTAGGTTAACTAGCTGATTATTAAATTCCCTTGTTGGTGTGGGAAGATAATAATGGCGACGATAATAGGTGATTTTTACGATTTATTTATAGCAATAAAAATCCACACGTCCGTGCCATTCATTACATCTCATGCGACATACAAAGCGTCATGTTGAGTCACATAAGTGCTTACTGAACCACCATCGACTGCTGTCTCACAATTCAGCAGGATTCTGCTGTCAGTTAACGTATTATGCACATGCGTTACAACCCATTTCTGGCGAATAAAATACCACCAGTGACCTGGACAATAAGGTGACTCCCCAAAATGTCACTACTTCCCCTTCCACATAACTGCAGTTTATCTCGCTTATTTTTGGAACATTTTTTCAATGCCTGTAACTGTCCTCCCCAGTACAGCCTTCCAACTTGGTCGCTAAAAAGTTGGCGGTTATTTGCAGCAGTAAATGACAGATTTGATAATAGGTTGAAATCATGTGGATAGACCCATACCTCCTACCGCTGTATTCCAAGCAAAAGCTAAATCATCATTTCTGCCATTCCTCCTTATGTTAAATTTCTAAAGCAGACCCTAGATGCGTTAACATTGCCGAGAATGCTTCTTGGAAGATCGAGGAAATCGGGGTCACCTTTTGAGTCCACCGATCTCAGGAGTTATCTGTAAAGTTTTTATTCTCTTTTGAAGCCTTCCACAGCACAGGTGCTGTTCAATGTGTCTGATTACAATTGTTCTTTACTCGATTTCAAATCTAATCAGAAATCGGTGTGACGTCTGTAGCAAATATTGCCTCTGTCAAGACACCTGTCTGCAATTTCAAGGTTTGTTCTCTCCATCCTCCACCATGTATTTTGATCCATGCTGCTAGCTTGATTTCACCCCCTTTAAGAACCGTGCTTTTGGATATTCCACCTCCACGAGTGCAGCTGGATCATTTCTGGCATCAATGGGATAAAAGAGTTCATGGTTACACCGGCTGGTACGTACTTGAGGAAGATGTTAAGAAGTGCTCCTAACTCACGCACATATGTCTGGGGTAATTTTTATGGCCTCTGGTTACTGGAATTGTTTTTGTTCCGATTCATTCACGTACCAGCGTATTTGCTTTCTGTTCAAACCTCACTCAGGTTGGTAGATGCCTTCCACTAGGCGCAGAATGATACCAAGTGTTACCATATAAGAAAGAAATGGATCGTGTGAACAAATCACACGGCAATACCAGATTAAATAAACTAAGAATTGTCACAAATAAATAGACTAGAATTCCGCTAAAGGCTCCTTGAACCTAAGTAAATACGATGAGCTAGGCGAAGAAATGACTTAGGTAAGCTAAAAGGGATAGTGCGACCACCTTGCTTGAACAGCTATCTATTTGAAACAAAAGGAATGGAGTCCTAGGTTAAGAAGACAAATCCATATTAATAGTGATGCTTGTAGCTCCCTCACTGCATAGCACAGAGCTAACGCTCACAGGGGTCATGGCGTGGTCATGAAAATCGTCGCGATACTGGCGTCGGTAGGTGAAGCAGACACTGAAAGCGCCTCGCCTGGCGTGCAGACACTTCGCCTCGCCTCACTTCGCTGCGCTTCGCCTCGCCTCGCCTCGCCATTCCATATGCATGCGCATACGCCCCGGCGAATGTCTGTAGATCATTTGTACCTTCTCAGCCAATCAGAATGGGACTCGTACCTGATAGGTGGAGACGTCGTCGTGGGTTCTGCCGGCATACGCGCCACTGTAAATCAATTCGTCACTTCGCTTTGCGTGCACACGTCGTCGTCGAGGTGGCTCTGCGCTACTTTGCATCTAGGATGGATGTATAATTTGCCATTCGCTCCTCTTCTCACGGCTCAAGTAACAATGGCTTCGCACAACAGCTTCGACAATCAAGCTCCGGCCCTGCTCGATCGGCACCCCCAATCGCCTTCATCGCCGCCCCCAGCTGTTTCCTCACCTAATCTCCTGAATTCGACCTCCTCGCCCCTCTTATTCACTCAGCCCGTTCTGCTCCCCAACCTGCGGCGTTCAGCGGACGACCACCAGACACCTCCTCCAGTTCCGCCCCACCAGAACACTGCGGTCCCCAACACTACCGCCGTCACTACCACTACCGTGGCTGTTGCCCTTCAGTCTCCACATCCCACCATCAATTCCTCTTGCTGCATTCTCATCGACGGCCAGCCACAGTCAGTGGAGGCTGTCCAGAATCTGGTGGCCCATTTACGGGAGGAGATCGCCTTACGTAACACCCAGATCGCCCGTCTGACAGGCGAGGTCGAAAGCCTGCGTCGCATAGTCGGCGACCGCAATCGAGATGTTGATCAGCTAAAGTCGGTGCTTGACCAAAAGTACATCCCGCTGGTGGCTGTAAACGGCGCCAATCGTAGCAGCAGCAGCAGAAGTAACAATAATGCTGCCAACACCTTGGCGAGCGTGTGCGCGGTTGAGGAGACCATGGAGTTGGGGGAGAGCGGTGTGGCACCTCTTCCCGTAATGCCGTCGCCTCAGTCCACCACCGTGCTTCCCGCCCGCACTAAGAAGCAGGGCGTGTGCGGGGAGAGTGTCTCGCGCAACGCTAACATTGGATTCATCCATTACGAGAAGGACCATAAGTAAGTGAACTTTACACTAAACCTTTAAGACCGCCTTCTCACAAACTTTTATTGAAATTAATCTCGGAGTTTTGGTGAGAAAAAACCTTCCAACATACGTGTTGAAAGGAAACCGCATGTGTGCTAAATCCCGAATCGGGTTTACAACTGCAGTAATTATGTGAAATATTCCCTTTTGCAACCATTTAAAGTAGCTCATCAACCGATATAAAGCATATTTTCATCATGAAATTGGTATAAGTAGGTCTCTTATTCTATGCTTGAATGGCGTTGCCCAGCACAATAAGTTACCTAATTCTGTTTGGTGTACAAACAAATTGTACTTAAATCGAGTGTCAATTTTAATTTTGGCACACGTTTAAAAGTGTTGCAACGAATCTCTCGCCGTTGCCTCGACTTGTCTCCAACGCGCACAATCGTACGACGAATAGGTGGTAGGTGGTAATCCACACTACACTGGTTCCAGTGTGCAAATAAATTACCCTCAGTATAGTGGTTTGGGCCGTGATTTGATGACCAGTCGGGCGTTTCCGCCGACTGCTTTGTTTTATGATATTCACTCTCTAACATTCTAAAACCTGTCACTTTGTTATCTGACCTAATTGACTAATAAAAAGAGTCTCATGCCAACTTTCTTCGGCGCTTTATCGCCTTTGCGTTAATAAATAATAACATTTAGCTAAGTTCATGCTCTTTTCTGCGTTTTGCAGAAAATCAATTAGAGGACCTTTACTTTTGTGGTATGGAGTCATATGTGGAATTTATCCGCTCTGTAAAGCATTTTA
Organism: Taenia hydatigena; assembly: GCA_036345935.2. NCBI lineage: Eukaryota > Metazoa > Platyhelminthes > Cestoda > Cyclophyllidea > Taeniidae > Taenia > Taenia hydatigena. The sequence continues at coordinate 5,795,859 of JADWOT020000009.1, forward strand.
GCGGCGCACCTGTGTACACCCTTACTGATGCTTTTTGTGAATGGCAACCCAACAGACCGCTACGCTTCGTTTTACTTCACTACGTTAAGTGTGATGGTGTAGCTTTTTATAATGCGTCTGAGTGTGGGTAACTCAGATGCCAATGGTCATTAAATGTGTGTGCATGTATGCACACTGGCCATTTCCAAAAATCTCTCCCCTCCCTCCTCCGTCCACCACTTGTTCCGCCTTCAATAAACCTTGAAGGCTTGAAAATCCATTGTGACGAAAGGTATTGTAACCTGCGATAATTTTTGTACTAACGAGTCTCTCTGGACATTTTGAATGTGTGGTGCGCTGATAGGCGTTTAGGCCCAGGTATTCGTATTCTTGGGAAGAGAAAACGCCATTCAAAACAAATCGAGCTGCATTAAGGCAATTGGGGTGGAGCTGCCCTCTAGGCAACTTTTCATTAAATGTGAGATAAACAGGCATGAACTTGCAGCCCTACGTATTCCGGTTCCATTGTTCGCGGAAAGTACACTCTCCACTTCCTTTCATATAATAATAACTAAAAGTGCGCGACACGTGTGCGTCCGGGGGCGAGGGGGAATTTGCCCAGCCGACGCCCTGGCAGTCTCACGCAGCACTAAATTCGCCCCTCTCTCCCTCTCTCAAGCACAAAGTACACGAATATGCCTTGCTGTGGGGCTGGATTTTTTTTCAACACTTGCCTCATTTTTTCCTCACAGCATGATGAAAACAAGTGACTGCTGATGGGGAGGGCTAGGCAGCTCCTCCAGGTACGCTTCACTGACACTCGTGCCCCTCGACTATTCAGGGGAGTTGTGAACACTACACTTTTTGTCGTCATAAGCTTTTTTATTTCATCAATCACTACCATTCGACTCCTGTATTGCCAAATTTCGTAAAATCGTGGTTTAATTGTTTGGGTTAAGGTGACCAAATGGGTTTGTGCAAGTTTCCTTCGTAGGAAAATCTAATTCCAATCATATCATATGCAACCCTTTTCTCACTAACTGCAACCATGTAAGCATCACTTTTATGTAACATTGCCATTCCAAGCAAAAAAACCGGCTCTAGCCATCTCTTTCTTATTCCACTTTTATTTCCCAGCTGCCTACCCCCTCTTGCATGCAACTGTCCACTACCAAGGGACAATCACATGAGAATTATCATCAGGGGAATTAGAGTGAGGCGGTGTTTCCTGGTTTAAAAGTTGCGGCCATTAAAGCGAGACATTTAGGATACTTTAACGCCGAGTTTGATCTAAGTAAGTGAAATCCCCTCCTCTTTTAAATTTCCTCATGTATTGTGTGGAATGTGTAGGCGCATGTCTATGGGTACTTTTTCGCATATCGCTTAACAAAAACCATTCATTGCATAAAGTTTTGAATATGATTCCGGAATGACCCACTGATAAGACTAATGGCCCCTAACTTGTGATAACAGGACAAATAAGCCTGAGAAGAGGTAAACAAGCATATTGCCGCTATGCAGTGGAAAAGCCTTCAAGCCGTAGCCATATGTTATTATAACATTGAGTGCTTATTGTTGGGATCGTAAAATATTCCTTTAAAAAGCATACCAGAATATTCGACCCAATAACCAGTAATTTAGAGTGAGCAACCTATTGTTAACTGATTTCACAAGTGTTACGAAGCTTCTTTCCATATTCTTGCTTGCAATGAGTTCTGAAGCCCCTGACAAAGGTTTTTTGGACCATGCCGAGACGTCACATTTGGCAATCGTCTGTCTCGATAATGGGCTATTGAAAGGTTGTTGTTATTGACTTTGTAAAGCTGGCATCAGATTTGCTACACAACCATGTAATGCCCCTCTTCATGGGTGGGGTTGGTTATTTATCATTGCCAACACCAAACCAGACTATTGTGCATGCGGTGATCCTTTGCAGCTCGCGGTCGTTGATTCACAACGCGATTACCAGCAACGATTTCCTCAACAACTTGGAGCAGAGCCAAATTGAGGAAATTGTCCTCTGTATGTACGAGAAGCGCGTCAACAAGGGCTGCTTCATAATCCGCGAGGGGGAGCCGGGCGATGCCCTCTACGTCACTGCAGGTCCGTTTCTCCCTTCCTCCCTCCTTGCTACCCATACATTGCCTGCCTTAAGCTAGACTGTTTTTGGGCTAGCCGTGTTCCGTCAATATGTATAGGTCGACAATCCAACAACATGATGAGTTGACTTTCTAACGTAACAACTGCATTCTCTAACACACTGTTTACCCATAATGCTGCTGTAGGAAGCCTCCGTCTTAAGCTACTACACTCAAACAACCTAAACCCTCTGTCTTGTTTAAAAACATAAACTTTTTTAGCTGATTCAAAGGTCTATCTTTCACAACTACTCGAAATTTATTCAAAGGTGATTCGGAAATTCGCCTTCATTTGTTGGGTACAGCACCTCAGACGTGAGCGGTCCACCTTCAACTGACAACTAGGCTGCTGTTTGTCAGTGGGGCATTCTCCACCATTCTTTTGTTCCTTTGTTTCACATAAAACGATTTGCGTTTGATAGCATCTTGTTGCACCGATAATGCCACTGAGGCAAATCTTAACGACAAGGAAAACAGGGCCGATGGCTTCATTTTCAATGCACTGAAGGGCAGTTAACTTGATTAAAGTAGAACACGGCTATTAGAGCTTGAAGAAGATACTTCTGCCGTACCTTGTTTGCAACTGAAACGCCATCCTGCCTGTGAGCTTTCCTTGTTGGATTTCGAAAAGGTAGCAGTGAAAATTTTCCTTGAAAATTACAATTCTTAGCACCGAACCTACAAAACTTTGGTAATGGTCACTTATTGCGCCTCAACAATATGCAAAAGGCTTTTATTTTGAACGCCAAATCCCAACCCTTTCGATGTTTCGTGTCTGTTTTAACTATGGCGTTTCGCTAGGAAATACCGATGAATCGGAGCTAGCTGACATCCAGGTAATGACCCTTGTTGTGTAAAATGTCTGCGCTTCGTGTTTCATACTTGTATTAGGAAGTCCAGGCCAAGTGGCTATTTCTTTGTGACTTTCTTGATGCAGACTGCACTTCCATTGATGCTAACGATTTGAATTACTCTTTAATGGCTTCATTTGTGAATTGCCCCCGAGAATTGTCCTTCAAAAAGGCTTCACTGCCAAAAGATTCTTTCAACACCAGTAGAACGCTTTCTAAGTACAATTTATCAAAACATGTTTACTTTGCTCTATGTGAATTTAAAATAAGATAAAACAGACTTTGAAGCACTAATGTAGGACTGAATACTGGCTTTGAGTTCTTGCATTACATGGGTAAGCCAAGCGATTTTGATGTGTCCATTGGAGTACCTCCATTGTTGATGGCTTTTGTATGGCCGTAATACTCATGATAAATGCTGCTCTTATTTTAGCACATGCAATGTGTGCTTAATACCCAGTGCTCGACTGAGCCCTCCACACCGCTAAAAATGGCATGAAAATGTAGCTCTATCCACTCAAGTGTCAGTGTAACACAAGTTTATCGGATCTATCAGACAGACTTGTGTGCACCGATACTTGGCGGAATGGTGGCCATTTTCCAGCCTAATTGTTAACGCGGCCATCACATTTCTTCGAAGTAGGTCTCTTGAATGCCCCGTCAAAAAGCTTCCAAATCAATCCTCCTGGAGAAAGTTCACTGTGCATCCACTTATGCTGTAGTTGTTTCGATCCACAACCGTCTAGCCTGACCTTACTCAAACTGTTACCCAAATAGGCTAAACTTCTTTTATTGATGGATGGATAGCTTATCTGTGAGCGAACTCAGGGCTTTGCTATTTCTGCAGTGGTGGTTATTAGTGCGGAAGGAAATTTTTTGAATATCTTTTTAGTTTGCAAGTTTTTCTATCCCCTGAGACCACCAAATAGGTTGTTAATGGGGTCTCGTCCCGGAGTAAATTTAGTTTTAATAAATCAAGACAACTCAAGTTTTTGTGGAAAAATTAGGTTCTGCCATTCGGAGGTTTGTTTTCATTTAATTAGGGCTGGATATCACACATTTTGGATGAGACTACCAAATTTTGGCTCAACTTTCCAAGTCGTCATTCTGATTTCGTTGCTCTGTTACCCACGTCAGTGAAATTATTGCCGACATTTCCCGTGCCACCCTTTAAAAGCACAAGGTCTGTAGTAGCTTGGCACAGTTAGTGAATTGAGTCGCTGTTGCTTGCCTTTGAAGTGTCAGCAGGTGCTTCATTCGCAAATTTAATAGGCACGTGTGGTAGGTTCCCCTCCCCCTCCTCCCCCAAACACGCGGTGGCCTTGAAGGAGGCAATTGCTCACACCTTCTGCCTCCGCATTGTGCTTAAAGACGAAATCCAAGTTTGCGTCACGCTCTGAGGCATCCAGGAAAACTGTGCCGTTTTCAGCAATCCATTAATATCTTCAAGTGCTTCGCCTCCATCCGGATGGAGTTGTTCACCAACATTAAAAGCCATTCTTCATCCATCCTGTATCGGAGGCGGTGGGAATCGTCAAGTGGAATTTGTATTTTTTTTAAGTCGATTTGAATTGTTTTAATTCAACTGCGCGGTCCCGATGCCCAGAATTACTACAGTGGCATACGTGAAGAAGTGTGATTTTAATTTCTCCTGCATTATAATCCTCCCTTATCCAAATTGCCATTACCCATTTGAATAAAAATTGATGTAAAGTACACCAAGACCTGGCCTTTCTTCCCTTCCACCTATGCTAATTCTCGGGTCGAATTATGCAAAACATAGTGTGCTATTTTAAGCTGTTTGGCATCTTTCAGGGATGATTGAAACGATGTACTAACGACCTTTGTTCGCCAAACAGCGCTTGCTAGAGACCTATCGTTCATATTGTAGAAGGACTACTGGAAGTGCTGAAGGGTGACCAGGTTATTGGACAAATGGAGGTAGGTCGCGCCTTCGGTGAAATGGCCCTCCTCTACAACTGTAACCGAACCGCCTCGGTCAAAGGTAGACCTCAATGTTCACGGTTAACCTGTTTGCGTAACCATGGTTAGGGGCTTGTTTCTCACGGGTTGTCGTAGTCCACTTCAAAATTTTGTATGCAATTTCACTAAAGTACTGCCATTTTGACTTATCAAAAATATTGAGTAAACCTTGCTGTACAGGGATGCATACGAGAAACGCCATTGTGGTCCTAGCGATTGTGCTTCACCTGGACAAGCGATTGGAACGATGAGCTGAAACACAAATGCTATGTTTCATTAGTTGGTGGATCGAGAGGATGAGCTATCACCCGGCTCTGGACCTGTTTATAATCACTTCAACATATCGTAGTGCAGCATTTATTGTGTCGTCATTTCAATGGCTTGTGTTTGAGTTTAAAGCGATAGCTTCTACAGTCAAACATTACTGAGAAGTCATTATGAGAGTCGCATGTTGATGTAACTTGGCATTTGGTTGCAACCTCTGAGGTGTCAGCATCGTAGTGGCTACTTTCCCGTAGGCATTTATCAAAGTACCATTCACGATTGCCAATACCATTGCTATTTAGATGGGCATCATTTGTACTCACTCTTTTGAATTCCATTTCGATTACAATCTCTGTAATTAGTTTTCAGGTAGCATGCCCTTGCTGCCCGAAATGGGATCGTCACTATTTTAATTTACAAACATGCTGATAGTGGTGAGCACACTAGCCAAACAACCATTGTTAGCATAGTCTTTGTTGGTAACTTATGCGCTTCTTAATTTTACAGCCCTTACGAATGCCAAGTTCTGGACGCTCGATCGAAGAGTCTATCAACAGATAATGATGAATTCCTCTGTTCACAAGCATAAGGAGAACTTTCAATTCCTTCTGAGGTCAGTAAGATTCGGTGCGTTGGCTTAGCTTGCTGTGACTGTCTGCTTGGAAGGTTGTCTATTTCGTTGTGATAAACATTAGGTCAGCAAGTACTTTTGAATTTGTGTAAGTATCCATTTCGGCTATTAACATGTGATCGAACACTTCAACCAATGTATTTAGATTAGGCATATCATTTATCAGTTGCGTAAGCTCTCTAAGATTTTGCCTTTTTTCGTTTCCTGATTCATTTAGTGTGTCAGACTTTAAGAATTTGTCACAAAGAAAGCTCCATAAGTTGGCAGATGTTCTGGAACTGGTAAGTACGATTGCATTCATTTGTATGCTGGATTTTTTTACGGGTAGCACAATGCTTTAGTGCTATCGAAAATTGATGTCTCCTCCTTAATTATGTTCCATTTGTGGCATATTTCAAAGGTCTTAAAGTGGTCCTGCATGCGGTTTCAGATTTACTACCCGGGTAACGAGTACATCATTCGTCAGGGTGAGGTTGGTGAAACCTTCTTCATCATTCACTCTGGTCAGGTATGCCCCCTCTACCACATTGTCGCCCCTTTTTCACGCTTTTCTTGCTCCCTTTTGAGGTGCTTCATTCGCACTCAAATGCTCCATCTGTTTCAGCCATAATTAAAAAGTCACCTTATCACGTGCATCATTGGCATCTTTTTAAAACACATTTAGTCCAAAAAAGTCATTAGTTTTAATCTTGTAAAACCGTTATTTGCTGTACAAAGAATCGTGCAGCACTTTTTAGTAACAATACATGAAACGCTGCACTTTTGCTTGGCAAACACTTGTAGGATCTGCGTTTGCTGATCTGCCGGATGACAAACATCCAATGTAGGGTGTGATGCCTTTGTAAAAACATCTTTTTATGTTTGGGTTGCCGCCATGCGTCCAAATTGGTTTTTGTAACGCCCGGTGAAAAGTCGCCAGTGTCTGAAAAATTGATACTTTGAATTAGTTTTTACCTCAAGAGCCACTGAGCCAATTAAATGAAAGGTGCTTTCTGGCTTTCAACCCCATCCATCACTCATTTGTGACGTTAATCATAGTTTCTCACTGGGCCATGAACGTTTACAACACCAATGAATTTGTGCGAACCGTGTGCTTGAAGAAAGGCTAAAATTCGTATTCAAGTTTAAATATCGTCCGCATAGTGTGTACCTTTTCACCGTCGACGATGCTTTGCCCTGTCAAAGACTATAAATTCGCCGCGACTCTGACATTTGCACATGCACCTGCGCATTTTAGTGTCTGAACCTAGGTCTCACCAACAAAATCATTGACTTCCCCGACCTCTTTTCTACGCCAACACAGGGCATCCAGGCTTTCAAGACCTGACCACCTGATGTTAAAACGATAACCACCCCTGAGGAGTATTCACAGGAAAACCCTTAACTTACCACTCTCCCTTAGCTTGTGCTACGGGCGTCGATTTCATTCGTCTTTCATGTGCTCCACGCATTTCCTTAACTGTAGTATCTGCATCCACCCTTAACCCGAACTCGGGGCGTCCGACCACGTTAGTTGCATTTTTTAGACAAATATAGCTTTAAAATATCCCCTCGCTCCCTCTCTACCTCCTTCCTGGTGTCTTTAGGTAAAAGTCACTCAGTCGAAACTACCAGGTGAACCGCCACAAGATATTCGTTTTCTTGGGGCCGGCGACTGGTTTGGTGAACGTGCGCTTTACACGTGAGTTGTCACCCTCCACTGCCTTCCTCTGCTTTTCAACACCCTCTCCTGGTGCACTGACGCCTGTTCCCTACGATTACTAATTCTAAAACAAGAACTGCTCTTTTAGCACCAATTCTATTTAAAACTCTTGCGTATTTCCTCATTTTTAGCATCATTAAAAGGGTGTACTTTCCCAGATTTCGTGATCACAAACCCTGTTGAGTATTTATTTGGTAGTGCAGAGAATGGCCTTTGAAACGTCCTGCATTCTTCAGCCATATTCACTGGATTGTAAGGGCTGGAAGAGAGAAGATACTGTAACTTTTATGGGGAAAGCCATTGAATTAAAATTTTGCATTGCAGACGAGATAAACGAAGTGCAAATGTTGTCGCAATGCCCCCTGGTGTCCACGTCTTGTGTCTCGACCGGAGGTGGGTCCCCTTCTTCGAAATAACGCATACTTTGCATTGATCTTCCCTCTTTCCAGTAGAGTAAATTAATGGTCAGCCTATTTTGAACACCATTTGTTCCGTTTCAAGATTTTTGGTTCGACTAGAAAATTTACATGATTTAATGCTTGAACACACGCTTAGTTGGGTCCTTTTCTATCCCCAGTCCCAATGGGATGTTTTTCTCTCGAAATATTAAACCAGAAGAATGTTTCGAAGAAAGCTGGCATTCACTATGCACAGAAGTAAACGCTCATATACACTTATTAGAATCCTAGGAACTACTGAGATGGCAGTGTTGACAGGTGCAATTTTCTAGAAATCGGTCCCAAGAGTTAAATAAATTCATGCGGATTCTATCCTACCTCTTACAACCTATGAACATTATCCCCTTTGGCACAGCCTGATAATAATTACGCCTGGTCTTTAATCCTACAAGCTATGCACGGCGTATCCAGCAATTGTTGGGCAGTTCACTATACGTGCGAAAGGCCACGGTAAACAAGTTATTGTTTGACAAGGAACGCGCCACCCGTGCGAATGTCAGTCTTTTCGATACTTCCTGAGCTAAGCAGCCGGGCAGTAGCACTTTTCGAAGCCCCTGCTTCTAGCGACTCGTAAGTTGCTAATATAGCTAAATGGCAGACAACTTCTTTTGTGCCGTGACGACTATACTTGGCTAACTTTACTATCAGGCTTCCTACCCACATTAATAACTGTCTTTTTTAGCAACTTCATTCATCTTATTGGGGACTTGAATGAAATTAAATCCCGCGAATACGGCGATTCCAGTCAAAGTCTTCTTAGGTGGGTCGTTCACATATTTTTAATTCTTTTTTTTCAGAACTTTCAGCAATTCTCATGTACTTCTAGTTTTTACCGTTTCTTTTAACTTGTGAGTGTCTAAACTTATCACTTTCTCTTGTATAAGCATAACTAACATGTCAAACCACATTTATTTACATTGTCTCGTGTGGTATTGTAATTCAGGCTAGTAAAATATTTGCTACTTCCTTTGTGCGTGATATTTATAAATTAACTTTTTCAGAAAGGTACAAATGTTTGTTGTCATTCGATTTTAAAGCATAACCTCCATCATAATTCCTTATAGTCCTGCCAATAAGTGTTGCCTTAAGGTCTTTAATAAAGTTAACGCTCGAAATTCGTAAACTCTTTGGGGCTTCTGGATTAAGTCAAGTTTTGACGTTTTATGTGTGTGCAGTCGTTTTTTGAATTGGCATTCTTGACACTGTGCACTACGCCTCATCTGAGGATGGGTTGGTCGGTCTTTGTCCCTGTTTAGTGCGTCTTGAAACCCCCCACGTCTCCGACGTTTCTTTTCCACTTTCGAGAATTCAACAGCCTTGCGGACAAAATTCTAGCGCATTCGCTTTTTAACCATGTGATACTTCATAGTGCATCTAGGGGTAAGGGGATCAACCTATATTTAGTATTTCAACCCATTATTGTGTAATCTACACTTTCAAGGTCGTACTATGGAGCTTCAGTAATAGCCATTTTCTTTTAATTTTAATCTACTTTTGTGAGGTTAGATGAAGTTATCCTAGAAGTGTCTTATTTAGCATGTTTACGTTGCGTTATCTCGAATGCAAAATAAGTGATGCGATTCCGTGATCGATTTTGTCCATATCTTCAGTCCATTTAATCAACTGTACATATCATCAGGGAAAGTAATTATTTCGAAGTGATCTGAGGCTTCCCCTGGGAGTAATTACAGTCGGGGTTGTTCGGGCAGTGTAACTCGTGATCTCATCCTCACAATACACTTCAAACGCCAACCGTGGTGTGTGCGTGTGGTCTCTCAAATTACTTTTCCTTTCTTTCACTTCTGAATACGCTGAAAATTGCTCCTCTTGGTTGCAATTCTCTTTTCGCTGGGTCCAAAGCCATTGAAAGGATTGTGCCTCATAGAGACTTGTCAACAATACGGCAAAATCAACAAAAAATGTAGAATTGTTGCTCCGAAGGAATCTCTTATGCTCAGAATAGCAATAAATTATTCCCTATATGCACATGAATTTTTTTAAGGAACGTGTTTTTTTATTATTGAATCATGATAGTAGGTTATTAGCTGAAGAATGATAGACTGTAAACTGGTGCCGTTACGGTTTACCAGTTTAGCTGAAAATTGAAATCCATGTGAAAATAAGGTAGAACATGTACATGATTGCGGAATATACAATTCGCACGGTCTAAAGATGTCCACCTTTCCCTCGCTAGTCAATCGCCTGCCACAGACGTGGAGGACTCCTTCGGTTCGGGAGACAAGCGGGCGTCAATGACCTCGCAGTTGTCGGCAGAGGAAGGTGCAGTGGGAGGGTCTGCGGGCTCGGGGTCGGGGGTCACGAGTCTCTCGCCCTTTTTCACTACCGTGCCCCAAGTGCCTTCAAAGCGTGGATCCAGTGCATTGGCGGAGAGAGATATGAGCATCGGCAACGCTCGCGCCTGCGCTGGGCGGGAGAATATCAAGTATGAGGACCTCGTCCCTGTGGCCATTCTTGGTATCGGCGGCTTCGGACGTGTCGAGCTGGTGAGTCCAAGGAACAGGTTTGGACATTAGACTGTGCATAGTAAGATCGTATCTAAAATGAATATTTCAGAGCTTTTCGCACACATGCACATTGGTAGGTTATCTTGTTACTCGAACGTAGACTGGAGGAAGGTTGACTCCTTTTTATCACTGTAAGTGGTAGTGGACTTCACCGTTATTTTCATAGGAGTTAATTCCTTCATTTCCTTAGAAGTAGCTGTTTTCGTCAACATACTGAACTCCAACTTGTCAATATTAAAATCTTATGCATCAAATGAGCTTTGTGATTAGTTCATTGTTGTAGCGTTGCTGTTTCATCTTCCATTTTGTTCCTGTGAACAAGTAAACTCATCTGCTTGCAAAATAAATGATTATCTTGTAACCTGTAAAGGAAGTATGGCTAGTAAGTGGTCGTAAAGTTATTGTTATCTAAATTGCTGTGGAGTTATTATTATTACTATTTTGAAAATTGCAACAACTGGAGAATTTACTTCACCACTTCGAAAGTGGCTTGAACTACATCTTTCTCAATTACTGGATAAGTGAATCGATCCATGAAACAAAGCGGAATTTAAAAGTACACACAAAAGTACTGTCAGTGGTTGGGAAAAAACATTTTAGTAATACATGTAGAATGGCGACGGTTGAGATGGCTTCAATCGTGCCGAAAGGTTGAGTGGTGGTGAAAAACCCCTACTATAGAAACAAAGTGATCCTGATGTCAGCTGGGCATCTAATGGCCTAAATTTTTTGGCGTTGAAATAGCGATGAATTTAAGGAAATGTGTCGAATTGCCTTGTTTATGATAGACACGGTATTATCCTCTACTTCCTCACCTTGTGGTGTCCTAGTACGTACGAGGTGTAAAGTACGTATTGGGTCACGCTTTTACTGTCAAAGTACATGGGATGCATAGCTTTGGCATGAAATTCTCGGCTTAATGTACCCGTTACCCCAAATTACGTTATTTTTTCACAACTGAACGTTATAACACCGTTTTTGTGCCTAGCTTGCAATGCAAAGCTCTCGTCTAAGGGCTCAACTTTGCTGATGGCAAGCGCAATTGCTGCATTATAAAGATACGCTTTTGATCTATGCTTTTGCGCCCAAAGAAGGAAATTGGGAACGAGGCTGGAACAGACTTTCGAAATAGCTGTATTTGTTCAATGGGTCACTGGCGTTTCAATATATTTCGATTGTTACACATTTATGTTAGATTTGCACTATGCAACTAAAGGAGGGATCCGGTCTGCAAATAGACAAAGATTCTCCCTCAGTGGATAGCATACCACCAGTGCTTTGTGCTAAGCATTCATCCCGTACTTTTCTCGTTCAAACACCATCAAGTCCAGGTCAAATACTAAGTTTTCATTTTCATTTTCTAGGTTGTTTTGAGGTACGATCCTACAAAGTCGTTTGCTTTGAAATGCATGAAAAAGAAGCACATTGTAGATACTCGGCAGGAGAAGCACATCTTCTCCGAGAGAAATCTCATGTTCGAAATCAAGTCTTCTTTCGTTTGTCGGTGAGTCTACTTGAGCTTTACACAGTCTTACTGTTGGATCATCAATTTACGTATTCATTTGCAATTGTTGTTGTGAAATTTTGTGCTATTTTAGCCCTTATCAATTCTTTTTTGTTTTAGTATTCCAAAAAAAGTGTTATTTAAAAGCCTTAAAGGGCTGCAAAAGACTTATTAGATAATTTTAAGGACCTCAGCGATTGGCGCGATGGAGTTACTCGCGATTTTTACGTCCCATGTTTTAATCGAAAACAGAATATTTTTAGAATTTCGATGTATCACGATTAAATGTCGGAGGGTGTTTGTAGGGTCTCAAGACTTCCTTGAAGGCACAATTCTAGGGCAGAATATATGTACATATATATATATATATATATATATATATATATATATATGCAGATTCAATAGACAGAGGGAGTGGGACTGCTGGCATGGCCTGGAGGCAAGCCCACGGGGCTAGGGCAATATGGCCACCTAAGTGAACGAAACCGAAGCCGGCAGTCAAAACAAACAAAGTGGTGCAGTGTTTAGGCCTGTCGACTGACACGCCGAGACTTCCGATACAAACGCCTTTTTCAATGGCCAGCTTCATGTGGTTGATCAAAAATGCTTTACTTTGTGCCAAAAAATGCCTTTCCGGTTGTAGGCTGCATTTTTGGAAGTTATCGCTCTGATACGCTACCCTTACCTTTAATTTTTTAGCTAAAACTACAAAAACGGTACCTTTTACGGACTGTGGCATGTTGTATTTAATCCGAAATCCCAATTTCTTGATTATCATGGAGCTTTAAACATTCATAACAAGCTAGCGATCAGTTGCTCAACTTGTATTCATTCACCATTGTTTCTCAACTGTCATTTTATGCTTCTAGACTAAAGCGCAGCTGTAGGTGGCCGGATGATGGGAAGTTTGGCATAATCACCGGTATAATTTTAGTCAGTCTCGTGTGTGTGGGTGTGTGTGCCTTACGATGATGGGTGTGTGCTTGTGCTCTTCGCTCCAGTACCAGCCAAGTGGGACCTTTGCTGCAAAACAGAGTTGGTATTTCGCATTGCAACTTCTTCCTAGTTAATTTCCAATGAAAAAAAAATAGTGCACCAAACCTCAGCTGTACTTTTACGTAGAATCAAATTAACCATTCGTAACCACTTACTAAAAGCATTTAAAATCATCAATTTTCATTAATGCAGCTCGTAGGAAATGTGGCCAAATTACTCTGGATTTGAAGGTGTTATCTGGGGCTTTCAAAAACGGGAACTGTTTTTGTGCTTTCAGATTGTACGCTACTTATCGAGACGCTAAGTATGTCTACATGCTTTTGGAAGCCTGCCTTGGTGGTGAGATATGGACAGTGCTTCGCAATCGGTGAGTCGTCTACGTTGCTCCAGCACGATGTCTGTGCGGTTCTTCTCTCACCAGTTCCGACATTCAAGTGACTGTTTTACTTATGGGTGCTTTCTCCCCAGGTAACACAAAGCGCTTTTATGCAAAATGGATAGCTTTAAGCGGAGCCACATTATGAGCGAGTTAGTTGTGCGGATCAGAAAGCCGACAGTGTGAAAAACTTGTTCGTTCGACTCCAACGCGACCCCGCTGTCCTTGCGATAGTGTTGTTAATTTGTGGGAAAGATCGTCCGTCCAGATTGTGGCGACTTTTTGTGCAGCATATGAGACTGAGGAATATTTGGTGCACGAAACTTGCAATCGTATCGCATTAGCATAAACACTATGGGTAGCTTCAGCATGTCCCATTTATTGCATGGTACTTGTGCAACTGCAATTGTTCCACTTTTTTGAGGTCTAATTCAACCGCTACTGTGTCATACTACCTATAATAAAGGGCATATTACCTTAAGTCAGAGGCTGGTACACCATAGCTCTACGTTATTTCCTTTCACCACAAAGGTCCATAGAAAGATTTGTGCTTGACTGTGGATTGGAAACGGAGATTGTGGCTTTGCCTTTGCTTGGTGATGGAGTTTCATAACGCTACTTTCGTTTTAGCGGAAACTTTGACGATAACATCACTCGGTTCATCGTGGCAAGCGTACTGGAAGCCTTCACATACCTCCACACTAATCACATCATTTACCGCGATCTGAAACCGGAAAACCTCCTTCTCGACGGACGGGGATACATAAAACTGGTAAACTCTCTGCACCTCCTCATTAATCCTCTCTTAGAGTAGATAAAATCAGCCTTGACAACCTTATTTTCAGACATCAAAATATTATTTTTTAAAAATGCTTCATTTTTTGTTTGTTTTGGAATTACACGTGACTCTCAGAGCTGGAATTATTTTCATCACGAAAACTTTCTACGCAAGTTATTTAGTTCCACTTTGTTTTCCAAATCTATTTGGGCTTGGAAAATGTGCAAATGAACACAGATTCCATGATCACATGATTTGGCAATAATAAACAAAAACATATGCTCTTCTTAAAAAGGTGAGCAATGCGCTAAAGCGAATTCTCTCTCACATGCTTACCAAATCCTTAATATGGTTTAAATCTCTACCTGCTATCACTGCTCTATATTTAGCAGTCACCTCTACTTCTGAGTCCCCTATCTCTGCGGCTTTTCCATGTCGAGTCGACTTCTACTTTTGTGCGCCTCTTTTGGCCCTGAGCAATGCCAACTCTCATGAGTTAGCGATCTCTAACAAAGTGCGCGCACAAAGCGTCCATTTGTTCTCCCCCATTTCGGGAACAAATGTTGTATTTTAATGGTTGGGCATTGCTCTTCGAGCAAGTTCCCAAGTGTGTGCGTGTCTGCACTATGCTGCACGGCCTGTAGGCGTATTACAAACACGGCAAGCAGCATGTGCCGCTCTGATTTCCATTTGAGTTCCATTGCATTACTGCATGGATGCGTGATAGCTCTATCTTCAAGCAAGCTCTTAAAAGATTCATCTTCATTGAAAGTGTGTAAGGGGGTGCGGCATTTATTAGTTCAACTTTTTGGAATTCAATTATGAGGAAAAACTACAATACAAGATGAGCTTCCTTGTACCCTCTCAAATTTTTCCAATTAGCTGTATCGCTTTAAAGTCCAAGCGTTGGATGGCTCCATATTTTAGCAATGCAAAATAAACCCTTTCATTGTTTTATTATTTACGGAATGCTAGTTAGGGTGATTAGTTGCCCAATTGTCAATCGATTAACAAACCACTGTTTATACTGCATAAAGAAAGGTTTTTGAACCCTCAACCCACATTGGGGCATTTGGTAGAAAACATTTATTTATACACTTTCTAAGTTGACGAAATTTTGTCAATTACTAGTTTGCTTTTGACAGCGAAAATAAGGCTGGGTGTAGGTGGATGCGCCTCTGCGTGTAGTCGGCGCTTCCACAGCGGTGCACGGCGGCCTAGCCTTCTTCCACAGTGGCTCCTCTACGAGATCCGAGCCATCTTCGAATAGAGGAACTATAAGTAGCTCTGCCCCATGGTTAGTTACAATCCATGCACTATTAGTGCAGTTAAATAAACATCATCATCACTTATGACGCAATCCGCTTGTCTTCAGTGGCCATCATTGTTTTCTGCCAGCATTTACGTTGTACATCTACCTACCTTTTGTAAAGTAGGTCAATACGAAAGTAAATAAGTGTGTAACAATCGCCCTGCGGTTTAAAAGCCCGACCATGAAAGTTTTGGTGATTTTGCGAAGTGCAGATTATCAGAAGTGGAAGTTCAAAGTATACTTGTGCTCATTAACTATTAGTGAATGCCATTAGACTATCGAAAAACTGGCATTGGTCGTTGTACTCTTAATTTTCTCTAGTGTGACTTCGGTTTCGCCAAGAAAATAAGTCCGGGAAAGAAGACGTGGACCTTCTGCGGAACTCCCGAGTATGTCGCTCCCGAAATCATTCTCAACAAGGGCCACGATCACTCTGCCGACTACTGGTCTCTGGGAATCCTCATGTTCGAACTTCTCACCGGAAGGTGAAGCGTTTTTTTCTCAGTTATCTGATTGAACGCAGGCGAACACTTCTAGGATCAAAAGTGTTTATGCAATCACAGAGGTTGTACTTCAGATCTTTTCGATAAGCCAGAACAAAACAGTACTCAAAATAAATATTGTCTCCTAGTAATAGTTGATTACTGGAAACTTAGAATGTACTCCTGATTGCAATTTGTTCAAGGGATTTAACAGCTGCCTTTCTCCAACCCTGGAGATATCAACTACAACACGTCCAGCGTTAGGGTATTTATTTCCACCGAAGCATTTGACTAATCGATCTTCAAGCTTTTTGAAGCATCAGCCACTAATACACTCCTGTCAATCGCCTCCGCAAAGAATAGCAGACGTTTTCTTATATTCATGTTTGAGTCACCGTGGTCTGGTAGCAACTAGAGTTGAGGCCTAGTGCCCAATCATTGATTGTCTACACTGTCTTCGAGTGCCACATTCATACTGATGTATGTGTGCTGAAGTAAATCCAATCACTTTACCGAGTGACTAACTATGGAGTTTCACCTGAGTTGATAAAATCCTCAAAAGTGTCACCAGTTCCATTCGGAAATCGCGCTTCTGATGAAGTCTTTTTATAATCTTGGTGAATGATTTGACCTCCTGTTCCTAGTCGACTAGAAATTTAGTGTTGAATTAAGTATTTGAATGTCAAAAATGCGGTGTGAGCAGATCCGTTCTACTTATAATATTCAATCATTTCCAGTAGAATTCATAGTTGATTAGGGTGGGGTCCGGATCTAATACTACTGTAAGTCGAAATTCTCGATGCCATTACAACTAACCATTGTCGCTTCGTCTGTCGTGATACATTTTCAAGCACACTTCTTGCATTTCATTAGCACCTATTCCCACTCAAATATCTAGACTAAACCCTTAGCTTATTACACTGCAAAATGTTCAGCATCTTTTTCATGTTTATTAGGTCATAAATAAGCATTATGACGCAGCATCAGAACTATTCATGTAAATTCTATCGGCTATAGGAATATTAAAGTAGCCTTTTTTATTAACACACATAAGGGCTATTAAAGTGACGTCGGCGATATGTGCGGAACCCCACGTGTCCTCATCTGCTCATACTCTGAAGTATGCATTTTATTTCGCATAAATTCGTATAGCTTTAGTCAAATCATTTCGGACGCCCTGATTTTTTTACGATTCATCTTGCAGTCCGCCTTTCACGGGGATGGATCCGATGAAGATATACAGCATCATCCTTCGCGGCATCGACGCTATCATGTTTCCGCCATTCCAAATCAATCGGACGGCGACAGCACTCATTCATAGACTCTGTGCACAGAATCCAGTAGAACGCCTTGGTTATGGCCGTGGAGGCATTGTGGACATCAAACAACACAAGTGAGCCCGTCAGCCCTCTTGCATTCACCCAAACATCATTGCGTTTATCTCTCGTGCCCTCTTGGTGGCAACTGCTCAGCCATTAACTATAACTTGTTATTATCTCTCCCTTTATTCGTTTAGGGTTTTGATTAGCTGCATCAATGCTTGATAGTTTAGCTTCCTATCCTAAATGAATCCCCATCTCACGTGTAAAAATTCTATTAACTTTAGTCACACACGCTTTTGCCTAGAATTTCGGATGTTTGTAAACTCCTATTTTTTGATACCGCTCAACTAATCTTCCTCATCTACGTACCTTGACATTTAATTTGTCTACTGTTTTACATCTTACCTAAAAAACCAGTTACGCCGTGGGAATTGTCTTTATAATGCCCAACAGACAAATTATTTTATCTAAATGGTGATTAGGCGTTCCGTTGAAAGTTTGCTTTGGAGGTGATAGTATTTCTTCACATTCCCCAATGGTTTTTATAAATTTTATGCGGTAAATCTGGATTGATGCTTTGTAGCGCAGTACGCTACTCATATTCCTTTCCACTCATCTTCGCACGCTTTTTCAAATTTTTCTGCAAGGTCCCTATTCTATCAGTCTTTTACCACCTTTTAACTTCACAATGATTCCAAACCCTTTTGATTTACTAAACGAAATTGCCCGTCTCTCATTTTTGTGGTGTTTGATATGATCGAGCTTCAAATATAGATACATCGGAGCTCCTAATGAGTGAATGAGTGGGAGTATTGTTTGAGGTGTCACAACGCCTTCATGTGTTGGTTTCCATATCCGCAGAGCCACGAATTCCTTCCTTGGGTGAAGATTTATTTCAAAAACTTGCTGTATATTTGCATAGACAACGTTTTGAAGTGTACTCTGAGCCCAAGTGTTTCTCTGTTGCTGTTTTACTTGCGCGGACTGCACTTGTCGCTTCCTTCGAATTATCGGTCTGGTGGCTAATGTTCGCGCAGAGAGTTTAAAGCCATCACTTTTTAGGCACATGCCCTTTTGAAATAACTATTTCGATGGTATTTCTTTGGCATAAAAATGCATAAATTATTCACTACAGGCAAAACAAGTCATTTGAATTACTTTTTGAAGGAGCCCTTTTCGATCTGATCAGTCTCACTCTGAAGTATACTATGCTGCGCTCCGGTGAGTGTACGTGGAGGGACGCACACTAATATGCCTATGTCGCCAAACCTAGTTATTTATTTCAATGCTCAACGGCCTACTTTCAGTTCACTAGTTTGGGAACTGCCAGGTTAGTTAGCTGTCACCACTACTGGCACTTCTAACCGAGATTGGGTGATGCCTTCTACACCTGTGCAGTCAAACCTCCTACACTGCTCCGTAGGGCACCGTCAGATGTGAATACAACGCTCAGCACGGCCTTGAGATCTACAGTAGGTTTTTTGCAAGTTTACGTCATGCAGACTCTACAGATCCGTTCTGCAGTAAAAATCAATTCCAAGATCAACTTTCCACTGGTGGTTCCTTTGCCAAGTAGATGTGAACACAATTGGGTCCATTAATTGTGAATTTAAGGCGGTTTCCTAAGCATTATGCTAGAGCACGTGAAAGCGGTCATCCAAGTATTCAGACACATAAACCAGACACTCATTTGTTGCAGTGAAGAACTGGGTCTCTTTTAACTGCTCCACCCTAATATGTAGGCTGAAACCGACTTCTATTTTAAGGCTTGAAATATACAATGCTTTTATTAGTAGCGGCGTCCATTGGCTCCAAATAAATAAATAAATTTTATTAGTAAGATGAAAAGGCGTTTGAAGTGACTATCGTGCTCTGTTTGGCAAGACGGCCTTAAATCTCACCTTTGGTAAAGTTGGGCTGGTCATTAATATAATGTTTAACTAAAAACACATTCGTTGTCATCTTTTGGAAATTGATCCAGGTCCATAATCGGGATTTGTGTCGCAACGGATTGCTGTGCCATCCCTATTCACCATTTACCAGTCCCATGTAATGCACATTCTCGTTGTCACTTTCGAATGTAATGGTAGGCCCATGATTTTTTTCATGATACGCACTTTTTTATGAAGTCGAAAGTTTCCTGGACGTTGTCCTTCTCTCCCCTATGACTATAACGCATTCCCAAAGGTAGCTCAGCGCAACTTGTGTAACGTTTTACAGTACAGTGAAATTGCAACCTTCGGAAGCAAGATATGTGCAGACTTTGTTTTTTGCCCACCTAAGTTTGATAACATGAGATTTCACACGAATTAGTGTCATTCAATTCACTCCCTTTCCTGGAGGCAATGTAAATGGCTGATGAGAATTGAGTGTGCCAAATGTACCAACTACGATGCTGTTTTTGTTAGGCCAGAGCCTTACGCCTGGAATAAACAAAGCTGCGAACAAAACAGACAGTTATCCTATCCTGATTAGATATTAGAAGATCGAAGAGATATCTTCGTCCCTTCTAGCTAAATTAAAATTGGTGTTATAAGTCAACTCGAAGCATTCTTCTGGCATCCATGGCTACAATGCCCAAGTGCTGCAGTCTCAGATCACCATAAGGCAAAATGTGAGGGCACGAGATGTGTTTGTTTCATGGGAAACAACACTTTCTTGACTTACTTGAGATAAACAATTGCGGAATTGGTAGGTTAATCTTGTATCTCAGATTGAATGATAATTGTTTGCACGATTCTTGCAGACCTCGGCGAGTCTGTGCCACCTATTCCAACCCTAAGTGCAGGAACGCTGAACTAATGCCCCATTCATCTAAATTTGTACGCGATAAAGTTCTCACCATGTCTGAGCTTAAGTACCTATCGGCTCTCTTTATGACAATTGCGATCCCTGAATTTAGCCAAACAATGATCATCGTAAGTTGGATTTTCAGAGAATCGCCGACATTGTTTAGCAGTAGCGCTTTTACCAGTGTCCCCATTTCTCCCCAGGCGAATCACCAATACCATCGACTAGGTCTTCCTGCTTTTGACAGGGAGATTCTTGTAGATACTGACAAGTGGCCGGCAACTTTTCCGAAAGCGAGGCTTTTTTGTCTACAACACCCACAGAGCTGCAGTGGCAAAGTTGTCAAAGGAACTAAATGAAATGCAATTTGAATGATAACCACATTTAAATTGTACCATACCCAGTCAATAATGCCCTGTTATCAGGAAACGAAGTGACGCCTCCAACTTATAGCCTGTCAAGAAACACCTCTGATTTACCATTGGTTGTATTACTTTTTTTCACCAGCATCCTGTTGCCCTTTCTGTTTGATATCAACTGTCACAACCTTAGTGCTCAAAGTCCTTTTCACTTCATTTATTTTCGACTAGTTTCTTGAACTGCTTCTGGTTGCCAAAACTGAAAATTTGCTAGTCTATGTTCCATCATAGAGGTTAAACGATTGGTGGTATGAGAGGATGCAAGTCACCTTTCGAGCTCCTGGTTGCCATGTTTGTTGCATCTCAAATGGAGCTTTATCTTAATGCAGTTTCACCAAAACGCGTGCAACACAGTCGAGGTTTGGATGGTCTTTTGACGCAGCTTTTGCGTATTGAGCTTTTGGTCAGTCTACTAGCTGTTTTTTGTGAAATACTTATAAGCAACCGATGAACAGTCGCCTTGAGAAACAAATTTGGACTAAGTACGGAAGACCTCTAATATGTAGCCTAGTGGATCGCTGTCGACTTTAGCATTGCTATCCACTTCTTTCATTCGTGGAGGCTTTAGAATCTTCCCATAGTCTTTTTAAATCCACTGAAAACCCGCATCGCACAGTCTGAAAGATTTGCCATGCTTATGTCTAGTGTCTTCGCTGTAGCTATCTTTCAACGAAAATCTTATTCTGTCCCTGTTGAACGTTTTAATGGCTTTGTCACTTAATCTGGGGCACGGTGAGACGTAAAGAACTGAATTAGCCCTTTACATGCATGGTTTGAACTCCTGAAAAAAAAAAACAACCGTCGCAATGAGAGAAAGCTTTTAGCACACTGCAGGATGCGATGTGTTCCAAGGATGTGGCATTTGGGAGTGCAATAACCTTGGATGAGTGAACCCACCTCGAAACACGACTGCCATTGCTTTCGCGGAACCCTACAGCAATTCACTCGTGTGCGAAGATTTACCCAATGGATCATTGACTCAAGCAGGACAGATTTGTGGCCAGGGCAACATCCGAGTGTGTTTTTAGAACTACTCTTCAGTCACAATCAAACAGGAATCACGACTGTAACCAAACCGTGTTGACCGACATAAAGATCAGCTGTGCTGAAGCCGGTCTTCTTTTTATTCAATTGCAAAACTAACCCTGCTAGCACTTCAATCTCCAAACTTTAAAATGGTCTTCTTAATGACGTTCTTGCGACCATGTTAAAGGCTATTTCAGCAATGACCACCACTTATTACATCACATTATAATTTGTCTGCTATCGTTGAATGATAATTGCTTCTGTTCTTCGAACTCAATTTCTCAACTCTAATTTGGCTAGATTTGGTGTAGGCCTATTTTGGCTCCGTTTCAGACCTACTCGATTTAAACAGAACGGCGTTGTGAAAGCCCCCGATTCCCATGAGTAGCGAGCTTGGAAGCTCTCCTTCGAAGGTTACAAAGTATAAACGCAAGCTCCAGAAATGGAAACCTCACTACTCATCGAATCCCTTCTTGTGTTTCAGATACTTTCAGGGATTCGATTGGATTGGATTGTGCAGAGGCACACTTCAAGCACCAATCCTGCCAAAGGTGAGCTGTTATCAGCGTTTTGGCCATATGAATAATCTTAACACTCTTTCCCCTTTACTATTTGTTTCTTTCCCAATTTTGTTATATCAGCATAAATATCTCGATTCAAGTGTTTTCAACAGGCGAAATGGCATCATAAATGGATATATCATGCAAATTATGCAACCAATTTCAACTTAATTGGACGTACTTCTGGCACATCTATGACCTTGCTTGCTTTATGCTGTTAAAGATCTCGGGGCCCACCGACGTCTCAAACTTTGATCATTATCCTGATATCACGGATGTGCCGCCAGATGAGCTCTCGGGCTGGGACGCGGAGTTTTGATCTTTTGTACTCCCGTACTCCATACATACTAATGCTTATTTTCTCTACTCGATCCTTGCCTCTCCCACGCTCTGTTCCTACTTAACGCCTACGTCTTGCCTTTCGACCCTACTATGGCCCTCTTTCCTCCTCTCCATGTACCTAGAACTGCATTCAAAACGCACAAACTTATTTTCTTCCCACGACACCACCGCTCCCGACCTTCTCTCTTTGATCGTATGGTGCACGCCACACCGCACCACGCCACCAAAGCGCATCTCCTCTTTTCCACATGCACTACTTGGTTCTGATCGATGCTCCTCTCCAGTATGTCGTACCACTCGTGAGCAATGTACAGATTGTAGTAGGTGTAGTAGTGCGACACTATGCTATTTTCTGCTACAAAACCAAATGCATTACAACCTAAATATACGTACTCACAGTATCGCAAGATTGCCCAATTTCTCGGGAAAGAATGGGTGCTTGTAGTCTATATCTTAAACGCAATAAGCAACGATGAAATTTCCTGCCCGTCAAGTTTGTTCCCGTCTGCAAATTCACTAAAAAGTGATAGCGGTAGCAAAACGTATAAACACGCCTAAAGAAAAGGTTTCAAGTACAGGAGGAGGCGGAGGAGAGCTGCATTTCCACCTGCGAGAGGCGCGCGTACACTTCGCTAGGCATGCGATATGGAATGCGCCCAACGAAAGTGATGAGGGCCCGAGTTCTGGCTCTCACCTCTACAAGACACATCGAGGGCCCACTGTTGCCAATTGGTGTGCGTCCGATGGAGATGCCACGCTCCCTACAAGGCCATACGCAAAGTAAGAGCCAACACGTTTTCCTCCATTATTACCAGGCTTCCGGATTATTTTGTTCACAAATGCCATTCCCTAGGCTGACCAAACACTTAAATAAGTTCAAAATATTGGTGGAATTTGAGCACAAGTCCGTGAAAAAGTCAAAAAGTGAATTTGAGGCCAGTGGAAAGCAAACACAGACGGATTTTCCAGTCGGACTTTTGGAGGATTTAAAGGGACGAATTCCGCTCAAATTCAGATTCAATCAACTCAATAATTCTCATAGGAATCAAAGCAACAAAGAATAAGATACCGTCCAGTATGTTACTTCAACTTCAGAACGGTTTCGCTTGACAGATTTTAGGTGAATTCTGGTAGAAATTCCAAGCTTTTCTGCAAGCAATGCAAAAGTCACATGAAGGACTCACGGTAAAACATCGAGTGACATTTCAAGGAATGGGTAAAAAGCTTTGTATCGTGATCGCATTCAATTTGTGCCCACTAAACTTCAACCAACTGATATTCATTCGATTCCTCTTCTATGCAATGAATTCATCCTGATCTAAATACCCTTTAGGAATTTGTCAAGGAAGCTTTCGGTCAGATAACCTATTTTCGCCAAATTTAGATTTTTAAAAAGCAGAGATTAGGGAAATGTCACCTGTGAAACCAAGTCAACTGCTAGGACATAAATCGTCCAAAAGGCAAGCGAAACAAAAGTGCCGTACTCATTAGCCTTCGCGGTGGAGGCTTTGGCGGTGATACATCGCATGAGCTGCAGAAGTGCGGCGGGAATGGGTCTACGAACGAGGTCGGAAAGGGCAGCGAAACCAGCCACCTTGGCATCGATTTCCTCGCTGGTGGCAGTCGAGGGCAGGAGGCCCAATCGGTCCATGTGATCCAGCGCTGCCTGCCATTGACCCGCGCTGGCCAGATCAAAGAAAGTAGCCAAATCGAGGAGGTAGTAGAGAGTCCGAGCGGCCGACTGGAGGGCTGGTGAGGCGTCTCCGCAACTCTCGCTGTCTGAGCTCACTGCTCCACCAACTGCTGAAGTAATCGGGTCCAGGCGCCGAACGCTAAGACCGACCTAGCGAAGGAGGAAAAGCGAGGGGAGATTGGTGACGGAGTGACCATCGGAAACACCGAAAAAGTTACATGACTGATAAAATTACGGACCTCAGTAGCCAGACGCAATATGTTCTGTCGCTCAGAGTTACCAGTGGCGTTGAGACCATTGAAATCGTCAACAGCAACCACACCAACAAGAAGGAGGTTGGTGAGACGAACGGCAGAAAGGAGATTTTTGACTTCTCCAGCGAGGAGATAGACACTCACGGCCTGCGCCATTTGGCCTCGGGCCTCCAGCATCTCTGCAACGGTGGTGATGAGCGAGATAGGCGGCGCCACACTCGCAAACCGATCGATAGCGCCGGCCTGACGCAAAGCTCCGCTGTCGGGAATGAGCCGGCCGAGGAGAAGGTCGAACTCGCCCGTCTGAATGGCCAACTCACCCACGCACTGGACGAAGAGACTGTGCATCTCAAAACCAGGCAAACTCGCTACCGCCGTCTTTTCTTTGCCCTTAGTCACAGAAGGAAGGTCATGCAGGAAGTAGTAGTAATTCATGCACAGAGTCGGGTTGCCCGATTCAAATTTACGTGTGTAGAGGAGCAATAGACGGATGAAGTTAAGGCGCCGGAAACCAGAAGGATCAGAATCAACACGAGACACTAAAAGAAAGCAATTTGGCGGAGTAAAATGTGATTCCAAAC
Organism: Taenia hydatigena; assembly: GCA_036345935.2. Lineage (NCBI taxonomy): Eukaryota > Metazoa > Platyhelminthes > Cestoda > Cyclophyllidea > Taeniidae > Taenia > Taenia hydatigena. Next base: position 5,820,825 of record JADWOT020000009.1, read on the forward strand.
ACAATCTAATCGTGAGTTAGTACCGCCTAGATCAAGGACGCCAAAACGTAAATTGCTTTCAGTAAAAATTCATTCAAAAGCTGGTAGTTAAAAACGTCAGGAAAAATTAACGGGTTCAAAGGCATCGCGCATGGACAGAATGGAAGGAAAAACCAACCGAGTGGTGCCTGTTTTGAGGTCGGTAGGAGGAGGATTTTCATTTCACGAAGTAGAAGAGCTAGATGAACGGCGTGACAACGCAATCCTTCGATACGCGACAGAAAAGCCAATGCTCCTTCAAATTGTTGGCTTAGACAGAGGATTTTGAAGTACATAAGAGGCTGATTCCAAGCATCAAAGTATGTTTCACCTACAGAAGGACTTCGTTTCAGAAGCGTTGGAAGTGAATAAACAGTAATCTTATGGTCAAACACTCTTTCATACCATATGTATCATAAAGGAGATTTTGCAGTTGACCGATGGTAAGATTCTCAACATCATCTTGTTGATCAGTTGTACCATCATTTGTATGAATTTGTGAAAGCCTAAGCCACAGGAAATCATCAATACTTTGACCCACATCAGTATGTGCATCAGAAAGATCGCAGCATCCCAGGAGACAGTATACCAGCCTATCAAAAGCCATCGGAAGATTTTTTTAACCATGTAGCCTTGTAGAACACAAGTGAGAGCCAAATGTTACCTCTTGTACGGGTCACGAGAGGTCTTCACTAGTCGCCGATATGTCTTCCGAACATTTGCCACCAATTTGGGAGGCAGACACCTGCCTTCAACCATGAAAGTGTTCAGAATTTGAACGAAATCCCCCAGATTATTACTATAAGGGTTAAGGCATCAAATGCTCATCTACTCCAGATAGACCTCTGTAGTGTTACAAGCAAAACTTACGCTGCATCAGATGCGACGCTAGCGGCATCCTGCAAGGCACCACAACGAAGGCAGTAGTATATCATGGGCCAAACCGGTTTGCCATCCACAACACCGTCCTAAGAAGCCAACAATAAACGTAGCATAAATTCTACGGTTAATACACACACGGTGGCATAATACTCGTACCTCAAAATCACCGGAGTCGAAGTTATTGTCTCCAGAGGGTTGGAAGGAGGGATTTTTGACATTAAGGAAAGCTCGAACGAGAGCTTTGACACCTGGACAACCACCCAACTGAGCCTGACGTGGATTTGATGAGACGACAGTTTGCAAATAAGTCGCAAATTCTGCCTCCAAATGAGCAATCGCCCTTCTCAAAAGTGCGGACTGGAGAGACGAACCGGAACGAGCCTCTAGTGCTCTCTCGTGAGAGGGAGGAAGCGGTAGATCAAGAAGCGGGGTTTCCGAAGGCCCGATATCATCAATATTTATAGCTGAGACTGAGAACATACGCTTGATTAGACGAAAAACTTCACAGAAGTCGTTTTGTTTGGACTCATCAAAGAAAACAGATTTCGCGTTTGTCGTATTGTAGAGGTAGTCGTAAAGCGATGGCTTGTCTAGAAGGCCAGAAGTGACTGACATCTGACGCAGGTAGACGGTTTGTGTGGTGGTAAGAGAATCAACGAGATACTTATCAATTTGGTTGGCGTAAAAGAGTTCCTCTTTCGAAATGGACGCCTGTGAGTCTGCAGAAAAATCGGATGAAGCGGTATGAGAAAGAAGTTCTCGGCCCATGGCAGTATCCACCGCAACAGGGCTTGGAACAGTTTGAAGAATAGCAGAGTCTATTGGACCAGCAGAACTGGCGAGAGCCGTCAAAATGGCGGCAGCCTGGCGATCCCACCAAGACGATGTAGACCTGCGACAAATCGAGTCAACCTCGTCAAAGACCTGCAATTCGATTTCAATTACTTAATAACAAACGATTCCACATAAATACATCAATGAAATTGTATGCGCTCATTGGCACTAGTAAATGGAACATAGTATATACACTAAACAATGAAGTTTACAAATAATCCCGGGACAAATATGCTTTCCATCAACATATCACCAAGTACATATATAAACGCAGTATTCAAACAGCAGTAGCTCACGGCCCGCTTTGCTTGTTCAGTTGCCGTAAATAAGACATTCTCCCGCTCGCACCTCAGAAATGCGTGTATATCCATGTCAATCTTCGGCTTAGCAAACTCTGCCTCTTTTATTTGTGAAAGAGATTCTAATTTGGCTGATAAGTTGTTAGGTAAGTCATAGTTAATGGTGGGACCCAGAAGGCGTGCAGCCTTCACATCGCTCCTTGCACCACGAGACGAACACAATTTCTCACCATAAGCCCCCATTTGTTCAAGACTGCGTGTGATCAAAGGTAGATCAGTATCTCCTTGAATCTCCATAAGTAGCCGATCAGACTGTTCTACGAGTTCCTCAAGAGAATCCATTGCTAATGGGGAGAGCACGGAGAAGTGAATAGTAAGGCTAGTTCAGTCCCTGGACGCGCCTAACTTGCCACTTTTGATATTCACGTTTCCTATTGGCTAGACAATTTATTGATGTTCAAAGTGCTTTTATTCCGTTTGACAAACTAGCTGCGAAAAAAATCATTTTATTGACTTTTTCGAACCCCTAATGTAATTTTTGGACTGTAATGCTAATTCTATACCCCATTAAATTAAAGGAATGGTTTTTTTTAATTGGCAGTAATACTTGTGCTGACAACTCGGAACCTTCAGCAGTTACAGTACTACACTTCGCTGAGACAATTTTCAGAGAAATTACCCACACATAAACGAGGCATTCATAACATAAGATTCCAAAACACATGCAAGGCAAACTTCATGACTTTTGTCGAACATATTTAAAGTGACCTTATTTTAAGCGTATATTCTAGCGTCCTGAGGCTCCTTTGAAGGCAAAAGAAGACAGAATGCTAGGGTGGAGTACATATTCAACAGACGGAGGGGAACGAGCTGTTGCTATAACTCAAAGGCCAGCCTACGCGGCTATGGCAATATGGCCACCTCTGTCACCCTGACCGAAATCTGTAGTCCAAACAAACAAAGTATTCCACACATTACTACGGCATTCCCTTCGTTCAATTCCTCTTCCCTACAGCTGCTTCGAGAACAACTGGACTGATTGTTGCGCATCACACTTTTTACTTTGGATTAATAGAGAACGGTACAGTCTTAAGCGGAACGGGGCAGTAGGCCCATGCCCTCTTCTGGGGTCTAGGAGTTCTTGCCAAGCACAAGGTTCTAATTGTGTTCACATCTCTTGCCTAAAGGGGACATCAAAAATACCATTAAAGCCAACTGCTTTTAGTAATTTGCGCCAAAATATTTCATAATTAACCGAAATCTATGCTAGTGCATCAACAGTTCAACGCACAGAAATGTTGCCCATCAAGTACATGCTTATTTGAACATACTGTAGCGTCCCGAGGCTCCCTTAAGGCAAAAGAAGGCAAAGTGGCAGGGTAGAATACATAAATAGGCTGCTGGCATGGCCCAGAGGCCAGTCCACGCAGCTAGGGCAATACGGCCACCTCTGTGACCTTGACAGAAACCAGCAGTTCTAACAAACAAAGTACTACAATACCTTTTGGAAAGTGAGGAATCAGCTTATGTCAACTTGACTTGGCCGCGTGTTATTCACCCCCCTCTCCCCCATAACACTGTTTTGCGACTGGTGAGAGACATGAAATGTTGATTAGTAGCAATGTTAGCTTTAGGTACGTAAGCTTAGGTAGGAGTAAACCACCTGCGTGTTGGATGGATCTTAAGGTGATCTGTGCGTATCGAAGCCTGCCCGCAAATTATCATTCGATATTAGTAAGTGGTAAAATGATTTGGTGGATGTTCTAAAAACAATGTCGTGCTGTTAAGAAAACATAATCTTAGGGCATAGCCTCGTCATCAGGTTGGCTTTTAATGCCGGAATCCAAAACAGTAATATCATTTGCACCGTCCCTACCTATCAGCACATCTAACTCACAGCGCAGTTTACCCAGTTGCAAACATCCCTCCCTTCGTCAGATTTCCCCTTATCTTGTTTACTGGCACTGAAAATATTTTAACAAGTCATCGCCTACCCATCCGATTCGCCTTTCTAGATACAAGAGGGCACCGAATAAGTTGCCGATCGCCCACATCATATTTGTGTACGCCTTACACTCCACCGCTCTGCTCCGCTTAATGCCCTACCACCATTATTTTACGTTCTTACAATCCCAACAGATCCTTGGGTGGCTTACACACTTAAGCACCATTCCATGTACCGAAGGTTTGGTGATGAAGGCGTCGAGCCACACGAGACATCCCACCCCGTTTTTAGGAAACTAAGGATTGTGAGGCCAGCAATGCACAAGTAAAATTTCATCTAATTTTGGAGGTTGGATGAGCAGTGCCTACGCATGCTGTTGGTGTTAAAGGTGGGAAATGAGACCGATATTTGCCCTAGCATGAGAGCCTGTCAATCCTGTGCAGCAACAAAGTACATTATCCATTTGGCTTTATTTCAATGAAATTGACCCAACTAGAATTTATCTACCCCTTACGACGTCAACTAGCCCCGTTCGCGACATTGTTTTCACCTGCGAAGAGATCGAATAGAAACCAGAATGATGTCTGATGGGACATGCTGTTTGTGTGTAAGTATCTATATTTCAAAAGCGTGCAAAATACATTGGCTAAGCATTGGAACCCATTTCCATTTCGTGCCGGCCGGACTAATCTTTTTCGACGACCGGCTGCAATCACATACGTACAGCTATATATACATGCGCGGACGCAATTTCGAGGATGAGGGCAGAGGCAGTGACACTAGTGGCCATAATGGTGCTGGTGGTTGTGATGGTGGGGAACTAATCTGCGGCAGCACAGACCCTTCGACTCCATGTAACGACGCACATAGTTCGACACTCGCTCCCGTATGGCCGGCGTCACCTCGGGAACCACCGCTGCAAAGAGGCTGGAGGCACTCGCCTGCTGGGCCCGGTGGAGGTTCCTAATCTCTTTCGGAATGACTTCTTGAGCCAGCTATAATCAAGCAGTACAACGCAACTGTAGAATAGACGCATATCCTGACATAACTCCCCGGCATTATCGCTTTTTAATTACTAATAAGATTAATTGTTTTGCACAAGTGCTGATTATATGCACGAATGGCGCGTACCTTGTTTGTGAGGTGGTGGAGGTCTTCATCGTTTGTGATCCTGCCAAGATCCACTCTCGCATCCCTGAATTTTCGTAGTTCATTGTGTATGAATGAGAAAAGCTAGAGGTCAAAGGACGGTAAAATAAATACATCATAATCAAAACAGAGTTAACGTATTCGCTACCGAGGCCACAATTATGCAATATGTTCTACGTCATTTTATGACATATAGTCACACTAAACCGATTGTGGTTAAAACGCTGAAGTAAACTTAGGTCATTCGTACTCGGAGGATGGGTGAGTTTATTTCTGAGAAATATAACTTCAAATAAAACAGTAGACGTCCGGGCCGTGGTGGTCAGCTTTCGTCCGCGATCACGCCAGTGAAGGCAACGATTGCATTCAATACTACGAATAGCGCTTCTTTGGAAACCAATCTTATCCCCACAAGGAACAGCTTTCCGCATCACCAACTTATAACCTAATTATGCTTCCGAATAAATCGCACTGGCTCCATTTATGTGATTTACAAATTCCTACTCCTTGTGTGGCACGGATCACAAAACGGTGGGTAAACACGCAGAGCCCTAAGAGCCCACCTCGATGGCGAAGCTTTGTTCTTGTGCACCCTGAGGAACATCTGGCCGAGCGCCCATCTCGTGTATCAACTCCATGCACTGACGCTCGAGCATGCGACTTCGATATTGCGCGTACATCTAAAGAGGAAGAGGGAGAGGGGCGCATAAGTACTTCCTGTTCTCGTTGCCATTGTCATCCACAGCATGCATGTGGGGTTGTAAGAGGCCGTGCGTTGTTGGTTCAAGATTGGCAAAACCTGGTTAATTTATGCAAACTTACTCCACTGTTAAAATGCATAATTGTGAAGAGAACTGTTTAAGTGGAAACCTTGCTCAACACTTTTACTCGGAATGGGTTTGTGATGACTTCAGCAATGCAAATTCCAATGGGAGGGGCTTCATAAACCTACTTTTGAGTGCACAAAATACATCATACAGAGAGTGCACGAAATATTTGGTGGCCAATGTTGAGATCAAAGACAGGCAATTTTAATCAGAACAGTGAAGGAAATGAAGTCCTTCCCCGCAATTTCATAGGTAATGAGGAAATTTGAATGCTTATAACCCAACACACACACACGTGTAAGTGCAATTTCAAAGTATGCGCTGAAGACGTTTATTTAAGGACGAATACTATCACTTGGATATCTCGCAATGTCAAAAGTATCGAATTCCGGAAAGTGAAATAAATTCTTGGGGTATTTCATAATCGCCCCCACATGAGATTCCCAACTTAAAACAAGGAAACATGTTTGAGCATTTCACACTTATTCCTATGGGTCACTTGCTATTGTAATATCATCCCTAAGTGGTTAACAGGAGCTTGGTTAATGCCAATCCAGATGACGACGAGCGGATGCCCCCAACATGGCAGGAAAACGAAAAAGCGTCGAGTCCGTGACCAATTATAAAAAGCAACCTAATAAGTAATTCAAGTTGATACGGAGTACACAGTTTTATAAGCCTAAATTTGGCGTTTTAAGAAACGAGGCCAATGGATTTCCACTCTGCTTACAGCAAAATATAAATGAATCATCGTGCGAGCATTCGAAAAAGACGTGGTACTAATTAAATTTGGGCTCATCGCAGAAAAAAGTTTTCTTTGTGAGGCGACTAAAAGGTCTGACAGCCTATACAGTCGAGCCAGAGTTCAATGACATGATCGTAACCAAGATATTTTAGGATGGAAGCTGCAACAAGCGAGGTTTAGGAGCGAGTAGATGACTCACAGCCTCGATCTCCTCGTGAGTGACGGCGTAGCGGTGGGCGCAGTTCCAGTTATAGGGCGCCTCGGGGTCGTCGTCAGGTCGGTCAGGGATGAGGTTGTCCTCGGGGTCAGCATCCCAGGGATAGACGGGGGGGTCCCAGCGTGTGATACGCGTCTTAGTGTGGTAGTAGTAGTAGGGATAGCCGCCGTCCTCGCCACCCTGCGCCGCCGCAGGGTTTGGTGCCCGCTGCCACCCCGGTGGCAGAGGCGAAGTCCCATCCTCCGACAAGTGCAGATGCAACGGCGGCAATGCGATCCGTTTCGTCGGCACTAGTTTACTTCGCATCCGCTCGTTATGAGCCTGCGCGGAGAGGGGTAAGATTGAGACACCCAAATATCGTGCCGCAATCGGGTGAAAACGTCAAGTGGATGGCAGAAGGAATAAAGTAACCCACTCAACAACTCAGGCAACCATTAAGGGGTAGAAAGCTTCATGTTGTTCAAAACCCATTGCCAAATAAGCGAGACGGAACAATAGAACGACGATAATGAGGAGAGTATGTGCACCGATCGCAGTTGTGTGCTTGAGGAGCGCTTTTAAAGACGCTCGTAGCTACCTTGTTTCAGGTTTCACAACGAAGGGATGAATTTTGTTAAGTGTGACAATTCTCCCATTCAATTATGAAGTTGTCTGAATACCGTTTAGCTGCAGAAATTTGTAGATAATTTTCAAAGGCATCGATCGACTCGACTCCATTCGTAAAAATCGGAGGAGCAACCCAGTAACCTCAGGACAGGATCAAACCGGAAAACTATTGACATGCCTACTTCAAATGAAATAACTCTGTGTTGCTTCTGACAAGATAAGTGGAGACCAAGGAGGAATTGAGAAATAAACTAGCGTAAGCATACTCTGTCAAAAGGGAGGGTACCAATGGGGAAGAATGAGATAATATGGAGGGTGGATACAAATTAAACGAAATGAAATGTGACAAGTGACTGAATTCGCTGCGTGGCATAAAATCTCATAAGATGTCCATTTTGGAGATCCTCTCAGCAAAACTGTGCACCGCACCCAGAAACTTGAAAGCGCTATTACGTACATTTTGAAGGCTGCTATATGTTTTCAGATGATAGGACTAACTTCGACCAAGGTTACTGAAAGTGCATCACAAGCCACCGACAACGACTTGAGCTGTATCAAAGCAGAGAACAAGGTCCCCAAGTTCATTCAAAGTGAAAAGAGGAGTCTTGGCTTATTGAAGAAAATGCCATAAAGTTACGTAGGTATAGGAAAACTATGCATATTCTTCCAAGTTCTGACTCCGGAGGTGGGACGAGTATCGCAAGCACATCCTGAAATAATACTGTTAGTACAGTAGCTACAGTTCATGAGAGATAGGGGATGAAATCGTAAACAGGTGGACCTAGTGGTAAACCACCTACATATACAATACAAAACGCTACCGCGAGATCCGCTGACCATACGAAAAAATATTGCGTCGGGTTATGTGAATAAGGATTTCAAACTGGTAAATGATGTATCTTATAAAATGTGGAGCTAAAGCGTAGTCCCGTCGGGTTTGGGAAACAGATTGGAAAAACACAACAAATCAATTGCGAGTCACATAAAACAAAGAAGCAAAGAAACCCGGTCCTCGACACATTTGGGTGAATTTGTGGTTCGGGTATCAACCCAACCACACTTATAATGAAGCATAAACATATTAACAAGAATTCCTTTATTGATATTTTACTTCCCAAAAAATCTCCATGAAATATATCACCTACATGACTTTGCCGGACAACATGCAAGGCAACATAACGCTAACTGTATGATAAAGGCATCAAAGCACATTCACAACTTTTCCTATCAGTTTACTCCGATGTTATTATGGAAGAAATGGGGCTTTATAAATTTCTACGTCAACATCAACCATAACATGAACTGTGAACAGATAGGATCGGAGGCTAGATTATACCATTGCTAAACAGTAAACCACGATATGCAAATCAAATCAGATCAACACACCTTAGTAGCTTTGCTGACTTCGATACCTGCCGAGGGACCAGTCATCGATGATTCATCCGTGAAGGAATTACGCCTGAAGGAACAGGAACTCGTGTTGCTTTGGAAACCAACACTGGATATGGAATTCACAACATTAATGCGACCGAATGGTATGCTTTAAAATTATTCCATTAACCATGTATACAAGAAATAAGAGGTGGCAAAGGAAAAGATGGATTCACTATAAACACTAAGACGTACTTTTTAGGCTCAACAGGAGGCTCGTTTTGAGGAGGAGGTGTGGAGGGATGATGGATGGCTCCTTTACTGGGCTCGGGGCTGCGGTGAGGAAAAGGACTGGAAGCAAGGTCCATTGGTACAACTTCCTCCTCCTCTGCATCCTCTTCAATCGCCCTCACTTTAGTCCCCATTCCCCTTACGTCACACAATTCTGTCACTGCTTTCTGTCCTGCTGCCGAAGGAAGCACAGCCGAAGAGGGGGAGGATAGATGCAACAAATGCAAGTCTTCGGGTGCGTAAATTTCGTCTGGAACGACTGGAATCAGGCTCTTTGGCTCTGTTAAGACAGTTAATGCGGTGTAACCTAAACTTTCATAATCGTTTTGCAAGGCACGTTCGAACCAAGATGGGTCCTGATCTAATCATACGTCAATGATCAAATTAGAAAGGTGATGACACGAAGGCTGATGACTGCAAGAGGGAAAACAGCGCTTGGGAGACTAACCTGCTGCTGATCAATACAGATGATTGTGCATCAAGTGCAGCTTTTAAAAGGCAATGCCCAAACTCAACGAAACAACAATGGCAAAGTCAATGTCTGACAATATGCGTTACTTCAGTTGAAAATGCAGGGCACTGCGTAATGCTGTATACAAACAATTGATAATCATTTGCACACACGCAGATGAGCGTGCGACAGATATCTAAACACAATTGCTCAAAAGAATGATATATTTACATTAAATTCAATCCCATTTCAAAACGTCCTCTCAATAAAGATGTTTCGATGCTTTGCTAGTATAGTAACAGAGGTGAGCAAGATTCTTGAAGGAGATGTAACAGGGCACGCGTAATAGAAGTGATGCAGAGCGAAAAATACGGAAACCTCAGAGAAGCCCCCCAAGTGGCTTGGAATCCTACGTGAGAAATAGTTTCAAATGCGCTTACAATGGAGGTAGGCCACAAGAAACTCCGAATATTTAAGCGAGTAATCAGAAACAATGAAGATGCCAATAAGTTCATTATTACTTTGGGGAGCAATATTGCTGCTTAGACGATTTTGAATAACTTCGAGTAACAAAATAATGGATGTATATACTAATGCCGTGCCTATTCGAAGGCAGAAATTCTTGTTCATATGTAACTACGCCTGGTTAAACCAGAGAAAACGTATCAGGAACTCAATCTGGAGCGCAGGAACACAAACTTAGAGCAGTAGTTGATCTGAACGACCAGAGAAACCGGTATCACATAAAAATGCATCACAGTAAAATCGACGAAATCAAAAGACACAAGTAGTAAATTGTGCAATATTACTCGGTCGCAGATGAAATTTCCAAACTTGCTAGTACATTTATTACACAGGCTTGCGTTGATAAGATGCAAAAAAGAACTAGGGTAACTAACTCAATAAATGTCATTTTTTTATTATGGGGTCGTGGCATCGACAATAGGTTGCACAAAAACGCACTTCATGGAAAACAGAATGCAACCCATGTACCATAGGCCAATTGTAGGATGCGATTTAGACATTACTTTTAGAACGGTTCTTTGTGTTTAAGCGTTGTTGGAAAACAAGGAAATATACCAATAGACAACAGAGTAGTTAAATTCACGAGCTACTGTGTAAAACTGCTATCACGGTAACATTGCAGTTTAGCAATCGGGAACAATGTTTGGACAACTCTGGTAACTAGTATATTGTAGTCAATACAAACAGGGGTAAAAAACTTACGATTAGAATTCTGATCAAAAAGAGACTTTCCGAATGAGGAGTTGGGAGAGATCGGTGAAGCCACAATAAATGGGATAAAACTTTCAGGGGATTCTGCACTGATTACATCACGATCAGGAGCCTTGGGTTCTATGGGCGAGCGCAAACTATTGGAAGAAAACGATAAAGAAGAACGTTTCTTGGCCTTGTTTAACCGTTTATTCACATGGCGATGCCGATTTCGTGGCGATTTGGAGTAGGAGTGGCGGTGGTGATTGTTTGAATCACGCCGAGAATGCTTTCTAACAAAGCAATCGGGTGAGATGTTGCCACTGGAGCGACGTGAACGATGCCTAGAGTTCGGATACCCTTCCTTGGGGGTCCGTCGACTGCCATAGAGAGCCTTGACGATTTCTTGCGAATGACGACTACGATGACGATAATTGCGGTGAGAATCATCGTCTTGAGTATAGCGGTGAATAGGTTTTGCAACGGAGCTAGAGTTACCATTGACGATGTCATAATGGCGCGAATACTGTTTTTGCCTTGGAGAGGTCCTAGACATTCGACCTATAGATGCCAAGAGTTAGCGTTTCGAATTTACGAAAAATTAAGGACGCATTGGAAACACTTTCACACAAGGGAAAGTATCAAGACTAAATTCCATTGTGTCAACTATTAAATCAACCGAAGGAGAGTAAATCTTATCAAAAGAACCATAATTGGGAAACCGGTAGATACTTATTAATCACGCGAACCTGAAAATGCTACGGGAGTCAGATGGCAATCCGTTTAAAGATGTGAATGGAAAGAAAGGAACATGAGCCTTATGCTATGACCCGATAATATGAAGCTGCAGAAATGGAAATTTTCACAGATAAATTAGAAGGCACGGCCTAGGAGAACTACTCGCAGACGTACACGAAAAGTTTTATGAGCTATGTTTTTGTACAAGGCGCGCGTGTGCAATTAGCGTTGGAAAAAATTGGGCGTATTAATTCATTTGACACTTTCCTGCGAATGTAATGCAATGCTTTCCTTATAAAAACTGGCTAAGTGCTGTTGTCGAACTTTTGGGCTGCCTTGGGTGCAGGAACATTTGATTAAGTCGCAATATTACATCAAATTGCATTGGGTACCCCAATCTCTTTTTTATCTGGAACAGTTCCTTTGGTAAAATAAACATTTATGTATACAGAACTAAAAACCGAACGGACTGCACAATATGTGTCTTTGTGCGTTAAATTTCTTAAAATAAAAGCAAACAAGTTGGAATCACTAGTTTAGACTAAGAGCACGCGTATGCAAAATGCAATCTTCAAATAATCCAAAAGGAGCTGGTACACTTTATCTTACCAACGTCACAGTTATACACGAGGTTCACAAAGAGGTTCACCAGGAAATGACCGAGTTTAGTGTTTTTAGTGGAATATACTCTCAGCACAACATGGAATACAGCCTTTCCTAAAGGGACAATGATTACTGCACAGGATCTCTTCTACAAGGACACTTCAGCTGTTTTTTGTGTGTCGTTGTGGAACCGCTGCTTACGGGTCTACCTTCCTGTTACCTTTTTATCAATGTTATTGCGATTATAAGCTGAACAGAGGATGCCAATGTTCTCTGAGACTATGATTGATGGTGTTCGCAAGCACAAGTATTCATGCGTTGACACAAGTCCTCTATCGAATTATGTACTGCATCCATTCTGGAACTACATAGTTCAGGTTCTTGAATGCCATGTAGTTAATTATTTTTTTAGTACTGCCCTACGTGGGTTGCACCTAACATGCTGACAATCGTCGGATTTGGTCTTACAGTTCTCAATTTCCTCATGCTTACGTTCTATGATTGGGACTTCAAATCTCCTTGCGACACTCCACGCGTCATATGGCTGTTGTCGGCCCTCTTGATTTTCGTTGCACACACGTTAGGTACCATTTTTTTAATGTTATTACCATAAACATAGATGGTATCGATGGTAAGCAAGCACGGAGACTAGGACTGTCCTCTCCACTGGGAGAGCTGATGGATCACTGTTGTGACGCTTGGACAGCAGCCTTTTATCCATCCATCCTGTTTTCTTTGTTCTCAGGTCAAGTAGATTCCGGGGTTTTGTTTACCTGCGAGTGGATTATCATCTGTGGCTTTCTACTTGCACATTGGGAAAAGTCCATCACTGGAGTTTTGTACCTTCCGTGGTCATATGATTTTGGTCAAATGGTGTGTCCTAAATTAATTTATCTACTTCATAGGCATTGCGCTATTTTCTATTATACCTCTATAATATTCTATGGCTTTCATTGCACTGTTTCTGTTTCCGTAGTCGTTATCCATTGTTTTTTATGACATTTTACGACGGTCTGTTCAGACGACGGTCATTCTTTTTGTCACGACGTTTTTTGCGTCGCCTTCGATCTGGAAACACCGTCTTCCTATCTTACGAATGAGCATTCCTGAGCTAACCCCATACGTAGTGCATGGTATGTTCCTCCATAATTGGTCCGGCTATGTTTTTATGCATAAAATGTTGATACTATCAGCTGGCAATTGCTCATTCTTTAACAAAATTTTTATGCAAATGCCACTTTTATGCTTATTTTGCCAGTAAGATTGCGTTACCAAGCCAACAACTTTATTAATAGTTCTTTTTAAAGAATTCTTCGTCAGTTGGATTGATAACTTCACTAATAGTTACCTTTTTGGAACCACCGCCTCCAAATTTGTTGGTTATTTTCATTCAATAAATGGAAAATGTACGTTACGAAGTGATGGAAACTGTTGAGAGGCGCTAACTTTATTCACATCTGCGTATACCTTCCATGTGCTTTCACGAATGTCAACACAAGCCGTTCGGATTAAATTTGCTTCCAAATGCTCTTTAACATATGCCTATATTTCCAACATGGGTTTAGGACACAAATCGGATTGGATCAATTACTGATGCACCTAGTACTCACATGCACTGAACAAGAATTTTCCTTCCGCTTTGGAAACTACAGAATTTGTCATTTTATACTAGGCGTGTTTTGGCTCTGTGCCATCCCATCCAGCGTGATCAACGTAGTCGTAGCTTGCAACAAGGATACAGCGAAGGTGCCGACAGCGGAGGCTGTTGTCAGACCTTTTGCGGGGACCGTTTTTGTTTTCCTCGCTTCGTGGACTTGGATGACCCTCTCTCCGACACATATTATGGAGCACTCACCACGCCTCTTCCTCCTTTGTGGCGGCACCTTGGCCGCCAACATCACTGTAAGTTCGGTGCTAGTCGCTGCCTGCGCTCACTCATCCTCTGCTGTTGTGTACTTTTGTCCGTGCGTATAGAATGGTGGTATCGCATATTTCACTTGAAGGTAGCTTACCTCATTTTTTTACCTTTCCATGAGTCACGATATTATTCATTTAAGTACTATTTGATGGTCAACCGTCGCTGGAATGTCATTATTTTCTGTTCATATAAAAATATGATCGTGATTATGCGGAATGGCTTCCTGCAATCAGATACGTGAATGTTCACTTACCAGTGATATGTTAAAAGTGCGTCTGGAGAGAAACTGGAAAGGCAAACGCTAAGTTACGGCGTCAAAATTTTGTCAGCAGATATTTGTACAAGATGATGAGTGTACTAGCTACCAGGTGCTTATGCAGCTTGGATTTTAGTTAATTAGCCTTGATCAACGAGACGTTTATCGCTTGTACACAAGGTACATATTCCACTTCAAGCAAAACCACACTTTAACAAACGAGTAAGAACTGTTTTCAAATTTTTTTCTGTGCTTCAAAAATATTGGGTTTGCGTCCCAGTGTCATTTCTTTGGTTCTGATTAGAACACGTAGGTGATTCAATTGGAGGGTTCTTTTGCCAATATAATCTTCTATAGCCTAATTCTAGTTCCTGGTCCATCGTTTCACTCGAGCTTTGAATCACGACTACATTTTAATGTAATCTATTTATATTTGGAATGCAATTGCAATTAAGATATCAATGGTCATCTGAGCTACAGTAGGTACCCTCTAAACAGTTTGAAGTAGGAACGTTGTGTATCGTACACCTATTTGCCTTACCTACACTAGGTTCCTATTAGCGTTTCACCATTGCTTAACTTACTTGAGCACATGTACAGAAATTGTGTTTGATGAATTGTGAGAGTAACTCCCTTCAACTTGGGTGTAAATTACGTGAGCAGTGTCTCTAGTAGAGCAGCTTCACTGATTGCCCTCTCATTATCTTTTCACCCTTCTAGTTGGTAATTTGTGTACTAATTATTGCGACTCTTCATTAGTGCCATTGGATTTGTTTTTGATTGCACCTTTAAGTTGGTATTTATGAGGTACATGATTCACTCGTCTGCGAAATAGCGTTATTTTTTTTAAAGTTGTCTTGGTTATTTTTTGTGGAACTAATGGAGTTTACCCGATCAACTCAGTTCTCTAATGCAGAGGCGATAGCATCGCTGTCAGCACCTACAGAATTTCCTGACTTCTGATATTTATGTATTGTGGAAGCAAAAGACAATTCCTTTGCAATACCGTAGTGCCTGTAGATGCATCAATGGGTCCATCTATCACCACTTGTGATGTTTTGTGCTCGTTACACAGTGCCGTGTAATCCTGGCTGAGGTAACTAAGACGAAGGCGCCAATGTGGTGCAATCTAATGGGCGTCTACGGTCTAGTGGTCTTCATTCTCTGTCTCGGCCTCCCGCCCACCGCAGCCGCCAAACTCGAATTTCCCTGCCTCCTTGCCCTCACCTCCCTCATCACTGCCACCCATCTACTCTTCTCCGGGGCCGTGGTAAGCGCCTCTAGTGCTCTTTTCACTTCGAATAATTTCTTTTACATTGTGTGGTGTTGTAGAAGCACTAAAAGGTCTGGATCCTTGCACTTCTACCCCATGTGCGAACGTGCTCTCAGCAGTGTTTTTACTTCACTAAATGCCAGTTTGATTGACTATTCAACTTCGCGACGTCAATCACATTGTTGTATACGCTTGCTTGTGTATATGCGTTTGTCAATCAGGATGGCGTATCTGTTGCAATTGAGTGTTTACAATGCTGCGAACTTAAGCTCCAATCTGAGGGTTCATTAGTAATGTCGTAGTCTCATAACCTGCAACTATGTGTGCATGGCAGGAATGAGACTATGAAATTGGCGTTTAGCTTCACTTGATATGAACAAAAACTTAATTAACGAAGATGTAATTCATCCGTGATCGGTATGCACTTGCCATCCCGATAAGTCGCTTCCATCGCCTACACAAATATCCGTTTGCACGTCTGCTTCGGTCGTTTGTAAGTATTTAACGAACATGGTTATCATTGACTCGTCCACTTTCACCTATTCGACAATTTTGAGTGGGGTTTTTGATTGTCACTTGGCAAGAGCATGAATAATCTTTTAAGACAAGATTCTCATCAAAAGATGTTATAACTTAGCTCATGCGATCTTCCTCAAAGTTATTATTACCTATTATATGGCCTTTTGTGTTGCACTAATCCCTTTTTATGTATACTTTGCAGGTGAATGAAATGTGTGAAATATTTCATATTCGGGCCTTCCACGTTTGATCTTGGAGGCATCGGCTCTTGAGTATCACCTTTGTATACTTTACTGCAGGAGATCACCGCTGCAATCTCCGAAAGCAGTAACCTACACCAGCCTCAATTTTCCTTCCTGCTACCTATTGTGCTCTTTCGGATTTGTTACTGGGTGTTTGTACGATAGCGCTGTTATGTGTTGCCTTTTTCTTCTTTTCAACTTGTTAACAGTTAAGACATTGGTTTTTGTTTGGCTAAACGCGAGGTTTTTTCCTCTTTAAGCGATACTGTGCTTGGCGTCCATAAATGTTTTGAGTGAGCGATAGTAAATAGCGCTGTGTCTAGAAGATTGCAGTAGCTCATTTTCCGGTCAGACGTATGGTAATGAAATTACGGGGTTGCTGTTTACTTTTCGCCATACTTCCGCTTTGCAATCGCCTCAATTTGTCAACTAAAGCTCATCTCTGAAGTCCTTGGGTGCTTTTTTTGAATTGCTTTGGGGTGGAAGTTACTTGACTCCCGGGTGCGATTTCGTTGGGGTCCCTTGGTTAATTTCAGTTTCCGTTTGAGTGTATCCAATCGGTAGGGGGTCGTGGGGTCTGACATTCTCATGCATCATGCTTCCTTATCTCCATCGGATGCGCTTCCTTTGATGTGGTGAGTGACGTTTGGAAGTAGTAGAATGTATTGCTGGCAATAGTAAGCGGCGTGTGGTTTTTTTGAAAGGGAGATTTGTATAGTAATCTCTTGAACCAGTGCTACTGTAAATAATAAAGTAGAAGTGGTGACAAAGCAATGCTTTGTGGTCCCAATACAGCAGTTCTGTGGTGTTGTCAGTTCTAAGTGTCGGTCCAGATTGGACGGCCCCCCATTTTTTTGCCAAACTTACTTCATAATCGAAGGAACATATTTGTAGGATCATGGTCAACAAATGGCAGATATATCTTCTGAATCAGAAGTGATGAGTTATGGCACAGACAGTTATCAACCTGAAGATGATCATTTGACTGACCTCCATGATCAAACTGTCTCTTGTTTGAAGATTCATGTTTGCTTTTGTTCCAGTTTTACTTGTTTTAACAAACACTCAAGCATTTTAACTCATGTTGGAGTGTTTTCTGCACTATCTTCTACTTATCCTAATTAGAATCCGGACTAGGATTCTCAATATCGCCTCTAAATGCTCACTTGGCTTGAGAATCCATGTCCGCCTACTTTGGCTAACCTACACGGGTCGCAAAATGGCGGACTGGATAACTGAATTATGGACGAACTCTGGATTTTTTCAACGCCGTAAAGGAAGGAAAATTTCATTGCATCTTATATGCCTCAGGGAAGATGTTTGCCTTTAGGCAGTCCATCTTATTCAAAAGCGGAATTGTGTACAGAAAGTTATCAACATCGTCTGGGACCATAGTCGAAGGCTAAACGTAAACCTAATTTACTTCTTAAGATAAGATTCTCATAAGCATCCCTTTTACGACTTGAGAGGTACGATAACATTGCTTTATATGCGCCGCAGGGCCAGCATGATTATGTTTGTTTTTGGGCTGAATCTTGAGTCTTATGACTCCGCTATGGCCAAATGAGTGGATGACGTTCTCTTAGCGGTCGGAGCACCATAAATGTGGTCTAATCAGAACTAGGTAAGCAAAGATTAACCAAGCTTTGGACGCTTAACTGAAAATAAACACAACTGTCTGTACTGAAATTGTGTGCAGATATTGTGTAGTACCCTGTTTGTTCTGGCTGCCGGTTTCGGACTTGGGTGGCCATATCGCCCTCGTTGCAGGCGTTGCTGCCTTCGGGCCATGGCAGCGTCTCCGTTATGCTGTAGTACTATGCCTTCTTGTGCCTTCAGGAGAGTCTCGGGACGCTACATGTTATAATTCCAGTTTCCCCAAAAACCACATTTATACGTTTCATCGTTGATTTTCAAAAATTTTAGGAGACACAAGAAGGGCGCATATTCACGGACAAAATTATTTGGCCCATTAGAGAGTTAATGATTGCTAAAGATGGAAATGAACGACGAGTTTTGGTGCTATTTGCCCAACTAAATACCACCTAAAATAATGCGTTTTGCTTTGATTTGATTTCCCACTTATTGTCTCTTAGTTTCTGCTAAAAACTACCCAGTCTTCACCTCTTCGAATGGGACATTTGACATTTTATGATTTTTATTCGAATTATTTGTAAGTGGTGGGTGAACACGAGTTCGCCAGCTCCTCTTGTAGGAAGTTAGGTGACCCTGGCCCTACAGTCACAAGTTTGGCCGCGAGATTTTGTACTTTACTTACGGTCCCAGAGTTTTTTTACGGCCAAAAGGGCACATCACTGTAGAGCAGAACCAAAGTGACAAGAGGAATTATTGCTCCGTTGCGTGCACAGTGCCACGTTAAGGAACTGCCACACAGAAGTGACGTTGCCTGCACACTTACTTTCGACTCCATCTGCCAAGCGACATGAATAATAATTTAAAAATGAATATTTTAAAGGCAATGTAAAATATTATGTGACACTTTTAATCTGCGATGCTTTGATACGGAAATGCCTGAAGCATATTACAAGACTTATTAATTGTGTAAAGTACAGTTGAAACAGGTACAACAGACAAGTCTGTATGGCATCATCAAATTCGCTTGTCGTTTAAACCAGCATCACTAATGGCATACGTTCACCAATCAGACATCAAAACCCCAACCAATACGTACTATGTACTCACAAGCATAAGCGAGCTGAAAATATTTCCAAGTTCCGATAGGATCTTCTGCTACTAGAATTTAAGCAAGCCATTCCTTCGGTGTAATCATCACCCGAAACGAATCGGTGCTAAGTTTTGCACCCCAAGACTTCTCTTAAGGTGGAGAAAGAAGTAATACTCGGGTTGAATGTATATGGTTGACGCAAGAATGGCTTGAGGGCCACTGGTATGACCCGGAGGCAAGGCCACCCCTGGAGGATTACAATGGCGGAGCTCCTAAGTGGCCCGTTATCAATATCGAGAGTTAAACAAACATTGGGTTCGCACATTCACAAGAAATTAACCGGTTTGCGACTCCCGCCCGCTTTGTCTCATACGTTGGGATACATAAAAGATATTTGAAATGAATTTTTGATTTTGAACAAGTCCCCAATGCAGTGGCATGTAGAGAAGCCTAGCGAATAATTCCTATCTTCTTTTCTTTTACTTGCAATGCGTTCTGAAGCCCTTACTTTGTGACTGACAGAGGTAAGAAGGCATCTGTAGTATTTTGTTTGTTAGAACTGCCGGTTTCTGTCAAGGTCACAGAGGTGGCAATATTGCCCTAGCTGCGTGGGCTGGCCTCTGAGCCGTGCCAGCAGCCTTTTTCCCTCTGTCCGGTGAATATATATATTCTACTTTAGCATTCTGCCTTCTTTTGCTTTCGAGGAAGACTCGGGACGCTACAGCATCTTTGACGAAAGTTTTTATGAGAATAAAAAAGAATATTGGTCTGTCAATGTAAAATTTGGGATTTGAACGAAAGTCGATTGCGTTAATGTGTCTAAAATAGTACTTTTGTCTTCTGAGATTCAATTTTTGATTAATTAAGTTGATTCCAAATCTTTTGGTGGCTTTTTCAGCATATAAAGAATATCTTATTCAAGCTTTTCGTCTTATTTGAATTTTAACGAAACGTAAGACGCATCTAGACCTCGGCATATGTTTCTTGCTGTGAGGTCTGATTGTCTTGGAAACCACTTGTGAGTTGGTCTGTTTGCGCAGTTTAAAAGGCATTTCCTTGTATCAGACCTTGGATTTCAATTAATCAAGATGATCACTCAGAAACCATTTTTAATTTGAATCTAAAAAAACTATGCAATTTAGAGGTAGCGGTTGACTTATATATTGGCGATCATTCTCCAGAAGCACACAACATTGGTTGCAATAACTAGTATCTAAAAAAGTGGCCACACACGTTTCTCCATAGAGTTGGTGGAAGTTTTTCAACGGCAGACAAAACAAACAAATGTTATAAGAGCATTAAAAAAGTGAAAGCCTCACAAACACAGTGATGTAGCCGGGTTTTGTGCATGGTTACATCTGACCATCTCGACGTGCTTTTGGTATTCCATAAAATGAAGCTCGAGAGATGAAATGGTTCGGCGATCCTACGAAGACGGTAGTTGCACTCTTAATACTGTCCGAATGATACAGAGAGGAATTACGGCCTTTCATATTTGGTCCATTTGATTCTCTGATAGCGCACCCATAGCTGTGCGCAACATCTCTTATGATAAACTAATTTTGGGTCCATCGAGAATAAACAACCCCACATAGTGATTTTCAAGTCTCCTAGTGAGATGTGTCCTAGGCAAACTCGTTAGCATGGAAACCATGCCTAACTGAAAGATGCTAATTTGTTTATTAATTGTCAGAAAGCGGGCACACTGTAGTCTTGTGCCGAGGTACACGAAGACTGATCAAATAAATTGTGTGAGTTTGCTTTTTACAACGTTCTAATTATTTTATTAATTGCTAACTCCCTTCCCTTACTATCAACTTTAACTTCAGCCCGCTTTAATTACCACTTCCCATCTCACCGTCTTCTGTTATTTGTTTTAAAATTTGATTGTGGTTTAACGTCTCCAGATATCAATCAGAGGGAAGCATCTTGCTCGTTTTCATCCAGTCCTGAAACTCAAAGGCGTGCATTTCCTGCATTTTAGATTAGCTATCAATAATGAACAATTCTTTTCCATAACAGTCCCAAATTTTGAAACACAATGATGTTTTTATTTATTTTGAATTGATTTTCGTTGTTTTCAGGACTATTGCATTCGAGCTTACCTGTGGGGTAGACTCACCTTCAACAACCCACCATTAAACATTCCAATTATGCACCATTTTCGGATCAACAGACTGCAGCTTTTCAAGACGTATTCACGTAATCAAGTTCGCTCACTGAAGCGAAAGATAATGCTATATCGATGTGCTTACTCTGGAAAAGCATCGAGGGAAAGCCGGTGCGGTGGGTAAAGGCTATCTAAAGAGCACATCTTTTTGCGATAGTAGCTACATCGAGCCCCACGTCTGCAATAATTACATTATAATCAAGACTCACTCGTAGTGGGTTTTGTGTCATAGACCAAGAAATCTAGTATCGGGGTTCATTCGCATCATTAAAATACACCAGTAGCACAAACGGAGAGAAGGATTAGTCCTACAAATAAGGGGACTGTGAAAGGTTATAGGTTTTACCTCCACTAAGTTGTTTTGAATATCACATTCTCAATCCGGAACCGAAAATGCTGTTTCTATCGCGAACAACATTTGCAATCCCACACACCTGTTTATAGTCTGCTTGATATTCTCCTGTTACATTGCGCCATATAAATTGTTTGCAGCTTAATAATTACAGGCATGTACCGATGATTTTGCTGCTGCCTCTTCCCATACTCAAATGATGCTACTAACGGAATAAATAAACAGCTGATTTTATCGCATAATGTTAATGCATATTTAATATAAAAATCATGCTCTATCGAAAGCTATTTTTTAAATAAGCGCCGCCAGACACCAGCCAATCGGATAGCAGATTGGCCAAGCGAATCAAACAGCTGCAATGGCATGTTTGAATGAGTTGTCGTCGGTTTCTTTTGTTATCTCCTGGTTTATAAGGCGAAGCACCCTCATCCTGGGGAGAATGAAACAGCATGTGGTACAGACTGGTGCTTCTGCTTGTCTGTCTCGCGTCAGTGGTGGGGGCATCACGAACATGCTCCTCTACCGACGCCACTATCTCGGCTCGCCAGACCGAGGTACTCTTCAATGCCACCAAGCGTGCCCTTGTCTTCATGCTGCGTAATCACGATACGTTAAATCTCGACGGTGTCATGGGTGTAAGAGTGCTGCAAGGTGGGTACTCTCTACCCTCATCCTCAATCCCACTTTAATAACCTGGTCAAATTATGGGTAGAAAGGTACTCTCCTGCCTCTTTTGCGATTGGTATCGCGTATTACTGCTTATATTTTAGCGCAATTTACAGGATCTTTAAACTTATTTGTAAAATGCATCAAATTACCTCAAAAAGTATGGGCAAAGTCCTATGGCTATGCCAAAGTACTCTAACCTGGTGATATTTTATGGATCGCTCTGTAGACTGCCGACCCCTTGAGCTCAAAATCTGCCCACTTAAATGTTTTACGATCCTGGCTCGGTATATCCCATGGGTATGACGGGAAGCATTACGTTTAATTGCTCAGAAAATTGAGAAATATATTTGATGAATCGTGACTATGTAGGATAACGGTTTTTAGCGAAACAATACTGAAGTTATGTTTACTTCGAATTGCTTCTAGTGTTTTCTATGCCACGAAAATAGGAAGTGATTCTTGCTCTACTCAACTGGCTTGCGAGGTACTCACGTCAGTTAAGACAAATTGTGAGAATTTATTTTGATTTTGCCAGAATAAAATAATAGAACAAGGATGCTCGTTTCACGCATTATACATTTGAAATTCCGTCATAAGTGATCTGTCCACGTTGCCTCGAGAATGGCTTATTATTGTCATCCAGAACACCCATAGAAACACTTTTACTCACTTTTACGTTTCAAACTAGAGAAGGAATAAAGAAAGCACTCATACAAAAGAGCCTTGCAGAGTTTTAAAGAAGTGACGGTAAATTCCTTTTTGAAAACCAGTGTAAACATATTTTATTTAGTTATTGCCAGTTCGAGTGGTATCGAACGCATGCGCTACAACTTTTGGACCAGTAATTTTGCCACGGACATTAGGGTAATCAGTTAAGGATCGCAGATTTCGATGCTTATTAAGCCTCCCGTAGTCAATTCTGCTTGAGGTGTTGGTTGGGTTGTAAAATATTATTGCAATGTTTAAATTGGTGTTGCATGGTCAATTTTGCCACCTCGAGATATATTGCAGGATAAGCGTGCCAAGTTTCGTCCAAGAACCCACACCCACCCTTTTCTCTCCTTTCACTTTCCACCTTCCATTTTCCTAATGTGGACAATTAATTCTAGTGCCTTCCATTCTTTTCATCGCGTACACAGATTCGTCCTTTCAAATGTGTAAACTTAATGCAAGTGAGAGAATAATCCCATTTTTTAAATTAGGCAAATGGGACCTTATTATTGTAGGTGTCTACAGCCAACTCCTTGCCGTTTACAGCTCGGGTTTACCAAGGCGAATGGTTGAAAAAATGGAGCAACTGCAAAAGTTGGCGGATCTGGTGGGAACACTCGGTACAATAACTGCTGCCATTAAAACTCCTTTCTATTTTTCAAGTAAGATGCCTTTAAACTGCCAAGCATTTTGAAGTGATGCCGCCCACTTTCGTACTTATATGACTTCTAATGTAGTGTCTGCAAAAGTAACTGAAATTAATTAATGGAATGAAGGTTGAATGGAGGGTTACAACTCTATTCGAGTAGCGGTTTGTTTTTACCCCTTAATGATTATGCTCTCTTCTTACAGTACCTGAACATTGTAGGGGAGCTTTCGGTGGAAATCTAGGTAAATATAGAATCTCATCTCAGGTATACTTGCGAGGCTACTTTGTGTGAAGCTGTCATAATTTGACCAGCCATCCATCCTACATTAATGGCTCTTGCCACGTTCTAAAGTTGTAGGGACTTTGATGGTGTTATCAACACAAGCGCATTATTATGTAAGATGATGCCATCATTTTTAAGTAAAATGAATTCAATGAACATGCCTCCTTCCTAAATTAGAAAATATCGTCACGCAGAATTTCGTTACGTTCGTGTGATTCAACAATAGTTCGAGATCTTGAGCGCTTCTCCCTTTCCAGCATGGTTGTCTGTTTCCGCTGTTAGAAAAGACCTCCTTCCTTATGTACTTCACATCACTTGGATGAGTTTTGAAGAGAGCCATTAGCGTAATCTCTGCCTACGAACATAGATAACAAGGCCTCCTCCCATTGCCTAGAGCATTGTGTACGCTGTCAGTGTTTCATCTACACCTGATATTGACAGCGTTCCTATTGAATCTTCAAATTAAGAGATGGTGAGGAGGTTTCCAATAATTTTTTGAAATTTTCTTTACTGGATATGGGTTTATGTTTGCCTTTTGTTAGGCTATTTGTCATCCATCACGTCTTGATATTACTTCGGGAATCCCAATTACAAGGACGTCATGATTCTCCTTCATGTTTACATTTAGAACGAACCCAATGTTGCCTGCATTTGAATTTCATTACTTTTTATTTATTTCGCAAATCAAGTGTCAAAAGCAATTTGTGGGTACTTTTAGAAGCAAGCTTCCTACTGAATGCCAAACTTTGGCAGTTCATTCTTCCAACAAGGCGTTTTGAGACATTACCTACAACAGATCTGAACTCAATATTCACTGATGACAACATTTCTGAAGTTGCATCCGATTATTGTCTCCTCGAATTTATTACGCATGACTCGTGAGTTGCAATGCATGATTTCAGAACCATCAAATTCTACAACAATAAGTTAAAAAAGTAGTTTAATTTCATCCATTTTGAGGTCATTTTACGGCGCTTATGTTATTTACTGCCTTTAGACACCCACAATGCGATATCTCCCGAGAATGCTTTGCCAGTATGAATGCGGATAATTACACATCATACAGCTTGACACACCAAATCCTCTATTACCTTGTCGGCATTGGGGTGAGTTGGCGCACTCACTTTGATGCACATTTTTAATGCGGCTCAAAGCGGACACTTGCCCAATTCAGTCCTTCCCTGTGACTTCGTGCCGCACGTTTTAGTCTGGAGTCAATCCTCTCCAGATGATCACAGATAACGAAACAAAAAAGGGGGTTTGGTGAATCATTCGCAGCAATGTTGATGAATTGGCAGCCAAATTGAAAGCAGGCTTTGGTTGTATGCATGCATGTTTTATAACTGCAACCCTGTTGACCACGAGAAACCTGATTTTTTAAATTTGAATAAAGTGAAAACGTAAGAAAATATGATAGAGTGCAGCATAAGTCCTTCCATTAGTAGCTTCTCCTGTGGACGAGCGCATTCTTTCATTGAGTTAGGATTTCAAGCCATGAGGTTTGCCTTGTAGATGGATTTCTCACAAGTGGGTAGCTGGGGGAAGGGGTGCAAAATGGGTTTCGGGCAAACCGAGTAATACGGGGCTCTGACACTGTAAATCTTGCATCCCCTTTTGTGCGTGCACATAAAACTCAAGTCTCACGCATTCCACGAATGCGATTCCCACCAATTCTTTCAGCCGTCTACATAAGGATTTGGCTTGCTAAATTTCTTAAATACTTTTTTTTCAGGGTGTTTTGTAGATCAAACTAGACGCGCTTGAATGAATTGCAATGGAAATTCCAAAATTATGAATTGAAATTTGCTAGTGTAATGAGGGCTATTTTCTTGACAGTAACACTTCTCTTAGTAGTTATTTCCGGAAGTCACTAATCCTATTCACAGCCTTTAAAACGAATGCTGCATGTTTGGTACAAAATATTGCCCAAACAGTGAAGCAAAAGCATTGTTGTTTATCAAGGCTCGTTGTGGCCTTCAACTGGTTGATCTGGCCGAAGGAGAACCTCATGTAGAATCAGTTGAGAGACAAATGGCCCAGCTCTGCGCAAAAATCGACAGTGAAGCGAGGACCTTGGCCGAAAACGACTTTCCAAAGGAGGCTCGTGACCTTTTTATGGAACAAGGTAAGAGCACTGAGCCAATAGGCACTCACTGAAGCGCCAGTGCAGCTTCATCGCTTTCGCCCCTACCATCCATGTTTTGGACCTCAGTGCCAAAAAAATTCCTCTTTGGAGACAACCTTCCAATGGCATGGTTACAGTTTCGACCTACTTGCCAAAGTTTTTTGGTGACAGGGAGAACTTACTTTGGCCAGTTATATTAAAAATTGGGGATTACTGTTCTTAGATGCATTATTGTTGATATACTTACGAAAATGCAATTAAGCAAATCACAATTACTAGCAAATACAGTTATTCAAGAACGAGTGAGCATGATCAAAGGTAATTTACGCATTATTCGTCGGCATATATGACCAAATCATCCACCTCCAGCAGTGGTGGTGACAATGTGGTGAGCTAGATGCATCCACGTAAGGAGCGTGGACTTTCTATTGCATGAGAAGCATTAATAAAACTGGTCGTCTGCGAAACCGCGTCTATTAATAACCTCACCAGATGCATGTAGAAGTTCGTGTGGCCAAATGACTACATCGCCCAGGTAACAGTTTTATGCCGGTAATTTACCATCATCAGCCGCTTTATTTGAAGACAACCTTTTTACTTCAAGCGCTGGGACTAAAAAAACCTTGGGCAGAAATGTAGAAAGCCCAAACTGCCCTCCCTAGTGCGGTAAGGAAGTAAAGCGCACCATTACCGCAGGCTTGACGCCATCACTTAAAGCTAATTTTAATATATTTAGTTTTGCACGTATATTTTTAAATAGGAAAGAAAAGTACGCATTCCCGCTTACTTAACTTCCCTTTCATCAGCCTGCTATCTTGATCCGATGCTTACAATAGTTAATTATCCGTTCGTTATTCGTGTATTGTTTGTTTTTTCATTTGAATTTATTTTCTGCAAAACTATTTGTTTGTCTTTATCAGGTGTTTCGAGAGCAAATTATGATTCCTTACTCCTCTGCCAAAACTCCCATTAAGTTATTTTTACATATGCCCAGATTTTCAAGCAGCTTTGCCAAATTGTGTAAGACTCACGATGACTGGATTTTAGCCATAGCTGTAGCGCCTAAAGACCTGCCTGAAGACGAAAGAAACCGTGACAGTCGAGCGGAATATGCACATTTGGCATGTAGAAGGGACTGGGGCTACCGGCATGACTTGGTGGGGGCCAGCACATCCGACGAACTTCAAGTGGCCCCTTTATCAAAACCAAGGGTTCAGCAACCAACGTATTAAAGTAGCACTCATTTTAAAAATAAGGAAACTGGATGCCTCACTTATGGATTTGCCCTTCGATCCGCCATTTCCACTCATTGGCATTTCAAAGTGCAAGCAAACCCAATTGATAAGGCGTATAGCGAATTTGCCCTAAAGAACTGCAGATGCTGCAGATAAGTTTTCCTTATTATTTCATGCGTTAGTTCAAACCGGTACTTGATTTAGTACCTGACGAAACTATTTAGCAGTATTTTTGTCTTGTGTTTAAATCCCAGACAATGTGAATCACTAGCCATATTGAAATAGTCTTCTGGTCTTGTTTACCTAGGATTCCGACAATTAAATTATCTTATTCTCGATTGCCGATATTGCTTCTGTTGAAAAAGAGCGCTATTCCCTTGCACACGAAATAAGTTTTAGTGGTCTTTAGATAAAATGGCTTAGTTGACTAAAATTGCACGCGACCAAAAAGTATTGGACGAAACGCATTAAACCGGACACAACAACTGATTCGTGGCTTAAATTACACCCTATAATTCTATAGTGCAGTAATTGTGTACCACATCTACAAGTCTGCATTGTTGATTTTAATTTCATTTGTTCATAGTGGTGGTGTTAAAGTTAGGCACAGGAAACGGCGCAAGAAAAGCAGTTTTTGAGGTTAGACGTGAACAAAAGTAATGGTTTAAATGAATTGTATTAGGCTTACAGATGTTTACCCGAAAACCAACCCACTTGCTTATGAGCTAGTTGTTCCAGTTCAAGGACCTCAGTAAACTTGACCTTTATTCCACTGAGGTGTGATACCGTTCTCTCCATGCTTCTGGTTTACTTTGCACGCAGCAAATATCCTACTGCACTGCCCTTCTAGCTCTTTCTTTTGGTGCATTCCTCAAGGGAAGCGTTCCTATCAAAATGAGCTGTAAGTTAGCATCATGGAAATGTGGTATCTCCAATGGATGAAATTTGAGTAACTAGAGTCTTCGAAATAGGATGGCCAGAGTAATACATGGTGCTTGAGTTTGGCCCATGCTAAAGCCAACAATTGAAGCGGCAATATACTATTGTTTAATTGATTCAAGTTGGAATGTGCGGGGTGGCGGGATTCACACAAATCGCACGTCCGAAGTGGCTGGATCGGATAGTAGACTGGCAGAATCCCCACTCCGGCTGCTACCACAGTTTCCCCGGTGAGAATCTTGACCCAGAAAACTTCAACCCATTGCGCTACGGTAACTACCGGAAACGCTCTGAGAGTTGGATGCGCGGCGGCGCAAGCGCAGAAGAGGCGTGTTTCTCCCACCGCACCGCCGTCGCTCTCATTGCTCTCGCAGCCTTCGCTCGGCGTCTCGCGGAGCAGCTTGTAGCTCCTCTCTCTTTCCTGCCCCAACCTCAGCCCCTTCTCATTCCGTTTTTCTGATATCCACCTTTCTTCATGCCCACTCGACTCCGTCCATCGTCGCCAAAGCTATCCTATCACACCCTTGCATTTAATAAAGTGATGACTGATTGGTCATTGTAGGCTGTTATTGTCTATTCGGTGATACTATTATGAATAGTACACATAGAAATAACTGGCCCTTCAACCATGAGGAATCTCCGAGGCAGACTGTAGTAGAGTCAAATGACGTCACGTAAAATACCCTGGAATAATGCTTTTTGTGTAGCCCTTTTGAGCCACAATTTAACCAGGTTAAATCTATGCTGGTGGTCTACATTCATGTCTTCATTTGTAAAAGGTGTGGGGCAAGTTTCAAAGTTACCCTTTTGGGTACAAAAAGTGCGTGACCAACAAATGTTACCCACATGAGGATTCGGAGGCGACGGCAAACGAAATCGGGGTACTTTGGTGTTCAAAGAAAAAGGGGCGTCTTACCATTCAAATAATTGTTCCTTGAAAAGCAATATCTTCATTGCTTATTGATTGCACGCGCTTAACGAAGTTCACGAGGATAAAGATAACAGGTTGCCAATTAGGGATTGCTTTGAAGTTGATGTGTTTGTGCAATTGAAGAAAGCTGCAGAATCCAAACCAGCTAAAGCACGGAGAGCCCAAAAGCCAATTTTATTCTCTTCCAATTCATGATCAACAAGGGTTCATTCACACGCACTTGTTCAACTTTGAGGTGGCATTAATACGCGAGAAGATTTTTGTCAATTCACCTTGGAGACAGTGTTCTCACTCGGAAAATCTGGCTCAAATAAGGCAAACAATGGCTGCAAACTTTTCAGTACTAACTCACTACAACCTTTTCAACGAAATCAACGAAACGTAAACGAAAACACTGCCACCTTCAATACCATGTGTCTATCTCTTTTGGAACAACGTGACAAAGCGCTACAAGTGGATGGTGCAATTGGATTTGGCCACCTATACCTTGTGGCTCAAACTTGTGTAACAATTCATCCAGATAAGACACTGGATGCCCTTCGGTTGACTATTGCATAAGGGGCCACCTTGCGCCGTTGTAGATGTGACTTTTCATTACAGCGTGCTACCAATGACGATCCTGCCTGGCTAAGCACAGTTAACTAACGCCAAATTTTGGTCTTGGGTAAAGATGGTAGATCGCCTTTCATGAAATCGCATTTCACCACCAGAAGGTGCCTACTTGATAACTTAGTCAGAAAATACTGTTATAGAGACCCCTTTTGTTTTAATAGCATTGAAGGATCGGAATAAATTCAGGAATGGGAGACATTTAAAAACTGATCGCACGTATTCGCGAACGGGACAAAACTTTAAAGGTAATGATAAATCATCAGGAAGACGTTAACAATGCAGTTCTGCAATTGTGCGTTACAAGCTAACCGACAAAATATGCAGCAATGCACGCAGTAAAATAAGCTGCGCATATGCTGCAGTACTTTGTTTGTTTGAACTACCGATTTCGGTCAGGGTCACAGAGGTGGCCATATTGTTCTAGCTGCGTAGGCTGGCCTCAGGGCCATGCCAGCAGCCTATTTCCCTCTGTCTGTTGAATATACATATTCTACTTTAGCATTCTGCCTTCTTTTGCCTTCGAGGGAGCCTCGGGACGCTACATTGGTGGCAGTGGAAAGTGGACTTGACCTTATAGGGTTTCTATCCCGATCTCTACCGCCTGTAGCATGTTGCAGTGGTGCGAAAGAAGTGTATATGCTACGGATGGGCCAAGAACGTGGTCTATAAGAAAGCTATTAACAACTGAAGCGACACTAGCCATGGACCACCTGGAAAGTTTCATTCCGAAGATTACCTCTAATGTACATGCTTAAGGAGATCGGCGTGCTAACGCCCCCTACGGACATACTGTATGGTCGGCAGAACCACTTATTCTGAACTTTGTTCCCAAGCCAAACGAAACTCGAAGTGTAATGCGCTGCCAAGAGGGATCTCTGACGTTGGTGTCAAGCACCGCCTCAACCGCGTCAAATGTCGGCAACTGGCATGGTTAGCTCGTGGGTGCCTCTTACAGCACTGAGTATGTTGTGATGGCTGACGCGGGAGGTGTGCCAAGGGGCGCGCCGGGAACGACGCTCAAAAGAGGAGAGGAGCAATGTAGTACTTTGTTTGTTTGAACTACCGGTTCCGGTCAAGGTCACAGAGGTGACCATATTGCCCCAGCTGAAGAGGCTGGCCTCCAGGCCATGCCAGCAGGTCATTTTCCTCTGTCCGTTGAATATATATATATATATATTCTACTCTTGCATTCTGCCTTCTTTTGTCTCCGGGGGCGCCTCGGGACGCTACATATGCAGCTTTCTGCGATTTCATTTGACAAAGAAGTTTTGCTGAAAATTTAAGGAAAAGACGAAGGAATTTTGATAAAAAAAGAGTAAATAATGCGCGATCGTTTTTATGAGCCGGTACATTGAAATATCTTACTACCCAAGAAATCATGTTGAAGCGAAATAATGACTATTGAATTTCGATGTCTTTGACGAAAGAATTTGAGATCTCCTCGATGCTCATCAGATAGCACTGATGGCCTAATTTCCTGGAAGAATTAATTTGCTT
The DNA here is from genome assembly GCA_036345935.2 of Taenia hydatigena. Lineage (NCBI taxonomy): Eukaryota > Metazoa > Platyhelminthes > Cestoda > Cyclophyllidea > Taeniidae > Taenia > Taenia hydatigena. The sequence goes on from JADWOT020000009.1 coordinate 5,852,083, forward strand.
TTATGCAAGTCGAAAGAAAGTTTGCGACGGAACAAGAGAGTTGTTTTTCTTCACACCGCGACCTTGATCACTCTTTCAAACGGGTTAGTACCAGTCTATCGCGTATGGGTAGGAATGATAGGCTTCCAAATTTTGGACTACTAAATCGTATCTAAGAGTTTTGTGAGGACTTCAAGATGTGGCTCTAAAATATTACAAAAGACTAGTTTTTACATTGAATAACGCCATCATGGCCTTTCAGCATCACATGACAGCCTTCACGACGGTGACACCCAGCTAACTTCACGTCACTCACATCTTTAATCCCCCACCCCTCCTGTAAGTCCATAATACTTGGACCAGAATTTCAGCTTCATATTTTTTTTAATGGTTGCATACTAACGCGTCAGTTATTTTAGGAGGGACAATTATAAAACGGGCGCTTTCTCAAATAGTTTTATCAGGTTGAAGTTTGATTTCAACTAATCCTTGGAAATAGTTTTCGGTGGTTCAGCCACGTCTATACCGCTTTGTTTCTCAACTCTTCTAATAATAATTTGTCAATCTTGATCATTGCAAGGCATTATCTACTAGAGTGGATGAGCTTCTTTAGATCCGCTCATTACGGTATTGCATAATTTATTCAACCACCAAAAGCTGTAGTATTTGTCCAAGAACAACGGTGCATTCAGCTCGCTTGCAGTCAGCCAAACCCATAACACCCACTAACTCAGCAGACTTGGCTTCCACATTGCTTATGGCTGTTGACACAACGCGGCTAATTACACCTTAACCAACTGTTTTCAGTTCTCCCTGTAATTGGTGGGTAGTGGGTAGATAAGGGACCTTAAGCCAATGTGGTCGCGATTTCCTACTTGAATGGCTCATCCATCTCAAAGTCACCACTCTCGCACACCCGTCTGCTTGAGAAATGGAATGAAATGCCGTCGCTAGTTCAAATGGCCTATCCAGCTCAACAATTGATACTATTTAATAATTACGAAGAGATTTTAATAACGCCAAATTTGCCGTAGAGGAAGTGCTATAGCAGGCGTTAAGGGTAGGTAGAGGTGACAATGGATCAATCAAGAAGAAAGTCGACGACAAGGGAGAGGTGATCAGAGGGGAACTGAGAATTAGGGAGAGCGAGACCGCCCTCAGCCTCAGGAAGGAGGGGTGGGAATGCGGGATGAGCGTTGCGGCCATCCGCCAGCACTGCTGCCTCGGAGGGCACGGGAAAAGCATGTGCTACCCGTAAGCATTCCTTCTGCTGGCCTATCGTCGCGTACAGCACGGCGTCCAGGTTAGCCTTGAATCCAGGGACTATGTTTGTATACACGCCCTCCTGTAGAGGTATCGCAGCCTCCAGCACTGGCCCTGGCGTCTCCCCGTCTTTCACTACCCTTGTCAGGTTCTGGTAAGGCTCCGAGTCCGGGACTGTATTCAAGTCTGCAGCCAAAACTATAGGCAACGGCTCCCTGTAAACCAAAATCCAACGTTATACAAGCCTTGGAGATTAGACGTTTGTATCAAACTGAGTGCACTTAGTGCAACACATTTCTTGATCCATACTAAGAGTCACTTTAACCAGTGGAAACCATTTGCAAGCTGCTATTAACAAAACAATTCGGTAAGTATAAATCAGGCCTTGCATACCTATGGCCGAAAATCAGCCAACAAGTGTACAACTCTACAATAAAGTAAGATAATCTGATAAAACAATACTGTTGAAATAGAAGTGAGTAAGAAAGGTACTTATTCTCTATAGGCAACATTAATAGACTAATACGCAAGTACAAAGATTACTTTATTACATCTCAATGAAAAACAGTACAGAGAATATGCTAAGTGGCAGCCAAGAGAATTCCAATTTCAGGTGGTTCCTATACGCGCAAAGTGTGGTTGGGGATTTCCTATGAACTAATTCCTATCTTTACTCACAAACCGGCTTCCTTACCTTCATTTAATTCAAATATTAGAAATCAGCCGGCTGAACAGACATTGTCAACTTGTTGGTAAATATTTGGTTCCGATAGTCTTAGAAGCTGTAGCATCGTCGTGAAACCGGAATGCAAAACATTTCGATGGTCGGAAGAAATCCGCAACACGTAGAAACGGCACCATTATACAGCGGCAACAGGGAGCACGCTTGGTGGTGCTTCCTCATTCGACACCCAATTTATTTCGAATGGTAAAGTATTGCTGAGATGGCAACCACTTCAAAACTAATTGCCTACACACGAGTGTTTTTTTAGACTTACTACTACAACATCACCATTCATCTTGAAAATGGTTTAGACATCTTTTACCCAAAATGTCAACAAAAGTGTTGCGCGTTCATAAGCTGGACCCTCGCCAGTTGTAATTCCCATTTCCCAACAATAAGTGATACGCAAAGGGCAGCGCGACGAAGGATTAATGTGCATTCAATAATGGCCTCTAAAAAGTCCCAAGTCACTAAAAATGTTAGAGAACATCAAATACATCAGACTTTTGAAATTAAAGACCTAATAGACGAATAAAGTGTTTACACTTCGGTTTTCTAACCACATGAAATTACGAGGCCTACTTTTCGGCGAGATCCTGGGATAGCTGTAGAAGGAAGCGGCGAAGAGCAAGACACTGAATGTTGCGTAGTTTAAGAGCGCGTGGGTGGAAGTAGAGGTGGGTACAAGCAAGGAGGAGGCGGTGCCCAGTGTAGCGGCATTCGAGGAGGCACACAAGGACACCATGAGCGCGCGCCCGCATACAGAGATATAGCGGCACCTCGCCCGATGCCACCAGTGCGTGGTAGACCCGTGCCAGATCCTCATACTCTGTCTCCGCGTGTAAAATCAAGGAATCCAGCGCCACCTCCTTCACCAAACGAAACCGCTCACGTCGAAAGAAGATCGCCACGCCCTCTCCCTAAGTTGTGTACACGCACATGTGCAGGTGGGTAGTCCAATGAGTAGCAGGGTTTAACCCCAACTCTTACCATTCTCAAATTGTCTTTCTGGCAAACCCCTCCAGAATACAATTACTCAATAAAACGACCCAAAGCTGGCAATCATCATCGAGGCAAAATATAACAGTTTGTGCAATTCCATGGGTAATTAAGGTGTGATTGAGATTCAAACGAGTTATGTGAAGAAGCAGTACACTTTTTATTATTGTTTCTTGTTCATTTGAACAATCAGAAGAGGCCTTTTTTATACATCATCAGGACAGTTAAAATGAATGGTCGAAAAGCGTTATTTCCCAAGGGGGAAATAAGGAAGAAAAATTGTTCAACTTTCCTCTTATTTTAAATAGCATAATGCAACAAAAATGCTGCCTTGTTTACTTTGCAGGAATGAATCAAGTAGAATTCGCGTCGTCAGTTCTCTTAAAAATGGGATGATTATTTTGCTATCACGTGACTAGGCGGCCTAAAAGCAATTCCGCTCTCCAACAATGAGGTGTGAGAGCACTTAATTGAGTGGATGGAAGTGCAAATGCAGGACACATTCGTACCTTTCTTGGATAGGAGGCGATGGGCTCCGGCGGTGGCAAGGACGATAGCGTACTTGGGACGTTTATCAACAGCTTGTTGAGGAAACAGCCCTCGAAGTCACCGGCCTGTTGAAGGAGAAAAAACAGACGGCGCTGGAAGTGCGCAGTGTCCACCTCCTGCAAACAAAGGATGTCCGCCTTGTAGGAGAGCAGTTCGCGGTAGATGAGAGGGAATCGGTACTTCGGCTCTAGGTAGGCCGGTGGGCAATGGCGAAAGAAGTAAGTCCGAGCACTCTCCGTACCGCTGTACAAGAAGGCTAGGAGATTGTAGCAGATTAGTCGAAACTCATTCGTCCCCATAATTCGACTCGCGACCTCCTTGCATCTGTGCACAGCAGATCATTGAGCTGGACTTTTAATCCAGGATAATTTCCTCCGTCACTAAGCGCTACTTTAGTGCATTCTGTCACCCGCGTAAACAATTGTCAAACCATTCAGAAACGGAAAAAAACCACCCTCCTTATGAGAGAGCATTACAGGGACACAAGTGATCTCAACAACCACGCCTTACAGTCGTGGACTTAACGATAGTCCAATAAATAGAGCTGAGCTTCATCCATGAGTGGTTTGAATACCTGTATCTAGGTTTATGCACTGGTCACAACAGGTGGTTTTGGCTTTATACAAAGAACGCTAGATTTTCTACTTCTAGCAAAAAAGTGGCTTTTTGTTTCTTGAATATGTCAAAGGTACAGCTTAATTTCTAAGTAATTTTAATGTCTATATTGAATTTATGCTCTATTTAATGGGTTAATGATGGGGAACCTAGGTATGTATCTCTTGACCACTTGAAACACGCCTCTCTCGCCCGCTCATTCACCTGCCAGCACACACATTTGTCAGCACCGGCGAACGAGAACCGGAACACGTGGTAGCCGTGGCACAGCGCAGGCGCACATACATTGAATACCAGCACTAGTCATATCCCCAGCCTTGTTCTGAATTAATGGGACTCTACCCTAATAACTCTTTGTGATGATCGATGTGGTGTGATCACCTGAACACATGCAGAGCCAGACCCAAGAAACTACAATGAAAAGTTAGCCCTCTATTGGTTGAAATGAGCCGGCAGCAGTGAATCGTGACGATAAGGCATGATGACACTCATAATAACTATGATGCTTGCAGTTGGAGTCATAAAAGCTGACCTTTCGCAAATGAGGTTTTGAGGAGGTGCCTCAGTGATGGGTTCCGAGGAAGCGACAAATTGGCCAAAAAAGGGTAGCGGTTGGAGCACCGTTTTACTCCCGTAGAGAGTAAATGACTCGGGTTCGCCAAACGGTACACCAGGAAGACCGCCTGCGTCGAAGGGGAGCACTCTCAAGCGGACGAATCGACCGATGTGTTCGGGTCGTGGAGTGAACACAAAACCCTCATGTACCATCTCCTCCCCCTTCCACACAGGATTAGCCCCCGATTTGGCCTCCTTCAGAACGGAAAGACCAATAATTAGTACCTCGATATGAATTTGAAGTGGAAAATAAAACTGTTGACATTGCTACAGTGGTAATAGACCATTCAGACTCGTGCAGTGTTAGGACTGATACTAGTTTAGTCCTATACAAAAATTTATTCCTCTCCAATGGAAATAACTTGTGCGAGGTAAAATTCAATCCCATTGTCATGAAAACTGTTTCAAAATTAAAAGTCAGTGCATTTTAGATCAAACATCAACCAACTCAAAAGGCTGATCACGAAGCAGAAAGTTTGGTCCGCAAAAAAGTGTCAAAAGCTCATACTCTATGGAATAGTTTAAAGTTTGCACGAAACGATTGTTGCTTTTTTGTTCTGTAAGTAACGCACGATGTGAAAACACATCCTTCAGTTTGCCTGACTCTTCGGAGGGTGTAACGCACAGTGTCATACCAATCGAGAGTGGTCAGAAGAGGTTAATAAGTAGGAATGACTATACATGGGAACTGGAGCGAACTATCCCACATTGAAAGCACTTTATTCATGTTGGAAGCGCTCTATTTGCTAATTACTCTACCCAGCACACCCAGCAACATTAAATACCGAAAAATAGCCGAATTAAGTGAAATTCAGAACTCATTATGAATACTTACTGATTAACATATTTATCAGATTATAGTACACTGAGCGAATGCAATATCATTTTGTAGGAGGCAGTATACACAAAGAAAGCTCAAATAGCAGTTAGTGTTTCGGACACTGCCCGTTTAGAGGGTTCCGGTTAATCATAGTGACAGAGCATGTGAACTTGATGTGCAAAAAAAGCATCACTTTACAACTGTCGAGGCGATGGGAGCGAAAGGCTTTGACCCAAACATGCGCGCACACACACACACATGCATGATGACGTGTGTAAGAGGGCGGCACAAGGATGGCCAAACGAACGCGCCTTAGGGTCTTAGGCAAGTAGAAAGACTGGGCCTGGCTTGAGCTCGGGTGCTGCCGTCACATTGCTCCATTCCGCTCGCCTTTGGTGCGCGTGTAAATTGCAAGTTGAGAGTGCGTCAAGTTTAACTTATACTCGACCAAAGTAGGTTACAGTGAGAAAGCTCAGTTTACGAGATACTCAGTCAAAAAACTCGCAAAAATGCGCGCTTTTGCTAACGAAATTGCTTGAGGAAAGACAAATTTGTCATCAATGTTCTGGCTGGTTGTATTTACTTTGATTTTGCAGGCACAATTTATCAGCATTAAATCCGTTTTTTCTAGGCTGAGACTTGCCGCATAGCCAAAAATTATTCGCCCACAGTTACAGTAAAGGGTAAACCACCCAGCTAATTCGTGTGCTCAAGTTTCGAGTGTGTTGTGAAAAGTTTGACGTTTTTAAACGTGTGGTAGTTTTGATAACTCGTCGACAAAAAAACCGAATAACGCAATTTAAATGCCAAGATTGGAAGGCAAGTATGGAAAGTAGACTTCAACCCACTCGATAAAAAATAATTTGACTAGTTCAGCACCCTCTGTGAATATAACTGTGTTCAGTGCTAGGAGAGACGCATCAGGATAGACGATGCTTTTGTCCCATTGCTCCTCAGCGTAAAGTGAAAATGCATCAACTGAGGTGCTACTCGGTGATTCACCCCAAAATTAAAGACCGATTCACTGACCTCGTTTGTGCACACAGTCTGCACGTAGGCACACAGCACGTGGACCACCGGGAATCACAGGGCCAAAAGCAATTCCCACGAGCACTTGTACAAAGTACACACCAGGATCATTAGCACACCCAAGATGAAACTAGATTATTCGGTTGAAATGATGAAATATACCATCAAGTGGAAGCTTATCTTGTGATAATGATCGATTCCATGTACACTTATACGCGGCATCAAACAACCACAGAGGCGCAACCAGGTCTGAAAAAGTAGGAAATACGTAAATGAGTCATCTGACGAATTAGAACAGAGTCCCACGCCGCAGGGCATAACTTTAGGCCACGCAGTTAACTGCATTCAAGGTCAACATCCATACAAGCACAGATGCTGACGGATCCATGTAGGTGTTATCAGCGGTAAGCAGAGGAAGCATTTTCGGGACTAATTTATCCCATTTTGGTGTGGCGATTAACGCCCGTCTTTAGAGTGAACGGAGAAGGTCACGTGCATTGCTAGCGTGAGGCGGTGGGACGCAAGGGCAGAACCACACGAACTCCAAGCATGCGTAAACAATGCAGGCATCTAGGGAAGAGCAGTCGCCAAATAGTACCTGAAATTCATTAGTGTACCTTAGCCGGACACACATCTAACGGATTGGTAGAGGCACAGACCAGAGTATTAGATACCACAAATGCAGACAACTGTCGGAAATCAAAGTCATGATTGCCTAAGTGATGGAACTAACGTCTCTCACGGTTGCAGAAGCAAATGCAAAATGGAGTGATCATAGTTAGCAATCTGTCGAGATTAGGCGTAGGCAGGATGCAGTCTGCATAGTGTCTCATTAGTCCAACAGCGCAAATGCGCTAGATGTAGCAACTTCCTCGCCAGAAGTATTACTTATACTTTAAGAACAACGTATGAGCAATTGTTAGCAAAATTACTCGCAGGAAGTCACGTTCATAGCTGAATTTAGTGAGTAGTGAATCAAGCAAGTGAAAAGGGTATTGGGGCATTAATTTTACCAGGTACGTGAATACAAGCGCTACTTTGATTTCAACAAACCAATTCGCCCTCCCTTTGATGCAAATAACTGTAGGAGGCGACAATAAAAAAGGCGTTTTCGGATGTTTTCGCAAGGAGGTGCATGCCGTGTATGAAACAAGGGTAAGAGGGATACATTTTACACGTTATTAACTACAGCAAACAATGATTTCCGAAGATAATGATGTCAAGTAAGCGATGCCATAATTAGGACATTGACTTGTGCTAAGTAAGTGCGATAAGCACTTTTTCAGGCGCATCGCTATTCCCTTGCGGCGCCTGATTAATCATGCACACACATGAGGGACAAACAGATACACTTTCAGCTTATGGAATCTATCCAATACTACCTCTTCCGAGGTTGATGTGTGCAAAGTACAACAGTGCTTTAAACACGAGCATTCCTAGCAGTGTCTTACATAGGCAGCTACTGAAGCAGAACACCCAGACTATTAAACATAGATAGGGCGCTATCATTAAGAGCTACCACTTGTCATCTATACACATACTTGTGAGCGGAATTATTTAAGCCTCTTACAACTCAAAAGTACACATGAAATCCGCCATGAATGCATGGGTTGAATAGACAAACAACTGTTTACATATAAACGCGCTAGTTGACAAAATTCGGAAATTATGTACATCCTATGCTCCTAGGGTTCACACCAATATCAATATCACCAATGTCCCGAGCTAGAGTAAGCATGAGGAGCTTTTGGTCGTCAAGATATCACTGGCTTAATGGAAGACGAGTGATTGAGGCTCAAGGGGGAATTAACTTACCGCAGAGACAAACCACTCGAATTTCGACTTTCTTAAATCCAAGTTTTCTCCAGATATTGCAGGACAGGTAGGACACCCAACAAACAGTGTCAAATCCAACTTCATGCTCTTCACACAAGCAGGATTGAGTCGGATGTCGAATACGACAACTTTCGGGGTGTCCGCCTCAATAAGCAGTTGCATTTGCATGGGTTGAGATGTGGAGAAGATGGCGCCAAGTGTGTCAGATGGCTTCCATCGACTATCATCCAGTTTGACATCGACTGCCCGTAGACAAACGCTAGGATTACCCGCTCTGGGGTTTTTGTGAGATTGATCGAAGTATTTGTTTATGTTCTCAATGAGACGCGTCGCAAAGCTGGAGAACTCCTCAGTGACGGGGCGCTTCAGAGCGAAGATGCGACCTGGTTTAGTGCCCAGACCAAGGACGAGCTTGGGGAAGAATGGCAATTGGAACTCAAAGCGGTCAATGCCATCACGCGAGGGTGAGACGAAGAGGCACGATGGATGGTTCAATTTAATATAATCATGACTCATTTTTCGAATCGGAATGAGTCTCAGTCGCGAAGGGAAACGAAAACAAGTTACCTAAAGGAAAAGTACAAAGAAGGCAGATTGATCTCATCGTGGAGTCACGATTTGTGGATCAAGGCTGCATGCATGGCGCCATAGAGTTACGAAATTGTTCACTGGCATTAACTTGCAAGGTGAATTATTCTGTGGAAGTGAAGTTAATAAGCATAAATTACCCAAGACTTCTGTCTTGCGAAAATATTCGGGATGTCTAGCAGAGTGCGCGTACAAATGCCGAGACACTTTGCAGAAATCCAGAAAATTTGGGAGAGGTCAGAGACCGCAATAAAAACCTTCATTTATTACCACGAGCAAGTCGAAATGAAGTTGGAATAAGCAGCCGAAATCGGACCATTTTCAAAAGCAAAGTGACGCGTGGATGAGACGGATAAAAAAACAATTGCAAAACGAGGGCGGAGAAGATGCTTGCACTAGTTCCGGCGACGGAAACTGAGACACAAAACCACTTAAGGGACACATGAGAAAGGTTGTGGATGAGAAAAATGTAAAAGGCAAGTCCGGATATGTCGCCTCGGTTGACATTCATGAGCTTCGACCGCTTACTTACGGGAATCGTACCAAGACACTGGCTAAAGCAAGTTGGGTGCAAAATATCAAAAGGACAATTCGAAGATAAGCAAATGGCCACTGTCTTGTGAAGGAGCTTGGCAACGTACCTTCTCCATGGGCAAGCACACAAGTGCATGTGTCGTGCAGTATCTGTAAGTTGGTAATGATTAGGCATGTGCAATAAAACACTTTGGAAGTCATTCCCGATTATTCACCTCAAAAGCGTGACCTCAGAGGTGCACCAAGGACCGGAACATTTCTCAAGGCGCAAACATAAATATTCGGAAAAAGATAGATCCAATCGAAGTTGGAAGTCAGCAATGGCGTCGAAAGAGTAGTAAATCACTCCTTGTGCAAACGAAACATTTTTGAAGTATCTACGGTTCAAAAAATGCTCGCACGCATTTTTTCATCAGCGGATGCCCCACTAGACAGCTTCGTGCAGAGAGAGGTACACATGTTAAAGTAAAACACAAGATCAGATTGATAGATCTAGCACAAAGAAGTATCGAAGTACACCGTCAGTGGCTTTGCGGGCTCAAAGTATACTTCAACCGTCACGGCATCAAATTACTGATTTCAGTGATTAAATTAAGGCCAAGTATTATTGCCCCGAATAGATAGATAATTCAGCGGCATTAGGCTGAAATGAAGACTTCGTTCAAGTCAAAATACAAAGATTTTGGGAATATCTTAGAATCAACATTGGCGTATTGGCCACATAAGCGACGGTTAAAATGAGTGAAGTCAATACAGTCACCCGGGGAGGTAAGTCTCTCAAGGAGCACCTGGTAATTTTTTGCGTTCCTTTTCCTCCCACCCAAATCGCATTTTGCTGCGTCTCATCGCCCATTTGTTTCGTTTAGGTGCGCAAAAAGAAGACTGCGTGCTAAATGCGCAAACGCACGCAGAACCTTAAATTATCATGTTCAGCTGCGTCCGTAGACCTCAAGTTTAAAGAACGACTATAACTATAGGAAAGCACACTACTAAACTAGGAATGTGGAGGTCAAAACCGCTATAAAAATAGTACTCAATTGGAAATTTGCGAATTAAGCAAAGAAAAACACAGCGTGAAGCATGCGAGGGTCTCACAATATTTCACGCCTTGGAACCACAAAGATGCTACACGACGAGCTGGAGAAAAAGCGTAGCGGAATCCACATTAAAACAGGCCTCTCATTCGACAACTTCGAGATGGGAAAACTTCCGAGGCAAAAAAAATAACGTTTGAAGCAGAAATCGTCAGACATATGGGAGAGAGCATCAACAACTAAAGAACCTAGAGGAGCATCTACGCCACAGAAGTATAGCAAACTAGCCTGACATTTAACAGAGCATGATTTGCAATGCGCCTCTATAAGCCAGTCACTAAAGTGAGTGCAAAAAGAAGCAAGTTACACCAATTTTTAGCCATTCAAGCCAAAAGAGGCGCTAAGACCTGGATAAAGGGAAAAACCATGTTTGAAAAGAAGTAAACATATCATATTAGGAATATACACATACGTATGAGAGAGAAAGTTGAAGATAACATTGGACGAGTGTGGACAAACAGAAACAGAGATTCCTATACTTAATTGAGATCGAAAACAACACAAAGGCCCTATAAGGGTCGCTGGACAGAAAATGGGAGAGGGTTTGGGGAAATGAGGAGAGGTGGGAAATGAGACGGAGCGCTAGTGAGGTGACTGTTTCGATGAAACGATGGGGGCAGCCTGGGATGGAGGCGGTGGGCAATCCTGATGGGGCTGCGCCGACACAATGACAACACGACGGGGATGACCCAAAACTTGAGTCGGCGATGCCATGTTGGACGTTGAGGCGACAGAATTGGGGACAGCAGGAGTGGTGGAGGAACTGACCACCTCCACATTGCTGCCTACCACCACGTGGTGGTGATGGTGCTGTTGTTGATCCAGCGGTGGTCGGGCCGTCCGCGCCTTCAAAACAGCCGTGTCAAGCGCCGAAAAAGTAGTAGACGTCGCTGAAGTGCCTGAAGACGACGATGGCGTCGAGACCACGACAATGGGCCTCCCACCGCTAGAAGTAGAGAGGGAATTTGAAAGACGTATACGCTGTGGAACGACGCCTCGTGACGCGGAGGAGGGAACAGCACTGGAGGACTCCAATGTGATGAGGCGCGCCATCGACGGTGGACTTGTCGTCACAACAGTGGTCAAGGAAACTGGCGGCTTGGTGGCAATGGCGTTGGGAGGTACTACCGACTGCTGCTGTTGCTGCTGTAGTTGCAATGCTGCATAGCTTAGTTGAGCCAGACCCGACGAAGGAATTCCCGTAGAAGGCTAATTTAAATGACTTCGTAGCCATAAATAGTGAAGGATTTTGCAAGAATAATGAAATCAGAACTTGGTTCTGAAGGAAGTTACTCATCTGTCCATTTAAAATAGAACCCATTCTAGTAGAAATACATTAAATTATTTGAAAAGCATCTAATACATCTCTTGACGATCATAAGTCAACATAGAGCTCCCTATTTTAGCAAAGTAAGTTTCTGGGCGATTTCAGTCTGACACAGTAGAATAGAGGCGTAAATATCGCGGATAACCTTTGCCCTTTTGAGATAATAAGTACAAAGTGCGTAATCGAGCCACTCGACTAAGCAGCCGTCAGACATGAAAGATGTCATACATCTCGATAAAAAAACACGTAGCAGCGTTTGAATGTAGTTATATTAAATCAAAATAGGAAGTATCTCCAAATAATGCGGATTATACATTTAGCAGAAAAACCGGTCTACATATAATTAAGCATTCGAAAACAAGTGATGGCACGACAGATCTTCCTCAACGTGACAGTGGCACAAATAGCTTCAAAAGAAACTATAATTTGGCACACAAAATGATACAGCGATAAAGGTATAGGGTCTTGGATAAAAGTCAAATCTACCAAATCATCTGGGGATGACGCATTACTGCCTGTAGAAGGTTGGTGTTGTGAAACCACACGCACAGGAATCGAAAACCCAGTCGAGCCGTTGCAACTGCTGCCAGTACTACCGCAATTGGGAGCGTGCGCTGCAGTTGTGGGGGTGGAATTGCCCGTAGAAGACGTGGTAGGAGAGGATGAAGTAACGGGCAAAGTAGACGGGGGCGGTGGGGCATTGAATGACCCCGAAACGCCTGCCTGATTGGGAAGAGCCCCAGATTGTGCAACACCTGCCGCCTGAGCTAGTGCGTACTCATCGTTCTCCAGCTGCTGGTAATTTCGATAAAGATCCTGAACCTATTAAGGAGAAAATCCAATTCAAAATTTTACATTCTATGTAAAATACGCTGCACGTTCGTTTGAATAAAAAGTCGTAGCTACGACCATAAATATACCTGCCGTTCAAGAATCTCATTCTGCCTTGCCAACTCATCCACACAACACGAGTGTTCGCGGTTCGACTTTGTCAGTGTTTCAATATATTCAGCAGCACGTTGAAGTGTTACAGCTCTCGAAGCCTTCGAGCCTCGTAAACTAGGAATGGCTTCACGCAGATCGCAGTAGCTACCCTTTATGCTTGCGCGTCGTTTTCGCTCTAAATGGTTGTGATGATCCCGTCTACAAGAAAAAACACTGTTTTGTTGCCAAAACTGAGGCTTAATGAAAGAATTGGGAGACAGAGTAATGCACCGAAATACAGACCGATTATCGTCAGAGTGATCAGGTATGACTCTGTCACTAGCATTTCGATATCGACGAAAATCTGTTCTGTGGCGGCCATTACCACCGACGCTAACTTTTCCTCCGTGATGATACGAAGATCGAGATGCATAGCTATCACCACGTCTGTCTCCACCATTGCTAGGGCCTTCGCCACTAACTGTAGCGCTACCGCCATCCATATCACCATCGTAGTCGCTCAAACAGTCGTACCCATCATCATCTTCCATGTCGTCATCATCTCCCGCATAATCTCCTTCATCGTAGGATTTTGATGCGGAAGCATAGTGAGACATGTTGACTTAAGACGAAAATACACTGGCATATGATCTAAAAGAGATGAGCAATGCTGAATAATAAATGAATGGGATCAAGAAACAAGCCTAAGGAAGAAAAGACGAAACTTTGGGCCTATTGCTAAGCACAGAGTTGGTATGACACGAAACAAAACTTAACTAAAGAGGGATTTTCTTTGTAACAAAGGACTTGATTGAACTATCCAAATTTAATGTTTAACCAAAGGAATCGACATTTATGCATACCCAAAATATAACAATAGAAAGAAAGCGTGTGATAAATATTCAGGGACGAAATGCAGTTAGAACAATTTTTGCAATGATTTACGAAGACTATACTGAAAAGGGATGCTGAGTAACACACAACCCCACCTACAAACGACAAAACATACGTGTCCAGGGGAAAAGTACACACAGCGTTTAAGCAGCGTGACTACAACCGACAATATTCCATTGGCTCAAATAAGTTCATTCGCCATGTAAGCTTAAACGAAGTTGCTGATACGGAAACAAGAAAGTATAACTACTCACCAATAATTTACATCAAGGTTGTACCACAAAACAGTAATGAGTCAGATACAAACTAAGGGTTTTTAATGTTAAAGTAACTCACTGAACTTCGAATGGTAAACTACACGTTTTGGAGCGCCAGTGAATAGCAACAAAACTTGATTCTATACATTCGTGCATTTAAGAAGATCAAATAAGCTTTGCCCCCGATTTTATGCCAGCTAAACATTCGTTTTTCGTACATTGTTTTGTGAATAAGGTATACCTAGTGTTATAGGAGCTAAAAATTGCCGATCCGGATTATTTTAATTGGCTTTCTCCATGTGATGAAACAATTGCAGATGTAAGTGACAGTGTATTGAACGTTCAGGCAATTTGACTTATATGAAGGTGACTATCAACGTGCAAACATTACAAGTGCTGGTAACGCTTAAAATGTTATTGAAAACGTCTTTTAGTGATTAAAAATAAAAGAGGCTGCAGTACCTTGTTTGTTTGAACTACCGGCTCCGGTCAGGGTCACAGAGGTGGCTATGTTGCCCTAGCTGCGTAGGCTGACCTCCGGGTCATGCTGGTAGCTTATTTCTCCCTGTTCGTTGAATGTATGTATTCTACTCTAGCGTTCTGCCTTCTTTTGCCTTCGAGGGAGCCGCTTTTTCGGTGCATTGCCAAACATAGTTACTTAATCTAGTGGACGAAAAGAACCACTTCCGGGAAACCTAATTGGACAATTGTGGTACACTCGTTTGGGAACCTAGTAAAAAATGGCTTTCCGCACTAACACGATGGCAGGATTTGTGCACCAATTTGTAATGACGACTTGACGTTTTATTTACTGTGTTTGAAACCACACGGACATCCCAGGCTTCACAGGCTGTACTTGGGCTTGGCGTCGTGTCCTCTGATCGTGTTTATGGGCTCCTAGTTCCTCCGAACCTTAGTTATGGATCGTCTATCTCCCTACTTTGGCTCATTGCAATTTGGAGAGACTCGGGTTGGTAAGATTGAGCTGGTGCATCATTAACCTCGTAAGGTTGCTAGGCCTTGCACGGTTATCACGGAATGAAGGATTCGCGAAATTGGGTTCTTCTTATGATGGAATTCCTCATACGCATGTGGGGCTCTTGGAGGTGTTTCACCAATTCTCACCCTGTTAGTGATGCCATGGATGAGTAGCCGTGTCAAAATCACCCTGTCTGTGGGTCGTATGTTGACGTGGATTCCGTTCTAGTCGACAGAAAGTTAGAGATTTGTTAGTTGTAATGCTATAAATCTAGTTTCGGTTCGATTCTCAGCATACATGATCTTTTCTCTCCATTTATATTCTGCATTGATCAATTTCATCGTATATTAAATCACATTCAGCCCTAGAAAGCCTTGCATAATCTTACAAACGTGAAAATGCAGGACCAGAACGGTCGCATTCGAAAAGCAGATGCAAAACGCGAAGAACGCGCTGGTCCCTAAATACCGATCTGACAAACTCATATCCCGTTTCAGTCATCTCTCTAAATCGTTCAGTATGTTGTGCGGCTTTGTAGCCGTAGCATAACTAAATGTTATCTACCACAGTTATAACTTAATTTGTACCTAGGCTAACATTTTTGCCGCCTAAAATCAGTGCCCTAAGCGTTAGAAGCAAAGTTGAATAAGATGACAAACCTTGATCCTTTTGAAAATGAGCCGATTCAATTGCAAAACCCGGATCGGGAAACCCGCACTTTCAACTTCTAAACGGAGAATAAACAAACCAATGGACCGCATTGCCTCCGTTTTTGCCATATTGCATCTAGTAATGCAGCCTTCTCTTACAATTGCTTTACTATTCCCACAAATATCGGTACTCTCGAGAGAAAACTTCAACTCCAAACACGCATGTCAACAACTCGTTGGTTTTTGCGGAAACTCGATCGTCAATCCATCGTCTCTGCACGAAAGGCAAACTTGTTTTTTTTTTAATGGGCAGCAACTATCTCTACGTTTCATTAATGCAACCTCTGGATCCCACTTCTTAACGAGTCTCACCCATGCTCCTTTCAACTATCAGTGAGTCTAGTGGCCGAACTGGTGTACGCCACACCCAAGTACGACTGTGCAGCCTCACACCAAAATGCATATTATCAAGGAGAGTGATGAGAAGAGTCACTACCAAATAAGGCCACAGAATCCTTACTCAACTTCCTTCCCTCGGTACTTTCCTTCAGGATAGCGATTTTAGGCCTTTTTAGATGCCATGAGACAATGACATCAGAGTCACCCTGAAAGACATCCTATATGAAGCGTGATTCTTTTTAATCCAATTTAAAAGTAAAAATCCTACTCTGGCACCAATAGTGAATGCTCGTATTCTGGCATAAATTGCGCATTCACGCATCTTACTTGTTAACTAACCCAAAAGCACGGCGGTGTTTTCCTGTTGACTAGACTTTACAAAAACCCATCAACCCATTTGACTTCAGTAGATCAAATAGTACTGCGTAAAAAAGGATAGAGGTTTTGTCTTGATGGCTTCAGACTTTTCTAATGATGGCAGTCCTTGCAAGAACTGGGGACTAATTTGTTGAGGAGTTAAGTAGTAGCAACAACAATCCTGTTTATTGCCAAAAAGTAGTTTCTCGAGTGGCCCCACTCGCGAAAAGGCGACTTTCCTATCTGACTGAAGAGGCACTTCCAAGAGCAGCAGTTGCAGTAACAGACAAAAGTATTTCGGTTCGAAATTAGAGGTTGGTTCTAGCCTCAAGCTTTAGGCTAATTACCCAACAGTGACTCTCGCATTGAGGAATTAACCACCTCATCAGAGCGAGAATACGAGGAAAGCTCCCACTGAATGCGACAATACCGGAGCTAAAACATTTTGTGCAATTCGTCTATTTGGAAAAGAGGTTTCAATAAAACCGGCGACTTGAAACTCAAACTCGTAGTGTACCTATTTTCAATGAATGGTGAAGTTACGTGGTAACACTGTGGGCTTCACATAATTCGCCTTATCGGCTAAAAGAAATTAGTCCGCACCAATGAAGAACTGCATTACTGTGGTAGTTTAAGACGTCCTTTGAGGTGCAGCCTCCTTCTCTACCTCTTGATTCTATTTAAAAAGGGAACATTGAAAGCTGGTGGAGTAGTGCAGATAAAATCATAGGTCACAGATGCCTCGGCTGTATGGCGCAAAAACGGCACTGAAAATAGGCACTATATTCCATTGTGCAACCAGACAATTTACAAAACTGGTTGAGGTAAGAAACGGGGCAAGCCTAGAAGAAATAGTTAAACACACGCATGCAAACAGAGGGAGTTGAGAAGTGTACCTACTGAAGGTGCTTCAGTCTCGCGGGTAGGATATTGGAACAATCTTCTGGCATATCACCTCCGCCAGTTGTTTACTTGAAGCTGCCACGCAGTGGCGAGCCATTAAATCCACTGGGCCACCTGAAAAAAGACTGAGTGAATATTTTGTGTTCTCAAGACAAGAGACGTTTAAACCGACTTCGACATTGCGCCTGTTTTGAGAAGACGTTGGTACCTTTCGAAAAGCCTAGAAATACGTATGAGCTAGTCTGGGATGCCACATCGGTTAACGCTACTAGCGCGACACTAAAATTAGGCCACCAATACTCCTTGCCTGAAATTGAAACAGGATGCCTGAGGCTTTCTTGGCTGAGTAATCGTCTAATCATATATGCAATCCACACAAAGTAGCGATTGGAGCTGTGACGTAACCAAAACAAGGGGAAGATAGAAATGGGAGGGAAAGGCACTTTAAATGCGCCTACTATAACGACACACGCTAAGTGTTCCCACGAGACAATAGGTATTTACACCTTTGAGTTGGAACAGCTGCGAAATGAATTATCGAAATGGTGGTTTGAAGTGTCCCCATAGAAATCAAATAGGTGGGACATCAGCAAGACAATATAGTATCAGTGACTGTGATGTGTAAACAGAGCAATAAATGGGAATTGGACTCAGATGGCTGCTTTTAAGATCAGAATCGGGATCGAATGATGCATTATCAACCCGATTTTAGGGAAACTGGCGAAGGTCAATCCAATGATTGTGATACCATCCACTCAACGATCAGGCTTAATTACCCAAACACAGAGACAGAGCCAATTTCCGCCCATGTGAAGGGAATAATTGTGAGGTGGAGTGAAGTGTAGTTAGGGAGCGAGTGTGCTTGCCACACTCACCATCAACGTTGCAGCAGTAGCCGCCGGCCTCAGTAACGATGAGGCTGGCAGCCGCATAGTCCCAGCAGTGGATGCCAAACTCGAAGAAAACATCGCCCTGACCTGCGGCCACTTGACACATGTGCAATGCCGCCGAGCCCATCGTGCGCACTCTGTGGGATAAAAGGGTAGGGTCAATTGAAGGAGCGCCGCACAATGTCCCAATTAGGAGGTGTAGCGCCGTGAGGCAGTATACAAGGCATGTACAAAACTAGTTGAAATTTTCTCGTAACATATGAAAAACTCTCAGAGCGGGAATTGGAAATCGGATAGGAAATAAGGCTGTTTGGCAAATAGTGACGATCACGCTATTACGCGCCAATTCAATCTGCTGTGCAACGAGCTTAAAGGCTTTAAACCTCATTGTGGTGCAACGATTGAAGTTATCAGAAGTAAAAGCACGCTGTGAAATAGTAAGCCCAAGAACTCATTCCAACCAAGGGAGCAGGAACCGCGAGCAGCACCATACGTTCTCACTTACTAAAGCTTCACAAACATTAGTTAAACTGATAAGCACTTTTACATACCACCACTTAGCACTCTGCTTGTAAAGGCGAGAAGTATAGCAAATGCATATATAGTGAGGTAATTTTTTTTTGTTAAATTCCTAGGTCGTAAGGAAAAAAGGCTTAGTCCCTAAAGCCATCGTAAATGGGTTTAATGAGTATATTTTCAATTTAAACGTATTGTTAATAGGATAAATTTTCAAAAGAGTGACCCATGGGGCAGTCGTGATCACACGATGCGTGGTATGAATAAAATGCTACAAGTGAGACGATGGGTCAAATATAAAGTGCAAATATGGCAATAAATGATAGGGATAAGATACTTGCCCTCAAGGTGGTTATTTTCGAGACTGCTTCGATGTATGCACTGATTACTGATACAGTAATTTTACTTAGTGGAATGGACTTCCAAAACATTTGACCAAAAGTTCTAAGGGTAACCAGGGTCTTAGCGCTGCGCGTGACAGGCCAGCGCCACAAGCTGCGTCATCAATAGGGCACATGACAGTGATAGATGTAGGCCATGAACTTCAAAACCCATTTTTGCGAGTCATGCGTTACAGGGCCAAGAATGCTATCGGTATACACGGAATTTGAAATAAACGCAAATAAAGGAATAAAAGCCAACAAAAATTCCCAGAAGATATTGACAACACAGTGAACAGGAATATGATGGACTGTAAAAAGGCATATGAGGTACCAAGAGAATCAACCAAACTACCTAGGGCGGCACAGACAAGTGCTTCGCAAGCGATGGTGATGATTGCCGTTGGGCGATTTGAAATAGTAACAAACCCTTTTAAGGATGACGAAGAAGTCCGAAAATAATATTGAGTTCTCTACTTATTAACTTTCGTAATTGCGAAAAAAAGCCTTTGAATATTGAGCACTTTATTTCACGAGGTAGAATCGGTTGTCTTCATAAAAAGGAGAACGCTGCAAACCATCTATTTTGTGCTGTTGCAGATGAATGCACTCAAACTTAATTCAGTTAAAATTATGGGTAGCTTATTTATAGGGACATCAGAAAGCGTCAAACTTACCACCCAGATATAAACAGTAAGCCAAACACAGATGAAGTGAGTGATCTGTTTATACAGCTATTTGTACGCGGCACGTGTTGAACAATTTAAGTGAGCAAAAAGTGCCGCTATTTCACAAAAGAAGACCAAAATTCATTAAATACAAAACATAGTCTTGATAAAAGAAAATGTCACATTGGTTGAGTTCCGAGGCTAGTTGGTAATGCATGTTTTAAATGATTCTGATGAGAAAATTGCCATAAGAAGGGGTGTGCAGGCAGCCAAGCAAAGTTGCTCGGACGAAAATGCTTGGGTAATGCTGGGTTGTAAGCAAGCAGGCCTGTATCACTCATAAAAAATAGAATAACTGTTTTGAAGAGCATTTTCAGCGAAAATCTAACAAAACAGAACTAACCACCAAAATTTCATAGAAATGCAGTCGGCTTTTCCAGAATGCCAATCGAGCACACACAGCAACGCCATTAAAACCATTTCACGACAAAAACTGTGAGCACTAAAAACGTTATGCGTGCACTGATTTAGAAAAGCACAAAGTAGGAATCAATTAATACGAACCCGCGAGCTTCGGATATAAGGCGACGGATATTTGCAGCCTTAGTGTCCAGATTTGAGGCATTTCTATCACCACCCCAATCGGTCAGAATAAGAGCATTGTGTAACTCTGATGGAAAACATATCGGGAGAGAAGGATGGAAGTTACCAGTACAATGAGAAACACGTAAGCCCCGGCCATTCATAAACGCACCCTTGCCTCGTTCTGCATAAAACATTTGATCGCATATTGGGTTATAAACAACAGCGAATTGAGCCTAAGAAGACTAATAAAAGCATAAAGTGATCTTGCCTGCTTTTCTTTATAAAATCCAATGCATACGGCACAAAATGGAAATCTGAAAGCAATCAAAGAAAACGAGAGACCCACTTGCTAACAAAGTTGGAAGTCCCGTCAATTGGATCAACGATCCAAGTGGGGTCTGACGTCAAAATGGATCGACCTGAGGCGCTTTCCTCTGCTATGATTCTACAAAAAGTTCAAAAAATTCAACCTCTACTTATGATCAGAATAAGTTTCGAGAATTCGGGACTTGACTAAGTCTTCAACCTGTTTATCGGTGTCCGTAACGAGGTCGGCGAAGGAGACCTTTTCGTGGTAATGTGGCGGCTGGTCAAAGGCACTAACAATGAGCTTTTTCAGGTAAAAAAAGCATGGAGATTACAGATCCAGCCTCCTTGGCAACGTTTTTAGCGAAATCTAACATGATTCCACACTAACCCCAGACGTCGAGCAATAAAATGAAGCACAGCATCCTAGATTACCAGAAAACTAACGTCCAATCAGAAATGGTGCCAAATTAAACCAAGGTTACAATTATTGTTGCAGAATAACGGAAAACGATAGTATTTAACGTTCCCTTCGCAGCGCAGGTGAGTACTAATTTATACATCATTTGGAGACATTTCAGTTAAATCCCTTCGGGTAAACGGAGTGTCGACTTTTACGCAATTATGAAATAGCAAATGATGAATATTATATTCTTATATTCGGTAAAATGTGGCACTAATTTTATGTATACAGCATAAAAGTGAGCAAACGAACATTCGGCAAGTCGTTAGAAAATCTTAAAAATATGATTTTTCGCACAAATGTCCTACAAGGCGGTTACACATAAGTACTCCACATGTAATTCAAGGAATTGGTTTTAGAAGGTTAGTTCAGTTATTAGACTTTTACAAGTAGAAAATATGAAGTCCTGGAAGTTGGGCAGAGAGAAGGCATTTTATTGAGTCATGTTGTGGTGTCCCGAGGCTCCCTCGAAGGCAAGAGAAGGCAGAATTGTAGTACTTTGTTTGTTGGAACCACCGGTTTCGGTCAAGGTCACAGAGGTGGCCGTACTGCCCTAGCTGCGTGGGCTGGCCTCCGGGCCATGCCGGCAGCCTATTTTCCTCTGTCCGTTGAATATATATATTCTGCCCCAGCATTCTGCCTTCTTTTGCCTTCGAGGAAGCCTCGGGACGCTACAGAATACTAAGGCGGTATTTATCTATTCAACGGGCAGAGAAAAATAAGCCGCTGGCATGGCCCAGCGGCCAGCCTACGCAGCTAGGGCAAGATGGCCGCCCCTGTCTCCCTGACCGAAAACCGGCAGTACAAACAGACAAATTACTACACATGTTATTTGTTTCCGTTGTACGAGCCACAATCGTGCCTTTGATGGCACGCTTAGCATTGAATGCATAGTGAAGAGTAAGTTCAGTGGTTTTTGTTCTGACTGTCAATTTCGGTTACTTGGGTGGCCACATTGTCCCAGCCACGTGGCCTGGCCTGCGAGCCATGCCAGCGGCCCTATTCCTTTGGTTTATAGGATGTACTCTCTGTCCTATTATTATGCCTTCAAGTAAGTCTAGAAACGCTACAACCAGCTTGGTTAAGTTCATAATTAAACAAGTGGTTGAGCAATCCTGACAGGCACAGCACAGCATCAAAACATTACTTTTTAATGGCCGAGTAGTAAAATAGCAATCAGGTCGTCCATTTAATTACCTCCCTTTACAAAGTATGTGGAACGCATAAGTTGGTTATGTAGTACGTTATTTGTTTTTTACTTTGAATCGCCTCCGTTATAACTTCCTCAATTGAGCTAGTCTGCGAGCCGTGCTAGCAGTCTGTGAGTACTTCTCTGTTGAGTCCTCACACTCTGAAAATAAGTTATTGCTTACAAAAAAGTTTGGATCAAAAAACTCATAATTTAAAACATTCTGGTGCCTAAATTTCCCTTAACAAAGTTTATCATCCTTCGCTACTCAGTTTATGCATATCCTCAGTCTTGTGATAAGTTCACACTTTTAAAATGCACATACATACAAAATTCGTAATATTTGTCGTTTAATACCTTATCTGCTTGACTTTTGGTTTCGGTTATGGTTACTTAATTGACCGTATTGCCTTTGTCGAGTGGGCTGGTCTCTAAGCCATATAAACGGTTCCGATTCCTTTTGTCCGCCAAACATACATGCTCCATTCAAGCGTTGCGTCTTCTCTCGTTTTCAACATAGACTTGAAACGCTATCTGTCTAGTTTGGAAACAGGGCATTTACTTTTCATCTGTTAGATTTCACTTGATTTTTAAGGAGCATTGAATCAGTTCTGATCTCTTGAAGTAGCGGATGACATCTGCCGTCCAGGGGGCAGATTATTCCTAATAAGTGCAGTGGTGACCACAGCACTCCGTTAGTAACGCTGTTGACAACGATAAAGTGGCCCGGACCTACTCTGAAGACAAGGGAATGCATAATGCTTGGGAACAATGCACGTGCTCGGTAACAGAATGAAACTGGTACTACTTGTGTAGCGTCCCGAGGCTCCCTTAAGGCAAAAGAAGGCAAAGTGGCAGGGTAGAATATATATATTCACCGGACAGAGGGAAATAGACTGCTGGCATGGCCCGAAGGCCAGCCCACGCAGGTAGGGCAGTACGGCCACCTCTGTGACCTTGACAGAAACCGGCAGTTCTGACAAGCAAAGTACTACAACTTGCATATCCCGGCGACCAGCCTACCCAGCAAAGGTAACATGACCATTCAAGTGACTGGAATCGGAACTCTTGTGCAAACGAACAAAAACTGCAATGAATGTATGAATGAATGATAAATGATGAAGCCAATGCAGTTATATCAACACTTCTAACATCTTTAATTCTATTAAACGTGACTTATGACAATAAATGTGGTCGGCACTGATAGCATTAAAAACTCAAATTTCATGTACCGAAAGGCATGCTAAAAGTTTGTCGAAAAATTCAAAAACTCGTCTATAATCACAGCTAGCATAACATGATTCGTGAATTTTCAGGAGGCTCGTCCTTTTTTGGGTTGCCGGGGTCTTGCGCTCGCTCGTCAAATGTCGCCGCTCCTGTTGGTTGTTCTTTAGTGTGTGCGTGTTCGGTAACTACCACTTAGTCCATAGGTAGTTTTGAGTGCTTATTAGTTGTGCAAGTAATTTTCTTTTTGAAGTGACATGAATTTTGTCCAGGACTGTCATTGCATCTCTCCTCCAAACGCTTTTATTAGTTTGATTAGATTGACGTCATGCGCCAGCTGCCTTTGTTTTGTGATCCATTCTGTGGTTTTTTTTGTCGTCCAGTTTTTTATGTGCTTACTGTCGCAGTTGTGCACGAATATAATCTTTTGGCTGTCAGTCCTTTACAATTGTGTTGCTAAAATGCGCTATCTCATTTCTTTCTTTATTTTAGCAAATCAATGCATTTTTGATCTAAAGACTTTCATACTTCGTTTCCTTTGAACCATTGAATTTTAACCATGGCGATTCTTGGCTACCAATTGGTCTCAACCCTGATTGGTATCAGTCTTCTTAGTAAACTCAGTGCTCATTTCTCATTCACCAGCGTTTTTGTGTATGGCGGCATACACCGTAGCCTTTTACCAACTAACAAGGAAATCTTGGAAAATGCAGGACTCACAAAGATTAAGTCGAAAGGAAGACGAAGTAATGGAGCTAGTGTGGGGAGTGGTTGCGACGGTCGCAATGATCCCGTCACCTTTCACTTTCCCCGTTCAACTCCCTTCAAACTCCGGAAAACTGAAGTTCGAGGTCACGAAATCGCTGTTTTGCCTTTTTATACAGAGCTTGTATGGCTAGTTGATTTCTCCCTGTGTGCATTGTTTGTCCTCTTCGTCAACGATTTCGTCTCTTTTTTCCGATACGTTCTACCTCCAAATTCAGCGGCGAATAAGACCGTCTCATTTTTCTCATCAATCCATGGCTTTTTCACCCCCAGCACCGTCAATCTGAACCTCGTGTGGAGCCTCTTTATCGTCTGGTTTGCAATGAGCTCCCTTTTTTCTGTTCTTCGTGTCTATGTTGGTCGTAGTAGTGGTAACGAGGCGAAAGTTAAAGAGAGAGCTGTCGGTTCTTCCGAATGGTCCCTTCTTATGGTTACTGGATTCTCTTCATTTATCGCTGCAATGCTGTGCCTTTCTCTTGACGTTAGCTTTCTTGACCTACGAATGTCGCCAGCCTATGGAAATTTGACCTTTTCGTTGTCACCAAAAGCGTCTGGCGGCTCGGCAATGAGTTGGGGTATGTTTCAGGCCTGCCTTGCATTTTACGCTGCTATAGTTGGGGTATTATTCGTTTTCCCCAGTCTCCAATATGGGCGCATTTATGTCCAAACAATGCGGTAAGTTTTGTCTACGCCTGTACCACTGACTATTTGCTTTGTCTTTTTTTAAAATTGGTTATTTTTTGTCTACTAAAGGGACCCCGAATCATCGCGGCTGACACGCTTTCTCTTTAATCTCAATCTCATTGCCCCCCAGTTGACTCTCCTTCTCTGGGTTGTGCCGCTGACGGCGCGGCTGCCCATCTTACTGCTGCAGCATGTGGGAGCGGCTCTGGGCGGAGCCCAAATGGGTAATACTTGGATTTCCTTCATCGTCCTCTGTGCTCGTGCTTTCTCCTTTGAACGAATCTGCAGCCTACGTCTTTTTTTTACTCTCTTCACCGTTATCCTTCGTGTGGCGATGACAAAGAGACACATGCAGGTAGGGATACCGCGATTTAGTGATCCCTCTTATCCTCAATTCAAAATCTTAAATACCGTTCCTGCGGGCATCGAATTCATCACTTAAGGCTTTCCTGGACACCGCTCAAACGCGTCTTGATCGTCTAAATCGCGAGCCAGGTCGCATTACCAACCGTGAAGTACAACGCATTGTGGCCAGCGTCTTCCACTGCTTCAACTTCGCCGCTCTCCAATACCTCGCCCCCCCCATACTTCTCATTGGTCTTGCCTTTTCCTACAAGGCCTCTACTGGCACAGGGTGGCTTCCCTTGGCCTCACAGATCAATGTCGCCTCTTTGCCGTCTACCTCATTGGCGTCAGTATTAGAGGCTTTCGCGGGGCAGGACTGGGACTTGGTCTTTTCTGCGTCCTGGTTCTCTGCCCTCCAGCACACCCGCGAGGCCTTCGGAGAGCTATGGGATTCGCTGCGATGTCAGGCGGGTTATGTCTGCCAGGGCGTACTGGGTTTCCCCCTTTTTTGGTGTCTTGCCGCATGGCAGGCTGTTGCAGTCACTGGTGTGGCCTACCACCGCTTTGTAGATTAGTCTTTCTTCGAGTTTACGTCCCTTTCCTTTCACCATCTATTCTCCCACTGATTAATTAGCAGCGGTTCTTACTATTTATAATGAATTCGTGGGTGCAGCATGGAACAATCCTCCGTTTTTTGCCATCTTGTCTAGGATTTACTGGTGTATTGGGTCATTTCAAGACGGCTCAACCGTTCATAAGCTTGGTTGAGGTCTGAAGGGTTTGCTATCATGGTTGTCAATGAAATGCATGAGTTTACTGGGGCGATTTGCTAACATCCCGCATGGGACTTCATCGAGAAGGGTTAGATCATGCTAGAGAAATAGAGAGCTGCCTTCCAACGGTAGCAGTTGTGAATTCTTTAACTCAGCAAATCCTACCACGCATGACTCCCACCCAAACGTCCTGCCTTACTAAGACTACCACTTACTACTCGGTTGTCATCGCGGATACGAGACAGCCATCCATTCACAGTTGTTTTTTATGCAAGTAGTCCAATCCTCCCAATTTTTCAAGGCTTTAGTGACGAGTTATGGTCCTCTGAGTTCCGCTCTTTTAACTGGTAATGCCTTACGCACCATGCCAGTAAGGATCTAAGCAAGCACATTTGACGTGGAGCAACAAAAGCAAGGCTACCCGCATACTTAGGCCTAATTGGCAATGACACCGACAGTAACCCAGGAAAGGAGGTGAAACGACATTTCCAACGGTCTTGGGTTCTTACTCGGCATTGTCACTGCTGCATCAATTGGGATTAACACGGGATCCCTGAAGCCCACCCCAAATTACCTTGGCCCTATTTAGCACGGAAAGTGACTGGAACGTTTATTTATTTGACAGTCTCTTGATTCCCGATCATTGACTTTTCCCAGAAATGAGGATTTCCCCATGTATGAAACTTCGGCACAAAAATAATTTATTAAAAAATAGGGCTGATCTCAAAATGCAGCGGTTGAAGACGTCCATTAAATCCGAGTTCACTAAAAAATGGTTGCCCTAAAAGAAGTATTGGAACGTCAGGAGGAATGGAGGTCTATGAAAAATACAGCCCCGTCAGAAGGCTCGTGAGCGTGGGTTGGTAGGGCATTCGCAGTCTGGAGTAATTATAATCCCTGAGGGGAAACTTACAGAGTGGAGGTAAAACGGCGAGGTAGGAATGCCATCAACGCGCAATGCGGCTTCGGATGTGGGTGGGGATTCGTGCATTCACTCGAAAAATTTTGTCACGTCGAAGCCTAAGAGTCTGACCATTTGGGAAGCGGACCTACATTTGAGAGTAAGGATGCTTTAGAAAATGGAAAAAAGAGGCGACAAAGATGTGGGTAGATACGGAAATAGGCGGTGATGGGTGTTGATACTTGGCGGGTTTTTGCCCATCCCCTTACGACAATTTTGATTTCGTTGTTTGATTTATTGGACTTTATTTAATCACAACAACGTTGACGCACCACAATTCTGTAGAAAATGCATTTGCCACTCACATTCCACTTATCAACTGAAGCACCCTGAAAGACAGCCGAATACTCGAGGTTGTCAGTCCACTTGACTTTCACCTGTGAACCCACTTTTGGTGGTCCGAGTTTGTGCCAATCGTGGCCCTGTAATACGAAAGAGAACAGCGAAACTAAGATCCTTAGGCTTGGTGTAAGTGTTTAATATGACCTCGAGTGACCCCACCATTGCTGCGACATGGGTAGTCTTGACCTGTCGACTAGTCAAGGGGGGGGCATAAGCGGACGGACAGGCTGGCAAGCTTGGCACTGACCTACTGAGTACCTTGGTGATTCCAGAAAGGGTTACAGAGCTGCCTTGGGCCAAAACCTACACCTCATCATAGTGGTTTTTCCAATAAAGCATTTTTGTTGGCTGAACTCGATCAGTTTCATTCCATTTAGAATTTTCATAAAATGGGTCGGAAGAAGGCTCTCACGAGATTGTCATGAAGACAACTTACGATGATACAATCAGAAGGTGTATCCCGCGAAAAGGTGCCATCTGGGAACACCACTTTGCACAGTCGCGGACCCGCCAGTGTGACAGCAGTAGCCCTATAGTAGCGACCATTACCAGGGTGGAGAGCATACACCATATCCCCAGGCTGGAGAGGTGCCTCCTCCTCATCGTGCTCGAACTGGAACAGCAATAAAAAGTGGGACTGAAACGATACATCAAGACCGGATTTCGATGTGCAATGGCCGTGCTATACCCTGCGTTACTAATGTTTAGTTTGTATTATGGACGTGGTTCTAGTACTCATGCATGGCATGATTGTATAAGTGAACATGGCAATCAAGCACATATCATAAGACCGGGGGAATGAATTTAGAAATAATTACCAACTATGAATTCATTCTTGGACTTCGAAAACTATTTTTGGAACGCAGAATGGTCCATCAGCAAAACTCGGTATGCATGATGCAGCAACTCCAATATGAATCTTCTCCTAAGTCTAGGAATGACCTGATTAGTGCATATGTACGTCATTTAGGCTTTGAGAAGCGTGAATTTGTAATAACAAACCCAAGGGCCCACAAGCGAATGAAGAGCTGACCTCTCGATATTCGCTCAAATGCCGACGACAAGCAACATAGAAGCAATGCGGATACTGACTGGTGGCAATGAGGATGCCAGCGAACTGGGCACAGGTGAGATGAAAGCGACCGGGACAGTTTTTGTGCCAACAGGCGACAAGAGGCAGATTCAAATAAGGGCCGCCCGGTGACGGCAGACCACATTCATCACAATGATCTCTGAGCTCCACTTTTGCCCAAGCTGATTTCTCGACAGTGGTGTCTGTTAACAAAGCTTGTGGGCTCATAAGATGAGATTTTATTGGTCTAAAATCAAATCAGCACCTTTAAGGAATAGCCAGTAGATTTTCATAGCTCCTAGACGACATGCTCCGCTCATTAAAATTTAAACACACGATTCGCGACGGTCTGAGGCTAGAGTAACTTACTTAGGCAATTTTTGAGGTTGCAAAAGAAGGTAATCTTTAGTGACCCAAAAGGGTGGTCGTGCTCTTCTCCGCGAGCGATGGCGACATCCACTCCCGGCTCGGCGGTCGTCTTCGGCGTCACTAATCACCACAACCGCATCTCCATTGGTATCGCCTGCAACGCCACCGCCACCAATCCTACAATTTATACTATTTTTCTCAACGTTGTGATGCAGCAGGACTAGGAATAGCATTCCACTCCACCGATGAAAGTGCATCAAAGGAGAAACAGTTGAAAATAAAATGGATGCAATTTTCTCGTGGATATTAATTCTTAAAACCTGGGAACGGAAATAGCTAGTTTATTTTCAGCTGAAAATGTGCATTTCAAAACAAGGATTTGGGACAGTAAATAAGAATAAACTACACCCGAAGTCTCATTCTAGTAGGACAGAACATCGTATGATGGACTTGAAGTACTTATTTATCGAGTTGCGACTGGAGACTAAGGCCTTGCCAAGCGTGCTACCGGACGGGTGTACTTGTGATTTGGACGAAAATGAATAGGAAGACGTTTCCCCTGGTTCTTTCATCGTCATCTCATCTTTTCCTGAGAGGACGTCGAAGGCAAATGTCAGCGTGTCTGGACTGGAAAGAGGATGATGCAAACACCCCCGATTCCCAAGTCGATCGGAGCTGCAGCACAGTAGTTAACAATAAGCGCTCAAATGAGGTAGCGAGAAAGTGCAACGAATATTTCAAACTCAGCCTGTTGATGAGCAAACTCAATAGCGTAAGTTCAAAGAAGTATAAGCTATGATAGTTTTATTATTATTGGAAGGAGAAATGGCTTTAAATAAGGTAAAACGACTTTAGCGTTCACACTAATTGACGAACGGTGATGCTGCAGTTTAGAGGAAAGTTGTGACAGAAATAAAGGCTAGTAGCATACTGTAGTTTCTAACGTTGAGCTACAAAAGTGTAGAGGTAGCAATACATTGTTGATTGCGGCGCTTCCGAGTCATGAAACTTGGCCATTTTCGGAGGTCTGATAACAGGCACCATTTCGGTGCACCTAGGCGGACGAATGGCTTTCAGGCTTAAAAAATAGAAAAAGACAATTAAAACCATCAGTTAAAAGCATTGCGATAGGTGTTAACACTTATGCCTCGACTGAAAAAACAACCTCTGATATGCAAGACCGACCACATTCATTTATTTCAACTCTTCAACTCATGTTGAAGAAGTTTGCAAAAGGGGCGGGAAATGCAAATAGCGCATTCACATTGCAGTTATGGGAGACGGTCACAAAGCATTTCCATTTGGGACATGATCACTAACCGATTCATGCCTTTTATTAAGAGCGATTTTCAGGTGACTTTGTCTTTTTAAGTAGCTATTGAGAAACACGTATCTCTTCCCCTTTAATTATCAAAATAATTGAATCTGAAATGCATTGTCATGAATGATAAAACTGTTTTGAGAATTGTTAATGCCGGCGTATCAGGTACCCACTGGGCACACCCCGAATCACAAAACGTTGCGCTTTTGATATGCGTGAGAAACTAAGTGCACGTACACTGGACATTGGCGAGTACTGTCATGCGGCGGCGAGTCATGTGGTGGCGGTGGTGACCTCCCAGCCACACCTGCTAGTGTCGAGAGTGGCGGCAAGAGCTGTCCTCTGTTCTGCGGCAAGCGCTGCAACAGGCCGGGCAAACGACGGCGGACGTCGAGAAAACAGCACTGTTGCGGCCCTACGGCGATAGCACAGGCCAGATGCACCCAGAACCGCTCTCCACGACTCGAGTGGCGTACGTTGGCCAGGGCCTTCAGGGCTCCTCCACGCATTGGACACAGTACACATTGCTGGCGGATGGAAGTGGGGATCAGTTTAAGACCTATCGGATGGCTTGAGAGGAATTAACTACAGTTTACCTCAAGTTGAGGAAAATGGACTCCAGGAATAAGAGTAAAGCAAAAACTACGACTCACTTATTTGTCCATCCATATAAAAGTACTTAAAATACTTTCATTTATTAAAAAAGAGAACAAACCTTGAGAAAATAAGTACGTTATTTGAAGACAATGCAAAGCTAACTCTTTAGATAACACAGAATGATAGGTACGAACTAAAAAATCGAATAGAAAAGACCAAAACCTAACTCAACGGGGTCACTAATTTAGACTCTCTCAAATAACTGGAACTATGCTATGAAGAAGTGTGGTGCATCATCAACACAGTCATGTTTTAAAAGAATCCCGGTGCTCCGTAAACACTCGACTGTGGGCGAGCAAAACAGAAAGGGCAACAAGTACGTACAGGTTGACCATCGGTGGAACTACACGCATCGCACTTCCACATCGGCAGGTAACAGTCAAGGTCATCATCAAGACCGTAGCAACTGGCGTGGACGACGACTTTGCACCGGGAGCAGAGGAGAACACGGCTCCTGGGATCACATTTAGCATAAATTTTTGCAAAGTCGGCGGGCGAACGACAGAAGGCTACTTCAGAGAGGTAGGGCTCACTAAACTCGAGCAGGGGCTTCGCTTTGTGTCGCTCACACAGCGCCTTTCGGGTGGCCTATGTGTCCAAAGTCACAACCATACATGTCAACAAATAAACCGAGGGTTTAAAACTGGACTAACGAACCAATGGAGACCAAAAAAACGCGCAGATTGAACAAAAGGGTTCTTGAGCGCCTACGATTTGGTTGAAGTGAATAACTGTCTTGAGGTTTGCCTTGAATCCACACCAAAGAGATCGGAGTTTACGATTGCGTTTTAGGTATAACGGCAAGGCTGATTCGGCCAACGCTGAAAAAAGATGGCTATTAATGGGGCAGATTCTTCGGATAGCAAAGGATTCACAAGAAAATTAAGCCAAGTTGTGGCAGTAATTGTCCACTTGGATTTGAACGCAGATTACTGCACTATAAAAAAGGGTTTCAAGGATCTTTTGACACGTTATCATCTATAAAGTTATACACGACGGATTCTACCACTACTGAACGCACAAGCTTATTGTGCACAGGGCGTCCAATATTCGACATAAATATTTATCAAAAAATGCTTAACATTCAATCTCACAATTCAATGCTATGGTGTTGAACGTAAGAATGCAAACCCAGTGGAAATAGGAACGTGGCACTAGGCAAGACCTCTTCAAATAACAATGACCCCTTCCAATCCGCAGGCTTAGTTGCAAAAGTCTACGCTAAAATAACTCCAAATGGTTAGGGAGTATTTAATTTATTGAATTTATTTTAGACGCATCATAAATCAGTGCGTGCCTAACGCAAAGGAAACTCAACTCGACACTTGACGTGGATAATGGCCATCCCATAAAACCTAGTATCTTCAGGATCAAAAGCGGCCAAAATGATTGGTGCATTTGGCTCTACGGATTTCGCGACGATTTTCACCTATCGCATTCATGGGAGTCAAACTGGATAGACAAAATGGAACCCATAACAGTTACTTCAGATTTACATTCACTTAAAAAAGACACTTTTACCCAA
This sequence comes from Taenia hydatigena, assembly GCA_036345935.2. Lineage (NCBI taxonomy): Eukaryota > Metazoa > Platyhelminthes > Cestoda > Cyclophyllidea > Taeniidae > Taenia > Taenia hydatigena. The sequence goes on from JADWOT020000009.1 coordinate 5,884,453, forward strand.
ATAAAATTAAAAGACCACTCTAGGCATTCCAATGCGTGCCTCTAATAATGATATTAGGTTCTAATGTTACTTTAAAACCATCCAACAGCAATGTTAAATCATGAGTTGGGTTTAATGCAACTTGCTGATTATGACAAGATTACCAGACCTTTGGGCGACATACAAATCGCAAATGAAGTTATAAAATTCACCTGCCCAAGAAGTGCAAAAAACAAAGGGTGTGGTGCCATTTGTCAAATTTTAGCCTTAATTTCCATCTGAATTCAGTTGGCCTTAATGCGTCATACCTCCTAAACCGTTGTAACATGTTCCCTCTTTGCCGTTTCTAAAGCTTTCGAAAAATGACATTTAATGCAAAAAATGCGTTGGGATAGCCTTGATACAGCGGTTATAGCTGCACCAATCGTAATACGACAAACCTAGAATGCATGCAGACCTAGCTATTAAAATTTGTACCGCAACAAAATCAAAAGTAGAACTCCGTACCTTTGTTGGTGTAAAAGAGATTGGGAACATTGAGATCGGCTAAGTTTGGATCATCTTTCGCCACATCGTATCCACCTAGGGACACACATGAAGCAGGCAAACTAGATTCCCACCTTCAACATTGACTGACTTCGTGGTCTCTCCGTGCATGCGAGGAGTGTATATCTCGAGAGGGTGTGGACTTCCTTGCTCACCCCGTTGCCAGGCCTCAAAGAGATGAGGCTGGAGGCGTCGCACAAAGGGTCCCATCTCTATCCGAACCGTGTCGTCCCAGCACATGCAAATGCTCGCATGCTTGCCATATTCCACCCAGCGCGGCAAAGCAAAGTTGGTTGACTCGGCGCAATTCACACCTGTGTTGAAACCCGCGTGGTAGCCGTAGGGGAAAGTGCACATTATCTCACCTTCGTATTGCAGGATCTAAAACCATGGGTCAATTGGCGGGGGTATTTGAATGAAATTACGCGACGTGTGGGGATTCCAGCTGCGGCTAAAACCTTCGGATCGATCAGTATGGACTTGTGACGGAGAAAACTGCGACATGCGAGGAATTCCGACTTAAAGTGCTCTAAGGGTATCACAATTAAAAAAATTTCTACCTCGAGCAAAAGCCTCAAATTTTCTCGCAAAAGCTGGTGGAATGCAGTACCAGAGCTTGGGCTCGCCAAAGTGTAGGTAGTTTATTGAGTACAGATCCATGTCTTCGACATGCCAGGCAAATGTGGTGGCCCAGGCGCCAAAATAGAGATAGGGAGTATTCACACCACCAATTTCAATGTCCTCCTGAGCCAGAATGTCACTCAGCATGGAGCGCAGTTTGGGAATGTTGCAGTAGGGCTGGTCAGGGTCCGTCAAACTTCCGCTCACATTAGCTCCATACAATGGCTGCAAGCGATGGATTGACCTCCAGTAGATCTCCTCCAGCTCATTCACACTAGCGTGCATGGGTGTCTGGAGTCGGGGAGAATTTGACATTTTCGCATATTTCTTGAAGCTCATACTCTTCTGAGTACGTACATCCTATCGAATGAGAGACAATTGGCGAGTAATATGACATACTTGAAGATAAATGCCGCCGGTGCCGGTGCAAAATTGAACAATGGGCTTCTCAATGGTGAAGTTGATGTCCTTGTAGCCACTGCGGCGTGGACACCAGGAGGTTGGAGGGATGATCTTACAGAGGCCCATGTGCTGCGCCCCCATACGCTCGATGAGCGACATACACATAGCAAATTCACGAAACTCAGACTCCTTGGGACGATAAACTGGAACCTCTGGAATGGTATCAAAGCATGAAGACTCCTCTGGGGTTATTTGAGGTCCCTGTGAGATTCCGCAAGCGAATCTGTCCATCTAGAAACCAAGGTTCACTTCTGTTCAGACTGTTAATCACCCCCCCTCCCCCAGTTAACTGAGATGCTTTTTGGACGATTCCAGTCGTCGCTGTTTTGAAAGACCTGACCAACAGACCTACAGCAATTCCTGTCGTACATTTTTAACAATTCCTACGCATGCATTACACAAGCCCGCTAAGAAACTCACTGCAGACCTTCAATGATAAGGAGGAATATGTTATTTTTAAAGAATAGCCTTGAGAAAGCAATATTCGTTACAATTGGCACTAATACCAGTGGCCAGAACCAAATATGAAACACACCAAGTCGATCACCCTCAAAATGGGAGCATCTTATGAAAGTTAGATGAGAGCGATGTAACTGACAAGGAATAGCTTAACGAACACTTAAAAAACATAACCAGTTTGCCGATTTCATTTTCATTCAATAGAGCATAATTTTGAATCAAGAACCAAACAAACTAAATGGTCACAAAGTACGCCTTAATACCGACTTCGAAAGAGATATGAGAAAGCATCTTGCTGAAAGGATTCATAATTTACTTGAGGATGGAAGGGTGCCGGTTAACAAGACTAAAAAGATACAAACAAGTTAGAAATTATTCTGTACACATATGGAATTAGGTGCAAGTCGTCACAGATCCTAGAACTCATTCACCACCTTGATACATAATTCGAGATCAGAATCATTCCTAGGGACTGCGTTAATCACTATCAAAGGAACAACGTTCCGAATCAAGCAGAAAGACTACAGCAAGGAGTCAAAAACTCTACAGGAAATAAATTTATTCGGATTAAGGGCTTTAGGTAGAAACATGGGGGTGTGCGATAAATAATTGTCCTCAATATCAAGAATTTACTAAGGGTTTTGAGAATGCCTCCAGAAAAATTGGTAGACAAGTTGCTTGGGTGTGATGAAAACCACAAAAACCCCAAATCCCCAACCGCTCATAATACGAAAGACAACTCCAAATATGGCGCGCCAACACAAGACATCACAAAGTGCACAATCACGAATATTTAAGTTTCATTATGAAAAACAGAAAAACAAAGAGCTCATAACCAAAGCTTTGCATTCTATAATCGAAGGAAATACGAAAACCGTGTGCCGCGCAAACATTTATTACGCTTGTGTTAGGGAATTTATTACAAATTCAATAAATTCTTCCGAATCAACATCAATTTAAGGCAGTGGCTACTACAATTGCAATATCCAAGTAAACTGCGCATTAGTTTGTGCCACGCTGGACCTAAGTCTCGGCGTTGCCATTTGTTGCATGTAGCAAATACCTTCGTACCTGGTGGAAAAAGAAATGTGAAATTGGCTATGTAATACTTTGTTTATTTGAACTGCTGGTATCGGCTAGGGTTACAGAGGTGGCCACATTGTCTTAGCTGCGGAGGCTGGCCTCTGGGCCATGCTAGCAGCTTATTTCCCTCCGCCCGTTGAATACATATATTCCACCCCAGCAATCTACCTTCTTTTGCCTTCAAATGAGCCTTAAAATGCTATATGCCGCATACTTAGACCCTGTCAACTAGAGAAAATAATCGCCGCAAGATTAGACATTTGCAGCTGTTGTAACCTCCCGAGGCTCCATTGAAGGCAAAATAAGGCAGAACGCCGGGGTAGAATGTATATGTATATTTCATAGGCAGAGAGAAATAAGCTGCTGGCATGGCTCGAAGGTCAGCCTACGCAGCTGGGGCAATGTGGCCACCTTTGTGACCCTGACCGAAAACGATAGTCCAAACAAGCAATGCATTACAACCGTTATGAGAACTATAAGCTGCGACTCTCAAATCATCAATCTATTTGTTCTTCTAAACCAATGATATGCGCTGGGACCGTGGAGTGTAGTTGATCGCCTAGCTGTGTAATTATCACCCTATATATTAAAGATGTCGAAACATGCGCAGACTTCTACTAACAAGGGTGACCAGAAGAAAGAGGAGGAACCCTCCACACTGGAAGTCCAAGTCCTAATATGTTCTTCTACCAAGACTAATAACTAAGCTTTGCTACCAGATACTAGACAGTTTGCTTTTGCTACAAGCTTTTGACTAGTTCATCGTTTTATGCCATCACTTTTAAGTCCACAGTTTGCTAAAGGAATTTTGTCATGATGGTAGTGGATTGGTATTTACGAATTTATAGCTAATTTATAAATGTTATTTCATATCGTAATCCGTTTTAAATAGCCTACTTAGCTCACATAAAAATAATCACCCCATTTTAATTAAATTCTGGCAATATTTATGCTTCACAATTTCAGCAGTGTACATTTTTAATTTACTGTTTTTGGTGTGTTCTAGGTACTGAATTTGGAATTTTGTCAGCGCATTATTCAACCATGGCGGATCCTGCAAGAGGTGGCCATGTTTGAGTTGTTGTACACGAGTTAGAATATTTTTAACGCTTATATAGACTCTGAGTGAGAATACTTTCTTGTGGAGCATTTTAAGGCGAAGTGTTAAGTTGTTGTTCGGAGTATAGGTTTGTCTTGCGCTTTGGTGGGTCTGCTGTTTTTTGCTGTATTTCTGTCTTGTTATATAACTGCCTGTAGGCTAGGTCTGTTTTGATCTTGGTACTGGATTAGCAGTTTTGGCCTGCGAATGCGTAAAACTTTATTTTGAATCGCTCTAGGTCAACCTCAACAGCTGCCTATTTCCTCCGGCCTAGCAGCCTCCAATATTCGGGCAGGTCTTCGACCTATCAGTACAAATATCAGCTCTCCAGCCATGGTACAATTTGCCTAGCTGACTCACATTAGAATTCGTTTCTTGCGTCTTTGTTTTCGTGTCCTATTTCTTTGCTGGCGGCTTCGTTTAAACTTAGTCCGTTTTTAGATACCTTTTACCCATGTTTCGTATTTCACATTTATAGATTACCAGGGCACCTTTAGTGAGTCACTCACTATATCTTGTTCCACGTGGAAATCTGAATCACATTCAGGCGACATCTCAACCGAACCTCCTCCACGTAAGGAGCCTTACAAATGCGCAGCCAATTGCTCAAGGAAACGGTATAGCTGGAGTCCCGGCTCCCACTCGTAGGTTCCCAACTTTGAGACTATATGAACTATCCTTTTGACAATGTATCAATTACGAAATTACGTTGATCAGCCTCGTCTAGGAGGCTGTATCTTGTTTCCTTTAAATATGGTCCTTTTAACTTATATCATGACACGTTTCTCCTTCTGAAAATATTGTTTTTAGTATTTGAGTGCTAGCTTTGGCTGCATAAAGTCATTTTCGTCTAGTCATTTTTTTTTTGCCCAGGTCCGTTTTCTTCAACACCTAATAACGTTGCGGCCCATCCTGTCAACGACTCACCTGTTGTTAAGTTCATAAAACAACTAATGGAGCTCTCTCAGAAGAGCACTCCAGCTGGCACTCAAGACACTATTATCAAGCTTGTCCAACGGCTTATCGTAAGATATTCTTTGTGCCCTCTCTAGTACTTTTTAATCTTCGATATCTTTTTCACGACCATATGCATCCTACTAAAATGTGCTACATTCTACCTATTTTAGGATGATGAAATTGACTGTGATAGATTTTGCACTCAATTATGTGCCAGCCTGAAAAGTGTCAATAAGCGGACGGATGTGGAATCGTTACTGAAGAACAATATTGTACAGCTTCGCAGGGACCTTGCTAATGGTGTATGCAGTCTGCCTCATATCACTCCTCCTCGACCTCTGCCTACCACACCCTCGACGACAGTCTTTGTCAATCCAGCCACCATCATAAACTCGGCCTCGTCCACCTCACAAATTCTTCCGCGTCCTTCTGACGGTCTTTCCGCAACTGCAACTTTCCAGCTCTCCCCGGCTGCTACGGTATCGCTGAGTCCTGCCCTTCCCCGCTCTGTCACGCCGCTTGTACAAAACTCCATCTTCTCGCCCCGATCCATCCCCACGTCAATAGCCCCCTCGACACCTCATCCTATACGTCCTCAATTAAAGCCTGCTCAACCTCCTCCTATTCGTATGAAAACACCTGCCAGCCCTGCAATGTTCCAACCTGTATCTGGCGCCACCGCTATTACTCCACAACGTGGCTCTCTCCTTACTGGTGCAACATCAGTCCGTCCCATCTATCCTACCACGCCTGTTTCGGTGTCTTCAGTCGTCCCCTCTCCTGCGCCTCCTGTCGCTCCAATAGTTTCAGCGCCGGGGGTCTCAGCTGTCGCTGCTGCTGCTGCGGTGGCTCCTGCTGCCGTTTCACCATCTCCGTCGAGTCAGATGAACCAACCTTTCTTCCCAGTGTCTCAGATACGAAGTTACTTGAGCACCCAACTGTCCCAGTCGTCCATTGCAATGATCTCCGACGAGGCGATCAATTGCATGGCGCACGGTCTAGACGCCTTTCTGCGGAGTATACTCACTCGTGTCTCTGTGGTCGCTGGTCACAAGGCTGTGAAATTGTCGGAAGACCCACATCTCACGCAAGTGGATTTTGCTAGAGAACAGTTAAACTACCTTCAGCGACTGGGCGAATTCGACAGACAGAAGCAGTCTGAACTGGAAAAGGAATATATTTTGAAAGCTGCAAAGGTGGGTTCTTCATATCTGAATATGATATTGCTGGGGAATCAATGTGCTTTTGCTACGTCTCAAGTGCCACACTTAGGGTACAATGTCAAAAGGTCACTCTGTTGCTTCCATTGGTTATTAAAGCATCATCCGCTAGGAGGTGGCAACTATATCGACATATCTAACAGAAGTCCAAATAGTAATATCTCAACTATAATTGGCGTTCCTTTAACGCTACAATTTCCGATTGTAGATGTGGAGTACTTTCTTGCTCTTTAAACTCCTCATTTTTAAGGTCTTTTATTAGTCTGTAGATGAGAAAGGTCATGGCAACTGGTCTCTTTTTTAAGATCAGCCTTTACCTCTTTGACTCGTGTAATTAAAACATTTACTTTGGTTTTTTCCAAATGCCCCTTTTAATTTAACCAGTAAATTTGTCGCTAGGTCTAATGATTGATTTTTTATTCTGATTTCTGGTATCTGAGTGAACAATATTAGATCGAGTAGGTTACACTAAAATCGAGCCTCTACATGTTAGTAATTTGTATGGCCAATAGTTCGTTGAATGGGATGTACTCTGTAGGATTCCAAAGTGGTTTTTCAATGTGGCGTTTATGAACCACTTTTGTTTTTTTTCACTTAGAATACTTATGAAAATTATCTATTGTCCTACAATTATTTGATCTTAGCTTCAATTAAACGTAGATATCGAGGTGGAGTCGTCCCACCGAAACAGGTGTTTTCGTTGGACAAAAATTCGATTCGTTTTGAAAGACACGTGGCGAATAGCTAGTAGCTGTGATTCATAAACAGAAATTTACTCGTTTCCAACTATGTTTGCGTCCAAGCATCCGTTGATAACGTATGTGATCTCTACGACTTGAAACCAATTGATAGGTTATTTATCTACTTTAGAACAATTTAGTAACCAATTGATGCGTTTGCCGTCTTGATCCGCACGTCAATTGCATCTTTCTCGTCACTTGGATGCAGCTTCATTGCTATCTTGATGCTTTGTGAGTAAAGCGCGTGGCATTTCTTTCGCCAGCTAGTACTTCTGGTTAAATTGATGCTATCATTCTGTTGTTTCATAGACATTTGTACGCTGTGACAACTGGTTGGAAAAACGCTCCGTACTGCCTGTTGTATTAGAGGAATTGATTTGAGTGAGCCATCATGTTTTAATGCACAGATGTTAATACGTTTGACCTATAAATTGTCTTATTCTTCCTCGGTTATCGTCTATACTTCTAAGCTAGAGGCCTACTTTCCGGGAATTCTAGAAGACTCATAAGAACTTAACCGCTTCTTAAACGTTTCGCGTGTTACTGTTGAATAAAGGGAGGTATTATAATAGCCTAACATTTTTGCCAGTGAACAGTGCCTGAAATCCCGCACTTTGCGAATTCAGCCACTATTTGATTCCTCGGTGAAGTGGAAGAAATCGGCCTCTATGCTATCCATTGGGTCTTTTTACTTACTTCATATCTGCCCACAACCCAGTGGCTTCTTGCTTTGATACGATGTAAAATATTATCAGGTACTTAGGACTATGGATGCCACTGCTTTCAGAGCATGTGGTATTTGGAATGAGTGTTAGATCTCGGTCTATCAATTCTAATTTTATTTTTTTTATTGATATTAGGAGTTGTTTATTCTCTGACCACGTCTAAAAGCATGTTCCTACTGTAATGTAATGCATTTTCCCATGTTTTACCCAATTCTATTGCACAATGCGATGGTTTCTGCCTAGTAACTGCAAATTATTTTCCTTGCTAAAACATCTCAGATACTTTTTGGACGTTGATCATTTTCCCCTATTGTTGAACTTTTCTCTGAAAACGTGGCTTCGCTTATTCTCACCAATAGATTTGAATGACCTCTGAGTTTTTATAAACCAAAACGTAATCTCACTTAACTTTTTTCTGTATTACCAACCTCATTGCTTGTACATTTACAATGCTTTTCTGCAATACATACCACGGTGAAGTTACGGAGTTTGCTTCCTTTCATTATTCTCACAAAGTTAACTCTTTTCAGCCCTAACTGATTCCTTTGTGCTCGACGTAATTTAGGTAGAGTTTTGGGACGCTAATACTTCTTCGCTATGTTGGTCTGGTTTATTTCCAAAGGTGTCACGATGACTTTTTTGAGTTCTCTCGACCTCTCACATTGCATGAACAGGCTACACTTATGAATTTTTTTTCACTACTACCAAACGCTAATAATGAATCATTTTTCCCGTGAAATTCGACGTCAGGCAGTGGATTCCTTTGGTTTTTAAACACTGGCTTCGTCAACCATGGATGTACTCTACTTACATTTGTTAGTACATTGTATTTACTCATGTTCTGGATTTAATTCGCAGGAGACGCCATTTAAAATTCACTTGAGCCAGCTGTTGTACTACATCACTTGGTGGGACGGTGGCTTATTTCATGCCTTTAGTTTCTGTTCTCTTCACAAATCGCATAGTGGACGGAATTTCATTTCATTTAGTGTTTGGATCAGGTTTTGCACTTTTCTGCTAAGGTAGTTGTGTAATTTCGGTTGAGTTGTGTATACTTACTCCCTGGACTCTCTATTTCGGCATCATATGCTTGAGTGAATTGGTTGACGATGAGTTTCTAGAATTTTTTTACGCTTGTACTTCTATTTATTGCATTATCTAGTCTCGAACGCGGAGTGAAAACCCGGATCAGGCTCGACTTCGGGAAATGGCGCATCAACTGAAAAATGAGCAGTATGAGCGTGAACGACAACAGCAAGCTAACCGAACGGCTCTTAACGCAATTGGACTGCCAGCCAACCGAAGACCGCGAGCATCTGTGAACCCTTCTATTAGTGATCAGGGTATGACGCCTGGTGCTGGTACTCCCACCACTGGTTCCTCCTCGTCTACCACCCCTGCCGCCACAACTGCCCCAGCCGCTCCTCGCCTCTCCCTCATCAACTCTTCCGCCCCGCGTCTGCGTCTGGTTCAACCCTCTTCCTCGAGCTCCACCACAGTGGTAGGCGGTGGTGGTCAGGTCACAAGCACTCCACGATTCACTCTTGCTGCTTCGCTACGCACTCGTCGTGCTGGACTGCGCGAACTGCAGGTGGTTCTCAGCAAGGATTCGCGTCTCTGTCGATCTCGGGCGTTTTTTCGTTCCTATTGGCGATGAGTTCCTCACTATCACCGCCGTCGCCAGTATGTTTTTTCTCAGGATCCGTCCATTATTCCTACTTTTGCCACCGCCGTCAGCAGCAGCAAAGTATAAAAAGTTGTCGTTGGCGTCTGTCTCACCATCGTCGTCAGCAATCAAGGCCGAGGTGGCTGTGCCTTATTCTCGCTGTTTATGTGTACAGACCTCCCCATGGCTACGCGCGTGTCGCTTTTCTTGTACAAAGCCTCTCACCACTTCCATTGTTAGCGTTTTTATTTCCGCACAGACACAGATATGTGGCTTTTCCTTCCTCCTCTCCCCACCGCTTTCCCATTCCCCTTCTATCCTTTTATATCAACTCGAAAATCCACTAAATGGCAGCGCCACTACTTGGTTTGTCTCTGTGTGCACTGATGGAATAAAAACGTTTATTATTTGATCATCTCCGCATTATCTGTATTTACCTCTCTCTGCCCATGGGCATCGTGGTCGTCAGTGGTTCAGTCAGCACCACTCGACCTCTCATTGTTATGAGATACACTTCAGGTGGAAGCGGTAGTTGAGTAATTGGGATCGCTGTTCCAAGTTTTATATATTGAAAGTAGAGGGGCCTGCTGAACAATCTGTGCCTTCACCCTGTATCTTGAACATAATTTTGACTATTTCCGTTTCAAGCGTATAATGTTTGGTGTCTTGCACTATTGGTAGCAGCGGGGTGTTATTAGTTCTCGGCTCGCCCATACTCCATTGGGGGCGTGTTTGTCCCCTTGTGTTTCCCACAGGCTTTCGCGTCTACGAAGCGACATTAGCGTCTATTTCTCCCCCCAGCCCTCGCACTCATCATCTAGATGGTTTTCTTGGCGGTTACCAGCATGGCAACTCGGCGCTCTATCGTCCGTGCGAGAGGCGATGAAAAATAACACCATGACTCACAGTAGACCCCCAATTAATAAATAGCCCTGATCGTGGGGCTGGCACACCTCGGGCAGCAGGAGGGACATTTCCGATGGCACATCCAGACACCATGCTCATGCGCATGGAAGCTGTGTGCAGATCTCTCCCAGCCAGTTTTTGCCACGGCAATGCGGTCACCTGCGCTCAGAGTACAAAGCTATCCCGCTCTACCTCGAAGTCGGGAGTCCTTCAAGATACACAAATCGCCTAGTATCACGCTTTCTTCGGTTCACTACACGGGGCTTTGGACGATAGATGAATTTTGAAAAAGTCGTACTCCATAGTTAAGAAGTTTGTTGCACAAATACAATTGTACAACGGACTTGCCATTACCCATTAAATTGGTATTGTCCTTAGACTCTCCGGAGCCATTCTGGGAAAATAAAGCCTTAAAAAAATGCCTCCAATCTCTCCTTAAGTTGATTATGCTTCATGACGCTTTCGTCTACTTAATATATATCTATGGATGTCGCACCACTTTAGAGTAGCACGATTTAACCACATTAACTATACATCAATTTTGATCGAATTTTGAGCTTCATTGTGACAGTGCATTAAGGAATGCGGTCAAATCGGTGGATACTTTTTTTCCACACCTAGCAAACATAAATTATGGGAATCGACCCCGCAGCGCATGAGCAATGGCTTCGGTTCGCGGCGCTCTCATTCGGTCGAACAATGGGTCCAGTCACGGCGACAACACGCAGAACTAAGGCGTATATTTATTGATCTAAGACACTGTGCCCTTGTCGTGTCTAGAGTTTACTGGAACGCGCACGAAGGAAGGAGGAGTGGCGACTGAGGGCCGAGGTGACATCAAAGGCGCACCTGCTCACTCACTCGGGTCCCTCCACCACACCTGTAATAAACCGCACGAGAGCCCAAAGAATGTGAAAATTTTGGCTCCGCTGTGTAGCGAGCCGTGACGAGCGGAGGAACACGAATGCGTCCTTGACATATGCACACAAGCGTAACCGTCTTGCCTAAGGTTCATTTTAGCACTAGGACCCAAATACGTTATACTGCTCGATTTTCCCTGTTTCTTGAGCCATAGTTGTGGTTCCGTCTGTGAGAAAAAGTGTCATTGTTTTTTTTTTTTAATTTTCTGTCGAAACGTTTTTACAACTTAGGTGGCAAGTTGAGATGGCGATGAAGTTTGCATAGTTGTGTAATTCTAGGTGGGCATCTCCTCTGGATACGCTTGAACAATGTGTCTACCTCGCTTGATGGTACAAGATTGCACCCGGATTTTAACGACAAGTTGGCTAATGTCGTTCGCTGGTTCTACATGCATTCTGGATTATGACCAGTTTTAGTGTGGTCAATTTGTTCAGGCCTCAGAGTCTACTGCGATGCCAATAAATGTGCTGCACGATCTTATTTACCTCCACGTCACTGGTTTGGCGCCTTTCCAAAGTATACTCAGGCGAGGGAAATGTGTACAAAGTAGAGTTGCATAAATCTAGCTTGATTGAACGCAAAAAGAAAATTACTATCATACAAGCTGTCCGTGCTCCACTACCTCAGATGCCCGTAAAATTCTCGTGAGTTCGTTGATGTAGCGAATGGCAGCGCGCAGGATCTTCACCTTAGAGGTGCGTTGACTACGTCGTTTTTGCGTCGCCGCCCGACGCGTCCGGTCAGCAATCTCGTAGGGGCCAGTCTGAATGGGTAGGTGCTGTCTTAGTAAGGCAAAGGCCGCGTTCACCTGCTGTACCCGTCGTCGCTCTCGCTCGTTGCGCTGATTTTCTGTTTCATTCTTTCCTCCTCCTCCCCTCGATTCCATCTCCGCCGTCACCAGCGCTGCCTCCTTCCGTTCTACGTCTATCTCCTCATTCTGCTCCGTTATCGATGTCAGTGGAGGTGCTTCATGTCCATCGTAGGATCGCGGATCGATGTGGAGGTGGTAAACGTGGGACTGCTGCTGTTCCAACGGTGGTGTCCATGGTTGGAACATCCCGCGTTGTGGGTGAGTACGGCTACCCACTGGGGTCTCTGTGTGCGCGTCCACGGTATTGTGAGTTATTTTATTGAGATCCTCTCCCCACTCTCTCCTCTACTCGTCCACCCTCACCCCACTAGCCTCACCTCATACCACCCTATTTGGGCTCCATCGTGTCCGCTAACAATACTCCGCCGCTGGGGTGTGGGGGCAGGACGCGGTCTGAGGGACCAATGAGACGACACCAAAAGACCTTATACGTGGCTTTAGAGGCCTTGTGAAAAGGCTCTACTAGATGCCGCACTAAAGTACTTGCTAAACAAACAACTGTACATTTAATTCCAACTTTGCTGCATTATGCGCCTTGCTCGTAATTGAACACGACTTGATGTCAATCAATTAAATGGTTGCTAAAGTGGATGAAAGTGACTTAAATAAAGTCAAATCATTTCCTCCTCTGCTAATTTAGCCGAGCATCGGTATTCACTTCACAATGACACGATTCTCACACTTCTGAGTGAGCTTGAAATCCTACACCAAGTACGATGTTTCCAACCGCACGTAGTGGTAACCAAATAGGAGAAAAAGGAAACTTACCGCGATCACAGTAATCCTTTGTGTGAAAATTGCTAACTTCAACGATTTTTTTTAAATCCAGCACAATGTTCTTTCCAGTTAGGAGCACGATGTTTTGAATGAGGACTGTGCAAAAGGTAAAATTACTTACTAGCCTTGTATAAGTGTATGGCGAATTAAATGCAGTGTGTAGCAGCACTTGATGCATTTTTTGCTCCTTGTAAGTTACTCCGTAAAATACTCAAGTTCTCCCATCAGGACTACGTTATTTCTTCACTTTAGGCTTTTGACTAACTCACCTCTACCACTGAGTTGAGCACAACCCAAAGGGGCATTAATCAACAGTTGTGAACAGTACAAATACGATTCGCAAGGTCTGTGAAAATAAATAAAAGATTCAGAAGTCACGGATCGTAAGACAACAGACAATGTGAGTATTCAGTCTACACACTTATTTGAATGAACTGTCAAAAATAGCTTAAAGAAGATCTGGACATTAGCATCTGCTCATTATCCCCATCGCAAAGTCGCTACTCACCACATATTCGCAATTTACATTTCAAAGTTAAGTGGAAAAAAATGAAAACTTTTTTGGTATAGCTAAAAATAATTAGCTATAACCTCACAATATTTACATTTTTAGACTTAAGACATCTACCTCAGCGTAGAACCAAGGACCCGAACCACATATTTAGGCTGCCACCCATTCATGAAATCGTTACGTGGCAACGGAAACGCGATACTTTTCTCAACCGGCTTTCGATACACAAAAGCCGTGCACATAAATAGCCATAACTCCTCTACCGAACGCATCTACTTGCTTATACTTCACAAAGTGGAAGGGTCGCCTATTTCAATGGCAAAGTTGTTGGCCTTAATGCTTGTGGCTGTAGTCGTGATTTCTAACGCAGAAGTTGAGAGACCCAGTTGCGAGTGAGTTCGTAACCCTCTTTTCTTTTATCATGCAGTCATTTACAATTGTAAGGTTCTTTAGAAAAAATACTTACTGCTACTAACATCACATGCTTTATTTTTTCGTTCGTTGAGCTGTTTCTTTTCTGTATCACCAGAATGTCCACATAAGGTTAAAGAATATCGACACTACAGCTCCTATCATCGCGTTCATATTGGCTTTGATTTAAGCCGTATTCTGCCTTCATTTCCATTTAAAATGGAATGCCGCATTGCTGTTTCCCTTAATGTAAAGCATCACGGTGTACATCTAGCTATCTAATGTAATGCCAGACGTTTTTGGTATCGAACATGTTGTTCCACATGCTTAGTTCCAGGTTCGCCCCTGGCAGCATTCCAAAATTGTGCTCGTAACTCGGGTCCTTGTTAGCGGCAAAGCAGTTAAAATCTTCAGCCATTCATCCTGATTCATTGCATCAAGCCGCCAGGCCGTACTAACCTCAAGCAGGTCGACTATCGATATTGTAATTTTTGATAACATTGAAAGATTGTTATTAGAGAATAAAAACGCAAAAAGAGTATTACAGTGGTGTTTCGCATCCATTCATTGAGAGTTGGCTCAAAGTCATACGTATCTTGGATAGAGAATCCCCATTAATTATAGAAAATATTTTAACACAAAACAATGTTTTACAAACATTTGACAACCGATCATTGTTACCTCCGGTCTGCCGTATTTTAGGGTCATGGTGAAGCACTGCAAAGAAGCGTACGAAAGCGGTGGGATTATGAAGAACCAGTTGGTGTGCACCTGTCTGCAGGAGAAATGTGGACCGACAACACTCCAGTGCAAAACCGCTGACGAATGCGCAATCGACATCTTCACTCTTCTGGACGACTGCTTAACCACTGCTTAAAGAGCCGGAAACCAATTATTTAACTCTGCTTACTTCCCTGAATACCTTAATAAATCACAAAACGGATAACTATGAGGCTCATGCTTTGTTTTACTGACGTTATAATTGTAACCGTTTTCCAAAATAGAAGTCTAAAGAGAAAATACAAGCGCATGTAGTAGTAACGTAAACATCCATATTCAGTTAACGTCAGCGTGGTTTAACTTTACCTATTAATTCGGCTTATAAAGATTGGATAGCTTCTTAAAAAATCGCTAGCTGAATGGAGTTAATTAGTGTCATATCAGACTGCTCAAATCGGATATCCTCGGAAGCTCGAGTGATTCCAAGTTGTTGGAGCATTTACGCCACGTATTGCGAAAAGCTACCACTTTCACGAACCAACACTTTTTTAGTTAAGACCATCCTCTTCGCAAACGGATCGTTATGGTTTGCGAAAAATAGCCGTTATTATTAGAGTATCTCAGCAATGTATTAATCGATCACCTCTATTTTGCGGAGTCTTGACTCCCATAGTGGAAGCAGAATCATGAAATTGTCAGAAATAGCAGAAAAAATACTCTACTGAAATTGGCAAGTAGAAGATGCAATTGCATTGCACTGGCACACAATTAAGCTGCTGGTAAGTCCTAACATCTTATTTTGTACCTATTTATAAGCCATGAATTCGAAAAACGAAAAATTTAGTCAGTTAACTTCACGTAAAATCAAGTACGGATCTGCAGATAGCAGTATGGATAGAAGGTGCGTTTGATGAATCGTAAAACTACTCATTAAACCTCGACCAGTGGCAAAAGGCATAATTTTATCAATATATAGACCGCTATTCGAATAGTTGATTCTGAAGTTACGCGTTTGCTATCCTCTAATTCTATTGGCTTCTATAAATGTCAGTGAGGATATGCTTTATCAAGTACTGAGAAATCACTCCCACCAATCAAATTATTCCTCTTCAAGTTCTTTCTTACTCACCATACCACCTATAAATCAACCTTTCTTATCTCAAGTGGCTAAAAGCAGGCTTCGTGCCATCGTTTTAACGGGACCCTTTGCTAAGTGTTCTCTTGCGATAAAAGCATTGTGGTGCGAAGTCCACGGGTCGCCTGGCCCGAAAGTCGCTCTCCGCATATAAGAAAAAGCGTTTTAGGCGATATTTGTTGATGTATCAGTTAGTCAGTAAAAAATGGAATGCACAACACCACAGAAAACCGAGAAAGTAGTTAAGAGTGCCTGATTTTCTAAATGACTTGAACCTTCTTCGAATGAGAAAGCTATTGAAGTATTATTGCCTCATTACTGTCTCTGATGTTGCGTTTGCGAAACCACCTGCCTTAGAAACTTACTTAAATATGCACCTAGCTACGGTCATGTTCATTGGTTATAAATTCGGAGGTTGCCTAATTTACTTTATAACCAATGCCACTAGCGCAAATTATCCACGGTTTTCTTGGCTAGATCAAAACGTTGCTGGAACATTTGCAGTAATGTTGCCCAGATGAAGTCTTTGACGCGGAGGATGCATGGTCTATCCGAGCGAATCCCACAATTTACCTACAACTATGTGTCTTTCCTCCTACTATCCTTTTGCTTGACTTCAATCCCTAAGCATCTTGGAAACCTTACGAAGATTTAAGCAAACAGTCACTTACGCATGAAAGCTATTTGTCTTCAATAAAGGGAGTTGTGTCGATGAAGTCCCATTTGCCTTTAAAAAAGCCCGTTAAGCTTCCTTCCATGACCCAATCTTATTGCTTTTTGAGAACGTGATCGACCTAATCAATTCATTTTCATTGACTAATCAACAATTAAATACTGGGATGCCCAAAAAGGAGTTCGTTCTTCGGGCTCAACGCAATTACTTTGGACGTCGTGAGTGAAGTTATTGCTTGCAAACTTCATACGAAGACAGTGATGAACTTTCAAACCTCATCTATCGTAGTAAAGTAAAGACGTGTCAGCCCACTTGCTCAACTAAATGATTAGCTGCAACCATCAGTGAAGCCGTATCACAATGGATGCTGCATTTTCGGGCTCGTGTTAACTAGAATATTGACGATGTCACCTTGCACAAGTTGGCTAACTAAAATTAGATTCACGCTTTTAAGAGCCTTAGAAACTAGGCGAGATTCTCTTGAGCGAAATGTTCGAGAGAAAGTCTCCATCCAATTGCTCTGTAGGAGCACACAAAGTAAACAATGCTTTTAGCAATGTGAACGGAATTTGTATTGTCCGCAGTGTTAGCTATCTTAAGGGGAATACATCCCTTGATTTTGCTTAAAGCCTCTCTTAGTAAAAGTAGAAGGCAGACATAAGCGAACACCGTAATGGAGCGGAAGCTGACAGTGACTGTAACTACTTTAAATTTAAATTTAAAAATCTTTTTGTTTTAATGTATTACAGATTTGTGCTTCCGCAAATTGCATTTGTGAAAAACTTGTTTTGTCCCTTTGCAATCCCCTTCTTTTTTGCCGCAGCCTTCAAAGATCATGCCCTGGCACGGGTTTGGGTTTGTATGAAAATGTTCTGTAACTTGGCAACTGTGATATTTTGTGACTTCAAGCAGTTTGAAGAGTCGGAAGATCCAAAATGTGCTATTTTGTATTCCCGACAAAACCACAGCTACTGCCAGACACAACGACTCCCTTATCGTGTTTTATTGCTCGGCTAATTATCAACAGCATGTGTTTATGGATGCCTGTTTTAGGCAAAACATCCTAGTTCTTTAGATTCTCATAATATCCATTATTCTTAATATTGTCGGCCGAATTCCAATAATTTTCATTCATAAATATGCATAGTTAGACAAAATCGGCCGTGATGTGAACAAGAGCGCTAGTTAGTGTGTGAAGAGGATATTTTGGTTACTGTTAGCAGAGGGGGGAAGCAAAAATCCCCGAATTTTCAATCCCATGGCTTCTGTGAGAAAAGACTAATGCCAATCAAGAGAGAGGTTGGTGTTTTGTAATTGCAGATACTCTCAAAGTGAATGCCGCACCGTACTTAACCCCTTAGTAAGGCTGCATTATAATTTACCGTAGCTTTTATGGTAAGTGTCGAGGAAAAATAAGTACCGTTCCCTTTATGGGGAAGACTTAAGCTGGACTTGGATTACAGATAAAAGGGCTTAGTCATGCAAGGCATTCTGCCTACAGTGCTTGGCATTTCAGCCTTTATGGCGTCATTTCTTAATTTTGAAACTGGCATTTATCTAAGTTCGCATTTCACCTGGTTGGTGGTTGGTTGTTTTGACATCCAACAACAGAGCCCAGTCCATCTGGTCTGGCAGAATGCAACGACGTCGGCCTTGTTTTATGTGACTCGAGCGGATTCCCATAGTTGTATTTATCCTCGCCACGATTAGAATCCCACAACCACGCGTACATACAAGTGGGCGAGCTGACGGGAGGGTGGGTGGGGCAGCAAGTGGGTTTTATGGGACGACCTTCCCACTGGTGGAGTAAATGTCAGCTGGACCCTCTTTGGATGGCGGGCGAATTCAGCCTTTTCATGAGACAGGCGCGTCATTAATTCCACGACAAATCGAAATTCCTCAATAAACAAATTTAACTGGCAATATATTGCAGTGGTGATGTTTAGACTTGGGTGTTTTACTCTCCTCTGATTCTTCTGTTCAACTGTTCCGGATCATCGTGTACTTCAATTTTACTCCACACTGCTTCTCACCACCTTTTGTGCTTTTAGAGTATCCCAATTTTCCTAACTTTCCGCTTTATGCCTGGACGATTATTCTGCCTTTTCTTTGGTTCAAAATATTATGAAAATTACAACCCATGATTCTTCTCATTAATAAACTTAAAAAAAGCTAAACAATGGAAATGTCGCCATTCAATGTATTTAACTGTACATTCATTCACTTATACAACTGTACAATTAATTAAAACAGCAAGAGAACGTCTTGGGCTCCTTGCATGTTGTCGGTTTTCCAGATGGCTAAAACGATTTGTGTGTACAGTGAACTCTAAGTAAGTAACATTTGGGGATGAGAACTTTACTTACGACTCCACCTCGATCGTCTAGACTAAGACCTAGCACTTACCGCCACCAACGCCCATGCACACACACCGGCCATCTTCAATGTTTTCCAAGGTCGAGGATGCCGAGAGCCAAACTTTTTATAGTCGTAATAAACTGATTAATAAGTTTTAACCAACGGAGACCCCTTTCTGATTTTACATTGTAATCAACTAGCCTAATGTAAATTAATTTATAGCAGGCCAAGAAGTTAACAATTTTTTCAATGGACAAAGCCAATAAGTTCTACCGCCCATGGTTAGAAGATAGTGGCTCAATAAAATTTTCAGATTCTTGCTGCCTCCACTATTTAACATGATCATCCTCACCAATTATCAGTGAAAGTATCATTATTATTGAATTCGCATTACTGCTATAGCTTCTCTTTCTCTCTTTCCTCCTTCCTCCTTCCTTCCTTCCATCCTTCCTCCTTCTCCCTCCCCTTTCATATGGCTATTTTTGAATTGCTGAGTGGTCTTTGTCTGCCACAAGTTTGAATTGCCATCTGTCTCAGTTTTGCAGGCGCATGAAAATATACAGGCTTGAGAGACCCATGCCATGCGACGTTTCGAATGTGGGGACATTATTTTTCTGAGGAATAGACTTCACAAATTAATTGTTCACCACGTTGCCATGCCAACACGCATAATCAGCATTAGCAGCAGCAATATTAAATCGCTTTGTCGGAATAACTCCAACGGAATGATCAACCCCTTTCACTCTCTTCCCCCTTCTGCTCATTTGTCCCCTCCCCCTCTCTCCCTCCCTGGTGAAGAGATGCCATTAACTTATCATTTTACTTTAAGCACTCGTGTGTGCGCTACGCGGACAAGCACACTCACTAAGGGAGAAATTCCATTTGTACAAAACACTCCCCAATGAACTGTTGAAGACAAATGGAAAATGCGCATTAGCAGCAAAATGGTGGAGAGGAGAGGGGTGGGGTAGACAGAAAGGGGACCAGAGAACTCTGAGGTCTGCACGCAAGCAGGAAGAGTTGAAAATTTCCCAGAATCCCAACACCCCACCCTGCCTTCCAGTGGCATAACATTTTGGGCGTTTTTTGGGCGCATGAACACTCAGCAGCAAATGCCCTGTTTGCAAAACTGGGACTTAATTGACTCTGCTCTTCCCATGGGATGTTTTAGATTTGCACGACTACTCTTTCTCTGTACTTACACAAGAATAGTCACGTCCTAGAATTTGGTGTTCGGAGATAGCTGAGATTCATAATAAGTGCTGAATTCTCGCCAAAAATTTTTATTAATAACTGTTACCTCTATTATGAACTCCTAACAAAATTAATGAGATTTTTAAACGTGAATATAGACTTTTGCATCCTGATCACACTAAAGGCATGCTTTTGAAAGTTGATAAATAATATAACAATTTTTGGTAAGTTTACAGAATGCGGTTGTGTGTAAAGTTTTATATTGACTCAGACCATGCTTCAGCCTTGGAACAGCAAGCATGGATTAGTAGCACTCATTTTGCCAACAAATCGCAGCTGCTGAAATTGCAATCGAATGACCGTCCGCCAATCATCCAGTTTTAAACTCTCACATTCTTAAGCTGTAACATCGACCAGACTTTTGTTTAGGCGAAGAAGTAAAATTACTCAGTCCATCCTTTCAGCATCAAATGCAGTTAATATTCAGCATTAAAAAGTCATAAATGGACTATATAAGTAAAAAGACGGCATTTGATAGACAGGTCACCTTTACTGCAGCTGGCTTGTGTTGAATCGGGGGACAATGCCCACCGCTAGGAGCGTCCTCACACCTACGCTCGCCGACTGATATTTCACTGATTTTTGTGACTTTCCTTGCAGGGGCCAAACACTCTCGAGGTCATTTTTGCCCTGATATGTGGAGCCTGCTGAATGCATTTGCATCAACCCACATCTGAGGTTTATTATGGCACACATCTGGAATTACCCACGATCTTGCTACTGACGAATGCAAGTAGTATCATTTCATCTGGGTGGTTAAGATAAATGTGAGAGTCGAGTATAACTTTATTAGTATCATCATCATCGTAGGTGTAATAAGTATGTATATATATATATGTATATATATAGGCAGTTTCACAGAATGAAAAACTAGCCAAGAGTGGTGTGTGCTGAGTGCACATGTGCCTGTGCATTAGTGTATAAAGTTGAGAAAAACTGGTGCAGTCATTGCCTAGAATTACGATAAGAGGACGATAGGTCTGGGCCCACTCGGAAGGAGGAGGAAGAGTAAAAGGAGAGCAAGATCAGTCTAAATGGTGGGAGTGGTGGTGGTCTCGTTGAAGAGGGAAGGCTGAATTAGGTGATGGGAGGCCTGATAAGAACAGAACTGCTCAGCCGCGGTGGCGGTGCCTGAGGGCGGCTGATGGGACGTTAGTTTAGCAGACGCAAAACTGATTGGCCACTTCTGCTGACGCGTCCACCAGCCACCAGTCTCATCTGTTGAGCAATCACTAGGGGTCTGTGCCATCGAATTCTGCTGGGCGGAGTCAACTGGTAAGGTATGGATGCCTGTGGAGGAGTGAAAAATGTCGGCAGGTGTTGAGAGATCGCATTCGAAGATCTGACGGTGCCCGTTGGCGTAGCAGTGTGCCTCCAGCTGACTGCGCTTGTTGAAGCAGACACTGCATACCCGACATGCACTTTGCCATGGTCTCGATGCCTTCTTTCCAACTCCACCTCCATTATCCTCATCTTGAGCGGATGCAACTATTGGCTAAAGAATGAAATAATAATCCCATTAAAAAATATCTAAGTTTATGGCCAACAAGAAGATAGTTCTAACACACTCTCATGAACTGATCCTGACGGCATTTGCTTAAAATGACCACCCTTTAAAACTTATGTCTGTCAGAAGCAATTTTAAACCATAAATGAAATAAAATATTCTTAAAAAATGATATGTAGGATCTCTTATGTTTCAAATGATGAGAGCTTGTCTATTAAACATATTTCCACTAAACTGAAATGCATACTTTCGTTGGCGCTTGGGTGAAAATCAAGAAGCTAACTTAACCCATTTATTAGTAAGTGGGCGCTACATTGGCATAGCAAAGGCCTCATTTTCATGACAGTTTCCCGGACACCCCAAGAACCAGCTGTCCACATGCCGCATTTGTAGTTTTATCCAAACCACACTTCGCGGTAAGCCCATGAAACGGTGGTTTTGTGCCCAACAAATTCCAACCAGGAAGTCACACATTCCTTAAAATAAATATATCCTGATACATCTATTCAATGCTGCATTTTAAACGGAGATCCTGGTTAAAATGATCTCAACTGAGCAGTACCTTCTTTGCTGGAATTTGCTTTTTTAACGATGAGAAAATTGTGCATTAAAGTTACTCAGATAAACTCACATGCGCCTGTCCAAACCACCGAGCTTATCATGCACAGCAAATGACAAATTTCATGCATTCACTAGTTTGTCCTTTTGCTTAACGAATTGCACAAATTAAATTTGCATGAGAAAGTAATGCACACACCTTCTACCGTTGCTGCGATTCTGTAAAACGAAAATTTGCATTTATAGCCTGAGGATTGACTTAAAAGGCCGAAATACCATGAAGGTTCTTGAATTAAACTTTGCGACTTGCCTATTTTGCATGCGAAGGTCGGCAGCAGTTCAAACGCAACATTATTTAAAACGCACTTAACTTCATTCAACTAGAGGCGTATCATTTTCCATCGCCCAACTTCCATCCGCTTCAAATGGTGCGATACAATCTGGGAGAAGGGAGATTGCGTGTGTCCACTTCAATCGTGAGAGTAGGCGCTTGAGATAGCTGTCGATACTTTGCTACACATATTCGGCCATTCGACAGTTATTTGTCAGAAAAGCGCATATTTTAGCGGTAAAAAGACCTCGGATTTCGATCTATGTGTCAACGGTGAATGGACTCTTACCGTGTGCCTTCTGAGCAGCAAAGGTGTTTGATGGAATGCAATGAGCTGCCTGCATGCGCTCGCCAGGACACGTGCAGCCCCCTTTCGCAGCTGCAGATGCCTTCGTCGGATTTTACCACGCCCCCGTCTTGGAACAGTGCTGGGAAAGTTTGAGAGGAATTGGTCGACACAGTGTTTTATCGCCACGCCTGGCGCATGTTGTGGAGAACGTTTCAAGGAGAGATTAAGTGGACATCCACGATCTACCGAGGTCTAGGGTCAAGACGTGTCATTGCCTTTAGTGCCCGATATTACTGAGCCTTACATACAAGGTCAAGTGATTTAAGTGCGATTTTTCCTAAAGAGAATGATCATAAAATACATAGATGCCCTCGTAAACATCTAGGACGTTGCCATCGCCTACAATAATCAGATTTTGAAGGCACACAAAATAACTATTTTCCAAATCAGGGCAGATGTTGACGAAAATGCTTTTCTTAATGGGGCGAAGTAGGCTTACCTCTTGATTACTAGGTGGATCGACAGACTCGTTGGCTGCACATAGGATATGCGGACCCCTGGGGAGAGGGGAATGTGGATTAGGATTGGTAAACGACCAGGGTGCCATGATAGGAGGTTGGATTGCCGACGCATCCTCTTTTCCACCTGTCATTCCCATGGACAAGAACTCTGTGGTCCCTTCGGACGTCCCCGATGGTGGCTGCTGTTGCTGAATTTTGCCAGGCTTACTGAAGTCCAAGGGCACTGCGGTGATTCCCTTAGCCGCGCTTCCCGTCGCCTGTGAAGTAGGTGTTATCACTACCGCCTGATCTGTAATGCCGTGTTTATTGGCTTTATGTGTGCGCAGGAAGTATTTGTTGCAAATCCACTTGTTACAGATGTCGCAGAGGACGCGCATCTGATTGGGCGATTTGCGAGGAGTCGTGCCAGTGGAACCGTTAGGCAGAACGCGCTTGGCTGCCAGGCCGGAAGCGGCAAGATGCACGGGATTCCACTTAGCTGTGGTTGCCATCGCGGCGGTGGGGTTGACCACCATTCCCACTGCTGCCGTTGGTGGTGCAGGGGGAGGCGGGGGCTGCATTGTGGGAGGGGTGGGATAGAGCCCAGGCGGAGAGGAGAGGAGTCCCAACGGTGGAGGCAGCAGTAGAGTGTTCGAAGCTGTCGCCATAACGGGTAAGTCGAAACCGCCGTTTTCAATTCCCACCTCATTCACTGTGTGCACATGTACAAAGATAGACAGCTACATATCAGCCTCTCTTCACCCTCCCATTTTCACATGGAAACTAGACACCCAATTAATGGAAGCATGGTTCATCTCTGCTACATCCCATATATAAGTGTGATTAAATACGGTATTGTCTGAAAACCGCCACCACCGCTATACAATACCCAACGGCAGCAGCGGGGGTGGTAGGGAGAGAGGCAGAGAGGGAGACGTGTTTAAAACGAGGGGACGGGAAGTTTTTTCAAAACTCCTACCTGGAACTTTTGAGTGTCAGCTTGATGGGAACAGCCGCGTGCTAGCAGTTAAAAAGAGGTTCCCTTTTCTTTTGTGAAAAATATATTGCTTTATCTAAGTATGCGTGCGTTTGTGCGGATGTGCATGCGTGCGTGCGTACATGTTGTGCTTTTAAACTTATCCCCCACTGGTCAAGCTCTCGCACGCGCCACAAATTTACTGACAAAAACATACCACATTCGTGATATGCGGGCACCAGAAGGAATTGTGCATATTTACATGCGCATTCACTCGCACACGTGTAAGTGGCTAGTCGTCTGCCATCTCTCTCATCCAGTCATAGTGCTTAATGTCCCTTCGCTTAGAAATGAAAAATATTCGAGAGTTATGCTCTTAGGTGATGGTGGATGGGCAAAAAGTTACTCCGAGTTTGCGTCTTACTCTCGGAAGGAGTAATGGCGTTAACATTGCCTGAGTCAAGTTTAACTACACCTTTGTGTAGACTAAAAAGAAATGAGTTTTGTTGAAAACCTTTGCGAAATGCACAATTAATGACGAAAGCGTCGATCACTAGAGACGATTATAATCATTCGAATGAACTTTAAGTTACCATGTACTTTAGGACAAACCTTTTTAAGATACAGGCCATCTGTCACGAACTTTGGTAGTGAAAATTCCGCATCAGTTAATTAAACGAAGAAATGAACTTTAGACCCTCAAACTTACTTGACATTGCTGGCGGAAGCATGCCGTTCATTGTGTTTGGCACACTAAGCTGCGGTATCCCACTTTGTTCCCGATTAATTGTCTCAACAGACGTGGTGGAAGGTAGCCGCATGAGAGAGGGATTTGGCAGTTGAAAGGAAGTAGATGTTGGGCTTCCACGGTCGGAATTGCTCGTCGGTGTCATCTTGGCTGTTGAAGCATCGCTTTCGCCGTTGTTGTCCAGCGTTCTGGCGCTCAATATAAAGATGAAAAATGATGGGTCTGTAGGACTAAGACTGTGAACAGAGGTCAGGTGGGTCGGCAAAAATAGACGTGGACCGATTGTTTTATCACACAGTGGACAAGTGACTAGTGCATTTGCCGCCATCAGCTGCAAAACCGGGTCCTTTTTTGCCTCTTCTTGGGGCGGTCTCGGCATGTCTGACATTACAGATGGGGGCTGCGAAGGTAACCATGGAGGTAGGCCTCCCAATGGAGCAGGAAACTGGGATGGCAGCATGGGAGTCATGAGTGAAATTGGTGGCGGAAGAGGTGGAGGTACGCCAAATGTTTCTATATTTTGACTTGTACCTTCAGCTTGTATCTTCTCTGCATGTTTTCCAGTTGAGGCTCTTGAGATCGGTCCACCTACCTCCTGAGGTGACAGGCCGTGCACCTTGATCTTGTGTGTTCGGAGGAAGTACTTATTACAGAGTTCCTTTTTACACAAATCACAAGTGACACGATCTGCTAATTTTGCGGCTGCCATGCTTGACTTGAACATATCTAGTGCTCCAGCATTAAGGGTTTTGCTAGTGACTGCAGAACTGAGGGTAGGACTGGAAACTGCTTCACTGGCAATAACTGGTGGAATAAATGTAGCATTCTCACTGAGTTCTACGCGAGAAGGTTTGGACTCGGATTTGGCCGTCCACAATGAAATTTGCTCCTTCTCGGCTGTCATATTTGTTTCTGCCGGGTTCGCGATACTTCGAAATCCCTCTAAGGGAGTTCTACGATTTGGAATGCTCTCTCCCAGTTGTTGAGCTGTAGCAGCTGAGGATGTGAGGACGTTCATCCATTCATTTGTGTTTGTGCATGGCGACTTATCTGTTGGGTCATTATCGTCAGGCTCACCGGAACCCGCCTCACGTTTTCGTACTTGTGAGAAAGATTCACTGGGAATTCGATGAACATCGCTTTTGTGTTTTCGGAGGTAGTATTTATTACAAAAGTGCTTTTGGCATAACTCACAAAAATCTTCGTCTTTGTTGCCATTAACGACAGCAGGAAGGCCTTTTGTCCCTATAGACTGCAAACCAGGTGGAATCATCATGAAGGGATTGGGGAATGGGAGTTCGCCGGGTGTGGAAGTCGTCACCTCAGACGAGGGAGTTGCCAATCCAGAGAAGAATTGTGCCGTGAGATTCATTTCATCCCAGTTAGATTCAGTGTCTGGTTTAGAATTAGGAGTAGGAATTTTTGACTCCGAAGGCCAAGTAGACGGGTGAATAGTGGAAGCGCTCAGCATCGACATTGCCGCAACTAATAAGCGGTTTTTCAATTCTTCAGCTTCTCTCGAGTCATTTGCATCCACCGATGTTAGGGGCATTGCTAACTGTTGCTCGTTGAATGATTTCATGAGGGCAAAGACTGCTGAAGCGTCCGGAGGGAAACTGTTATTAGTATCGGCCATATTTGTCGACCTGAAAAGCAGAAATAAGGCCGACTAGTCAAAACAGTGTACCCAATCCCACATTTGACCCCATGCAAGGCCTAGTGGTGAATGTTGAACATTGTCTGCAGCTGGAAAGTATTGATCGTCACGTATTTAAAAGTAACGTGAATTTGTCAGACCCCTTTCAAATATAAGACGTTATTTGCTCTCCCTGTGTGTTTACAATGCGAACAAGCCCGATTTCGGTATTTATCCACTCCATCTTATCAGAGGTTTAAGTCTCCTGTCCTAGCACTAATTGGGGCTTCCATTTGAGTGTCACCTGTGGATAGTTCCCAACACTCAGAATTCTTTAATTCACAGTACTCACTTCTCCGCTATTTGAGACTGGAATTTTATGGGGCGGTGAACAATAGACTGCGTTGTTTTAGGATGAAAGGGGAGAATCTCGCATGCAGTAGGAGCAAGACAGGAACACTAGTAGCCAATTAAGCCAGATATCACGAATGATAGAGCATTTAGTAATACGACGCTGAAATAAGACTATTCATGTATCAACTATGCGTGAAGACTGTAGAAAACCACTTAATGCATTCAGATCTTGGAACCTGATAGGCGGTTATAAAGCGATAGCACCATTTGCAGCAAAATTGCAGAAGTGCATTAGCCGCACCGGATGCATTAATTAAATAAATTGATAGCATCTCTTACTACACCCGTCTCTGTCAATGATCACACAATTATCGAATACTGCTTAAGGAAAACAGTTCTGCTTGAAAAGTTTTACGAACAGATCTCATATATGAATGGCAGTAGAAAGGACCTCCAAACCTCTCTCGTTACATTTAACATATGGCAAACCATGAGCTTTTACATAATTCTCTTTGGGGTGCGGACCATCCAAACGTTGCGCTTGGCAGGCGCTCACAACTATGCTGAATTGTTTGAAAAACATTAAGCAATGTAGAAATGATTTTAATTGCACAAGTTTAGAAAAGATGGGGGGCATAAAACAAGGTAACACCATTGGGATGGCAACGATGCGCGTGTTGCAAGGCCACTTGAGATTGACCGCATCGAAGATGCACAAACGCAATTAAGAGCGGAAATTGTGCTGTTGGTGGTGGTCGCGATGTGCCAGTATACGTATTTATGTGTATGTTTCTGTGTTAAAAGATACTTATCTCACAACCCCTTCAGATAGTTCGGAAAGTTGCTACGTTTTATGGGAGTTGAATGGCTCACCCGATAAACTATTTGCCCACTGCTGAGGCCACAGCCTTAAGTGTTGATGATTGCGTAAAATTAAAGAAACCACGTGGAACCTCACCTTTCAATAAATGCGCTGTCTCTCAAATAATCGAAAATAACCACCGCACAGGCGAATAGCCTCTCTGTTGGCGGAAAAATGTAGCGCCTATTCACTGCATTTAATGCGTTTTTGGAATTTCACAGTCGTGTTCGCCAGTTGTCAAAAATCTGGCATCATTCATTTTGACAAGACTGCAGTGAATCACGGACGCTTCCGCTAAACATTCAGGAGGTTAAGATGGAAAAATTTTCATGACTTTTTACCGATCAGATACCAACAATTAATTTTACTGTTTCGGATATCAAGACTAGAGAACTATCTTCAAGTTTGATTCCTAAACTTTTACTTCATCCTATTACATCACTTCGAAAAGTAACTGTTTCAAGTTTAATGCTTAATTAAGTAAATCACAATAAAAAAACTGGAAATAAAAAAATAAATAAACACAGAAAATAATGCATCGAGAGGCTATGTTGGAAAAGAATTTTAAGAGCAGGATGAGTAAATAGTTGAAGATTTACTGTCTATTTACAATCTCCCAACTTGCGCATCTCTGATATCACAAGCGCACACACACGAACGCGTTTAAGAGTAGCTCCTCCGTCATTTATCACAAGTTCTTTAAACCTTGCTCCCACTCCCTCTCTCTCTCCCTCCTCCCCTCACACCCACAGTCTTCCTTTTAATTAGACTGCAAGCAAGCCTACCAAAAGCGCAGTCTGTGGGCACACACACATGTACGTACACCGAGAGAGAGAAAGGGCAAGGTGCTTGCCTCCGTCATTTATCAAAACCACCTAAAAATTAGAAGTTTGTGCGGTCCTTTACTGCGGCTAGTGGGGAGGTGGCAATTAAAATTTTCCTCAAAGTCTCAACTCACTCCGGCCTCCTCGCACTCCTTCGATAGCCCTCTATGTCAAATGAGAAGAAGAAGGTCTTTGAAGTTGCTCACAATCCATGTACACACGCATACACAATTTTGTCACACGAAGCAC